>CM031865.1:13346378-13946378 GCA_018697195.1 Certhia americana | reverse complement strand
ATAATATTGAAAGGATGATTGATTCCTCTGGCATACAGAGAGAGAAATTAGAGATGGTAAGAGTTGTCTTTACAAAGACTTCATCGGTTAGCAGAGCTTTTTGTTTGGTTGTTCTAAATGGGCACAGCTCATGGGAAATTAAAAAGATTAGTAAAGTTCCTCAAGAGACCGAGGCAGGTCTGCATAGCAAATACTTTAATCATTACAGTGACCCCCTTCCATTGCAGGGGACTTAAGCTGAAGTCCCTTCTCATATAACTTAGATCCAGGATGCTCATTTGGGCTTTGGTCTACCTTTTGTAACTTCTGTCATTGTTTCAGCTGGGAGCTTCTGAGATTGAAGGAAAAATTTAAAAGTTTTCACAAAAATCACTCTTGTTTCCCACTTAGCCTAATATCAAGGACCATTTGGGTTGGCTCATGTGCATGTAAAACTCACATATATGTTGAAATAAATTCCCTCTGTAAACAAGTTACTGCGAAGGATTAATACAAAAAAAATGTATTTTCTCTCTTGTAAATAATCTTCTCTGCATGGTTCAATCTGAGATATTTGATTTCTGCTGGATGTGATGTAATTCATTTTCATGTGTTGTATTGCTGTTACCAGTCTTACAACACATATGACATAGCATAGCACAAGCCCTGTGGAACAATATTTGGAACAACAGTGGAATACTGGACATACTCTTTCATAAGTTTGAAAATGCATTTAATAAAATCCATTCAGAAAATCATTATAATTTATACCCTGATTATTGCTAAATCTCATGAAACAACCACGTGAGAGAGAAATTTAACATGACCTCCATCAGTTTGCCTCCCTGTTACAGAAGTATTAATAAGCATCTTTTAGACAAACCAGTGCTAAAATGATACATTAAAAAAGAAAACACATGGTTATATTCACTCAAAAATTAATAGAAAAGTATTTAAGGTTCACAGCAGACTTCTGTTCATCAACAAGCAGAAATTAATTTTCTGGATATAATGATCTAGACTGTTATGGATTGCAACTTTAAATATGGTTTCTATCATGTGCAAAATTTGCTGTGCACCCTTAAGAGATGCAAAATGTTGACCTGATGAGTGTAGAGCACTACGGTTCCTCACTCAGGTGCTCAACCTATATCTAGATTTCCAAACGCAATAAGAAGGAAGAGTCCTGTCTTTTATCCACCATCTAAGTCCTCATAGAATGGTGAGATAATGTGTCAAAATGATTCTAAGATTTCTGCTATATCTGTGGGAAATCCACAAGGCCTTGGGGTTTTGTGTTGGAGTTTTTTCTGTGTGGTTTTTTGTGTGTTTGGTTTGCTTTTTTTTTTGTTTGTTTCTTGGGTTTTGGTTTTTTTTGCTGTTGTTATTTATTTTTTTTTTTTCATTGGTTCATGCAAGTTTAGTCATGACATTATGAAAAACTTATGAGACAGGGATTTGGTGATTAGTGAGGCACTCTCTTGGGTCACTTCATGGATCAGAGGTAACAATAATGCAAGTAAAAGACTGGCTTCCTACAAACAACATAAGTAGCAAAAATTGATTCTTTTGTGGTTGGATTAATTATTTGTTCTGGATTCAAAGTGATGCAGTTTACACAGCTGTATAAGAAGATAGATGTTAGCCTGGAATTAAAATGATTGAAAAAAATTAGGCAGCTACTGTCCCTTTGATAGGTCTGCTTATAATCTTTTGGGTCTTTGAAAAAAAAAAATCCAAGTTTTTGGCTAATAGAGCTCTGTTTCTGTCCTGGTTTGCATTATGCTGATAGTTTTCCTTTTTAGGGCTGCAGCAGTTCCCATACTGTGGTTTTACTGTTTGTGTCTGAAGGTGTACCAAGATCCTGACAGCCTCTACCACTGCAAATAAAGATCTGAAGGAGGCCTTGTTCACCAGTCCTGGATTTAATTTCAAATATTGCTACATTTGTGTACATTTGTCAGACTTTAGAGAGAACCTGGCAAAGCATATCCTATCTTCATGGGAGGAAAAAACCAACCCAAAACACAGCCATGAAATCTGTGTGTATCGGTGCATAAAGCCTGTTCAGCTGTTACTGTGCCTCATCTCGGAGCATGAGATACAAAAGTCTCTTATCAATCTTGTCTTGCAGCTTGTGTCAGTTTAGGTGTGAATTATGTCCTGTGCCTTTTTGAGTAGCATAGTGGGAGCCAGCCCAGGGCAGTACCTGCTGCTGGTTTATTGGTGCTGCCTGGGGAGGAAAGGAAAGCTAACGAGGGCATCAGCACCTCTGCATCTCCTCAGGCCCCTCAAACTGATGGGAAATATTCATCTGCTGCCTTGAATTCAAGGCAACACTGATGAGGGATTTTCTCATTTTAGTGAGATTTCCAAGCTGTAAGTCTCCATTTGCTGCATGTGTCTATAGCCACCACATCAAATCAGACCCTGACACTGAGAAATGCTTTTGGAGACCTTCAGAAAAAAGATTGGTTTCTACTTCCTTGCCTTATTTTAAACAAGTGTTCATCAACTGAGAGGATAACAAGGGTGTGCCTAAAACTGGATGTTTGTTTTTCTGTTGCTGAATGTTACCCAGCTTAAACTTCAGTGAATATGTATTCAATCACTTGCATTTTTATTTCTGTTTCATGTACCATAACTCTGTTTTGCTGCCTATTGCAATTTACTGCTTCCCGTAGAAAAAATTAGCATTTGAAAGTGCACTGAACATCTTATAAATCAAAATTTGGTGAAGACATATTTTTATTTTAATTTTCAACTGTGTTTTGGACAAGAATTTAAGGATAAAATAGTACATGGGGTGAACATGGATTACTTTACCAGGTCAGTTTCCAGTTGTCATAATAAATAACAGGTTTATTTGAAAAATATGTGAATGCACTGAAGACAAACAGATGAACATATACCAAAACTGAATGAAACGTTGATTTTGTTAGGATTAAAGGGAGATAAGGATAATCTTCCTTGAAAAAAACCACGTTGATACTGATGTAGGATATCTGCATATATTGAGAGCTGCTTGGTTAGCTGATGTTATCTTTCATTTTGGTTTCAGAATCTGTGAATGACAGTGTGAGAAATACTACATGTATAAGTCTGGAAATGAATCTATATTGAAGCAAACTCCTCAGTTAAACTACCATATTATTTATTCTGCTGATATTCCACAGCAGTTCCACTGGCATGGCTTAAAGTCTGCAGATTTAGTGAGGTACAGCAGAGCATAAATTTTATCTCTATCAATTTTTCATAAGAATAAGCTCTTCCCAGATCCACAGAATCCACATGAGTTTTACAAATCCTGACCCAAATGTGAAAGAGTAAGGTTTTTTTGGTGTTTTGTTTGTTTGATTGTTAAGTTTACTATATTTACCTCCAGAGAAATATAGTATATGCAAGTCACCATTTTGGATTTGTGTAATGATTCCTAGAATTGCAGTTTCTGAGTTTGTAACTGTTAGTCTTGTAGGCTAAAGATCAGAAATACCAGTATAGGGAAAGGGAGTGAAATGTTCATGTGTGAGTATGTTCAGCCTCCAAACAGCAGACAGACTGCTGCACCTCCTGGGATGCTGAGGTGGGAACCTGCCCAGTGTCTCAGACTGTAAGATCTTGTCTCTGAAGAGCAGTTCCAGCAACAGGGACTCGTCCTGCGACTCTTATTCTGCCACTGAATGCACATTGCTTCAGAGTTTACAGCAGTCAGAAACACAGAGTAGATCCTGGTAAGAGCAAGGTCTTTTTTTTTGCGCCTTTGTTTTTCCTTCCAATAGAAGGTGGAAATGATTTTCCTGCTTCCCTTTCTGCACCCTTTTGGTAACCATTCTTGAAATTTTTGATACATGCAGCAATCTCAACAAGATAATGCAAAATTATTTGCTCAGGCAAAATGTAGTTTCTCTCTTTCTTCCTTGTGTGTTTTTCCCAAAATGAGAGTACCTGGAACAGAGAACCTACCTGTGCACTGGTGCTTAAATTAAGGTTATATACACTTTATACAAATTATAAGGTGCTAATATGTTACAGATTTAATAGTCATAAAATCCATTAGTATTTGGATATAGAAGAGGATAGATGAAGAAGTATTACTGAAATTATTCCTTCAGGCAGCAAAATGGTTTTGGTTGAGCCATAACCATTCTTGTAAATCACTACTTGAAAGAAGGTTGAGCAGAGATGCCTGACATCTACTTTCACACCTGTCTCACTGTGGGAAAAATTTACTAATTAATATAAACTCAGTTATTTGTAGTTAGGATGCTTCTTCTATTTCAAATCTGTGCAGTTACATATATATGGTAAAAGTGAACAAGGTGACAAGATCTAAGTTTCTTTTCTTTGCTGTCCTGTTTTTTCATTAATTTGTACCAGATCCATTGAAATTTGGATCACTGTACTTAATTCACTCATGCACTGAGTAACAGCCCAAACTTATCCATTTTCTCCTTTAACAGGATTTGGAACCAGCAATGTATAAATCTTGAGCTGGTGTCTGGGAACCTGGGAGCCTGTGTGTGCTGACTGTGGCATTAGGTTTCTGAGCAGGATGAATTTACACCCAGGCCAGTTCTGTATTTAATGCTTTCATCTGTGCCTCTCTGCAGCACAAAACTGCCTTTCTGTTGCCAACAGTTTTTCCCCAGTATTATGGATGACTGTGATGGGGCTCACTACATATGGAAAAATGCAGACTACTGTGGGTAAAGTTTCAGAGCCTGCACATGTATACATAAAGTGGAGTTTTTGAGCCAGGAGTCAGTGCTCTTCCTGGAATTAAAAAGGTAATGTTCAAAGAGGTTTAAGTCTGCCAGCTTTAGATGCTTTCTGATATGAATTAAATCAATAAAGTGGTTATTAAATCACTTTAATAAAGACGTTAAGTCTGATTAAAGTTGCCGCCCTTTGGGTCACACAAAACAGATTATATTCAGCTTCCATTAAATAAAAACTGGATCTAAAATTTTTACCAATTACCGGGGCTTTGGAGAAAAAGTCATAGCCATAGATGAATAAATAAGAGAAATATGATTTTATATGACTGTTCAGGAGTAAAATTGTGAGTGCTGCTGAATGAGTATTGAATTCCAGGACACATTGTTGTTTTTTTGAAGAATACAGAAGGAATGTTTTGGAAAAAAAAGTAAGGGAAAAGATAACCTCCTGTGGGAAGTCCTGAACTAGAAGCAAGAAACTGAGGGTGGAAACGAGGTTCTTGTACACTGCACAATTATATTGACTAAATCCTTGCAAAAAATTACTCTGGCTTTCCCAATTTTCCTGGGATCGTCACTATAGGTAAACCAGCTCTTGGCAATAAATAACTTTCAAAGATTAGTAGCAATTCAAACATTCAAATATTATACAAGTAACAACACTCCTGTTGTATCAGTTTTTACAGCTGATTATTTTACAACTTTATTTAGCTTTATTTAGTTTTTTAGTTTCAATGTAAGGAATTTGAAGAGGAAAAATATTAAGAACCCTCTCAAGAAAAGGCTGTCATTTTTTGGGTCAAGGGACAGCTCAGGTTTCTGGTCCTGTGCTAGGTCTGGGAATTAGCAGGGATTTACAGCAGATGCAAAGGCTGGAAGCTTGATCACTAGGGGAAAAATTAATTGACATTTGTATGATTACATTTCAGCTAAGTCAAAGCTAGTATTTCAGGGTGTCTGAAAACTTGGAATGACGTTGATGCATTGTGTTGTATTTTTTCCCCTTTGGAAACATATTTTTAGCAATTAATAAGCTTTTGAAATCTCATTTCTCTCAACCCTAAATACTGTGGCAGAAATTGTGCTGCTTCAGTGAGCATGGAATATTGTCATTTGGGTAAAGCAGACTTAGAACTTGTGTTTCCTAAGTGATAAGTGGAACGAGATTTCAAAAGAAAACTTTGCAAAGTTTCCAACTGTTTCCGTGTTTCTTTATGTGTAATTTGCTTGTTCTACCAAAGAGACTACTTGTCTTTTCTAAACCTCTTGTGTTGGAAGAACTCTGACTGGTGTGAACAGTAAAAGTTGAAAAATTTTTCTCCAAACTCAGATGATAATTCTGACAGCAATAGTGATAGCCTCTGTTTTGACAGCTGAAAAATGAACCCAAGTCAAGAGAGATCTTTGAGATTCACTCTGTCAGACAGTGACTGAGCTGACTTGGACTACTGAGCTGTAGCTGCTGTGGAATGACATGCTCTAGTTCACATATGAGCTTGGCAGGTTTGTTTTTGGTTTTTTTGGAAGTTGATATCTGTAAAGAATCTTTGGATTCCCTTTGAACACAGAAATAGGAGAGGTTGGAAGGTTTTTTTTTATACAGTATATGCTGGACTGAAGGGAGATGAGTGAGCCCTGTAGTAGTGCACAGATTGTGCAGTCTCAAGTGCTGGATACACATGCTAAATCCCAGTCTTAAGTTTTATCCCAGTCTCAGTTTATTTTCTCTAATATGTTCAGACTGCAAAGAAGTAAGCTCTAGCCAGAGCCCCATCTGAGCAAAACGTTTGCAGTGAGCCAACATCTTCTTTCTTCTGCTCTGAGGTTTTTCTGCTTTAAGGTTTTTCACAGCTCTTGTGAGCTTCAAACTGTTTTCTCTAAAAGCACATAAATTTTAGCTTAAGTTTTTCAGCAGACTTCCTAAATCATCTCTTTGCCTGCAGAGCCCTATTTATCCTCTAGTGCTCTCTGACTGCATTTCTGAGGCTGGGTGGGCTGCAACTTCTTAGCTTTCAAATAGCACGGGGTAACTATCTGGAGACATTGCTTGATATAGTCTACAAAACTCCTTCTAAAACATCTTGTAGGGAGGTGGAACCAGGAGGTGGACCAATATTTCAGGGAGGCCATCTGGGATATGGAGGCAGCCCACAATAGCAAATCTCGTACATATTGATTCCAAGTAAAAAGAAATGCAAAAAAGACCAACACCCTGTGCAGCCAGAAACCATTCAAACCAAAAGTTAGTGCAAAAAGTTCTGCTTGTGAACTCAACTCAGAGCACAGGACTTCTTTAAATTTTGCATCTTAACGAGTTGATAATAAAAATCTTAAATATCTGTAGGTTTTTCTTGAGTTTAATTTTCATCATATTTATACAATTTGGATCATAGCCTCCCTATTTTAGAAAGTGGATAAAGGCTTCCAATATCCAACATGTCATAATCTCAAAAATCAGATCTAATTTTCTTTTCTACCTGTTTCAGTCTCATATTGGTTACATTGCCATTGTGTCTGTGGATCTCATCATAAATATAAACATGTAGCAAAGCATCTGATCTCCTACCTGATTACAGCTATTCACTTCAGCTGTTTAAGCACCTTCCTTTATTTGAGCTGGGAGGGGTTTGCCCTCCAACATAGGAAATGAACAGTAGACACTCCCCTGTGCACTTTCACTCCCATTAACTGTGTATGAAATTGCAATGTCTGAAATTAAACTGACCTCCATCAGTGTTGCTGCAGCTTTATGATGCAGAAAAGAATTAAAGAAAATTGAAGACAAACAAAGAAGTGGTAGGTGTAAGGAAATATTTTTAGTGAATATGGTCTGTTTAGCTATGTGACATAGTGCCCTGTAATTTTGTGTTACTATGAAGTCCTTGGCTATTAAATGAAACAAAAAAGCAAATAAAGCACAAGAAAACAAAACAGAACCCTGAGATATCAGTAATATAATAAAGGACTGAATAATCACTGACTTGGTATGTGATTTTTGCAGCCTGGGGAATGACATTTGTGTGTGCCCTGTGCCTGGCACAGTTTGAGGGAGCTGCCTTTGGAACAGGAGATGTGCAGAGAGCTGCGGCAGGGACTGAGAGCAGCCGTGTCCAGTGGTGAGTCTGGGGAGCAGAGGAGACCTGAGATCTCCCCGAGATTTTGTGTGTGCATCCTCCTTTCTCCAAGACAGCTTTAGCCTGGACACTGTACTGTACTCAGCTGCTGAGGAACTTGCTTTGTTGTTAGAAATCAATGACATCAATAATGTCTTTTATGTAGTGAAAAAACCAACTGGACCATATTCTAGCAAGATTTGAGGTTTCTTCACTTCAGTGTATTCTCAGTTCTGAGATGAGCTCCTTTTATTCATGGTTTACTGGATCATGAAGTCTTTATCTTTGCGTTTTATTTAGTAGTGGGAATTTCTCTTGTCCTTGGAGTCATTTGTGAGAATATTGACACGAATGGGAGACATCTGAAAGACAGTATGTTAAAAAAAATTGTGATCACTTGAACTTAAATTATGATAATCAGCTGGCAGGCAAAATTTAATTTGGGGGATAACTGTATATAATTAAAATACAGTACTAGTGTGAATTGACCTCTTCGTATGTCATTACTTTATGTCATTAATTCTGTAGAGTTTAGTGAGTTAGCAGGAAAAAGTGTACTGCTACCCCTCTCTCAGTGAAATGAAAATCTGAACTATATTTTTATTTTAAAAAATAGTATTTTCATTAAGTTCTAAAAATGGCTATGTTATGAAAGTAAATTAAAAACCCCTTTTATTTAAAGAAGATTTAAGATTTTGTAATTTCTTATAAATACTGAAATCCATATTAATACTTGCAAAAGCACAAAAAACCCCAATTCAACAGAAAGGCCTTCTGCTTGTGTTTAGAATGAGGAAATATCAGAATGTGATGTACAGAAAAAAGGTCTGGAGAAAGTAGGTGGCAAATTATTTTTTTATCAATTGTCAGACAAAGAAAAAATCCTACATTACTTAGTCAGTAGCTCAAATAAATTTTGGATGGAATAAATAAACATCGCAATGACATACAAAACTTGCAACAGTATTTCTGGCAAATGTGATAGTATCTAGATGTGACACTGCATTCCAAATGTGAGGGGCACAGTTCAGTTGCAGGGGGAAAAAAGCAAGTTCATTAAAAAGGGCTATCTTGTCACTGATGACATAAATTAGCTCTGGCACAGTTTTCAGAAGAGCAGTGAGAAAGAGTAGCTCACAAAATCGGACATGCACTAGACTGAATTATTTCCCTTCTGCATTTTGGTGTTGTCAGCTGTTCCCACTTGGGCACCCTGGGTTGTGTCCTGCTGCTCCTTCCAGCCCCAGTGCTGCTGCCTTGGTCTCCCCTGCCCTTATCCCTGATAAGGAATCTGGGCTTATGCTCTTCCAACAGAGAGATTGGAGGGAAAGAATCTCACTGGTTGTCTTGATGCCTGATCCATGGTAAAGGTACAGGAAGTGTTGGTTAAGGGCTGTGGACCTGTCTCAAAGCAGGGGAAACATCTCAAACAGTGATGGGCACTCTGAGCTGCTTGGGTGGGCTGGCTGGAGTGAGGACATCTGGCTCCATGCTGGGTCAGTGTCACCCTCACTGCTCTTACACTTCTCCAAAGAGACTGCTGGTTGAAGGAGCTCTTCTCTTAACAAGCTGCTTATGTGCACAGTAATAAGCAATTCTAAAGCAGATTTGAAATCGCAAATTTCTTGCCCTTCTACTGCAATGTAATTCTGTGCAATAGTGAACATTACTATAAACTGTGATATTTCTACCTTCTGGCTATCCAGCTCCAAAATTTTTTCCTTACCAGGGCAGTGACAATAAATTTTGAGTAAAATAAACATTGGTGTTTATTAAACCCTTCAGATGCCTGGAATGACTGCTGAGAGACATCTGCTACATGGCTGACTCCAAGATATTCTTCTTTATAATTAAATTTTATTTTTTATTGTTTTTTTACAATTTGCCATTTTTCCTTCTCAGTTCTGTCTCCAAATTCTCATAATTTCCCTTTCAGGAAATATTCTTCCTGTTTATTCACTTCCTTCAGTAAATGCACTGACAGGCACTGTAGATTTAGTCCCAACATCATCTTCTGTAAATGCAGTACATTTCTGAACATTAGTTAATTAGAAAAAACTACAAATTATAGGTCCTATCCCATCCAAACTAGTCATTGTTTTGTTATTTAAATTTAAATTTTATATCAAATTTGAATCCAAAACTATGTTTTGAATAGCCGGTAACAGAATACTTCTACACAAATTTTCAGGCCTGTTGATATCAAATTCCTTTAAACTGAGCTTTGTCTTTCAGAAGATGTTTCTAGATGGGAACAGTGGGATGGGATTCTGAGTATCTGATCTCTGCTCTGCGAATTAGTGACCTTGGAGAGACCATTTTAGGCATTATGTAAACATGCCTAAAATTTTTCAGCAGCATCAAGAAAAACTTGAAGAGATTTTAAAAGGCTCAGTTGAGACTAAATGAAATGGGATGAACCAAGTGAAAATATAAACCATCAAATGTAAAACAAGATGACAGCTAGTTTGGTATTTTTCATGTTTAACTTTATGAAAACAACATTTTTTTTTTTTTTTTATAAAGTACTTGAATAAATTCTTAAGGGAGGGGAATTTCACATTAGCCTGATATTATTACTGTTTTTCAGAAAAAAAAAAAAAAAGTTTCAATGGAGCACTAACATCAGAATTCTTTTGGAATATACTTCTGATAATTCTTTAACTGAAACGGAATCTTTAACACAGCAAAACAAAAAACCCTTGAAACTTGGTATATGAGTTTAAAGCTTTGCCATTTATTCAAGAAACAAAAGGCAAACCTTGTGACTCAATGCTGGCATCTAAGGGAAGGACAATAGGTCATGAAATAAATCATCCAGACTTTGGAGTTTGAAGATTTCCATTTTTCCTCTAAACATCTCACATATCTTAGGAGAGATGTATGGTGCCTCTGCCTTTGGGAAGTTAATGAAACTGAATGTTCATATCTGGCAGAGAAAAGGAGATTCTGAACTGTGTCATTTATAACCAGCCTCATGAAAATGATAAATCTTTGCATCTTGAGCTCCATTTGTCTCTTTCCTGCCTGTAAACTCTGTTCATGAGGTTTTTCATCCTGAAAAAGAGCTTATGGGAGTTGATACCAACAAAGTCTGTTAATATTTGAAAAGTTGGAATTTGGAAGTATATTAGATTTTTATTCTATGTACAGTCAAGTTGTCATGCACCAATTATTCCACTGAAGAATGCTTGCTTTTACAGTTTTTTTTCTCTATTGTTCCACCTGTGTTTTTCTAAAACTGCTTAAATCTCCCTCAGAATTACAGACATGCAGAAACCTGGCCACAATCTTGTATGGTTCAGTAGGAACTGGGCTGGGAGTTCCCTTGATACGTGGGGCTCTTTTTTGTTATTATCTCGAGGTACAGGCTATTCCTTGCTTGCTTTATAACAAAAGCAGCTGATGAGTAGTTGATAATTAAATATCAGGTATAATCCCTTGTGAATTATATCTAAAGCTATTCATTTTCTTTGCAAGTTTGTGGCAAGTGGGTGCATCTTAATGGTCTGGCCTAAAATGTTGTGTTTTTATGGAAATGCTTCTCTAAGTTATACTAGCAAAAGAAGAAGAAGAAGAAGAAGAAGAAATAAACGCAAGATATTTAAAAGATGTTTAGTTCATACCTACATGTTTGTAGTTATGAAGGAAATACTTATCCACAGGACAAAAATTAGAAAGTTATCTAGGCGATGTTTTAAGAAAATTAATTCTTACAGTAAAAAAGAAATGAATTTGTCTAATGGTATTTAAAATTAACCAATATATTAGAGACTGTTTAAGTAGGCAGGTGCAAATTAATGTCAAAATTTTGACTGGAGCATTTAAATTTAAATTTAATCCATGAAGCAATAAATACATTGCTAATTAGCATTAATGTAACATGATTACAAAATAAACATTTGATTAGTACATTTAAATTTCAGGTAATAAATTGCTGAACTAATTAGTAAATAAAGTCCTGTTAATGCCAGCCTTTGGATGACACATTTATGTGTTGCACATGGGGAAGGTGTTTTTAGTTAAAGCACTAAACAGACCTCCATCCTTACCAGTGCATATGGAGCCTAATAGCTTAGTAAATAAAAAAACCTTTGCAAATCACTTTCCAGCCCTTGCTTGCATTTTCTATTGATGCAAGTTTGTTAACAGCTTCAGAAGACACATGGCTTGGTAAATACTGCAGGTGAACCTGGAAGCTGAGAGCAAGTGACTACCCCAGATCCCTGCCCATCACCTGAAAGAGCAGAGACAAACACAAAATCCCTGCCTGACTAATTAGGTGATCATCCAAGTCTGCTCATCAGTGTGGACTGGGGAAGCATCTGGCTTTGACTAAAAAGCAAAGTGCCAGTTTGATACCCACATTATTGTCCATGATGGTGGTTCTTCCACTTGACTAATAAGTTTTTGAGAGGCCTATAATCATGAAGCCTGGATGAGCAATAGTGAGTTCCTGTCTTAGACAAATGGTGTTGAAACCAGTCTCAAACAGCATGAGTTATTCTTGTAAAGCCAAGGTGGATGTCACATTAGTTTAAGTTTTGCCCAGGTTTCTTGCAGCCAATGAATTTCATTTTTTAACAGCCTTTTGTTTTTAGATTTGCAATTTATGTGGAAGCTGTCTGAGGTTACAAAGCAGGACAGTCCCAGCTTTGTAAGAAATGTTCGATTACTGATTATCCAATGAAAGGAAGATGAAGAATTCATGCTAGAGAAACAGTGAGTACTAGTGCAAATATTTAAAAAAACTTTTTACTGGATACTGAGCAAAAACCAGAGAAAACGTTAATGAACCCAGTGTGTCCCCATTAAAGCACAAGTCACAAAAGAAACATATAAATGTCTGTAATAGATTTTTCATTTTAACCCCATTTACCTCCAAGATTCAGGCTTTAGCTTGCCAGTTGAGAGAATGGTAATTTTCTTGGTATTTGGAAGTTCTCAAGACAATGCAGAGATGTTTTCTTTGAAGATCCTAAACTAATCTTGCTTTGAAATTGCTGCTATTGCAGATAGGAATAGTGTTTAAAAAATGATCATGTTTACACTTCAGTACAGTATTTTCTACTATTTTGAACCTACATTTTCTTTAAAACAAAAGCTCCACAGAGCAAGCCTAGGACTGAGCAGACAAAGGCATTTTCAAGTTCATCAGGCCTGCATTCACTGCCTGCTCAAAACATCTCAAGAACAGCTCATATATCTTTCAAAACATAAAAAGCTTTCTTGGAAAGCTCTCTTACTCATTGTAAAGATTTCTTTATTTCTTTTGGCATAAAAGGCATTCAGAAACTGTAAAAGAAGTCTTTGCTGTAGTCATTATTTCCTCACTAGTTCCTAGCACAGAATGCATTTCAATTCCTTGTGCCAAACTTGTTTGAGCCCTTTTTTTTTTTTTTTTTTTTTTTTTTTTTAAGTAAGATTTCAATCAGTTAGCAGTAGCAGCTAATTTAATAGGGGAGAGCAATTCTTCCAAACAGCTTATCTGGGTTCCCAGTGTCATTTGCAGTATAAAGCGTAGCTATAAATAAATTAAATGGAAAGTCAGTCCCAGGGGACATCATCTTTGTTGCTATGAAGTCGGATCTATTCTATAGTGACTTAAATGATGTGGCAAGAAATATATAACTAGCTGATATCAAAGATAGTTACAGCAGGAATATTTTTCAGTCTAGGAACTTCTGGGATACCTGCACTTATTTACATTGCATAAGAATATAACTTGTGAATGTGAAGTTTTGCATGGGAGTTGTAATAGGCTGCGTAATAACTGCAAACACCCCCATGTGTTTTGGAAACAAAGGCTTTTATTTGAAGAAAAACATTACTTTGAGTGATGGATGGTAATTATTTACTTTTCAGGTATTCAGAACTGACAGTGCTTCAAGTGGTGCTTACAGCCCGTGGCCAATGTAATCCACAGTGTCCAGCTGTCCATTCCTGAATGGGAGTTTCATTCCTACAGTGAAACACTCTTCTGTAGGTATGACTTTCCCACTCATTTTCCAGACCAGTGCTAAGTGTCCTGTGAGTGAATTGCACTGTACTACCACCCTCTTCCTTCTCCACTCCCATTTTTAGTAAAATCATTCAAATATTTCACATTCTCAACTGAAATTCCTCCCTGATTTGGAAACAGCTGTAAACAACTTGGTGTTAGCGCATTATGGCATCTGAAAATATGAAAAATTTAATTTCACAGTTATTCTGTTGTGATTAAGATTCCTTGGCAAGTAAAACTCTACTTAGGGATTGGATAGAAACAAAATCTTAAATCTATGCCTTTCGAGAATTTTATTTTCCTTTCCTAATGGAAATTTTATGTTAGAGTCATAAAATAAACATGGAGCTCACTATAGAACTCAGACATTCACTCCTTCTTCTGGAGAGAATGTCTGAACTTTTCTTCAACTTTCCAATACAACGTACACTCTTGAGCTTGTAATTTGTGGTGTAAAAACTGTAGGTGTAGAAGAAGGGATTACAGTCAACCTTACCCCTGATAAGTCACATTATTATATTAATTACCAAAGAAGAGGAACAGCCTTGCCCTTAATGGGTTAGAGCTGTGACAAATGAAGATAAATGTGATAAAAGGGATGAGTTGGCTGGTTAAGGGAGGACTTTTGAAGAGGACTTGGAGGAGACAGAGGAGCCTTGAGGAAGAAGGAAAGCTCCTGAGAGAGACAAAGAACGAAACAAGGAAGAGAATTCCTGCTGGCAAAAGATCTGCTGTGGGGTCAGTCTGGGTCTGATGGAGTTGGAGCCTGCAGTCAGTCTGCAAACCAATCCTTGCAGTCCCAGTCCAGCAGGAGATTACCGGCAGTCAAAGTCTGCAGCTGGACCCTACAGCAGGAGCTTGCTGTAGTCAGAGTCAGGAGGGCTAAACTGTAAAGAAGAATAAACTGGGACCCTTTTCACATTGTTAAATGAGAGTCTGAGTCTTGGCTCATTTCTACCCCTAATGAGAAGCCTGCTGTAACAAAACCAGAAAGTAGAGAGAGGAAATTGTTCAAAACCAAAAGGGGTGCCTTAATAGGTACAAACAAAATATCTGTGGTACCCATTGGTTAAATACAAATAAAATGTCTACATCAGGAGCTGGTGAGGGACTCATAGTACAGATGACATCTGAAATGCTGATATTGTCTTGTGGTCAAAGACTGTTTTCGTCACTTTTTCTAGTCATAGAGCAACTTAGTCTTATGATAATGTCAGAAGCTAGATTGTGGGTGGATTGATAGAAAGAAAAAATATTGATTTCTTAGTTCTTAAAGGAAAGAGAAAAACATTGATCTTCCAGTGATGACACCAATTATAATCTGCTCTTTTCATCCCATGGAAAAATTAAAGTGTTTAAATATTATTAAGGAAAATGGTTTTCATAGAAGAGCATATTCTGGTTCTCCCTGGTAAGGTTTGCATTGGCTGAAAATACAGCTCTATTGAGAGGAACCATTTTAACTGGATTTTCATTTTTAAATGTAAATGTTCTGGCAAAATTCTATTAAAGTACAGTGCAAGGGAAAGCTGGAGAGAAATCAAAATAAAGATTCAATGCATATAGTGAAGCTGAGTGATTTATATTCACAGTTTGGGATTTCTCATTCCAATTTGCTGAAAAGCATGTATATACTTGCTACTGAATATGTTCATTACTACAGGATCCTTTCTTTGGGCACACTTATAGCATGTAGTTTTTTTAAAAAAAATGTATAAGTTCAGGTAAAGATATTTGGATACGACTTAAAAGAAAAATGTAAAATCATTCTCATGTTTAATTCTAATGCTATATAACATAGAAGGGATTCATAGGCTTTGAACATTCTTGCAATACTACACCATGTAGTATTAAAAAATACAGCAAGCCTATCTTAGAAACAAATTGTAACTTTTTTTTAGTAACTTTACACTTGTCTTTCTGAAGCAGAAACCAAGAGAAGTTGTTGATGATTTGAGCTAGGAGAATAATATGAATTATTATAGTTCACTATGGAGATCTGTGTGTTGTTGTGAGTGAAACCAAGCAAGATTATTAAATCATGTATCTACATCATAAATTTATTTATAAGAAAGGAATATTCACAATACACTGCTATTACAATATCAGTGGGTTTTGAGTTTTCTTTGCTGAAAATATAGATAAATTTAGGTGTGAAAATATACCTGCAATAAAGGAAACTTTAGATGTAAAATTCTAGTAGGAACCATCTTTATAAACAGAAGGTAGAAGCATGGAATACTGAAAATTTAACATGTTCAAACATCACTGTGGCTTAAAATGTTACTGGTAAAAGGCAGTTTTTAACATGATTTGAAGTGGTTACTTGCTTGATTCCTTCACTGGACAATAGGTAACTGAATTGAATGAAAAAAGATCCCAATTTCAGTAAGACTGGGTTTCTTCCTTTCATACTGATGTTCTCCTTACCCAGTAAAACTTCTGCAACTAGAAATCCTACATGTTCAAAACTCAGGCAGTGCTAATGGATACGATGTTTGTGATAAGAAAATGCATTGGATGGCTGATGTTCATGGATGCATACTTGGATCTCATCCTATAACCTATCACTTTCGTGTTTATATACTGCTAATCTAACCATGTCAACTAATTTTTTTAATTTATATATGCCTTATGCCCCTGCTGCATTAAGACAGTGTTGTTTTATTAACATTTCCTTTGTGATGCAGCCAGTCCAGACAACTTGAGCAGGTTCCTAAAGGGTGAAAATTTGTTTGAAACACAGGAATTGTTAATTTGCACACTAACTCCTGGATTGTTTTAGGTTGCTTTTCCCTTGGCTTTTGAACACTCTTGCTTAAACTCGAGTGGGTGCAACAAATTAAGTTAAAGTCAAACACAGGCCCTCTGTGAGGGAGCATTTCTGTGCCTGATGTGCCTGCTGTGCTACTTGGTGAAAATAATCTTCATTCTGCATGCTGGAAGATGATTTTTTCTGTTCTTACTGGTATTTTTGTGTTCTGAACATTGTCTCTGGTTAAAGAAATAAGAGTCAACTTTCAAATTTAGAGACAGTATTTCCATTATCTGAAGTTTGGTCATTTTTCTGAGCTTTTATAAAATGAAAGTCTCCCTTCAACATGCAATATTGGAATCTTGTAATAGTACTTCAGATGTCAGGATTCTTCAGACTTCAAATCCTACTTAGATATAATTTTGTTCAGCCATGCTCAAGACACAGTTGAATATTTGTCTTAAAATTTCTAGTTTTTGTATTCTGAACAAATTATAGCCTCATCCAAATCTGGGAAATCAATAGAGCTAGATGAAATATTTTTTCGTCACCCCTTCTTGGGCGTTATAGAGGAAAGCGAGAGATACATAATTTTTTTTTTTTTTAATGAAGAACAGAAAAAGGCTGTTGATGATGGTGCCGTGAAACACCTACCAAGAACATGATCTGAGTCCCTCTAGTGACATTTCTCCAAACTGTTCACTCCACAGTTGAAAGAAGGTATTTGTGTTATATTGACATTTTCTATGAACTAATTCAATTTAAATTTAAAAAATAGTACAGATTATATCCTGGTATGATGAAGTGCACTAAGATGGAAACTTTAATGTCATTTTTTTTCTGAAATACAGTGTTCAGAAAGTACTATATAACAAGAGGTGCTTCACATAACTTGCTGGTAAACATTTCATGTGGAAAATGGAATAAAATCCAAGAAACAGAATAAAAGAAAACAGTTTGAATTTTAGAACTGCTTTTAAAATGTTCTCACAGATTATTGAAAGGGCAGCAGTGGATTTGGTTAGTCATGGGTTAACTTGCACTAATTGGAGAGCAGTTCTTGAGGGCAGAACACAGTAACACTTCAATAAAAGCTAAACTTGCTATTGAGTGTCTGAATCCTATTTCCAGAGATGCTACAGTGATCCAGAAGAGAGTATTTTCCAGTTAAAGAAGCCAAAGTTTTTTATAAATTTGAGTAAACAGGCTATCAATGCCATCGTGGAGAGAAGATTTCACTGTGAAGTTGTTCTGTGAGTGTTCCTGCCCCTACACAGGATATTTGTGAGCTTGGCCCCAGGATGTAAATGGAGTAAGGGATGATCAAAGTTATGAGTTGCACTTTGGGAGTAATCTGTAGTAATGGGTTGATTACCTTTTGGATTTATTTTCAGAGTGGCAAAATAATTTATTCTTTTTGTCCTTGCTTCATTTCCTAGATTCTAGACAGGATAAAAACCCAAGCAAACAACAAATTCACAGTCTTATTTCTTCTGTTCACTTCCTAACTTTTCCCTAATCATAACTCCTCTTCTGTCTTGCTTTAAGTAGTCTTCACACGTGTTCCCATTCCTCAGCTGCCCAGCCAGATTTCATGTTCAGTTATTGCAGGGTGGTTGCAGTGCTGGAGTGATGGTACAGCTCTGTCAGCACATTTTAGCTTTCTGCAGTTTTCACTGCCAGATTCTCCTTCTCTCGCTGCAATTAACCTTGGGTTTGTGGTGTGTTGGCAGTAAGTCGGTCAGCTTGTTGATATAAATTAATTGCCAATGTAGAGGTTTTCTTAAAGGTTAGCTCTTCAATGGCCAGTCTCAGCGTTTTGTTTTGTTTTGTTTTTTGTTTTCTGGTTGTTTTTTTTTTTTTTTTGCCATACAGCTTTGGGACATGTCTAAATTCAAAATCCAGTTGTATCTGCAGTACTTTATCACAAAGAGATAGTCATCTCTCACCCTCCTCACTCTCTGCAGTTCTCTGACTTTGGTAAGCCTTGTGACTCCCAAGGACATGTAGAAGAAGGTTACTCTTTAGCTGAGGTAGAGACAAAGCACAGAGTAGCTGCTGTGCATGAAGAGTTCATGTGAACAGGGCAGAGGGAATGTGCAAGAAAGAGGAGAATTAACACCATGCCTTTTTCTGCTTGTAGCTGTGGATGGACAATTCCTACAACATGTATAGCCAAAGGAAGGAGCTGTGCCAAGACTGATTTGTTTGCATGGCTTCATAAATCAAATCAGAAGATACTTAAGACAATGGCAGCCAGTTGTCACTGCTTTTAGCAACACATTTTCCTTTGTGTTGAACCTCTTACAAATAGTCCCTCCATCAATATATTGAATTCTTAACATCAAGTAACCATCTCCCAAGCAGACACAAGGGAAAGGTAGCCTAGGTTGGAAATGGTGAGTTAGCTGCAGACTACATGTTGGTATATTTTATTTTTATATTTTTTTTTACCTCTGCAATTTCACTGATATTATCTAAAGACTGCATTTGACATACCTGCAGCTCAAATTAAAACAACCTCTGTACCTGATATCTTTTACATTCAGCTAATCCCAACCAATTAGATGTTTAAAGTCTGAGGTGTTACTCAGGTACTGACCTAGAAGACTTCCAGATGACAACAGTTGCATGTATTAGTGCAGGTAAACTGGCTGCAACATCAGTTCCATATTGTTGCCATTAGTTTTGCCTGAGACAGCTTGAAATAGATTAAAAACCAGTAGTTAAGGAAAAAAACAGCAAGTAGAAACCATTGAGAAAGTTTATGACAGAACAACACATTAAAACTTGTATGGTCTTGGTCATTTACTATCAGAGCTGAAGTTTCTTTTTTTTAACATTTTTATTACTAAATGGAACATCATAACACTCCATCTCTAAGAGAAGATTTATTAACTAAAACAAGAAGCTGAATTGATTAGTTATTTTTGTATCCTGATCTGCTTTTTTAATTTTTCCTCACAAAGTTCTTCTGAACCCTCCATTAGTGCTGTTTGCACCTTGTAATTTATATCTTGCTATTGAGGGAAGTAATTTATACATATAGACTTCCAGTATTTGGTGATACTCAGATTTATGTATCGCTTGAGTGGAGTATTGATCCTTCTATCTCTTTATTTTTATAGCCCAGTTGTTTAGGACATAAAAATGGGTGCAATACAATTTTCTGTAGTTAAGTGCAAAGTAAATAGTATTTCTTAGTGGCAAACTATTCTTGAATTTTAAGAAATAGGTAAGTAGAAATATATCTTTTGCATATGGATTTGCCAGCAAATTGAGTCAAAATAGATAAAACTCCAAGTGATTATGATTTTCCTCTCTATATGCATAAATAAATTCATACCCATGCTTTTGAATTTCTGTAAAATAATTTTATATATACATGCTTTTCAGGGTTGAATAAGCTTTGATAATTTTGAGGATTTATAGTCATATTCTACTATTCTCAAAAAGAATGTCTTTTAAGTTGGCTAATTATTCTCAAAAAGTGAAAATGTGTCTGTATTCTTAAATTAGGGCTTCTTCTACCTTATGAAGAATATTCGTTGAGGGGAAAATAAGACTATTTTTGTATAATTAAGGGGAAAAAGGAATTTTAAAATGAGTAAAGTTAAAAAAGGAAAAGTTTTTGTAGTCTTTGTGCACAAAGTGGAAAGCAATGCAGTGCCAGCATATTTATCAAATCATTCATCTGAGTTTGGCCCTTTGTAGTGGTTTCTGTTTGAAACCAGATGGAACCACCAATTTCATGCGGTGAAAGGTGGTTTAGGCTCACTAATTTGAGATTTCCTGGCCAACACACCAATTTATATGGTGGGTCTATTTTCTGCTGTGAGATAGGATTAGGAGAAAGGCAAAGCAGGCTCAAACTTTAAAGGGTGTAAAGAAAAAAATCTATTAACAGCACTAAAAGAATAATAAGAATCAGAATGAAACCTTCAGCACACTTCTCCTCCCACACCTTCTTTTCTTTCCCACTGACAGCATACAGAAGCAACACCTAGGATTCTCAGTCAGTTTTGCACCTCTAGAATAGACTTTCTTCAATTCACTTAGGGAGAGGAGTATCTCGTGCTATGCCATGGAGATTTCTCCACAAGAAAAAACAGTTCTCTTGTGGCTTTTAACTTCCATGAATAGCAGAAGCCTGGAAATCTGCAATAGTGAGTTTCCTCCCATTTTTGGCAGCATTTTTCACAGCTGTGTTCATGGGCCATGTCAACTTATGGGGTAGTATTTTAAGGATAAACTGTTCAAAACAAAGTTTCTCTTTATCTATCTCTAAGATCATCATCATCTCTGGGAACAGAGGTTCTCTTCACTTTCCCTCAGCAAATGGAATTCATCACTATTTTCTCTGTTCAAGCTTCTCATGGGATCACAGCTACTTGAATATCTGCTTACTCAGCATGCATGCCTTTGCTCAAGTCTACAAGTTGAATGCTCTATCCCTCCTTATTTTCAATGAATTACAGGGATATTTCAGTGTGTCATAGTCCATCACCATGCTTTACAAGAGAATTTCAGCCTAAAAGTAAGGCTCATACTCCTTCCATCTGGGATTTGACTCTTTCTTACTAACTTCGGTGTCTCTATGTTGTCCTCTATGTGTCTTCACTCTGTCCTTTCCTCTCACTTAGGAGAGGATCAAAGGTCTGTAGGTCTCCCCTGAGCACTGAGAGAGTTAATATCTCACCCAGGGCCTGCAGAGCCACCCCTTGGTCTCTCCCTGAACTGTGGCTCCAGGACAGCTGCTTGACCACTTTTGGCCACGCTGGGAGGAGAAGGAATGACTAGGATCTCATCAGCCAGGCTGAGGTCAGCTGCAAACATGGGCCAATGGCATTAGTGTCCTCTTGGGAAGAGTCTGGCCCCATGGCAGAGCCCGCCTATGATCTGTACTCAGGGTGGAAAATAAAGTAAGTGACTGACGGGGTTCTCGTCCCAAAATGTGTGTTCACAAATGTGTGAAATCTAGCTCTTTATTAAACTGCTCATTGATTTAATCCTGTGTCAATATTCAAAATTAGCCACTGATTGGTTTTCTGTCAGGCCTACAGGAAACTGCTGAGATCCTAACATGGGATCAGTTCCACAACTTGGTCCTTTCCCTCCGTACCAAAAAATAGATTAATGTAAATCTAGGATACCCTTACTGCAGAGATGACACCTGCAGCACTGGGACAGTAAGCAGTGGATGGGCTTATCTGATATAAGTTCAGAAGAATACTCTATGATACCACAATATATCAAACAAAATAGACAGGAATGAAGACAAAAGGTGGCCATGTGGAAAATACTTATGAATAAGCTGATCATATCTTCAAAGACAGTTGCAAACCAAACCTCTTCCCTTTTTTTTCCAGGTAACCTTCCCTTATTTTTGTTCTCTGTCAGACATTTTGTTAGTTATTTTTTAATCTACCTATGATATCTTCATTTAACTTATATGAACGCGTGTGGAAACACTTTTAATGTCAGTAAGATTTTAAGTCAAATTCTTCAATCACATCTCTTCAAGAGACACTGCTTCATTGAAAGGGTAAATTGCGTGTCTGTCCAGCTGACTGTACTGGGCTTCCTCTTAAAAGAAGGTCATTATTTCCACGAACAAATTATAGTTGGTAAGGGCCAAAACTGGGATTCAAATACTTTTTCCCTCTTGTTTTCCTTTGTGTTTAAAATAACAAAGCAAACTCTCTGCTCTTCCTCTGATGAGGCTGGGGATCTTGACTGGTTATTCTGTACCAGTTTGTCATATGGAATAGCTTTAAATCCTGGTTCTGCCCAGGGACAGAGGGTGAAATATTCTGCAATTCAGTGGGAAGGAGAGTGCTTTCCTAGAAACAGAAATGGAGAAAGAAATCACAACCAGGAATACTGAGGAAACTCAGTATTCATGAAAATTCTACATATTAAGGGAAATTAGTGTTTAGCAACAATATACCCACTAGGTTAGAGAGATAAGTAACATAAAGGAATCATCAGTAGAAATGTTATTAAAAGTAATGGAGCTAAACTGAGCAGGATCCTGGACAATGCATGGTGCTGCTTTGCTATATACTACTTTGGGAGGTTCAACTTCTTTTGTGGCATCTGACTGAGCAGGGAAAATTGGAGCCTGACATTTCTGGTGTTTTCAGCCTTGTTCACTGAAAGGAAGTGGAATTGTTGCTCTCAAGGCAACAGTCAGCTATCCCTGATAGAGATCTGTTTGCAGCCCATTTCAGCTCTGTGTCAGCAGTCAGTTCCTCACTGCACCTTTAAAGATGGCAGCACAGAAGCTGGACTGTCGGCCAGGCCGGTTCCTTGGATTTGATCTCTTCTCTGATCACATCTCCCCAGGACAAGGCAGCACATTATCATGAGCTCCACAGAAACATGCCAGATGCCTGAAAAAAGAATATATTCAAATCTGCCTGAAACACCAACCAGTGAGCTCATAAATACACTGTAGAGGTGTCATCTTTCAGGAAGGAGTTTGGAATTGTTGACAGCTGCATGTCAGTGTGCTGGCTTATGAATATGTACAAAAAAGGCCAGATTGATACAGCCTGAGTGGGACCCCGATTCAGTGTCCTGTGTTCCCTGCTACCCAAAACCAGTTAGAGAAAGTGAGGTGACAGTCATGCTGTGTATTAAATGCACAATTAGTGCTGTAAATTTATGCTTTATGTAGATTCCAGCTCACTGATCACAAAGAAAGGTCAAAATACTTGTATATGTCTTTAAAGAATGTCACCAGAATTTTGAACTTAAAAAATTAGAAGATACTAAAGGGGCAGACAAAGCAATTAGCAACTGTTTATAGCAACAATCATAAGAATAGAGGCTGTTTGATTTTTGTAAAGATCACATTACTTGTGTGCAAATCTAGCTGAATCCAGCTGGAACCTAAACCCCAAGGATGAGGCAAGAGGCTTCCAGTACTCAGATATACACATGTGGGTGCACAGCAGAGAGATGGTTTGAGCTCCATTTCTCCAGGAGTGTGTGCATGGAGCTGTTGCAGACTGTCTGCTGGTGAGGTGATTTTGGGTCTGAGCTTGGCCTTGTGGAGGATCCTCTTCAGTGCCCTTTGCTTCAGCTGCATGGGCTGTACTAACATCAACACCCTGCAGTGCTGCTCAGCTGCCCTCCAAGAGTAGACTGAGAAAGTTTGTTGGAAGGAAAAATCCATAGTGTAGTCAAAGAAAGATATGAAAGAAAGAACATGTCATACCAAAGATAAATTGAGTACTACTTATGACTAATGCATCTTAACTCAAGGTTAATATCAAGGTTTTATTTGGTTTGGTTTAAATCATTTTTTATTGATCCATAAATTGTTATCATTATGCTTAAAATAACTGACCACCTTTACAAAGATTTAAGATTTGAGGTGGTTTATGTATGATAAAAGTTTGGAGCATTTTGAGAAATCTCAGAGTACGTGTAATTCTTTGTTTTGTTTTCCATAGTAGTATAATTTCATCCCTCTGGATGCCTGTGTTACTGCCGTGCTATCAAGTACAGCTTGACCCAGTATGTTTTGTGGCATACAAGAAAGTGAACAGAATTTTAAAAACTGAAAAATGAAGCCCTTAACAGTATATTATTAAGGTAGTATTTCAGCTCTGATGGCCTTGATTTTGAAAGCAGGATACTTAAAAATGTAGCTTTTTCTTCTGTTAAGTGATTCCTATTTTTTTTCCATAACAATGCTTTAATTTGGATTTCTTTTCGAAGGCTCACTCTTGCTGTGCATTATTCTTGCTCTACCTAAACAGCCTTACCTTGAGACAGTTATTGGCAGCAGTACAAATTATCTGGCTGCTGTAATGATCCATTAGAAGAAGAGTATGAGAAACCAGTGCAAATTAGCAATAAAAAACACTAACGGTATAGATCACTGGCAACAATTTAGGAATAATATCTCTGCCTGAAGCAAATTCTGGTGATTCACTGGTAATTTGCTAGAAGCCTTTTAACTTGGTTCTCATTTGTAAAGTTAATAGTAGGTTATTTTGCATTGTGATTGAAAGACCTGAAATCTTAGTTATTATTTAAGACTATTGATTTCTCCAAATGGAAATTCACCCATATATTAAAGATCTTCCTGTCATAAATGATAAAAGCAATAATAGGAATATTGTTTCCACGTATTTTAAAATGCTACTCTGATGTAGACACTACCTTTGCTTGGGCACAAGGTTTGCCTGATGATTGGCAAATAAATTCTCAGTTTAGGCAGCTGTGTTTCTGACAAACAGAAGACCCAGCAAGTTTTGCACTGAAGAATGAGGGATCCTGGGATTCAAAGGGCTTGTGGGATTGGGCTAATAAAGGAATGCCTGGAATGGCTTTTTGGGGCACCAGCATTCTGGGGATGCAGCTCTCTGACTTCTGTGCTGCTGCTGGAGATGTCCCTGAGCACAGGAGGAGGTTTTCTCTGCACAGTTTTCTCTGTACAGCCACTGCCTCTCTCACTCTTTGCTGGGCACTACAGAACCCAAAGCTCTGGGACTTTTTCCTGGCTAATTATCCCAGGATGGGATGGCATCCTTCATTCCCACAGATGGACTGGAGCAATCCTGGCCCTGAGCTTTAGCCTGTAGTGATCAGGAGCCTTGTGCTGACTCTGTGCTGATCGTGCTCTGTATCTTTGTGGAGGATACAGAGGCATGCTGGCACCAGTGTAATTGAGCATCCTGCAGCACTGGGAGAACTGGAAGTCAGAGGCTTCTCCCCAGATCTGATGGGCACAATGCAACTTAAAAGTAAAATACTATACTGCCCATGAGAGGAATGCCTATCCTTTGGACTCTCACACAGCTCTTCAAGCTAAATCAGAAGGACGATGGGATATAGATTTTGACATAATTATTTTACAGAAAGCCAACAAATATAACACTCAGTGCATCATTTTTATGCAAATATATATTAAATCTTTAGTATTAATCTAATGATATTGTGTTGAATGCAATGTAACAGGAATATCTTGTTTCATTTTAGACAGGAATTTTGTCTTGGTACTCATTTTTCTTTTTTTAGTTCACTTTCACAAACCCATGTCCTGTGTGTGGCTTCTGGGGCTTTATTGCCATGTGAGTGTGCAAAGGTGGGAACACACATAGGTGAGACACTACTGTGAGGGTCAGATTAAATCTTGGTGCACAGGAAAGGATCTGCAGGGGACAGAGGCTCATTAAGCAAAAGCAGAGGGACACTGGATCATACCAGAGAGTACTGTACAATTGGCTGGATCCTGAGTTTGCTTCTTTCCAAAGGCTACAGAAATAAAATAAATAGTAAGACAAAAAGTGCAGAGCTGTTTTCAGAAGTCAAATCTACTACACCAGCTGCTTTCTTTAATTCTGCCCATTATTCACAGATAAAAGCAGTTGTAGTTGATTGCAGTGTAGTAGTATAATAAAGTTTATTTGTGGTACAAAAGAAGGCTCATAATACTTAACATTTACAAAATATATCTCCATGACATTTGTCCTTTTCATTTGATTTGCATTTGCTAGAGTTGTAGGCATGCACTTCCCTTTAGAGGTCATTGAATAGCCTGTGTGTGTTTTTCTTAAATGGCATTAAAGGCACACTCGGAATTTAATCAACTTCCTACTGAAATTCACTCTGAATTCTTTTTCCACGGGAAGTCATCAAGCTCAGTTCTGTGTGTGCAGCGTAATTCACCTAAAAGTACTGAACTGAAGGCCTCCTGACATAGAAAAGAAACCTTTCCATAATGAGGCATTTTTTGGAAAATAGCATTTCAGGCTCCATTCCTGGGTAGATTCTGCTGTATACTCAGAAAAATACTTAGCAGAATTTTGCCTTCTCTTACACGGTGATAATTGACAGTGAAATTTCTTGCACTGGCATCCAGTCAGTTGAGGGAAAGATGCCTACTATGAGTTATGCTTTTATGTCTTTACTCTTGATTTTCATATTTTGGTAGAAATAGCCAGTAGAAAATTTGCAGATGTATTTGTTAATACTGTGGAGGAAATCCTGGCTTCAGTGAGGCCAAGACTTTACTCCTAATTGCAAGATGGCAAATAAGGAGAATGTTTGCTTGTCTTTATTTCAAACATTTTGCCTTTAATAGCCATCTGTTTATTCTGCTTTAAAATCTGTCCATCCCTGTCAACATTATGAATGAGAAAAGTCTATACAACAGAACACATCAGTGTTCGGACATTTTCTGCCTTGGGATCAGAAGATACTTTCCAGTGTTAAAAGATCCTGAGAAACCACCATCTTCTTCGCTGTGAGAAATAAAGTGCTGTATAAGTGCTAAAGCTGAATATGTAAATTACTGTTTCTATTAGGAATGGGGCATAAAAGTGAGTCAGTGTCTTGGAGGATGCTGCACACACTCTTGACTCCTCAGATTCTATGGTCTGTTTACTCTGTGGTCTGTATGGCACAGGTTTGTGACAGATGTTTTGCTGATTGAGGGAAAACACAAGTGGTGGGTCATTTGATTTTAGTAATTTTTCAAAGAAAAAAAGATACAAATCTTTTAGAGAATAATTCAGTGTCTTAAGTCTTAAATGAACATCTATGTCCTTTATCATGGAATATATAATTAGAAAACTCATTTAACATGCAGCAAGAAATGCAGCATTTTTTTCCATCACTGATAATTTTTGGGTTGCAAAAAATTTTATGTGGGTTCATTTTTCATGCTTCCATCTTTTACATGGAATTCTCTTTAAAGGCAAATTTCTTGTCATATTTTAATTTCAAATATGGGCTTTGTGCAGCCTATTATTTAAGAATATAGAAGCTCTTATCTTTTTTTTTCTTCCTTTTTTCTAAAATATGGAATTTAGTTGATAAGTTCTTTACATGTGCAGTCTTCTGAAGTAATGCTTCTTAGTGTCTGTGGTTTCTTTTAAGTAAATGTTCCATTGCCAGACGATGTTTCTGTAACACAAAGGGAAAGTGTCATTTTCCTTCTAGACATCCAAGTTTCAGGAAAATGCCCCAACCTAGGAAGAAGATAAAATCTCTGAAATCAAACTTATAATAGTTTACCTTTGTTTGTTGCAATGTTTTTTCCTGCTGAAAGTGGTTTCTTAAACATCACAGATGGTATCAGAAAAAAAAAATAATTTTAAGGATCTGGTCAGAGACTCAGGAGACGTGGATTTTAATTTCATTCGTCATCTATTTGCCATAGGCAAGTTACTTTTCATCCAGTTATGTCACCTGAGACCTCTGTGTCTGACTGTGATACAGATAATTCAGTCATAACTGCTGGGCTGATTTAACAGAAGTAACAAACTCAGGCTGATCCATCAGCTCCCTCATCCATTGTTCATCCATTACTGGTCCTGTGACAATGTTCTGTGTGCATTCTAAGCTTCACTGCTATTGGAAATTAAAAGCAGTATGCTTCTGAGTAGAAGATCCACCACTGCCTATACTACTTTAATGGGATTTTGTTCGGTGATTGTGAGGTTTAGTACTTGAATTTTTGTAGCAGACCATGGGCTCTCAGAGTTGGCCCCACTCCAGAAACCTGAAAGCTTTAATCACTCCTTTGGAGAGTGTCTGTTCCTAAACAGATGATTTCAGCAGATGCCAGAGAAATAAATCTTCCTGAGATGAAAAGACATTCATTTTGTGTCTCCTCCTTAAGTGGACTTGTTTGTGAAAGGTAATGGAAAGGACTAGACCTGGAGGCTGAAATTCTTTGGCTTTTGGGCTGGTGACAGAGGTAGCAGCTGCTCAGACTGATAGGCAGCTTCCCCTCCAACACTGACCTGCAGCACCTGGCAGGGCAGGGATGCTCTGCAGCTCCTCCTCCTCTCAGGGAGACCTCTGCTTAGCAAGGACACAGATTAGCAGCAGGAGAATTGGAGCTTTCAGAACAGGCATTACAACAGGGCTGATGTAAAGCCTGAAGAGCTCCTGGCAGCAACCTCTACTCACTGCCTTCTGACTTAAATTGAGAGTGGCATCTGGTGTGAGCGTCTGGGCTCCAGTCAAGCAGATGGTGGTGAGTGTCACTTGTACATTACCCTGTAGCTCACACACGTGGAGCTGGGCAAAAAATGAGCAGATAAAATGATGCTGGGTAATAATCCCTTGTCTGCCTGTTCACTTCAGTGGGGGAGGCTCAGAAAGCCCTTCTAGTCTCTATGCAATCTGAATTAAAATATAAACATCCCTGCTCATGCCCATGTACATGACCCTGCATTTATGCTGAATTGTCCTTATTTTCGTCATTAAAAGACCAGCAAAATTTCATTGATAAGTTTTAGATATTTTTACAAAATTTTCATGAAAAATAGAAGTTTTTCATTCATTACTGGTTTCTCAAGCAGAATAAGGATCTAGCAGGGGTTTTTTTTAATAATTCTCAGGGATTTCTAAGCCTTTTCTTCTTGGCATCTGTATTTAACCTTTAACCTTTGGTCTGTACCCTCTGGCAGAGGAAGTACCTGGTGAAACTCACCTCCCGCTAGGAAAGCCCTGATATTTCACTAGAGATCAATGCAGCTTTTTAGATGTCCATATCTGCTCAGTGTGAATCCAGGTTTCTCAGAACATGAGACTCAGGAGGATTGACAAAGGGAAGCAGTATGCAGTATTTTCCTTAATGAGAAAATGCTGGGTCTCCCAGCAAAAACACCAGTCTCTGATTCTATAATGACTTATGCATGTGATTAAACTTAAACATATGAAATATCCTGCTCTAGCCTCTTTAGAGTAACCCTTTGCATAATTAAAGCTTAGAAAAAAATTATTTTTTTTTTTTCTTGGAGAGGATGATTTAAAAGCTGTGTCACTGTGATTAAAATTGCTAATTTTGTCTTGTAAGGGCAACTGGTGATTGAGATGAAAAAAGATGGTTAGAATATTATTCTCATTTTTCACATTAGTGGTTTCCAGACTCTCAGAATGTAACCACACACAACTGCAGGGTGGAAAAGAGTGGCAGGGGGAGAGAGAGAACTCAATGGCTTTTCCAACACAGATGAAGCAAATTTCCCTTGCATCTTCTTGAGAAGGTGCTGAGGTTTCCTGGCCATATTCCTGCTCCCTTTGTCACCAACAATCTCTTCCTGTGGCTTATGCTAAAGGTTGAGAAGATTTTGTGTGGCTGAGCACCTACTGGGAAATTATATGTGGGACATTCGGGGTCAAGAACAAGAGGCTGAAACAGGAAACTCTTTTAAAGAACAAAGACCTAAACTGATAATTTTTATGAAAAGCAAACTCCCTAAACAGGTTATCATCAGTACTGATGTGAACTGCAACCAGGTTATGGTGCTCTTTCCAGGACAATAGTGACATTTTCATTTTTCCCCTTCAAAATATTACTATGAATGTAGCTGCTGAATTGTATCTCTGTATTTAGTATTTTGCTGTCTTTTTTTACTACAGCAGGTACATTTCAAATGGTCAGCTACCTTATATAAAGTAGCTTTTGTTCTAATATAGATGAAAATTCACTAATTTTAAGAGAATCTTTAATAGTCTTGAATTTCACAAGTCTGAAGGAAATATTTCTTTTCTGTGGGCTAATTCTCAACACCTGCCTCTTATTTTGCACAAATAATTGACAGCTCATTAATGACTTGGTAGGAATTATGCAAAACAACTTGAGTACAACAGGAAGAACTGCTTCTCAGTTGTACTGATAGTATCCAATCACATTTAAAATGAGGTTGGAAAATTAATATAAATTATACAGGGAGATTATGCTTGCATAGACAGCTCCTGAAAGCTTTCACCAGATTGTGTGGGACAGCTCATTTGAAGTGTGTGGGTGTATGGCTTGTGGCTCCATGAATGTCTGTGCTGGGAGTTCTGTGGTACTTCTGTGCTGACCCTGCCAAGGGCAAAGACACTTTGTTTTAAACCTTTGCTATGCCTTTTCTTAGATTTTACTCCAAGTTTTGACAAATTAGTTAACACTATTGGTTTTATCTGTATATTTGAGCTACAGGATAAAAACTTTTTTTTATTCTTTAATTAAGTGCTGGGCTTGGAAAAAACTTCTTGTGTAAGTTGGAAAAGTAGTGCCCCATAATGATGGCAAAACCTGTATCAACAGAGCCAGTGGCCATTTCTGCTTCCAAATCCACTGGCTTCTCTCCTGAAGTAAAAGTTGTTGGAGTTTTAGACTGGTCACAAGAAGAGTGATACAACACTTTGTCCAGAAAGAAAATGTACTAGAGTAGCTTTCTGAAAACAAGTTCCAATCTTTGTCTGAAGAACCAAATTAATATTTCATATCTGGCCTCATGTCAACATTCTCCCAATTGTTTGTCTGATAAAAGGAATAGAAGGGTAGCATTCAAGAACATCAAGAGAAAAATTCCATGGAGTGCCTTCTGATCTGGTTGGGTCTGGGACATTTATTTCAGATCACCAGAGTGTAATGGTGCGGCAAACACATGAACACAAAATTGGAATTGGGGAAAGGCATTTTTTCTCTTTCCTTTTTTTTTTTTTTTTTTTTTTTTTTGAGGAAGTGTTCTAGCAATCAAACCCTGCTCTTGAAATAATTTATTTCCTTGGGAATCAAGTTAAGATTGTAGCAGCTTGTGGTTTTAGCCATAGTAAATGGATAAAACTGTAGTTAATGATTTTATCAATATTTTATGACCTTGTTCTTTAATGTGTAATTGGTGATCCACCAGGCACTGAGCAAAGTCATTCCCATAAGTAAATATTTTGATAAATCCAAAGGGCTATGAAGAATAAAAAGAAATGCTACTTGGAAGCATAACTATTGACACTATTTCTCCTCTTGGAGTGTCACTATTGTTTGGTTTTCTGTGGCATTTGAAATAGTAAAAAAATAAAATAAACTGAGGTAGTCAGGAAAAGGCTACTTTGCATGTAGAAGTGATTTTTGAGAGGAAGACAAAGGCAAAAAAAAAAAAAAAAGCATGGTTTAGAGTATAGCAATGGGATTCAGGAAGAAATTAAAACAGGGTAATGGTGCTGCAGTACTATAACATAAATTGGGAAGTGTTCCCAGTATAAATATTTCTATGTTGCAACTTGTAGTTGAGGATGCAACCTTTGTTCTTCAAACTGTGCATGTACACACATCCTCTGAAGTTGCCAACGTTGTTGAAGTTACCAGCACTGTTCATGTGCACGGAGTACACAACAGCTTGTGTCTGTACAGCATGCATGGCTTGGTTTGCACACACGAAGGCTGGGCATGTGATGTGTGCAACAAACTGGCAGCACTTTGGGTCAAACCACACCACCAGGAGTCAAACATATGGCATGCTGAGCTCAGGAAAGAATCTGCCCCCAGGTGACTCCTTTGCTAGCAGTAGAGGGGCACTCTCAAGGCCAGGGTCCTGAGAGACATTGTAGTGGAGACTTCCAGTGTTGCCTCTCCCCATTTTGATGGCTTAGTAAACAAAGATTTTGCTGCTTCCAAAGTTGTCAGTAAAATAGTTTTGAATTTCTCATTTGCAGATACTTTCTAAGCAAACACCAAACAGGTCTTGACACAATTTTGCTTTTTACAGGAAAGTCTGGGCCTGTTTTGGTTACTTTACTTTGCATTCTATGCTCTTTTCTCTACTGCTCACTGGGCGAGTAGCAGTTTCTTTGTTATTTTTGTTTTTCAGTCTTGCATTATTCACAAACTTCTGTTTTGAATCCCAAAAGATGGAAAAACTTCATCATGCATTCAAATCCACACATATATTATAAGAACATTCGCTGGTGATGAGCATCATTGGCAGCTTTCACAAGCTAACATTAATTATGCACATAACAAAAAAGCACCATGACTGGGAATCATCATTTCTAATAAAAACACGGACTTCTAGTCATGGATCATTTTGTTGCTCCTTGGGCATATAAATCACTCATGTCACTAAGATATATGCTTTTCCTCTTTTTGCTTTATTTTTTACAGAAAGCTGCCGCTGGTGTGGTGAGGGGATGAAGAGGAAAGTGTTTTGTTTTGTCTTTTTGAATAAACATCTTGCTCATCCAGAATGATGTGTCAGGGCAGATTCTATGGCTGTAAGGGAGCACAGAAGAGTAAATGCTGAGCCTGAGTGCCATGAACAAGGCAAAGCCAGGGATAGATTCTGTGCAGTTGCTATGCTCCACCATCTCATGGTGAATCTACTTCTGAGAGTTACATCTTCAGCATTTAAGGCTGTCATATCCCTTTCTTTCTCCTCCTAGGTAAACAGGATGGAAAAATGCATTGAAGCTTTTGCAAAGCAAGGACTTGGTGTTTCAGAGAGGTGGTTAAGTACAGCATTAATCCCTGGTGACTGAGAGCCTGTTGTATGAGCCAGTGAAACCTTTCTCTTGAATTTTGTCATCCTTTGCTTTGTAATGTATTTTGTTTCATAAAGTGACCCTATTTAATTAATCATGCGTGCAGTGAGTAGAGAAAGAGAGAAATTCTAAAATCCCTCCAGAACATTAATCAGGTTCTTTTTCTGCATATTTCTTATCTAATATTTGTTTCCTTACTTTCCTATGAATTTTTAGATTGGGCATATGGACAAGTTGTTAAAGTATTTCTCAACTTGTCAAAAAAGGGGAATACTAAGAATCCTGACTATTTTTTATTCACACAGCTTTTGGGAAAATGTTTCAGAAATGCTGTTGCCTACAAATTAAAGCCAAAAGCAATACTGGGGTTGTTGATGTGCAAAGTGATGTAGGCACTGGTCACAAACACTGCACAGATCTTAATTAAGAGTATGAAATAAGGAAATTTAAATTGTTTGGCAGCTAAAGAAACAGGACCTAGAACACCAGGTAACCTGTCCTGGATTCTGTCTGGTCAGAATTGTGCTGCCTGAATTTTGTTTTAATTGCACTGGTTGAGTGAAAATATTTAATTTCAACTGAAGATATATTTGTTTCAATGTCCTTAAAAGACAGACTTTAGACAAAAAAGGTAATTTTCTTCAAGACGGACTGAGCTGATATAATTAGTTCTTTGTTTCAGCCACTAAATTGAAAACTTGCCACCTTATTTCTTTTTTCTTGCCTCTCACTGATGGCAAGGTCATTTCTGTCTACTTTTGTGTTTGTCACCACTTGTAGTCTACTTGGCATTTGGATCTGCCAGCACATTGGAATGATGATGCACATGAACAGAGGAAGCCAGATAAGGAGAGTGTGTCAAGATTACATCTCCTGCTTGAAAGCTCTTGTCAATGTAAAAAATATTTTTGAGAGCAGTGAGGTTTCCTGTGGAAGTAGCTAATACTTCTATAAAGAATTTCTGAAATACTGAAGAATTGTCAACTTGTCTTGCTAGTTATTTTTAAAACTATTTTCTTAATTCTTCTAGAGTGGCTACACACAAAATGGAAAGGTATGTAGATCCAGTGCTAAGATGGATAGCAAACCCATATATATAGATTTGCCTGAAAAGAGTGTGGCCACCATTTTATGCTTTTTGTTTTCCTTTTGTACTTCCATTTTTTCAGTGCTTGGTGCCTGCTTAGAGTGTGTCAGTGTGAAAAACAGAAGCAACTGGTGAAACATGGAGTTTCCAGAACAACCATTTTGCTCTGAACAGCAAAAAGCGATTTTAGTCAGGAGTAAGAAAGGGTGGAGTAAAACCTTTCAACGTTTATTTTCTAAGAATAAGAGGTAACAAGTCGGCTTTTTCTTACTTCCTCTTTTAAGGCTGGAAGCTTCCATTTTCCCTCTGAAACTTTTTCCTAAAAGAGTTTTATAAGATCTGCAAGCCCTCTTATGCAATATGTGTTGATATGATGTACGGTTTGAGAAGTTGCCTATTTTAACTTCACATTTCTCAAGTGTGAAGACACCAGATCAGGGCCACAGTTTTGTTTTAGCTTCCAGAAAGCTTAACACATATTAATATGAGTGTGCCTTGCATTACAGCACTTTTCAAGCTGTGAACACACATTAATTGACTTTTACAGAAGCAATTGAAAGAGTGGAACAATGAACAGTTCATTCCACAAATATATTTCCTATTACAAGCAGAGCGGAGGGTTTATGAGAATATTGCCTGTTTAAACATCAGAACTTTGAAACAAATTGAATCAGTTTTAATTATTAAAAAAATGAAATGTAAAAACTTTCACAGTTTATAAGCCCTAGGGCAGCTTAATTAAAACTGAAGAGAAATTAAAATTATCAGAATATAGGGCAACAGGAAAAGAAATGATAGGTAGGAACTTTCAAGCTATAATAGGAAAAGAAATAACTTTAAGTCACTTGGTAATTGTACAGTAAAACTTCCCTGATATGCTGGCTCAAGTTATTAACTGACTTAAATCTTTTTAAACCTTATAGGCTTTAGCCTAAAATAAAACATTTATGTATGGATAATTCTATATTAAAGTGAATTTCCATCAGTTAGTTGTCACGTTAATGCAAATAAACTATTGATAATTTTCCATAAATTTGCAGATTAAAATACTGCTAGATTACAAATTAATCCATAATTTAAACTAAAACTAGTGGCAGCATAAATGCTGCAAATGTGATTTCCATCAGTCTGTAATATTCCTGACAACAAGTGGGGCCCACTTTTCAAAGAGTCCTTTGCAGTCCATTTGCTCAGGAAGATCTGTTTTGACAACACTGAGACTCAAAGGCTCTTTATTGTTATGAGATGTTCTGTCATTATGTCATGTTCTGTTCTGACCTATCATTACTTCCTGAGCTAGATGCCTCATGTTATCCTGCAAAATTTAATTTATCTTCTTAAATAAGGAGTTCAGGGGGCTGTTTGTATTTGTTTATTGGTTTTGCAAACGTTGGTATAAGATTTCTGCAGGACAGTGGCAGGTGTCGGGAGAGACACGGGGGCAAAAGGGGCCAAGCACTCTGGGGGGACATCATAAGCTTCTTTTGAGGAAGTTCTTTGTGGAAATGATTGATCTTTGCTGCTGAGGCATTTGCTTTCCTGGAGTCCATGTTGTGTCATGGTCTGCATGTGCATTTGTCTGATTTTAGATGCTAAAGTTGAAGCTGCTGTTAGAATGTTTTATTTGCCACAAGATCCATGCAAAACTTCTTCAATATCTACTTAGACCTGAACACTATGATCCATTCTTTCGTACTCTTTCACACTGCTTTTTTTTATAATGACTAATACTCACTAAAACTTAGAGGCTAGTAAAGACCGTATTTTCATTACTAAATATTGTTAGCATCAAGTAGGAAGAGAAAGATGAAATTGTCTTTGTTTTCAAGATGTTGTCTTGATTTTTATGATTAGAAAATAAATTCAGTATAGCCATGTGCACTCAATGAAAGCCAAACAGAAGTAGCAAATCCAGGCACATCATAGCATGGCACAAGCTATCATCTAAAGGCTGTAATCCAGAGGCTTGAAAGTGCACAGTATCAGATGACAGACTGCAGTTCATTGTTGGATCTGTTTGAGTTAACACAGTAGTAATAAGTAATTTCTGTAATAAAATCACAGTCAATAGACAATTCTGTCTGCTGCAGATGACAATTCAGTGTACAATAGAAGCTTAATATTGCATGAAGAAATTTTTCTAATGTAATTTTTATCACTCAGAACTCTCAGAGAACTGAAGTACATGCTTCCATCTACATTTTCTTCTCTTATTTAGCTCTCTACCCCTCTTAAAGAATGTTGAATTGATCTCTGACCTTTCAGAATCAGGAAGATTTATCTAAAATGTTTAGACAATGTGATACAATTTCCTTTCCTATTTATTTTTAGAAAATAAAAAGAGCAGTGTAGAGAAAATGATGAAATGCTGTAAACTTCACGTGATTGCTCTGCCTTTACAGACTACCCTGTATTCATTAGATATGATAAAAGATGGTGTGTTGCATATCTTTATTCTAAGTTTACAATTATGTTACATGACAGATGAATGAACACTTGATTTTGCACTACAACATGAGAAGTATACTTGAAGAAGTAATTCGGGGGCAAAGGTGGAATATTTTCTGTGATTTTCTCTTGAGGCAGTATTGCAGAGATATCCAGGAAAATTTCTCATTGTGAAGTTTGTGTTGCATCAGAGGTAGGTGACTGTAGGTAGCACCACAGGTGATAGATTCAGACAAGCCTTGATGGGGCAGATGGACAAGAAATTGCAAGGAGTGAGTCTGGCCACTCGTACAAAGGTGGTGAGCAGCTCTGTACCATACACACCACTCTTACATGGTACCTGTAGCTGGGACTAACACCTCAAAAGCTTCCTAAAAAAGAACAGCTGCCAGACCTGCCTTGATCTCTGCAGAGCATAAAATGGTTTCAGGCACTCCTTTCCCCTGGGCTGTGAATTCTCTCCTTCTCCAAGCAGTGCCACAGTCCCAGGCTGTGGATCCCTGGGCTGCTGAGCCCTGCTCTGCTCCCTTCTGGCTTTTGATATCTCAGAGACCATTGATGGGTTTTGGGCTATTTATTTGAATCTATGGCATGGTTGTTGACATTTTTTATCTGTTTGGTTTTGGTTTCTTCTTTTTTAACTTTCTAAATGGATTTATAGGGCAGAATCAGGTGTTTCCTTTATTCACAGCAAAAAAAGAGGGCAGTAGTATTTTTGCCTACTCTCAGTATTAACTCCTCTCTAAGCTGAGGAAAAAAGGCAGTTTAGGTGCCATTACCATTTTGTTGAGTTTCCATTAAGGATGCAGTTTGTGATTTGGATTTTCTTGCCTGTCATGTGTATTCCCTAGTAATCACTGGTTCTTAATTACCCCAAGGAATTTCAGGCCTATCTTCTTTAGCCAAGTGCACAGCTGTGTATTTTCTGGGGGATTACTATTTGAGCCCTAGTCTGAGCATTATTTAGATTATAAAATATAAATTTAGAGGTGTCAGGCTTATGTGTCATATGGGATGTGTAGTGGTTGGTACCAGGAGTTTCAGAGGAATTAATCTACTGAACAATAGCAGGGCTGATTGTGTGAATCATCCCAGTACATTTAGTTCAGATTCAGGCATTTTATAGTACCCGGCTTATGGTTTTAAACATTCAGTTCATATTCTTCACATATGAAATATTCATGTATTGTGAGGACCCTTTGGGAAAAAAAAAAAAAGTTAAAATACAAACGTGTTTGTGTGAACAAATTTTCCAGTCTGTAAATGGATTAGCAAATGCTTCAGTTCTGATTCAAAAAATCCTCATATCTCACATGATGTGCTCTCTATTGTTATCTCTAAAAAAAATTCAGTCAAAATACACATGGGCAAAACTAAAAAAAAAAAAGCTGTCCTGTTGATTTTTACATAAAGCTATAACCAACATTTTCAGCAAAATGCTTGAAATGGACCTTCTCTGTTGGTTTCAAGAAACCCACCTGTTCTGTACAGTTCTAGCAAGGAAAATATTAAATAATATTATAAATATTGAACAATTCTAAATTTTAGATCAAAAAATTAAATATTTCAAAAGTGTGGTAAAATTGCTGAATCCTTTTTATTTTTTTCCTTTTAAAAAATACCATTTTCCTTTGAGAAAAAGAAATCTATTTTAAAAATGTCCCCAAACACTGTTTTTGTTTACAGAGCTATAAAGTGAGCACTAAACTTAACTAACAAAGAATCTGAATTCTTTGTTAAAACTAACATAGAATATTAATAGAATGGTTGAAAAAAAACCCTAAAGACTTATTTTTTAATGCCCAGAGAGAAGATCGTGTTTCCCTAGTGAAGCAGACCATGTAGTTTGAACTTGCCCCAGTATTTGTACTCACCAGACTTTTGTGTCACACTGGTACCAGCGTGGCCCAGTCCTGGAGAGGAGTGGCAGCATCCCAGTTAGCAGGCTGTAATCCCAGTCCATAGCTTTGCCAGCACTGGAGCATGTGGGGAGCAGGGCTGGAGGATGGCCCCAGCCCTGTCTGGGTGGGAGCTGAGGCACTTGGGGCAGGGCTGGGTGGCCCTGCTGCCATCCCCCTGGTGCAGCACTGCAGCAGGCACCTCTGCTTTCTGCACTGGTGCACCAGTGCATCTCCAGTCAGGGGAAACAGGGCGTTTTCCCTTTCTGATTGGGAAAATGCTCACGTTTTGTTGCCCCAAATGTGCCCTTGGCTATCCAGTAGGGCTTCAGTGACTTGGCATGTGAGCAAAATCGCCAAGACCCCCTGCCAGTTGGATAAATAATAACACAGTATTGTGTAAATATTATTAAACATTATTGCTAAATTTTTATCTCATCTTTTTGGTATCTCAGCCCCTGTATGTGTGGGTTGAAAGACCTACGGTCTGATGAGTCCTCAGCTCATCTTTTTGCTTCATAGTAGCGAGAAAAAAAGTCTCCAAAGGCCACTGTTTCTCTTACAGATAATAATTAGTGTTTAGCACAAGCCTCTGAATGTTCCAGGCTGCTTAATCAGGTGAATGAAAGACTCTGCTGCTGAACATTTGTTCTCTGCCCAAAGCTGGTGCTTTCCTTATTTAATTGCTGCAAACACCTTCAGTTTGATGACAATATTTGTAACGAGGCACCCAGCTCTCTGTGCGTCTCTGTACACAGGAGCCTCAAGAAGGGAGCAAACAAGACTACATCTTAACAGGAGATTTATAATTAGCCTAGTTATATACCTATCTGTGGGTATGTTCAGTGGTTCTTTTAATTGAAATATACCCCTCAGTCTGCTTTTTATCTAAATTTAAAATACTTTTCTATTTTACCAGGAGCATATTAAATACTAAGGCAGTATGCAAACTGAGATGTTTGATAATGACAATAAATATGAATTTGTACTTGGCAAACTCACTATTTCCACATGTTCCACATGTGGGGTACCCCTGCCTTGTGTTTCTTAACAAATGCAAGCTTCACAAATATTTCAATTAGTATTTTCTATAAATTTCGTTATCTGGTTGGTTTTTTTAATAGTTTTTTCTGCCCAAAGTGGCCAAATATAGCAAGATGTCCAGTGGAATAACATCAACACACATTCATAGAGAATTCTTTTTAAAAAGTATGTTTTAAAAATATTTTTTTCTGTGTAAAATGTGTGAGCATTTCCATTCTGAATTATTCTAGCTCTAGAATGGCAGATGAAAAAGGAAATATGTAGCAAGAAGAACTTAATTCCCTTCCCCTTTAGGCTTGAGGAGTCATGTCAGAGATGCAACATACGTAGTCTTAAGTTAAAAAATTTAATTTATTCAAGGGGAATTAAGTGCCTACCTAGCTTGGAGAGTATTTGCTTTAATATCTTTTATTATTGACTGTTATTTTGTAAAGTGATGACAATGAATACCCTCATTTCCTCCTGCCCTCAGGTTATAAATTCTTGATGAAGGTTGTTACTATACATTAGTGCAGAAACAGACTGAAACATCCTTCCACAATTCTGTGGACTGCCAAATTGCAAATAATAGTAATGATTTTATCTTAAAAGAGTAGTGTTGTTTTGGTTTTTTTTATTTCTGCTTAGCATGCATTACCACAACTTTATACTTTGTAAATGAAAATAAGCAGACTTTGTTTAGTCTATTGCCAGAAAGAAATTAAATCATTGTTAGACACTCTTTTCCTGTTTTTACTTACTACAGGTTCAAAAATTATCTTAAAGCAAATTTCAAAATATTCTTCATATTGCTATCTGGTTTTGCCACCTAGAGTCTGTTTAATGTTCCAGAAATAATTTAATTCTTTTATCTTTTCTTTTTTAGTGTTATGTCCTTGAGAAAAATTAAAATATCTTGCATAATTAAGATCTGTATGCACTGTAAAGTAGAATTTATTAGCTCACAACAAAACTCTTTTTCTTTTAGTTTGGGTTACTGCAGCTGCTCTAACTGTTAAAGGCAAAATTATAAAAAAGGGAAGAGAACACCATAATCAGTCTTATAGTTACCCAAATAGTAAGAGGGTTTAATTGCCTTGGTTGGCTGTAGCACTAATGAGTACAGTTCATTAAAAGTTCCATGGCTTGTCTAATTATAGCTGGAAACTTGCATTTGTCTCTTTTGCAGAGAAGTGCATTTCCTTGGTGCACTTCCCTGGTGAAAACTGTGCTGGAATCAAGGCTGCTTTACTTGGGAATCCTCAGGAGGTCAGAGCACAAATCTCATCCCTGTGACATGGTGAACACTTCATATTGGCTATGGCAAAACAAACTCTCCCCCCACTTGGGTGAACAAGGCATTGCTCAACAATGCACACTTTACTGCACTGTTTGCAAGAGTTTCAGATTTGGGAAACAATTTTAGATTAAGGGAGGACTCAGTGGTTAGGAGCTTTTGCTTTTGTTTTTTTTCCTTTTTCTCATTTTGTACTTATCCTCTGCAAAATCTCAGACTACAGCAGGTGCACACATGTAAAATAATTCTTGGCTTTTGTCTTTTAACTCTTTTTGGATGAAGAAAATAATAAACTCAGAAAATATAGCTTATCAATTTTTACAGTATTGTCCCAAAATAAATAGAAAATAAAAGTGAATATATTTGAAAGGAGATCTTAGTATCCAGGCAGTAGGAAAGCAGGATCCTCCAATTGTCCCAAAACTAGTTTATCATTAGAACTGAAGAGACTAATCAAAACATGAATCCTTTTTGATCTTCCCTTAAACTATTGATTTTCTCCCTCATCCTCCCAAGTAAGGTCAGTCTTTTGTTTTCCTTCCATATGGTCTTATGAAATGGATAGGGGATTTTTTTTACAAATGATAGTTTTAGCCATGAGATGTCTGGCATAGCTGCAGTTATGAGAAGAAGAAATGGTAAGGTTAAGATTTTGGCAAAATCTCCCCACATGCCCCACAGCTGCCTGCCATAAGCAAGTATCTAAATCTGCTTTGAGGAGCAGCTTCTAAAGCTGAGGCACTTCAAGAGAAATGATATTTGGCATTATTGAGGATCTTAGAATGGGTTATGAGAACCTGAAAGCTGTCTGTGTGCATCAGCTGTGTGCAGTGGCCAGGTGCTGTCAGCTTTTCACAGCCTTTCACAGCCTTTGGCCATGCTGGCAAAGCCTGCATACTCTTCAAAGGCAGTCCCATGGGATTAGGAGAAGGGTGATCTGTGAGCAGCAGTTCTCTTCCTACTACTTCCAAGCCTTGTTTGTAGGACTTTTCTATGTTGCTGGTGGCTGAAAGCCTTGGGGGAGCCAGCAAGGGAGCTCTTGAGGAGGTGAGGCTGGAGGCAAGAGAGGCTGTTCAGCAGCAGATCCAGGCTGAAGATGAGTGAGATTGCAGAAGGGAGAGATGGTTAAGCCATGGGTTTACCAGGAGTCTGATATATTTGTGCAATACATCTATTTCTATTAAAAACTCAAATTCTGGGGTTCACATCCTGCATGTCCTGTGCAGCCCAGGGTGAGAGTTAAGGATGCTGGCCATGACCAAATCCAATAGAAGATCCCAGACTGTGCTTCTCTCAGTCTTGCAATACAGCTGTCTTTGATTCCTTTACATTTTAGTCCACAACTAGCTGTAGCCCCTGAGGGCTTCTTCACTCATCTCTGTGTTAAGATTCAGATTCGTAAGCCTTTAAATTTGATAGATCATTTTCTTTTAAGTTGAAAGGGCTGTAAGGAACACCCAGTGATAATTTATTGAAAAGACTATTAACAATGAGGTTAATGACAGTGATACATCTCAGCTGTGATTCAACCTGGCAAAATAATTAGTACTTTCAGAAACACGCATGGTGTTTTGGGGTTTTTTTTCCACATGGAAGAATTAGATACGTAACTTTTATGTATCTTGTGGGCCCGTAGTTTTCCTTTAGTCTTTACCACAAAGGTTAAGATTTTGCCATTACAAAGTTTTATGTATAAATTCCCTGCTCACAAAGTCTACAGCCCTACCAGCAGAACTCTCCACTACATAAGTGCTTTAAAGAGATTCTGAAAGGCTCTCTGTGTTCTCTCTGGTATCATAAGAAACACAACAGAAGGCATGACTGTGTTAACCCTGCTTTTACATCATCCTAGTACTGTACTTTTCTTTGTTGCCAAACCAGGAAAAATGTTTCTGTGAATCAGAAGCACCATGGGCAAGGAGAGTTAATGGAATTAGTGCTCATAATCAGGTTTTTTCTGTCATTCCAAGCCATATTTGGAACTATAACTGAAGATGTTCTTTCTAGCCATTCCTGGCTTTGTTAATGATCTCTTATACCCTTTCTTTGAAATTTAAGCTGTGCATTTAGCATTAGGAGAATTTTGGTAAATTTGTTTTTGTTATTAAGAGGTTTAAATTATATTTGTGAAATAGTGCAACACTAGTGTCCAGTTTGAATTGCAAACATGGTTTGAGTTCTTTTCTAGTGGTGACAGAGGCAAAGAAAGCTGGCATTCAGTAATGAGTTTTATGACATACAAAGATCATATCCATATCGCATATTAAAAAGTGGAGTAAGTTAATTTTCCAAACAAAATGCATTTATGTATATAACACATTTCTGGATGATGAATGTATTAAATTTATCAGAGCATGGATTTTTGTTCAAGGCATGTAGCATTTTCACTGTGTTTGAGTGTATCTTTGAGTTGTTTTGACATTAATAGTGACATGTTTAATAGATAAGAGGTGCATCTTTTGTGACAGTTTCATTGCAGCTGAACTTTTGAAGAATTCATTTCTCCTTTCTTACACATGTTCAACCTCCCAAGCCATATGGTCTGTGTTCCTCAAGATGTTTTGCATTAGATCAGCCAACTAAGTGCATCAAAGCATGAGTTATCCCAGAAACGAGAGACATGGCTATTTTTTTTTCTCCTGACAAGTCTTTGCCTCCTGATTACATCATGCCCTCAGCTTGTGTGGTAGATGCAAGTAATAAACTAATATTCCAGCAGTAATTTGCTGCATTGAAAAATATCTCCCTATTAACTGGGAAGCATTTAGTTTCTGTTGCCTATTGTAAATGCAAGATGCTGATCCCTGTGGAGTCTCAAATTGATAAGAAAGTTTAAGAACATAGATATGTTTACTTGTTGCTGATACTGAGGTGAATTGAGAGTTCAGAAGTGAATTATTTTCAGTTTTGGGGTCCCAGCTTGCATGTGATACATTTTCTTAGACTTCTGAGGTTTTTATTTCAGTGCAGAGAGGACTGGCGTGCTTTTTAGTATGTGAGCCACTTTCAGCGTACAAAATCAAAAGAAAGGAAGGTATCACTTCTGTATTTAGATGCCTTGCCTTTCCTGCTTCAACTTCACTTTATATTGTTGATGATTAAAATGACAGAATGTTTTCTGCGAATTTGATACTTTCAATCTGAAAATCTACTAATTTGCAATATCTAGCATGAACTTGAAAACATAGGGCTTTTGTTCCAGGACTGTCCATTTTCCTTTCTTTTCTTTGGGTTTATGCAATATTTCCATCCCCATTTCACCTTGTAATGTCATGGATGCATTCCACAGAAATGTCATGAGTCTATTGCAAAACCTGGACATTCTTTGTGGCTGTCTCCAAGTACAAAAATTTCTAACACATGCTCCAAGGCCAAATGGTTGGATTATTTAATTTTGTGTGTCAGGTATTCCTTGCTCCTTTCCTGAATAGTCTGACATTTTAAAACCAGTCAAGTGGTCAGGACTGGCTTCACGTTGATTTTCCATTCACGTGGGCAGAAGCAATTTGGCAAATAATTTGTGCAAGGGCCACCTTCTCATTACCTTTTTCAGCTTTTACACACTTTCAGCATGCCATTACAGGTGAGATGAACTTCTGAGAATACCCAGTTTCCCCATCATGGCCAGGTGCTGTGCACCCTCCCTGTCTTTGTATCAGGTGGCTGCTGTGCCTGTGTTCAGAGCCAGCTGCTCTTTGGCCTCAGCCTGAGGCTCCCTCATGCTCTCTGTGCTGAGTTGGAGCCCAGCTATCAGTGACAGTGCTGGGTTCTTCCTCTTTGCACACACAGGGGAGAAGAGAATCCCCACAAGCGTGGCTGGTATTCCATCAAGGAACTTTGTGAAGGTTCTCCTACCTACTGCTGCTTTGACATCTCCTGCTGACGCCTGCAGCAGAGGGGAGGACATTGACCAATATGTGTAGGAATATAAGATATGTGAAATTTCTGCATTAAGCACAGGATGGCAACCATTATCTCTTGATATTTCTCCTATTTCTTCTGTTTTGCATCCTCTGAGTGCAATCCCAACAAAATGATTATCCAATGTGTCCCTCCCAAAGCCATTTACATTTCTCCCCACCTTACCTGGCCGTAACCAAACTTGTCAGAAGAATGTCAGCACTGGGAATCCCCCTGGCTTACAATGATGATAATACAGACACCAGCAATCTTCCTGTGTGAACCAAAGCTTCCAAGTATCTCTTTTGGAAGTTCTCCCTTGTACTGTTTGAAAGGATGGCATGATTACATTTTTCACATCATAGGATTCTAAATAACTCCTTTGTCACCTTGATATACTTACTGAGCTATTATTTTTTCTTAAGCAAGCTGCAGGAAGGTGTGTTCATTTAACCACTAGGAATGTATTTCATTAGAGATGCCAGATCTTTCTGTAGGGAGGAGGATTTGGGGTGGAAATGACTCCACCTTAGTATTCAGATGTAGTCCTCATCTTTTCTGTTTTTTCCCCCAGAATACATCATGCACAGGCAGTTAATTTTAAGTGTTCTATACAATTCTTGTTATGCTAGATTGCTTAACCTCAAGAAAGAAATTACAAAACTGTGCTGTTGAGTAAGAATAATCTCAGTTGCATTATCTCTTCTTAAGTGTCTACTATTTTTCTGTTTTATGGCACTGTGAAGGATTATGTTTGGGGGGTGGTTTTGGCTTGGGTTTTTTGGGATTTGTTTGTTTGTTATTTTGCATTTTACCATTAGTTCAGTTGACTTCCAGCCTGTTATCAAACAATGATATATAGCTATTATGTTATAAGGCTTAATCTGATTTGATTGACAGTTTTACAACCACAGCAGGGAATGACAAGACACATCCTTTGTGTGGGACAAGATGTTTATTTTTTCTCAAAACAGAACTGTTTGTTAAGGATTTCTTTAACGCTTTAGGTGCTATGTTGTTTTTGCTGGTGGTTTTTTGATGGTTTTGGGGGGTATTTTTTTTTTTGTTGGTTTCTTTTTTCCCTATAGGAATTCTGTATCCCTGTAGAAGTGACACAGTTAACACATTCTGGGACATGCTGTCCTTGATAGCAGTGGTTGTAACACCTAAACTGCAGGGCAGGTGGGTCTCCTGCCCGGATGGAGGGGTGCTGTACCCCATTTGTTCAGATGGGAAACCCTACTGGAAATGAGCATGGCCTACTGCCCACCCTGAATTTTCTCTCCAAGGAGGACCTAGTGTGACATTCCTTGATGTTTGTTCTGTCTGCTCATGGGTGTGGAGGGAAAAAGGAAAGCAGAAGTCTAATTCTGGAGGGCTTACATTGTTATAGAAGGGATTTGGCCACAAAATGCACACAGAATGCTCCAGAACCTGGGAAAATGAATATAATTATTCAGATTCAAGCGTGAGCTTGATTTTGAGCCCTTTGCAGGATCAGAATCAAGGTAAGAGAGCCCTCAGACTACTGGTAGTGGAAAGGAAGGTGTGGATTTCAGGAAAAGATAGCAAAAGGTCGCAGACTACCCAAGGATCCTGCTGCCAATGTGATTGCAGAGAAACCTGGGAGAAAACAGTGAGCCTGCTTCTCTGACAGCCACAGAAGACAATACCCTCAGGTGGTATAAACTGATGGTTTTCCATCAAAAAGGGTTCTGAGTCAAGCAGTGCCTGACAGAAAGATTACTTTCTAAAGGCCGTTCTGTGCAGAAACAGATGGCTTGTTCCACTCCTGAAGTTTGCCTTGTGCAAGTGAGAAGGTCTAAATATGTCCTAAACTGCTGCTACTATTAAACTTCACAGATAATCCTTCCTACCTCTTGCAGACGCTTCTGTCAAATTTAGATTCACATCTTTCCTTCAGTGTAGGTGAGGGCACTCCCAGATTGTACTGACAAGCAGAGCGTTTTACATAACACACAGAACTTGGCAATTTTGTGTTTGTTTTCCTATCCAAGTGACTCTATATGACAATGTGTGAAGTATGTACAGATGGCAAGAACAGTTATGTTATCAAGTTTGTTTCCTCTGCCAATGCTTACTGAAAAATAATTCAAGCTCCCCATCTAAAAGTATAAATAAACGATGAAACAAAATATCTTTTCCTTTCACTGGAGGAGTAGACACTTCAGTTTTTTCCCAAAGCAGCTATACATGACTACATGGGACAAGAAATTTTCTGAAGATGGTTGTATTTCTCATTCATATATCTTTCAAATTACATAATCTGTTTAGCCCCTAATATTTTTTTAGTACTAATTAGATGTCCCATTGTATTTATTGTTAAGTTATTTGCATAGCCTGTAAGCTGATGGAGATACAAAAAAATTGAGATGATTAATGAAAGGAAACTTAATTTCACTGTACATCTGGATATAACCATGGGTCCTGAGGACATTTGGCATGCCAGAATCAGCTAGGAAACCTTGTTGTTTAGTAGTTATCCAGGAAATGTTTTGGTTTTGCACAGCTGAGAATGCTTAGTTTGTATTGAAAACACTCAAAAACCCAGATGCAAGAAACGTTCCAAATTAGTTGAAAACCCTAACCTGTTTTCATCAAAAGCAAGAACTTTGACTATGTTTTCAGTTTGCTTTCTAATAAAAAATGAAATAGGTATGTCAAATAAAGGAACTAGATGATGTAAGTGCAGCCATTTTGGAGAGTTAAAAAAAAAAAAGAAAAAAAGAAAACGAATGTGTGAGTCTAGTCAAAACTGTGAAACATTTTTATTGCAGAAAGAAAAGGAACAGAAAGAAGGAAAATAGCATTTCTGGATTCTTTTCTTTTTTTGAATACTTTTCTTTGAAAAGAAAATGCTATTTCCTGCATTTTTTAATGGTTGAGGAGTTTACAGTAGCTTTGCATACTTTTTGTTTGGGTGGAATTACTTTCTGTTAGTATTTTCACATTCAAAACATCACAGCTGAAGAATAATCTGTTTCAAAAGATGAAGGCAGGGAATAAAAAATATCAACAGGGAAACAGGATTTTTTTGTGGTGTTTAAGTAAATGTATAAAATAAATTCTAAATTCCTTCATTTGTAGTACTCTTTGCTTTTACCTCCTTCAACTTAAAATGTTCGTTTTCTTTATATTCAAGAGATACTCATCAGTTCTTTTGTGAATGCAATGAAACATGTCTTTTAAATTCTGTATATATACAGACAAGCACTGAAAAATTAATGGTTATTGCAAGGTATTGAAAAGGAGAGATGAAAAATTTCAACTTCTGTGGTGATATTCAAGTGGGATTCAATAAACATCTGCAGTATTTTTCAAGTAATTCATAAAATAAGAATATTTCATTCATTTAAAACATGATGAAAGTGAAATCTTTGTCTGATGTAGATAATTAAAAATGTAAATAAGTGAATTAGAAATTGTTTCTTTACAACTATCACTGATGTAATTTTTAAAAAATCAGTTAATCAAGGAGAATCTATTGAATTATTCACTGACACATTGTTGGCTCCACTTTAACATATTTTATTTTTGACATTTGGATGTCTTTGACCTTTGGTCAGTTTAAATGCTTGAGATATGATCCTTCCTGTCACCTGATGCAATAAAAATAAAAATGCAGGGATGTCATCACCTTGTCAAGCCCTGAAGCCATCTCTCAGAGGTCAGTCACTCACTTCCAGCTTCTGGTGGAAAATTCTCTCCCGAGACGTTGGCTGTCAGTGGAGGGGATGGGGGTGACACCTGTGCACTGCTGCTCCAGCAGCAAACAGACAAAAGGGACAACTTTGTGCTCTAGGGAAACTTTCTCACCCTGGAATGTTTGCAGCATATTTTTTACAGGTTTCATGATTGATTTCCAGTTTAATTCCTGCATGGGCTGTGTGGTGGGGCACCCTGCACTGCTGGCCAGGGAAGTCTGTCTGCAGAGGGAACCCTATTGCTGTCAGAAGAGAATTGAGTTCTTTAGACAAAATGTAGGAGCGTTCAGAGTGGAATGGCATGTGCTGTTCAAATTCTGATTTCTGGATTCTGATTTTCTTTAGCTCTCAGAGTAGCACTAGAAAAATTTATTTCCTCTAAAACTTTTTACTACTGCAAAATTTAAATTTTGATCTTGCATTTTTTCTGATAGTTATGCATGACTTAAAGATACTTAAGTAATGTAAATCAAGTTAATTTCATTGGAGAAAATCTCTGTCTGAAGTATTAATTCTACAAGTTAGAAACTGGAACAATCCAAGATGACTGATACAAAGTAGAGCTTTCCCTTTCTCGTGTACTGGTGCACTTGTGTACATTCTGGAATAAGGAGTTCCAATTCTAGTTAAAACCAGCACTGGCAATAATTGAAAAAGCTGTTCATGCTAATGCATTTCCAGGCAATTGCCCATCATGTCCTTACATACATATACAGTAAGGTTGTGTTAGTTTGGTCTCCTAGAGGGTGAGAAAGGCTCACCCATTAAACAGATATCAGGGACTACAAACAGGGAATATTGGTGTTTGGTCTTTAATGGGAATTGTATAAAGATCTTTAAGATAAAGGGAAATTGTGAGACTGCCTACAGGGATTGTGTTTTCATTTACAAGCAGCACACAGGAAAGAGCTGCTAAATTTAGTGAAACAAGGGCCATTTCCCCAGAATGTACAAATATGCACATGAACGTGGTATCTCTCCACTGCAGTAGGGACCAGTTATTATTTTTCATAGAAGAATAAGCTGACCCCTTCCTCCAAAGGATTGTTTTAAATACCTCCTTTGATTTAGTGAGTAATCATGCACTTCATAACACTTGAGTGAATTCTTGCAATTGCTTTGAATTTAACTAACTTCATTTTGTCCCGTGGGAATTAAAGGACTGAATTAAGGCAGCAGAGCTAAATCTCCACTGGATGATTTTGATTTTTTCAATTTATAAATTTCCAATTTATACTCTTATATTTTATAGCTAAAAATAGGATGTGAATCATGAGTGTAGGTAACCTGCATGTACTGGAGTTGATTTGCAAGGTTTAGTACCCCTGCAAAGAACTACAAACAGTGAAAATAGGATTTGTGATCCAGTGTACCTAACTTTTACCACAGAGGAAACACCAAACAGCATTTTGTTTGTGCTAACAGCCCACATTGACTTCAGCTGAATCAGTGCAGCAAGTGTGAAATAGTTTATGAAGTAAAACTCCTGGATTTGCTCCCCTCCAAGCTACTTTTCTCCCTGTGTGAAAACAGAAATAACTTTTTACAGAGGTCATGGAAGTATTCCATCCAGTTCTGTGTAGAGGTGTTTGGGTTTTTTTCCAGCATCACTATTGGTATGTTCCACTCACTTTTTTGTCCTCTCACAAGGAAAGGTGAGATTTACAGTTAGTCATATTGTTCTTTGCCCTAATTGCGGCAACTTGATCATATTTTAAGAGGTTTTAAGTGGACAAATCCTTTACTCTTGATGGAATTTCTCTTCCTCACCTCGCAGACATTTGAGATCCCACACTGCTGATAATCCTGGAGACCTTGTAAAGATCCTTCCAGCCTGTGTTGACCTGATTTTTAAGTCCTACCTATATAAAAAACAAACATAAATAAATTCACTCATGTAATTGAGATTGTCATACTTCTGGAGGAAAAATTTTTAAAAAATATTTAATGAACATTGCATTTAGCATGAATACTGAGTTTGTACTTTAGAAGGGTGAAAGAAATGTAGTTACCAAACCACAGACCAGAAATCAGGCTAATAATGCTTTTCTAGATTGTATACTTGCTTGTTATATAATACTCTTAGATTTCATAGAAAACACACACTACTGGGATTTTTGCCATTATTTCCTGCAGTTGATGGATAAAGGATAAAGAAAAAAATTTCTGCAATTAAGTTATTCCTTTGTTTTACTTTATGATATATTGGTATTTAGACTTTTGTTATAAGCTAGTATTTTACTATTATTTTTGCCTAGCTTTAGTAAAGAGGAAGATAAGTAATTACAGCAGAGTAATTTTGACAAATAAAATTTAAAAGACAGCTAAATAAACAGCCAAATAATAAAATTAGCCACGTGAGTTTTATATTATGGATGAAAATATAAATTCATCCAAATTTAAACAACAAATTCTACTATTATACAAAAGACTCACTTTTTGCTCAAATTATAAAATTAATCTTAATGAAGAGTCAAAAATTCCAAAGGATCCATAGATGTAAATGAGTACAATAAGCTAATATAAAAAAGAAACAGTTGAAGAACTGATTGTTGTACAAACTTGCGGTAATGTGCATGGAACCAGAATGTTATATGCATTGTAATACAATTCTCCTTTAGCAGGATAAGCATACTTCAGAATAATCTTGTTCAATCAGTTGGTCAATGTGGTTGTATTTTCTTTAGAAAAAACCCAAATAGAAAAAAATACCAAATAGGTATATACTCAGAAATGGAACAGCTAAAAATAATTGAAAAAGCTCCATAACTGTTGGGTATATTCTTGCTAGAGGCGTTCTTATGTAAGCTGCTTACTCTTTTGTATTTCCTTCTTTGGCAGCACACTGTGAAGTGTCCCTTGTCCCCTGTGCCATTGTGCTGGAATTCCCTGTGTCACTCCATCCCTGCTTTCCTGAGCAGAGGCAGGTTGGGCACACCTGTCTGGGGCAGGGGCAGAGTGGGCACAGCAGGCTCAGAGCTGGGTGCCAGCCCTCCTGGGGCTGCCCCAGGGTGGGCCAGGGGACAGCTTTGCTTGTGCAAGGGCAGGTGGAGGGAGTCCCTGGTTACTCACCACCTGCAATTGTGAGTGTTATTGTCCTGCTTGAGGCAGAAAGCTGCCACTTCTGTGTCAGTGTGAGGGGACAGGGCACCAGATGTCTAGGACAATAGGAGTTTTCCAGAAGAACTTGATGTGGCTTTATTTTAGCAGTTAAGAACTTTTTGACATAGGTGATTTTTTATTTTCTGTGCTATTCGATCTCTGCAGGTTGATAAATAGATGTAAATAAAAAAATTTAATTGTATTAGCTTAGGATCTGATAACAACCATACATAAGAGAGGCAGGAAGGAAGCCTCTGTGCTCGAGTGCATGAACCTTTCTTAAGGTAACCATTTTAGTTCGTCTTAGTTGTTCTTAATTGCTTGAAAATGTCTTGACATCATGTGTTGAGCTTTGCACCACATTTTAATCTAGTCCTTTAATCTTGGTTCATTTTTATATTAAAAAACCCTTATTTTTTAAAAAAAATTCTATATGTTTTTGTTGAACTGGTCAGCAGCTATAGAAGATATTGTTTTTGCATTAACTCTGTAATGAAGTGATATATTGGTATGATACAGGGTAAACTTAAAAAAAATATGTTTAATTTATATTAAATAGCTTGCACATATTTAAATAAAATACAGCTAGGGAAAAATAAAGTTGTGGGGTTTTGTCTTAAAGAAAAATGGAAACTAAGAGCTCCTGTCTAAATTATGAATATTTGAAGTGATGAATTTCTTAAAATGTCCTCCTATTTACTCTTATATTGTTTTAGTTAGGGGAGATGCAGAGAACACTGCAAAGCCATGATAATTACTTGAGATTAAACTCTACCACCAGAGAATCGAAACAAAGTCTGATTTACCAGGTCGAACCCACCAGCCTTTATTGTAGAAAACAATGCAGTCCTCTGTCTTTGTCTTACAGCTCACTTTTCTTTCAAGCAGATTAGACAACTCCTTCTCACAGCCTTTCAATTCTAATCACATCCATTTTCCATTTCTCCCTTTTCATGTGCTCCATCTGAGAAAACTGACTATAAATGATCCGACTTTACCCCTCGCCTTGCCTTTCCTTTCCCTCTCACAGCTCTGCCTTTTATCTCTTGGCACTGGTGTAGAAGTTTCTTGCCTGCACATTGTCTGATTTTATCCTCACCAATACCCCAGTGACCTTCACTTAATTCGTCTCAAGATCTCTCCTGTGCGACTTTTCCTCCCTTATCTTTCCTCATGCTCTCTGCTTTTTTTTTTTTTTTTTTTTTTTTTTTTTTTTTTTTTTTTTTGCCACTATCAGTGCAGTGAGGATGCTGCTCAGTAAAACCTCATGGCCCATGCAAGTATCCAAAATTCATCTTTTGTTGCTAAGCTTCTCCAGCATTCCCATTACCATTTATCTGGAGATAGTGAAGTCAGTTCCTGCGCCTTGATTTCACCAAAAGTTCTAAAGAGAAGAACTAGTTACAAAGCTTCAACCGGTTTGCTGACAGCTTTTCTCCTTTTACACATCATGTCTGGCAGAGCTGTCCCAAAGCACAAGGTTACTTGCTGTCCTTACCTGGGTTGTTGGCTGACCAACAGCTGTATGTGCCTTGTATGTGTTCCATCTCCGTTGCCAAAACCAAGCTACTCATCTGTCCGTGGCTGTGCAAATACCAAATTCTTTGTTTGTATTTGCTTTCGGTGCCACTTTCCTCTGAAAAGATTTTTCTCTTGTCTTGTTCCAGCCAGTTCTTGTTAGCCCCTCTCTGGAAACGTTTCCTCCCAAGCAACCTGATTTTCCACAGTGTAGCCATGTGCCTTCTCATGTTGCTTTTGGAGTATCAACTCTTGTTTTGCTAGCCCAGGTTATTCCTTGTTAAAACCCACAAACACATATTTTCCTTCTTGCCATGCTTCTGCATTATTCTTGGAATATCAATATGCAATATACCTCTGTAATTTCTTTCAGATACTACTGTAAAACTACACGTTTTTACTGTCCTTTTTAAAATAGTTTTGACAGCGTTAAATACAGCAGTGTGCCAAGGCTGCTTCTTGCCACTAATCAGTTTTTTGGTTTGTGTTTATTCATTCAGTTTTTCTTAAAATTGGGCTGAAGGATCTTTAAACCAGATCATCTCCTTTTTTAAATGAACTGATTCACAGCAGAAGTTTGTGGGGCTTTTTTGCACTTGGAAAGAGAACTCTTTGTAGTAGAATTCTTTTCAATCTTCTTGCAAGATCACCATCTCCTTCCCCCACTCCCTTACTCTTTCCTTATAAGCAAGAGCTTAACTTTCACATCTGCATTTCTCATTAAGTCCTGACTGTTCCCATGAGAAGCTCAGAATCTCTCTATTTCTGATAGATTAGAAATCTAGCAGATGTAATTATAAAGCAGATGATAATAAACTGTTTGATGTCAAAGCCTTTGAAATTGTTTTATTTCCAGCCATCCTTACATTGAGTTTCTTATTCTCTTTTTCTAAAGTGTATTTTCTTGAAGTAAGAATATTTTCTTGTCACTGTAAGGCAGATATCCAGAAGTTGAACATAATGTGTTTATCTTTCTCTGAGTTTCAGCAGACTGTCAGTTTAAAAAAAAAATCAAATTTGGAGCCTGTAATTTCTTGGAGGTCTTTAATTTTATTTTTTAACAGTCTGCTTCATTTCTAATTTCCATTATTATTTCCCTCTGGTGATGCCTCCATAGACCTGCAAAAACAGAATATAAGAAATTAGTTGAATATGGAAGATCTCCAGCGCCTTTGGAAAAACAAGCATAATTCTCTCTCCAACAGCCCCAAACAAACTGCAACATGCTGTTTAGGTATGATTAGGTATAGCTTCACAATATTTCTGTATGGAAGAAAACAGCTATAACAGAACTATAAGCAGTTTGGATTAATCATAGCACAGTTTTTATGTCTGTAAAGACAAGTGTGCCAGTTTTCTGCTGTTTCTTAGGTCTCATTTCTGGTATGTTTTAAGAAGTTAGTGCTGTGTACCATGTCCTAGAAAGAAATGTATGGGGAAGCTCTAGCTGCTTTATTTTAGCTATGTCAAGTTACTTTTTCTCTATGAGGAGAAAAACCCTGATGCCTGATCTTCATCAAATAGGGTTTATTACCTTGGAATGGTGAAGAGTTCATTCCAGTATAAACTTATACTGAAAGACAGCCCACAGGATGAAATTTCAGGATTTTTTTTTTTTTTTTTTTTTTTGCACCACAGAGGTTTCAGAATATACAATATCTTTGCTTTGAATTTAACAAGGAAAGAGAACACCCTGGTGAAATTATACAGAAAATCCATTATTTCCTAGATCCAAAACTTGCATGCTCAGAAGGCATGTTCAACTGCTAACTAGTCTTAAAGTCTCCAATTTGGGTACTTCTCTAGAAGAAATTGCTGGGTCCAGAGTTGCACACATCCCAGCTTGCACGATTGGGCCCCATATCTCCATTCTCATGGCTCTGCACTTTCAGCTATTGGATAAGAGAGTGAGGACAAAGATGTCTCATGAACCTCACTTAAAACCAGTTCCACACTATGGAAGGATTCTGTATTTCTGTGCCTTGATCTTGGGCCAAATATCAATGAAAGCATCAGAATTTTCTAACACTGTTAATGATGCCCACATAACAACTGGCTTTTCTTTCAGGTTGCCAAAGTGGTGAGTTCAGTCCCATATCTTACTAGTCACATTCAGCTTAGAAGTTTATTAATTCTTTTTCAGAAATGTTTTTGTTCTTAGATGGTGTTTCTTCCCCTGCATGATGTCTGTCAGCCTGATGGAGATTAAACCTCTGCCCCTGAACTTTGCCTTTCTTACGTACCCTTCAGGCACCATGGCCATGACAAGAGTGCTGATAGATCTGCAAAGCTGCTGTGTATGGACCATGTCATTAACAGGTGTGGTTTTACCAGAACCCAAACCACCTGTGAGTGAAGTGCTTTTGCTCTTGCAGAGACTGCTGTACTAGATACAGTTCCAAAGAACTCAGTTCAGTGCTCTGTCTGCAGAGTAGGTTTTGTAATCCAACTCCAAAATTTAGCCATGTGTGGAGTGAGTGCCTTGTCAGGGAAAAGCTTTCAGAATGTGCATGTAGTAACAAAGATCTCAGGCTTAAAAGAAAGATTTTGTGTAGCCCATGATCTGAATGAGTTAAGTATGTATGAATATAAATAATTCCAGAAGGAATGGTTTTCTAGCATTTGTGAGAATGGCAAGGCCTCTTGGAATATCTCCCAATCTAGACAAATGCTCATAGCAGTGCAATAAAAGTATGTTTCCTGCCCAAGTTATCTTAAATGTACTTTCCAAAAGTAGGTTGTTGTCCAATTTACAACTATGAAAATAGTTGCAAATTGTGTGCTTATTAGGAATTTTATTTGCATGTGTTCATTATATATACAATCTATAAAACGGCATCTCAAATACCAATTATGTGAAATAAACTAATTTTTTTTTTCCTGGCTTAAAATGCTTCCTCATCTACCTTTCTCTCAAGATGTGACATTAATTAATTCTGTAAAGACCTGTCATATCAGTTTCATTTTAAATGGGGTGTATATAATTTCTTTAACAGGGAAAAAAAACTGTTACTTCTGAAAATAATGTATAATGTAAGTTGGATGAACTGCAGATTGAATGAATTAACATATCCATTAAAATCTAGTCTAAGTGCAAGATTTACTTTTGGGTGATTTCAGTGACCTTAGAGGGTTTTATGTCTAATTTGGCTTCTCTGGGGTTTTGACACTGTTGCCTGAGCTCTTAAAATATAAAAAAATTGGCTGGACTTCTGATACTCCTTTTAATTAAATTCAGTGACATCCACAGTATGATGAGACTGTTAATGCAGGCCCAGAACGTAAAGGCCTGGGGCTTATCTCCAGCAACTCAATCTTTTTTCTGTTTGTTGAAGGGACAGACCTTTCCTCTCAAAGGATTTGGCTTCGAGAGCTCTGGCTCCTGATGCTGTCTGGGCCACCACAGAGAGTTGAGTCTTCTGCAGTTCCTATTTATAGAGATTTTGCCACAGCCCAATGCTGAAATGTCAGCATCTGTTATCATTCTTGTTTATTCATGATTTTGACCTCTACTTTTGGGAACAAAAAGATTCAGATGATTTGGGGTTTTGTTGAAACAACTCTATGCTTAGAGTGAAAAATACATCAAAACAGTGGAGACGCATTTTCTTTAACAGCTTCTGAGGACATCAGCTTGCTTATTTGTTTATTTATGTGCCTCTTGAGAGGCACAGTGGCCAGTTTCAGAAGGATGAGGAGAAAGCAGACAGACCAAATGTCCTTTGCCCTGCCTTGTCCCTGAGTATACTACAGTGCATCAGTATAAATGAGCAGGATGTGAACCTTTGCCTGTTTTGGATTGGGAGCAGAGCTGTACTTCAGAATATATTCCAAAGTTCTAGATAAGCCAATTTAAAATATTCCATGTGCAGAATACATATGAAATAGTTGTATAAACCCCTGTGTTTCACTGGTCCATCATCCAGCTTTCCTCACCTGGTGGGACTCACTCAGCTGCTGCCTGTGTTGGATACAGGCAAAAGAGTTTTCTGCACTGCAAATACCTAAAGGAGATGGGAGGTTTTGAAAGATACCCAAAAGAAAACAGAAGGGCTACAACAGACTTCAAACAAGCCAGCAGGATTTCCCAGCTTCCTGCTGATGACACCAGTTAGTAGCATATAGTAATAGCATAGCTATGGAGGCTTTAAAGAAAACAATACATTTCCTAGTGTTTTTATAATCAGGTCTGTAAGAAGCATGTTATAGTGTTGAAGCATGAAGAGAAATTTCATCTGCTTCTTAGGTAGATGCTGCTCTTTTACACACAATCCCAGGAGAGTGAAATATGCCCCTTTCCAAAGGCTTGTGCTCAGATGAAATTCTGAGGTCTGTGTGAAAATCCTTTAATTGGCCAGGTCTTTTGGTTATTGGCAGTTCAAACCAGAAACTGTTATGCTTGACTGTTCAGGTATGAAGATTTTGGAATAGATGAAACTTCATTTTAAATGCAGTCTAGGTTTTTTTGGTTTGTTTTTTTTTTTTTATTATTATTCAGAATATATTGGAATTGACAAAAGGTACTTGTATTTGAATGACAGCTATCTTTAAGAGCTTTTTCTTCAAATGAGGGCAAACTTTTTGACTGTTTCTTTGTCTTACATAACTCTGTTGGTTTTGGTTGGTTATTTTTTTTACTGTACTTGTACCTTCTCATGGCTTGATGTGTTCTAAAGAAATAAGTGGTCAGATATCTTGGTTTCTAATGTGGTTTTATTCAGTAAAGGACATAGTGGTTGTAGTATAACTATTAAATTTCAATCCCTGGACTGATTCTCAGAGAATTTTCTAGTGTAAAGATTCTTTCTCATATTCAAAGGGGGGAATATAATAGAATTGGTTTTTTCTCATTCCTAGATGTCAGCCGAAGTATTTTGAAATTAAGATTTGTGTACTATACTTATGTTGTGACATTAATGGTGAAAAATGAGGGGGAAAGTCCCTTTAATTATCAAGAGAATCATCTATCTTATGGCAAAATAATTTCTTCTCACAGGTGCGTGTAAGAAGCTAATGTAATTTTATTTATATTAATTTTATTTTACCCTTGTTATTTTAAGTTCTGATAATGTGGCTTCCCTATTTATTCAAATACTGAAAAATATTTGTTGACTGGAGAATTTTATTCTGCTCCTCTGCAGTATTTCTAAGGATGAAATGGAGTAATTTGGATCCAAACTTGCTTAATGCTAGAGGGTTTGGCTTTGCTCTTATTTTTCAGTGTGAGTTTCTGGTTCAATTGTTTTCCTTAGTAAGGTATTATTTAAATTCTTATTTTAAAACTGATAGGTGGAATGTGCTCTTTTTGTTTCCAGCTTTATGGACATGAAATGCAGTAGCTTGGGAGGAGAATGTAGCTATAGCTGTATGTACAGCTCTACACTGAAATGCTTTTCAAAACAGGTTTTTTGAAAACACTGAAGGGTATGATAATTGAAATAATGTTTCTGAGAGTTTTGGGCAAACAGATTGGTTTACTGATTCCAAGTTAAATCAACATCTGTCCACACATGGGATTGTATTTATACTAATTTTAAAAGTTATATTATATAAGCAGCTGCTTGATTCAAATGCACACATAAAATTTTAAATCCATATTTGTTTATTCTTCTGTTAAAAATCATGTTATGACTATAACACATTTGATGCTACTCAGGCAAATCCTAATTGAAAATTTTTTTAGAAGTTCTTTCTGCATTTTTCACAGTAGACAGCTATACAAGAGATGATATTTTTTTCATTCAGAATATGTTGGAATTGACAAAGGGTGGTTATATTTGAATAACAACTATCCTAAAAAATCTTTTTGTTCAAATGAGGGCAAACTTTTCAACTGTTTCTTTGTCACGCCTTTTGTGTGGCAATGAAATTTAAATCAGTTGTTCAGTTTGTCACTGAGTGATCTACTTATTTTCAAAGAGAGATTAAAAGAAGGACCTATATAAAAACACCCCCTGAAATTGTAAGGGATTTTTAAGTTTTATAGTTTGGGAGAGTATCTATCTGTGATGATCATGTTCATGGTTTTCAATACAGAATGGATTTAGGATTGACCTTGTTTATTATTTCATAGTAATAACATTGCTTCTTGTAGCAAAATAAGTATGGCAATTAATCATCTGAGACAAGGTAGGGCTTCCCCATTTCCCATATATCATCTATGGGTTGTTTTAAAATTAATTTAAAGTACTGTCATATGGCTCATAAATTTAGTGGTAAAATTATTGAGAAGTGGGGACTTACTGAAACAGCAATTTTAAAGAGCAGTGACTCTCTTTTGTACTCTTACTGATCCTGAAAGCAGAAGGATCTCTCTTCAGTGAGGGTAGCTTGGCTGCAACAAAAAGCCCTGCCATATTTTTTCTCTCATGGTTCTGATGCTGTCAGACCCTAAAAGCTGCATTTTCTTTTCCTTTAGCCCATGTACTGAAGGGAGTTATGTATCGTGACAAGTGGCACTTGACGCAAGAAACTGTTTCGTTTTCATCTAGATTGTCACGATACCTAGACTGGAACTGTTCAGAAGATATTCTGGTTAAAAAATATTTTTTCAGGATAATGTTCACTGCTGAAACAGAAGCTTTGCACAGGAGCATATAATTCAAAAACCCTTTTTTAGGGTTTTTTTTTTAAAAGTGTTTTTTTAGTCCAGCTTCCATAATGGAGTTATGGTTTGACTCAGGGTCTTATCTTTCTTTAGTAAACTTGTGTTGAGAAGGTGGTGTCTGATGCTGCAAAATCTTTGAGTGCACACCTTTGTGTTAAGCTGCCATCCCTCAGATTCATGAATATGATCAGTAGTGCTTTTCCATTGAATGGATTTGATTTTCACCCAGCACAAAGCCTGACTCTGTAGCCAGTACTCACAGGATGTGCTGAACCAACGTTCACCACATGCTTCTTTTCTTGTTTATATGCAGCAAAATAACTTCAATAGGAATTATTTATATGTGGAAAACCAAATGCATCCTTTTAAATATGGGGTAATGGCAGCACAAAGATTTCATTTCAGAAATTAGATGTTTGTTTTAAGCCCAGAGCAGTTTTTTTTGCTATGTAGCATATGAAAGTGCCTTGTTTTCACACTCATGCTGAGGGGAGATTTTTTTTCATATGTAACAGTCATTTTCAACATGGAAAAATAGTTTCCCATTTGATTTTTTATTCTGTTCCTGGTAGGACTGTGTGTGTTTGGGATTCTGTCACAAAATTTTTGTATTACGTTCTGAAGCCTTCAGGTTCTCAGATACATAAAAGAATATTTAAATAAATTTTTATGGGGTTTGATGCATCCATTTCTACATAGAAAACACATTTTGTGAAGCGGCATCACAGTAGAAGTTGATCCTTCAAGTGCTAAATGTTCAAAGAAACATTGAACATTTAGAAAAAGTTCAAACATACTTTTTGGGAAATAGTAGACTGCTTTACTAAATCTCATTAAGACATAATTAGGTTTTCTTTGCACTTTGATAAAATACCATGAACTTTTATATCTTCAAGTTATGATCTTGCCCTCTCTACAGAGTCAATTAAACCTGTCAAATGATATTATCAATAACATGAGCATAAAAGAGGGATAAGCAATACCTGTCTTACCCTAACTTATCTTGCAACCAATGGACATGTTTATAGTTTTATTCAGCAGCAGACCTGTTTTAATAAAAACACATATTTCAGATACCAATAAAACTGTGTATTTGGTGGAATTTGAAAGAAGAGTAACAGAATTGAAAATTTTTCCGAGTAGCAGCTAGTAAATCTTTGATGCATACATAAATGTCTGCCATTTGCATCCTTGTCTGATTCAAATCTAGATTTATCTTTGCATTCTAATATAGATGTCTGCCAACTTTAAGTTAGTAACCTGAGCTAATTTGATTCTTCCATCTGCTTTCAAATAAGGAAAGATATCTAAATATTTTCTCACAGCATACAGAGAATCTGATCATCTCTCTAAAGAATACTTTCCATCGTCAACAGCCAAAATGTTTTATTGGTAGTGGTTTCTCATTCACATCAAAAATTCCTTAATAGCTTTTAATGGATAGCAGTTTAATGGAGATTGTTCTACTCCATCTGATTGTACAGAAGTCTTTCCAATAGCAGAGGAAAGCAGGCAGAGGGTTTTGGACTCTGAGAACATTTTAAACACTGAAATGGTACCAAATAATTTGGCTCTAAAAATTACATCCAGGGTAATTTCTAGAATCATTTGAGACATGCAGAATGAAGTTGTTTACTTTAAAATTGTCAAGAATATAATTAATAGTGCAAAGTTCTTGATTCAGCTCTTTCCTGTCTCTTTTCTTACTGCCTTTTCACTATTTGCAGCAAACCTGCTCTTAAGACCCTTGCTTTTGAAGACATTAAGCTGAAATATTGCCTCAGCCTGATTGTTTGTCACATGAGACTTGATGAGATAAAACACAAAACTATGTGTGGATGCCATAAGAAAATATCAATAGACTTCATGTTCTCTTTTGCTGCTGTTATTTCCAGTGTAAAGAATAAGAACAGAGCTTAGTGAACAGGGATATGCAAATATGGGTGTCTTGTTGGATGACTGAATTAAATCTATGAGCCATAAGCCTGTAAACTTTTCATAAACACTGCTGAAGGAAATGTAAACATGAGCAAAACCAATGCATTTTACAAGGAATTTGTGATCATACAGATTTATTGTAAAACCATCTAGCACTAACTCATCTTGCAATCAATGGGTATATTTACAATTTTATTCAGCAGCAGACCTGCTTTAATCAAAAAGATTAATAGAATCTGAAAACTAGCTATTTAGATACTGAAGGTCATTAAAAAACCCTGAAAAATTTCCTCTGCAACTACTATGGTTAAATGGTTAAAGAAATGATAAATTATTTCCATTTTTAGAAAAATAATAAGCTTTTAGAACATCAGAATTGTTGTCTCAGTCCAGACCTTTCTGCAAAATCCCTTGCCTGCTGCTGATGCAGTCTGGACATGTTGCTTCTAATGTTGGAGTTCTGCCTACAAAAAAAAAAAGGATGCTCAATTTGAAGTAATCTTTGAAGTCCAGTGATAAAACTGATACTGCTTTGGATAAAATTACCATTTAAAAAAGAATAGTAATAGACTCTGAAATGAATAAGTTCTGCCAAATTATTTATTTGTATCTTGAATGAATGTATTGCAACAGTTACCAATTGTTTCAGACGAAGCAAACTAATAAGACAAATGTAAGAGAAGTCCTTTAATTATGATATATCTTTAAAAGATTTTAAAACTACAGGCTCATCTAAAGAAAAATCAGATAGATGAAAGGAAATGTCAGCCTCAGCCTGTAATTTGCTAGTTGAAATCCAAGAGCAGAAACCACTTTCATGCACCTTTAACACCCATGACAGAAAGCAACCCATGCTTCCGACACAGCCCAGTGAATGAAAAGTAATTAATCCTGAAGATTCAACACCCTTCTCTCTTCTCCTCTGTATTTTGGGAGATTAACAGTTCAGATGAAAAAAATCTTTTGGTGGATTAAGGACCCCTGGAGATAGTACAGGAATCCAGAATTTCTGCTACAAGCTTTTTATCCTTTTTTATCCCTTAGGTATTTTTCTCTACATATAATAAACCATGAAAGAACTCTTTAACCTGTAAAGTATCAAAATCCTTTGGTCTGCACTATGTGCAGTTAACTGGGGTTGATTTAATTTGGTAACTCTTCTGTCCATTTAAAATGGATGTATCTTCTTCCTCATCCCCAGCTAAAGATAGACTTTTGTAAGTCTAATGGATTTGACAGGTTATGTCCATTTCATGTTACATTCTATCAAGTGGTCCTTTACCCTGATTACTAAATTACACATTAAAATAATATAAGGACAAATACTCCATAACATTTAGATTTACTTGCGTTTATTCCACTGTTAAAAAAAAAATTTAAAATATATATTCAAATTTTTCAAATGAAAATTCAATGACACAGAATATTATCCACAGTATTTAAATATTTCTTTGCACTATCCAGGATAGTGAATTCATTAGGCTGAGTATTATGGCTTGCATAATATTATAAACCAGAACTCTCTTTCCTGAACTTTCACAATTTCTTGGCCAATGTAATTTGTCATTGGTGGAAATGATCAAATAGGTCACCTTGAAGAAAACCTAGACTGAAATGTGTTGCTTTAGCTATTACCCTTGATAACTGTGAACTTCTCCTGAGATTATGATGTACCTAGGACTGTATCTTCAGGTTTATTTACTGACTACTTTTTTGTTGTTCCTTTAGGAACACAGGAACATCTTCTAGTTTGTATTTCCCAAATTTCTTGCCATTTTGGTTTCCTGTTCATTGTGCTGTTTATGCAAATCCTAAAGCAAATATCTGTCTGTTCCTGGTTTGTTTTTTTTTTTTCCTTGCTTACAAGCCTTAAGGAATTTCAGCTTACTTCCATGAAAAGTATTAAAGGAAAAGTCAAGCTGTATTGTTTGTGTGGTCACTGAAAATTATTTCCAAGTTACATACCCAAGTATAAAATCTATAGTTGTGCTGAGCTTAGTTCAAATAGCATACTGTAATTTACAGCCAGTAGAAATGGCTAGGAAGATTTTACTTAGGAGTGAATGACAAAGAAGTTATCATCAACATGGATAAAGCTTCTATTTCATGGACTGATATCTCACGTTTAAGCTATGAGGCCTTATTTACTGATATTTGCTGTAACACAAAGAGTAGAGGGCTGTGAAATCTGAATTCTGCCTTAAACCATTTCCAGTGTTGTTACCAGTATTTTCTAAAGAGAGGAAAATATTGCCATCTGTTGTCAGGAGGGAGATTAGAGTCTTTGTAGGGCCCATCAAAGCCCCACTTGGTGGTAACAAGTTGGACATTGGGAAGGAATTTACATTCCTGGAGAGAGACCTGCCATTTATTTTGTTGGAAAACGTGTGTCTTCAAGGTGTTCACCTTTATATTATGTCTTCCAAATTTTCCTGGCAGAATGTTTTGTTCATTAACTCATGGTAAGAAATCATTTCCTTTGGAATAGCAAACCAGCAGGAAAAGGGATGTGTTTTTTACAAATAAATACCAGAAAGAACAAACCAATTTTGTTTTCATGCAGTCATGCTGTATCTGATACTAGTAGGAATCTCAGAACAAATTTAAGCAAGCAAATTTATAAAAGTTACTTCAAAAATAAAGTAAATTTGGTTTTATTTGAACTAGTTTTAGGATATACTGCTTTACTATAGTACTGTAGTGGAAAAAATTCTTGTTAGTTTATATTAGGAGATTATATTTCTATTTTTCTTACAGAGTTAAATAGCTGAAACATTTTTAATATAGGATAAAATATTGACTTTAAATCTTGAAGTGCACAATGAGAGGAAAATACTTCAATGAAAATGCTGACCAGTTTTGGAGTAATACATGACAGCTAAGCATAAGAAAGCTTAAATTCAAACAAAGGATCATCATGGTTTGCACCAGCCAATCTCACCCCACACAAGTCTTCAGTGCAGGCAAGATGGCAATTGCTTAGGTGAAAGGTAGGCTTGAATTTTGTAAGAACAATTTAATTTATTATTGTTAATGATTACATCCATTATTCCAGATTATTGACAAAATTATTAATATCAAAATCAGGGAAATTTGCACTTTTTGTGCTATTTGATCACTAGGCTGCATCACTCTTTACCTGAATAAGAACACAAGTACCTTTGCTGTAGTCAAATCTATTTTCCAAGGGTGTCTTAATTGGTATATTTCCAAGGTTATTTTAACCCTAAATCCAAGGGTTTACATGAAAGTATATGAAAGTGAGAGGACATCTAATGCAGTTGTTGGTGTGTGTTGAAAATTAGACATCTCTTTTAATCACTGAATACCCTGAATCTGCACCTACTTTTCTCTGTACTGGTAGAATTTCCCCATACCCTTCAACTGTGGTGCTTTTTTCTCCTACCCAGCACTTTCTGAGAGGCAGGAAAATAAAATTGTAGGATACTGGGCAATTCTGCTGGGACAGGAATTGTAGAGAACACAAAAAGGAGAATTCTGAAAAAGGTATTTCTGAAAACATGACCACCTCACATTTTGTTCAGACCATTTCTGGACTGGTATTCACTCAGTGGCAGATATTTCTGCTTTTGTGCATCTTGGACAGCAATTGGAATCATCTCTAGGAGAGGAGTGGCATAGAAAGCCAAACACTGGCAGTGGCGGTGTCAGTTTTGCTAGTGTCAATCCTGCTCACTTTCATGCTTGTCAGGGAAGTGAAAAATCTCTGAGAAGCAGCTCTGACACAACTCCCTTGTGGATGGCAAATCCCTGGTAAATGTGCAGTCACACTGTAGCCGTGTTGCTGTCCCATTTCTGCCATTGGGACTGTCTGGTTCCCTTTGCAGCTTGCAATTATGAAAACTCTCTTTGGAGGTCCGTTTCTTCCATCCCATTTTTAGAAATAATCCTTCAGAAAACTGTTTTTATCTATATCTCCTCTGTCCTTCAGATAAATCTTGCATTCAAAAAATTCTTTCCTTCTCTGGACCTGAGGTTTGTCAGATTTCCTCTGCCTGTGGGTGCAGCCAGCCATGACAGAAGGCACAATGGGAGGTATATGGTTGTCATATCATTTGAATTTGTTAGATCTCAGAAACTTTTATGCTGTATTTTCTGTGGGAGAATTCTTTTATCTTTTTTTTCTGTTGTAAAAGGCTCATTCTTGCAATTTCCATAATTTGAATTGCTGTTTTTCATACTAGACCTGTACGGATACTGGAAATGTATCAAAAAAGAACAGTAAAGGAATTGGATGACCTAGAATTAATCTCTGTTAAAGCCAGATTGGGCCAGATGGTGATCAAGCTGCCCAAGTTGTTTGAATAGCACTGTTCTGTGTGGATGTGCATTGTACTTGAATTATCCTTTGGATCTGGGTTGAGGTGAATAAGGTTAGCAGTACAAATGAATCTCTCTAGTTTATGATTGTAACAGGGTGGCAAAAAGTGACAATATCCTAAGGGAAATACATATTAAAATGTAATTGTTTCCACTTGGAATTCAATTAGTCTCAGATTATCCTTCTTGCTTTATAGATAACATTTAGATTAGATAGAAGATTGATTTTGCATGGAATACTTCCTGTCTCCTGACAAAGTTATGCTCCAAGTGCTATTGTTTAAAGTTTTGGGGAAAGTAGCATTCAGTTTTCCCATACTGATTGCAATGTCACATTCAAATTCTGGATAAAACACAGCCCTCAGACAAGAAATTGTCTGAATATCATTGCAATGTCTTTAACTCTGAGTGGAATAGAAGGAAAGTCACAGCCTTACATTTTCCTCCATATACACTGAAAGTAATAGACATGAGCTGTAGAAGAAAACAATTTTATTTGCTTTATAAATGAACAAACAGGAACTTGAGCTGGATTAATTGTAAGTCAAAGGCATAGAAACTTGTGTGTTATTACTCATCCTTTTCCAAAATTATCCTATAACTTCACTGGGAAGTAGCAATAAGAAAGCAGCAGAGAATGCACCCTGCAGCCATATCAGCAAACCCAGTTTTCCAAAGTCAAATTGGATTCACTTACAGCAGTTTTTGGAAAATGATTTTGTACTCATTTTTTCCCCCCTCATTAATGCAATATTAGTATATTTCTGTTTATGGAATGAGTCAGATTTTTTTTAATACTCTGAATTTTTGTTTGCCTTATCAACAGACTTGACAAATGAAGCAGATAAAAATAAATTTTTGGTCTGAGTTAGGGCAGACTGTATCTTTACATGAGATCTTTCTAGCTAAAATACTACCTTTTTTATGTTAATGTGTGCACTAATGAAGGTAAAGGTTAAGGTTGCAGATAGGTGGAGTGCCCTTTTATCAACTCCAAAGTCTTTGCACAGTTAAAAAAAATTCTTTGAGTAATGAATATATTATGTTCCTCCTTCCTGAGGCTTGTGTTCATGTGGACTAAAGTGTGTAACCCCAACTCTACTAGCTTAGTCTTGCCTGCAGATTTTCAGCCTCTTATTGAGTTCCATGCATTGACAAAAAGGAGCAGGTACCAGATGGATAATAACTTCCAGATGTGCAATACCTGTATTCTGCTATTGAATAAAATTACCACTGGAGATGTAAATAGAGCAAAGAAGTCTGAGTACTTTTAAAAGCAAACTGTTTACAAAAACAGCCAGCAGCTTGGAAAGGTTCCACAAAAGGTACTGACGACTAATCCAGAATGATGTAATGGTCTCTATCACTTGCAAGAGCTCTAATAGAAAAAACTAGAAAAATCAATACCCTTGTTTAGTACAGTCAAAGCTTGAAATATTTCATTTCAGTGAGCAGTGTTGGATTTTTACTTAAAGAAAACAAGCTATTCCTCATGCCAGGACTAAATAAGTCTTTGTATGTTTATGCTTCATGAAAAGTACTAAGAACCCTGAACTGGATAGTTTAGCACAGGTATGAGTGAAGAAAAGAGTCACAGATCTGGGATAATATTGTACATGAGTCCAGTATAAATTTCAAGGATTCCAAGTGGCTGAAGAAAGAGGAGACTTGCAGATAAATTAAAAAAAAAAAAAAAAAATACAGTGAGTACCATCATGATTCTTAATAAGCTTATAAATGCAAGGTATACTTTACAAATGCTGCAGTGCATGACAGTGCATTTCTACAGCGTGAATGTGAATTAGCCAGGAGGAGATGTTGCAAGAGGAAAAAAGTATGAAAAGGCATATATTTGGTATCTATTTATTCTTATTAATTATGGCTCCATCCGTCCTTGCATTTTCTTTCTTATTAAGAAGAAGCTCTAAATGAAAACTCTTAAAGTACTTGTTTCCCCAGTGAGATCTCTGCTGTGGACTAGACACTTTCATTTTGTACATATCAATTTTATCCCCCCATAATTCAAATCAATACAATGTGTGCACTGGCAGATTTGTGAGGCCAGAATTTTGTTGTTCAAGGAAAAGGGATGAAGGACAGAAAGAGAGAAGGCAAGAAAGAACGAAGAGACCTGCAGCCCTCGGCAGCATAAAATTTTCCATTAAAAGAGAAAAAATCTTTTTACTATCTTTCTCCTTGTCATCCAGCTAAGCTCCTGTATGTCCAGAGCAATGTGCATATTTTTAATAGACAGTGAGATATTCTGAGTCACTGGGAAGTGACTTCTTGAGTGAGCCCAGCAATGCTGCTGACAGTGAGCTTGCCAGGGCAGGAGCTGGTCTGATATATGACTATGTTCTAATTACTCAAGTGCCATGCTCTGCCACAGTGTTTGCTGACTTCCTTCTTTCCAGTCCCTCTATGATCTACACAAGATGTGTAATTTGAAGGAGGTTAAGCTAAAATCTCTCTATAGCCTGTAACATGGACTGTTCAATGGAAGATAGAATGTTCAATGTAAAATAGGGAAACTCAGTTGAAGAGGTTTCAGAAATAGTCCAAGTTCTTCACTGAAACACAATATATAAGAGGTTCACCTCAGTCTTAGTGAAGGGAAAGCTGTCTGTGTTTATTTTATGAACTTCTGCTCTCCTGCTACCTCAGGAAGTTTGAGATATTTGATCAGCAGAGCTTGGGAAGGTGCTGTGGCTGTGTGGCTCCATTGTAACTCTGCTCTGTTTGCACTGAACAGGACCCAGCTGCCTGTCAGTCCACGTGTCAGATTTTTTCCTGCTTTGAGAGCTGTGTTTTGCACGTATATAATAATGATTTGGTGTTACCTGCTGACCTTGGCTACCTCAGTGAGTGTCCACACATTTGGGTCATTCAGTCCTTGGGGCTGCACTCTACAGTTCTGAAATTTACTGCATGGACAAGTAATGAGAAAGTCTGGAGGAATATCTGGGTAGGGAGGAAATATGACACTGAAATATGAAAGGACTAAAAAGTGTCAACTTTCATCTATGATGACAGAAACTATGCTGGAGTCACCTTCAGAAATCTTGGAAGTTCTGAAGCTGTGGCAATGTGTGTGCAGGAGGATGTTAAAAAGAAATTCTGGGACTGGGTTCAGTAAACTTGGATAACTGAAATGGAGTAACAGGAAAACAATATCTGAATATGTCCAAAATAGGACAATAAAATTTAACCAATAAATCAAACTTTCCCGACCATTTGTATGCTCTCATTGTGAGGCTTATTATGAGGCAGTTTTGAAGGTCAAATCTATCTGATAATGTATCCAAAGGCAAGAGGCAAAGCACTATGATGCTTGTTTGTTTATTGGAGAGGAAAGCTTGTACATATAAATTGGAACCTCTTAATTTATTTAGAAGCTGTTGGTCTACTCAAGTGGCACTGTTTAAACATCTTATAAATTCAACATGGTAGGTTGAAATATTGGGTATACATACCAAACAGGATAAAAATAGGAGATTGATTTTTCAGTGTAGTTGCAATATTGATGTAGGGTTGAGGGAACAAGAGTAAAGTAAGAATTTATGGAGCAGAGCTACAGAAGGAAAGAGCATTTCATAGACACCTTCTTATGGAAACGATGTTTATTTCAGCACTGAGGATGCTTTCTGCTCCCAGGGAACGAGGAAGAGGTACCTTCCATTGTGTTAGTAGTAAAAGTAAAGATTTCAGCGATGTTAGCAAAACACGGGGTTTTAGTGGCAGCATTTTTATAATTATTTGTTTAAAAAAGATATTTTAATTAACTCAAGATTATGAAGATGCATGAGTGCCACCAGGTGGATGGGCCAGCCAAACCTCCCCAGAAGAAGGATGGGACTTGCTGGTAGAGTTTGTCTATTGAAATGAGAGTCAGGAATCAGTGGCAAGTACAAAATACAGTAAAAAATAAAAGCTGCAATGCAATAAGTGACTTAGTTCACGAGTAAACTGCTCCTCTGCAAAACTCATAGTCTAAATAGATAAAACAGACTTTCCATTTGGGAGAAGGAGCGTTTGTTACACCTGTTTCACATGTAGGGAGGTGCAGCAGAGACTGCTGTGATCGAGGAGAGGAGCTGTGCCTCCTCTGCTTACACTGAAATTGGTGAACTCTCACCACTGCTCTCTTTCTCTTTTTCCACTATGGCAGCCTGAAAACAGCATTCACATATCCCAGCTAGAGTAGGGAGATAAAGAAATAATTTTGGAAATTACTAGATATCAGCGTCTGATGGCATGGACAAGTTACAGAAATGGATGCTGATTTACAAGACAGCTCATAAAAGAACACAAAGTCATTATTTTAAAATTGAAGGCAGTATATGCAGCACGCTGTCCCAGAGTTTTGACCATATGGTCATCTTTCCCGTTTTACTTCTGTAAAAAAATTTAACTATTTTCTCTTATCCTGACTCCAAGAAAATATTTTTTTTCTGATAAAAATTATTTATTTATTTATTTAATATTAGTTAAGATTCACTACTATTTGAAGTGAAAACATGACTCGATTATATAGAAAGTTTTTTACAGTTTTTAAATTATGCAAATCACAATACTTCAGTCCTCATATTTTTCACACTGAAGTCCAAAATTATTTTCAATACTCTATTCATTAGGATATTGCTAGTAGCAGAGAAAAATAGACTTTCAAAAGAAGACACTTTTTTGAGCATCTGCAGAAATGTCAGGCATTTAAATAAATGCCTTTATCTGCTTGCAGGTCAATTATTTTGGATTGCAATTTATGGAATTTTGCTGATTTTTTGGTCAGAACTGATTAATTGAAAAATGAATATTCAAAATCTCACACGGTATTCTTTGTTATAGGACAGTTTCTCTGTAATCCAAGACAGTATTTTTTTTTTTCCTCAGCTGTTATTCAGAAATAGAAAATCCGTCCTATGTTCTGTGTATGGAATATTAAATGCTGTGTGAGAATACATCTCACATACTTGAGAAGAACAACCACTGTGGGTAGATAATTCTCTGCCACTTCTGAAATTCCACAAGGCAATTCAGCAGGCCCAGCTCTGAGGAAATGTCTTTTAGCATATACAAAAATAAACAGCAATAGGAATTAAATATTACATACATTTCATTGAATGTTTTTTCTTCTCGTCTGTGTATGAAGGTTGTCCCCATTACTTAAAGAGTTAGGTTTGATATTTGCATCAATATTTTTAGTTTATTGTTCATTTTGCCATCTACTGCCTTTTAATTTTGATGAGTGGTTTAATCCTTTAAGGATCAGGAAGATGAATTAATTAACAGCAGTCAAGCAGGTCGGGATAACATCATAAAAGATACTACAAAACTGAAGTTATACATGTTACTGTAAAATTACATAGGCTGTAACGTGAAGCTTTCATTGGACAGTAAACTGTCTGCTGAACTTTCCATTTTTGGGAAGGAGCTGTTTCCTGTAAGTCATTACACACCAACATGTGTGATCTCAGAGGCAGGCAGAAAAGCACATCTTTGCAATTTAAATGAAGAGTAACCTGTTTATAATTTCATTATTATTTCATTACTGTATGACTTCTGCTATTTGAAAATGTCAAATACAAAAAAAAGAGTGCTTCAATTTAACCTTCCCTGCCATAGAATAAGAGCTTTATTTCTGTCTTTAAGGAAGTACTTGATGTCTCAGAGTAAAATACATCAGACTTAGCTCAGTAGAGAATCCCTTTGGCGGGGATGGATGGCTTTTTTCTCTTAAGGCTAATTTCATACACACAGGGCATAGAAGCACACAATATTTTCAATTGAGTTTAATCAGTCACTTCAGACATCCAATAGTCTTATTCTTGCTTCATTTTCTCCTGCTCTCTTGAAAGTCGGCAATTCATTCAACAGAGGCTGTACAAAGCCCTAGAGAGGGAAAAAAGATTTCTGTATTTCAGCCTATTATAGCCATCCAATCATTGCTGTATTTTTTTTTTTTTTAAATGGGGGAGTTTTTCCCATAGCGCCATCACCAATGGCAGGAAAGATGTTATAATAATGGAGAGAGTGCTGATTATGCTGACAATACTGTGAATAAATTATCTTTTTCTAAATTTTTGAGCATTTATGCCAAACATAAAGCAAAATTGAAGTGACATAGAATGGGCTTAATATGCTGTTTTGAGGTAGTTCTTGAGTCCTATTCTATATTTAGAGGTCAGCAATCTCCCTTTGGTTTTAGCAGTCATTGGAGGAGAGCCTCTGGTGATCTCACATCTCCCTTCATGGTACCTTGTTGACTCAATCTAGATTTATGAAGCTTTATCTGAACACAGATCATTTCTGAAAAATTAAAACAATAGTATACATATTCTGTTCATTGTAATGGACTTGTTCTTTTTTGCAATATTAATATACAATTTTTTACATCCCTACTTTACACAATGGCTGTCTTAAAATAATGCTTTAAAATAAATGCAATATTTACTTGTATTCTTATGATTACCTTCACTTTTCCACCTTTTGCTATAGCCAGAAACCTTCTACCACTTTCTTTTTTACCTCATTATGAAACTTACCTCAGATTTGCTTTCAGTCTTGTAACTCCAAGAAAATAGGGAGCTCTTTGCTCCTGTCTGTCAGGGAATAAATTTCCATATAGGTCTTCCATATCAATGAACTCACTGTTTCTTTTTATTTCTGACAGTCCTTGAAGAGCTTTTCAAACTAGAGAGAAATATTTTCCGTTGGAGAATGCTGACTGGAACTCAAATACTTTTGGGGATCCTAGGTTCTGATTTTTCTTCATGAAACCCTGCTGAAAGAGATATGTATTTTTATTGGCTTAGCTATTCCTTTGTGTAACTGGAGAAAAAAAGTAAAGGATAGATTTTGAACTTCTCAAAATAAAACATATTGACAAGATCATTTGCATATTCACTGAAATAAAGTTGCTTGGATTTATTATTTTTGTAAAAAGTTTCATCCTATTCTTCCAGTTGTGGGAAAAAAATGAAAATAAGGAAATTTAGCAGTAAATGGAAAAAGTAAATTGTTACCAGTGTAACAATTTATCATTTATAAATGATACATTTATCATTTATCCCACCAGGTATTTCAACATTTCATTACAAGATTAGTAGAATCCACTTCACTGAACTATCCTGAAGTTATTACAAGTAGCTTCTTTCTTGTCAGGTAGTCTGGGCAGCTCATAACCTCAAGCTTTCCCACACAGACTCCTAAATGTATTTCAAGCTTAAATTTAGTAGTAAGGATTTATCTGTGAAAGAGTTAAATATTTGATATTTCTGTATAAGTGCCACTCACAAGATGTTGGGGAAATATTTCACAACTGATAATGAGATTTTAAGGCGGCTCAACAGGACATAAGAGAATCCCCGACTACGGGAGTATGTCTGAAACCTGATTAAATAGGTTTGGGGTTTTTTTTTCCTTAGAGTAATGGTGTTGTCAAAAAGATAAGAAAAATTAAAGAAAATTAGCTTTTAGTGGAGTTAGAAATTAATTGGTTACTTCTTTTCTCCCAGCGAACAGTCTTCATATCATTTAAAATAGATTTTGTACTTTCCACTTTCAATATACTTCATTGTGTTATAGGGTTGGCAGAGTATTCGTGTAAAATCAGTCACAGGCTGTTTAGCATTCATCAGCATTGCCCAGTCTGCCACCTCAGCTCCTAACTGAAAATGAAAGCTAGAATTGTCCTGGATAATCAATTATGTTTTCAAGATTTATTTTTGAACTGGAGATACACTGTGCGGGGAGTTCGAGATAAAGGAGGTTGTAATATAATCTGACTTTAGTCATCTTAAATAGGGAGTGAACAAAATTGTCAGTGTTTAATTACTTTAATGGCAGCAGTCGTTGGAAATAACAGTAATAGTTCTTTTGCTAGGACTAGAGCAATGACACCTTTCTGGTTTTACATTTTTTGCACACTACATTTCTGTACCTGATGCTCACATCTGCACAGGAGCAGTAAATCATCATCTGGCTGGAGCTGTTTATCATTTTTGGCAGCCGGGCTCCAGCATGCACTAAATAAAGACCAGCTCCATCATTTGCATTGGGCTGGACCAGCAGAAGACTTTCTGCATCACTACAAGGCTGTTAATCAGTGACTTTCCTAAGTAGTTCTGAATGCTAAATGTGAATTTATAGTAAACTTTTAATGTACTGATATTCGTTGTCATCTGCCAACATAAACTAGAGGTGCAAGTTGTATGTGACATATACGAAATTCCTACATCAAGAAGTTAATGTTGTAAAACATTATGGAGCATAATCCATATGGGTGCACCTCTTTGGTACCACAGTCCCCATGTGAAGAGGGTACGAGTGCAGGGACAGGATCTTTTCCCTTTCAGGGACTGAGGAAGGTCCTTACGTCACTGTCCAGGTAGATAAGGAGGGAAGCAAAGAAAGATCTCTTCAGAAATAAAGATTTCAAAGACATAACATATGTTATTAAGAACAGAAAAATTTATTTGTACAAGCATTAGGGTTTTTTTTTACTTTCATCAAGTGAAAGGTAACTTCTAATCTGAAATTTGCAAATTAATAGAATTCTGTGGGGTGTATTTGTCAGAATCCGATCTGAAACTTCTTCTCTTGGCAGTTATTCTAGATTTCAGTTGAGAAAGACCACATCTGAAGATGCTTCAGTTAACAATCTTAGTCATATCAAGAATCCTTTCATCTAAAGGCTCAGGTTTTATTGACTCCCTAGGCCTAATTCTGAGTTTATTTGAGCTGTTTTAATCATAACTAATGTAAGAAATTCAGTCATTTCACAATTCTCTTTGTATTTATGAATATAACCTTGGACAGGAGCAACAACTTCTCAATCAGTAAAACTATTAATTTAACTAAGGTTTGTTTGTTCCAGCCCTTTGATATCAAACAGAACATTTAAAGATGTATTCTGAAACAACTAATGAAAGAGCATGAAATTCTGGAACACAATTTTTTTGTTTTGAGGTCAGAGGTGAGGTTTTGTTCCAGTCCAGTGTGACCTCAGTGTAATGTACCTCTTCCCAGTAATGGCATGGGGGACCTTGGTCCAAATAAGAGTTAGAACTGCTGGTTCCCTCCCTCAATCCAGGTATTATCACAGATCAAATAAGAGTTTGAATCCATTTGTTTTCATCATCATTGTGCATTTCTCTAACTATAAACATAGAGGTGGTGAGGAGAAAAAGGGAGTTATGGGATTAATTTTGAGATATATTACTTTCAATGCATATCCATGATATTAAGAATGCAACTTCCTAGGTGAACAGAACTATGTTAAAGATTCTTTGTGTAATTATGTGTATAACATATGTGTAGTTCTCTGCTGAAGTCAGAGATATACTCAATGCAAAATTAATTTTCACCCCTTTTTAAGCTTTTGTTGGCTTGGCCTCAGGTCCTGGATGCTATTCTAGTGGAAATAAATGGTAATTAATCAAACCACTTACAATACTGTGAATTAGGCTCTCAACAATAATTGATTTTCCAAAATTTACTCAGCTTCTAGTTTGTGTCACTGTGTCTTTAGTCAGAACTTTTTTTTTTTCCTTTTCTGAGGATATTCTATTCTCCATTGCAAATATCTTTATTTCTTATAACAAATGGTGAATTAAACTTTAGTGATTCAAATTGTATATATTCACAAGCTGTTGATTGATCATAGTTTTGTTTTTTTAATACAAAAGTATTTCATAACAGATAATATTTCTGAGGGTTTTGGTTGGTTGGTTTTGAAAGAAAAAGTAGCTTGGATGCTATCATCTGTGCCACTTGCTATCAGCTATCTTCAGTAACTATTATTCCTTATCAAAACAGGCAGGCATAGGAAGCAAACTCATTGAATTTGGCATGTTGCCTACCAAAAAAAAATACAGCAACATTGCTGCCTAAATCACTCTATTGCATTTATTCTTTTCAATGCATATATCATTTCATGAAAAAGCTTTGCCTGAAGGGTTTGACTCTCTGCATTTTTGGATGCAAAATGCAAAGCAAACAACAAAAGCAGTATTTGAGATGCTATGCTATTAAATCTTTCTATTGAGGACTGAATCTAATTCCAGTTAGCTTCTAAGGTGGTGCTGAATGTTATTTAAACTCAACTCATGATTTTGTACAGGCACTGACATCTGGAGCTTAGAAGTAACACCAAATTAGCTTAGTAAGTATCTTGTTTTTCTCTATCAGGGCATCTTTGTGCAGAGTTGTGCTCACCTTGCCAAAACTGCTCCCACGGTCTCCTTGTGTGAGTGGGTTCAGCGCAGTGACCCCACAGCCTTGGGAAACAGAGCAGAGAAGAAATGAGGGAGCATCTGTAACACAGGGATTCTGAGTCACTGAAACACTTCAGCATTTGTTTAATTGTCGCTTTCTATAAATGTGGATAAATTTTAGAGAGCACATATGTGGTGTTAGTGGGTATGTAATATAACAGAAAGCTCAAGTTTCTTTTTCCCGAAATGCTGTTGGCATCAGTGATGTTACCAAAGATATTTTTTTTTGTTAACTTTTGATATAAAAAAGTGTTTGGTAGCAAATAAAAGAAAAAATAATGATTCATAGTCTGTCATGCAGAGAAACAAGAAAAATTGGTGGTATATGACTATTTTATGACCCACTGAATATCTAAATTCCCTTTTCAGGTTAAGCTTTTAAAATGAGGGTGGGTGTGGTGATCTTAACACAAAAACATTACATGTGTGGCTACTATGACAGTTGTTTTGGGGAAGAAAAAGTATATCTAAGAAAGATAATAGGATGCAGAGCATCTTATGTTGTTCAGATAATTAATTCTTTCAGAGAAACTTGAGTAATTCTTTAACTATAAAACTGTTTAGTGAAGTGAGATGAAGAAACAAAGTAGGAGATAACTTTTTGTCCTGTAACATTATTAAAGCTGGATGTAGCTTTTTAAAGTATATTTTTGAAATATAATTTGCATAACTGATTGGCTCCAGGTGGCTTTGATATGTTAATGACAGCTGTGAAGAAGACCCTGTAGAAATCAAATAATGGAACTAGATGTGCTTGGAGCCCTGATATTGTCTTCAGTGGAGACATGTGTGCAAAGTGATTTCAGTCTTAAACTGATTAGGATATGCTTAAAATCAGGAATAATCTCTGAGCAGGGCAATACAGTACTGGGTAGTCAATGCATAATGTCTATGTCTGGACAGCTTGTGCCCCTGCTGGATGGGAGTGAATTAGGGTGTGAGTATGGAATGGGGAGTTAAAATGCACTGCTGGTTCCCTCCCTCAATCCAGATATTATCGCAACACCAAGGGCACATATACAGAAATAGTTTTGTTCCCAGTTGCATTTAACAGAATTGTTCAGTAAGTCTCAGTTTCCTGAAATTACTTCTCACAACTTATTTTCGAAATTGTTCAAGCTCATAATTACTGTTGTAATATTATATGCTCTATTACTTTCTTCTGTCTCTCTGAGAGGAAAAGTCCATCGCTAGAGGTATTGTTATGTACCTGCTTAAAAGTAAAAGTATCCCACAATATATTTTACTTTATGTGTATAATAGAAAACATTTTACCTTCAGTGAGGAGGATAGAGACACTTGTTGCAGAAAAGTAGATTTATTGTTGGAAAAAAAGAAAAAGGTAAAAACCCCTTCAATCTAATATTATTTGAAGTTTACTTCGGTGTTACAGGTCTTGAAATAATTTATGGGAGACATGAACTGGTAGTCAGATGGAGGAGATAGAAATATTGCTATTTTTAAAATGTGCATTTCTCATCTTACTGTGCTTAAATATTAATTTCTTAAAGGTCAGTTCATTCTTTAACTTTTTCAGAAGTTAGAGAATTCCAGCAACAGTTGATGTAAACTCACCAAATCAATTTCAGGTAGCACAGATTTTTTTCTACATGCATTTCAGTTTTTCTAACAAAAAATTATAGTTCATTAAAATAATTTCTTTTTCAGACATGCATCAGAAAATTTAATTTCATTCCACTTCTATAGTTTGCCTTTTTTTCTTATTTTTCTTATTTTTATTTAATTATTATTTCTACATAAGACTTGCATTAAATTAAATATGGTGAGAAGATATACATCCTCTGGAATAGCATTTTAAAGGTGCAGTCATGTGTTCTAACTTTTTGAATCAGCAGCATAAAGGACAAGCCAATATTGTCTCCAAGACGAGCTGTGGAGAACAGGCCTCTTGAAAAATTTCTTGTATTATCCACAAAGGGTTCTCAAATTTGCTTCCCTTTTGACTCATTAAACTCTTGATGTTAATCAGATCTTGTCTGTTTCACAAGTTTTTCCCCAAAGAGTGAGTTTTTCTTGGTTCAGATATTCACATACTTTGCATTCTCATTAATTGCCCTCTGTAAGAAATGGGGATGCAGTGGCAGTGAATGTAGGGAAATTTGTGCTGTCCTGATTTGCTTCTGGGGCTCTGTAATTTCACCTTTTCTGTAATTGAACATGACAAATATTGTCCTTTCAAAATGCCAAGAATATATGACCATGAAATAGAATGCATGCCCATATGGATTATTAAAGTAGTATCAGATCTGTGCCATTGAGATCAGAAGGATTTTACAGTAAATGGTTAAGCCTCGATATTTAATTTTTAGGTGGTACTTCTAGAAATTAGTCTGAAATTTTCTGACTGACCTGTAAAAGTTTTGGACACGAAGGATGGTGGTGGATCAGGCTTTGTACGTGTCTGAATTTTTAATACAGCACCTATACTAAACACTTTTCAAGGGTGTTTTCCTTCTAAAACTATGAACTTTCTCATAGTTTTGTACCATAAATATGTCAGTTTCAATTTTTCAGCCCAAGATTATTAATGAAGGAACATTTGGTTTTGTTCATTGACTCCAATGATGTAAAAATCTAAAGCAAAATTTCAGTAAAAATAAAAATTTTAAAAGAATGTATGGAAGTAAAGTTAATTATGTTCAAAGAGATTATTTCAATACTGGGTCATAGAAATAATATTTTAGAATATGTTCAAGAATATCATAGAATATTTTAGAATATGCTCCAAGTATCTGCATTGTAGTGAAAGAATAGTATAAGGTTTGTTTTACTGACTCTTTTAGGATCTGTCTGCATTTTTCCTCTGGGGCAGGCTATGACCATTTTTCCAGTTATAGATTCTAAAGCTGACCCAAACTCTGAGCTGAATGTCAGCACCTTAAAAATGCAGACACTGCCCTTCTTCTGAATTTTAAATATAGCTCATTGCTTTTGATGTTTTTATTCCTACTCCACACTGTTGAGGGATTCAAGCCATGTGTACCTGTATTTGTAAAAGAGCAGAAGCTCTTATTAAAATTGCAGGTGTGCTGTCCTCACGGCTGTTCTCAGGAAGGTCTCACCGTGGCTTGTGTTTCCCTTGCTGGTTAACGTGGTACCTTAGTGCCTAACAGAGGTGGTAAATAATGTAAGGTAGTGAGATAAAGAGTGTGCTGGGCTCGGGGATCCAGCTGGGCTGTTCTGTGCAGCAGGAAGTACTGGTTATCCTGAAAGATGAGAGGACGTGTACACAGGGGTTCCAGCAGCACAGAATCCACTTGAATCTGAATTTCATACAGCAGCCTTGAACAGCAATTGATCCAGTGCTTCTGGCCTCAAAACTTTGATGTAACCTTAGAGGAAGAACAAAGGGGTTACTTTCCATTGTACAGCATTGCTTGATAGCAATATGTAGGTTGCTCAAATGGATGTTTAATGTTTCCTTTAGCATTGGGAAGGCTGGTCGATGAGAAGCTCAATGCAACCCAACAATATGTGTTGGCAGCTCAGAAAGCCAAATGTTTCCTGGGCTGCATCCAAATCAGACTGGGCAGCAGTGGAGGGAGGGGATTCTGCCCCTCTGTTCTGCTGTGATGATACCTTACCTACAGTATTGCATCCAGCTCCAGTGTCCCCAACATGAGAATCATGTGTTCAGAGTGCCACAAAAATGCTGGAGCACCTCTCCTGTGTAGACAAGCTGAGAGAGTTGGGGCTGGCATCCTGGAGAAGGGAAGGCTCTGGAAAGCTTAGAGCCCCTTCCTGTACCTAAAGTAAGCCTAGAGAGAGAGAGAGAACCAGAGAGGGAAGTAGGGATAGGAAAAGGTTAAGGGCTTTAAACTGTAAGATGATAGATTTAGATTAGACATAAGGAATAAATTATTTACTGTGAGGGTGGTAAGACCCTGAACAGATTGCCCAGGGTTGTCTTGTCCCATTCCTGGAAATGGGTTTGGATGGGGCTCTGGGAAACCTGGTCTAGTGGAAGGTATCCTTGCCTGTGGCAGGGTATTGCAACTAGATGATCTATAAAGTGACTTCCTACCCAAACCATTCTGGGGCAGTTCTTTAATGCTGGGATTTGCCATTAAGTAGACTTGTTTTCTTTCTTCTAAGACCCCAGTTTAGAGAGGGCAGTGAAATCAAAGGATGGTATCTTTAAGTTAAGACATTATCCACAGGTTCTCAGAACAGATGCCTTATTAAACTTACCTTCTGACTAATAGTATTTATTGTCAGTTAATAGTATTTATTGTCAGTTCTGATTGCCAGGCCCTTGAATTACCTCATAGTACAGTGTGTTGTTATTTTGTTATAAGCTTAAAAGTTGTTTTCCAGCATCAAAATGTAAAATTTCTGAGATACAGCTTGGAACTAGTCCTTGTTTCAATTCCATGGGTGCTGCTGTGGCAGCATAAGTTATATAAAATAGGAAGTATAAGAATTTGTATTTCAAACAGAGCTGCTTATGTCCAAGTCATAACTATGTAGATTAATTTGTCTTGAAACATGAAAAACAGTCTGTTCTGTAATCTTTAAAAAAACACTCATTTCTGGAGCAAATCCTTTTAAAGAAAATCCTCCAAATATATATGAAACAGTTAACATTATACAAACTTCAAATAATAGACAATTAAGCTTTATATAGGCTGAAAATTGGGTAATTTCTGTTTTCAAATACGTTGTTTCCAAGTGTCAATTTTGGTGTTCTGTGATTAAAATTCTATTCTTGATTTTGAACCTTCAAATTATTTCTTGCTTTGGAGGAGAACGTGAGAAGATAGAAAGGATATGAATTTACAGGAATCAGAGAGGGAGAGAATGCCTGAGTACTTTTTATTTGTCTCTGATATAAACAGAGGAGAAATGGGAGCAAGTGGGGAACATGTATGCCTCAAGGCTGCCTGTGAATTGGGTGCTATTGTTCAGTAAACTCAATTTTTTGTACACAGTCCTACCTTTAAAATAAACAACTTAACAATAAATTTCCTTCTTTCTCCTATTGGTGAATAGTCAGCTACAACAGAATGTTTTCCGTAAAGCCTTGTTTGTATTGTATTTGTTTTTTCTTGGTTATGGAATGTAACAAATGAGAAATTCTACTCCTTTGGATAGCTCAGGTCACCAGAATTGCTTTTTCTTTGTAACTTTTGCTATCTTGTTCTTCTGTGCAAGCTTTAAGTAGACTTTTCTCTTGAGGCTGTACTCCCCTTAGAGCTGTACTGCTAATTGTGTAACCCAGATCCTGGAAGGTGAGGTTTTTCCTTGTTTCTACCACTCAGTGTGCTGCAGCTCCTTGCTGTTCTTGTCTGGGAGGAAAACCCAGAGCACTGCTGTAGCAGTGCTTTATAGAATCACAGAATCAGATCGGTTGGAAAAAGGAAAAAAACCTTAAAGACTAATTCCAACTGTTGATTGAACACTGCCAACTCCACCACTAAACCATATCCTCAAGTGACACATCTCCTCGGCTTTTAAATTGCTCCGGGGGGGAGATTCCATCACTTCCCTGGGCAGTCTGTTCCGATGACTGACCACCCTTTCAGGGAAGAAATTTTCATGATGTCCAACCTAAACCTTCCCTGATAAAACTGGAGACCATTTCCTCTACACCTGTTGCTAATTGCATGGAAGAAGAGTCCAAGCCCCACCTGGCTACAACCTCCTGTCAGGGAGTTGTAGAGAGCTGTAAGGTCCCCCTTTCAGCCTCTTTCTCTCCAGTTCCCTCAGCTGTTCCTCACCAGACTTATGCTCCAGACCCTTCCCAGCTGCACTGTCTCTCTCTGGGAACACTCCAGCACCTCTATGTCCTCCTTGAAGTGAGAGGCCAAAACCTGAATACAGCACTCAAGGCACAGCCTCACCAGTGCCCAGTCACTGCCCTGGTGTTGCTACCACACTACTTTTGATACAGGATGCCTCTGACCTTCTGGCCACCTGGGCACACACTGGCTTTGTGTTGTTCTGGTTTAACTGTCTACCTGAGAAGTGATTATGATACTATACCAGATCATATAGCCTTCTAGTATTTTCTCCTCTGACATTGGTACATATCAGATTCTGAAAAAGATGCAAGCCCCAAACAAAACCTGGATAGAAAACAATATACCCAGTAGAAAAGGATAAAACCAAACTAATGAAATATTGTCTTCCAGGGAGTAGAAGACTAGATGAATCACTGTTATATGTTACTGTAATTATTATTATTTTTTTAATCTAAGTTAGCTCACAGAACAACTAGAGTAATGCCTGTGAAATCAAGAAGCCTTGATTTACTGAAGGTCCCATCCTGACATAGGAATTAAGATGTCATAGGATTTTTTTCATTTTTCATGTAAATGTCTAATCTCTTAGCCTTTTTTATTTCTAGAAATCAGCTATTTCATAAACATAATGTAAAATAACTCAGATGCATGTTTTGTCATCTTTTATGTCACGTCACTGCTTGCCTTTTCAGTAAGGAGAAGGTAGCTTGCAATTTCCTTCTGTCACTTTATTAAATATAAGATTTTCTTAGGGTGTCTTAAAATTTCCACTGTCAGCTTATAATAATTCTTCCAAGTTCCAAAAAAACTTGGTTAATATAAGCTCAGAATTGGGCAAGACACTGCTAAATCTCTGTTGAGGTCCTTATTGCAAACTGATAGTTGTGACAATGTCACGTAAAGAAAGGGCTCCTATTTTTTTTTCCTCCTTAATATCTTACAATAGTTATTGGAGCAGTATTAAAAATTGAACAAATATTTCTGGAGGTGTATTTTATTTTGACTCTAACCTTCATTTGTTGTTACATTTAATCTTCCTATCTGAAGATTAAATGCAGTGTGTGGATATCCATACATACACACACACACATATATATATATATATTGTACTTTTATTTAAAGGGTTAGATAAAGTTGTTACTGTGGGAAAGCAATGTGAGGGCCAACACAGCATGGGTACATGGGCCTTAGGAAGTGACATTTATCTAAGTGCTGCTGGAAGTAATTTTTTTTTCATGTCTCAGCCTTTATCCAATTCTAAATGCCAACAAAACAGATGCTTTTGACAATGTAATAGGTGCAATAAATTCTAATACTTATAGTGGCATTGCTTGATAGATAAACACTGGGCATTTTCAATACTTGCACTTCATCTTACAAATTTTTGTTGGGCTGGACAATGTGGTAAATGACTGTGAGTCTCAGACTGCTTTTGTTCTGATGACATGAAGAGTAAGAGTTCTGTGGTGCTTTATCATGTTTTTTGACACTCTGGATCCGCTTGAAATTAAATGATTATATTATGAACATACCTTTTTCTTAAGAAACATTTTCAAAATATTATATTCAAGTAAACCAAACTTTTGATAACAATGGGGATTCCAACCAGGAACCACAAGCTGATGTGAGAAACCTCTTGCTGTCATCATTATTAGTTTAATTCACAGCATCTGCTGGATGCTGGAATTAATATTAGAAAACCAGAAACCAGCCTGCTGAACTGGGAGTGCAGGATGGGGGAGGTACCACATGAATCTGCTGAGCGGATGTGAAGAAACCTTATGAGGAATTCACCTGGTACATGTTGGCTGGGAAAGTGATGTGAGGACAGCCTAAGAGGAGTCCAGGTTGAGCCATCTGGGTGCAGATGCTGAATATTTGCTGTGCTGTGGTGCTCATGGCAGCTAATGAGCCCAATCAGCATGACTGTATGTAAGATTTTACAGCTATGGGTTCCACCCATATGGTAAACTAGATGGAGCTGGCCCTAAGTAGACACTGAACTGTAGACCCTTCCCAGTGTAGGTCTTCCAAATTATCTCTACACTGCTCAGGGGGTAGCTGAGGTGGGTACTGGCTCTGTCATGAGTGAGTTCTTGGTTAAATTTTAGGAAATTGCTCTTTCTGGAATTCTAGAAAGCAAGGAATGCAAAAATATTTCCTTTCAGTGATGAAGAACTTAACAAGAGAAGGAAGCCATCAGTGGATATAAAGCACATCTTAGTAACTTCCTGGAAGGTGTCCTTTAACGCACTTGACAACTTTAATATGTTAACATTTATTGAATATACCTTTGAAAGAAATGAATGCTTGATTTAATATCCTTGCTCCCGTTTTTATCTGCCCATCAGAAAGACCATGGATTTTAGGGACAGCCTCAGTAATTCCAATGCTTAGAGCATGGCAAATTCCCAAGTTTTGATAAAGATGTCATTTGTCTGCTTCAGGTATCAAGAAATTCCAGGGGCAAGATTCCAAAGATAATTTTATGCTTGCTCTTTGCCAAGGGCTCAGTATTCCTAAACCAACTGCAGAGTGCATCTACCCTGCAGAAAACCAGTCAATGCAGGCAGTAATTAAACTGCCTATTTAAAATAGTGTCCTGAAGGGTAGAAAAGTTTGGCCATCACACACAGAAGAAGATATGTGCAGTACCAGATCTCAAAATAAGCATCTGTCAAATGAAAGTGCTAGTTATTTACTGAGATATTTCTACTGTCTCTTAAAACAATAGTATCTGTCCATTCTGTTTGCAAGTTTATGTATAATCCTCTACAGTTTAGTGCCTGTAGCATTACAGGGCTCTGTAGTGCTGTATATTTTCGTAGCCAATGTTGTAGCTCTTTCCTAGATAATCAGGAATTTTCAAACAATAGAATTTCATACAAAAAATACACTTTTGCAGTGATTTTATGGACTGGCTGGCTACTTAATGAGAAATACTAGTCATAAAAACAGCAAGAACATTAACTTTGCAATCCAAACCTATGGAAACCATGCTGGATTGCCCCCAGGGTTTTGTCTCATCTGCTGTTGTATCTGAAACTACAGTATTACACCAAACACTTCTCAAGGTGTTGCAGGAAAATGTTTGGCAAAAGTCTAAAATAATGTATTGCAGCAGTGGAGAAATAGTGAAAATCCATTAGGCAGATCCAAGCTAATGTCTGTGTGATACAGTGTCATCATGTGCTGGATACAGCCACATTGTGTTCAAACTGATCATCCTTCATGAAATAATACTGGATTATGTAGGATTAGAAACACTCTAGCCTGCCTCTGTACATTTCCTGTTGGCCAGACTCAAGTGTTCTGCTGCCCTTGTGCAATGAGAATGTTCCAGCACATCCACCTGGCAGTGCAATTCATTTTGGAAACACTCTGGTGTTTCCAGCTTATGCACTACAATATAACCCTGGAAAGAATCATATTAAAAGAAACAAAAATAATTAAGAGAGTGCCTGCCCTTTGAAAGTTGGATAATTATGTTGCAGAATATCAATTGAAATAAACCCCAAAGTAATCTAGAAGTTATTTCATTGTTGTCAGTCCTCTCCTAACTTGCACTCTGATGTTGGAAGGGGAAAATGCCCAGAGACTTCCAAGTCTCAAACTGTGACTGCACTCCCCTTAGACTTAAAAAGTCTCCTGTCTTTTCTAAGATTTGGCCTATGATGAAATGCAATTAATTTCCTGACTTGACAACTTTTGGTTCGCCTGGGAAGTAGTGTCACTTTTAAATAATAGTCTATGATTTGGGGTGGAGGATTGACAGTTTTCCCAGCTAAGGCATGACATGAACAGGTTGTGGTAATTTAGGATTTATTCTTTTTATTGCCCTCAACTACCTGACATAAATACTGGAATTATTTAAGAGAAGACTTGTCTTAGTGTTTTGCTTAAAGGGCCCTTTATTCTTTGCTGTGTGTCTCAGATCTTATCTTAGAAACCAAATAAATGTGATTATGAAGAAAGTGACAATTTTGGTCAATGGCTAGAGTACCATTCTTTGCAAAGATTTATTACAAGTGTAAGAGAAGAAAATAGCATAAATCAAACAAGCAAGAGGTGGTGTTAGAAGCTGCAGCTCAGTGCTTTGACAGGCAGGTACAGCTCCAGGACAAGGGGAAAAAAGTCAGAGTCAGGAAGAGGTAAATAATTGACATTAATCCAAAAGTGCATAACATTCCCCAGGAGTCACTGTGTTTAGGCAGAAGAAAATTTTTATTTTACGATCCAGCTGATGTCATTCTAAAATGAATTATTACTTTTAAGGATTTTTTACATTTCAGAGTTATATGGAAATAAGAGAATATTTTAAAGCACCTATCAGCTGAGAAATTTCAGCAGCTCTGTGTGAATGTGTGGTTTGAGCTTTTTTCTGTAATAGAAATTCAGGTTACATAGCAGCAGAGAATCTATAAGTTGAAATAACATAGTAAAATTCAGGAGTAGGAACTGTGAACTATGAATTTTACTGCTATGGAGGAAATACTACACATTCTTACCATTGCTTTATCTTTTTATTGTGGAGGAATGCAGACTTACATCTACTCTTGAGGACACTGGAGAAGGTCCCCACTCCCCTTCCAGCCACAGGTGATTATATAAGGCAGATCACTCTAGGATCACAATGCCCCCATGTTCCTTTTCTGTTGCAGTGAATCCTTAATTCTTATTTACAGGTTGAAACTGCTGCACTGGGAGTTCCCAGTCCCAGAATAGCAATAAGAGTAAGTTTTGCATCATTTCCTGCCTTGGATTATACTGGGCCATGAAATACAGATCTGAGTTGCCATTCCCAAACTTCTTGTTTTTTTAATTTCTGAGTGTGCAGTAACCATCACAAAATTGGTTGCTTAAGTGAAGCAGGGTAGGTGTATGCAGAGAGGGGAATTCTGCCCCTCTATTGTTGCAATAATAATATTAGTTTAAAAGTCTTTTAAAAGGAGCACACAGCTGGATTAATACCTTTTCTTAGGAAATTGCAAGATACCTGTGGAATTTGTCCATCATTATACAATGAAGTAGAATCATAAATATTCCAGTAAACACTAAATAATAGCAAGCAAAATGTACGTTTGAGCCATCAGCCATGCCAACAGTACCAGTGCCTGTGGTGTAGAAGTAATTATTTGCTTATTTCTCTTCCTGTGACATGCCCTGCTTTATGCTTCACAAACCTGTTTCTTGGTTACATCACCTCTGTGTTAGGCATGCACACTGAAACAGCTTGAGAACTGTATAAAGCATTGCAGAACACATTTTTTAATATTACTCTTTTAAAAAAAGGTTTAGATGTTGAAGGAACTATTTTTACCAACATAGTTATCATGGTGAACTATTCATATGACAGTTTTACAGAAATGGACCCACTGAGTTTGCAGAAGAAAATCATAAGCCGTGTCTAGTTTGAAATATCCAGACAGCTTCTTCCTTAGCTAGGGAGATTCAAATAAAAGACCAGTGACAAAAGGGTGTTAAGAGCAGCTGTATATGTTTCTGAGAAAATTATTAGCTTGTCAAATCAATTTTTTTCCTTGTATTTTGCTGTTAATTAAATGAAGTTGATGACATCTACACTACACCCTCAGTTAAACAGAAGTTAAATTATTTTGTAGTGAAATAAACTTCTGTCTGAAATTCTTCATTGTAACTAAGTTTGAACTCTAAACTCAAAGCAAGATCTAAGGCTGGAGAGTGAATTATGCACGTGTTGGGATGATGGAGGGAGCAGGATTTTAACAAAACATAGCCCACTTAACAATTCTTAATGGGAATTAACTTTCCTATATTTACTACCCCAAAAAAAAGGCAAAGTGGAGGCAATAAAAAACATAGTTAACCTCATTTCTAAGGCAGCTGTTTAATAATGAGTAGGTGCTGAAGCAGGGCTCTGCCATAACGCAGTGTTTTATTGCAGAGCTGTGTTTCATCACATTCATACAGAGATTTTCAAAAGCAGAAGAAAGATCTTAAGTCCTTGCAAGCTATGGTATATGAGAATGGGCCAAGCTTTTAAGACAGCTGCATGAGGAGTTTTTCTTAAAACTTTTAAGAATGTTAGAGTCGATCCCTTTTACTTGTATAAAGTCAAATTTTTCCGGCATCTTTTCAATTTCTAGTTTTTTCTGAGTCATTAGATGTATTCAGTCATGGTTTCAGTAATTCTTATAGTGATGTTGATGAAGTCACCTGTCAGTGAGCATTCAAAATACACTCAGAATGAGAAGCCTGGTAAGCAACAGGCAATTTTTTTTTTTCTTTTTGCAGTAGGCAATTTGCCTACAGCAATTTTAAGAAACAAAAGGTTTTACCTAATACTGGCAGTTTCCTAAGTTTCTTTTTGTCAAAGAAAAAAAGGTATTATCACATTACAATTGGCTTTTAATTTATTATGCAAAAGGAAAGTCACATATTTAAAGAAATTAAGAGAGTAATATTCAGAGCAGAAATATGAGCAGCTGAATTGGATGGAACAAAAGTGTTGAAATCCTCATACACACACAGATGATACAGTTTCATGTCAGAGTTTGCCGAGTTGTCAGCTAAAGCACTATTAACATCAATTAAGTTACTCCTACTGAAGCTGGATCTGGAAGAACAGTTTAAGCCTTTCTCTGTAAATATTTGATTTTTTTTGCTGGCTGTGGACTTCATTGGCAAAGCTCCCTTTTACCTCAGATGAGCATGAATTGACTTCTGTTTGTGTTTCTTTGGAGATGTATGTTGGATGTCCAAAATCAGCATTGGAGAAGTAGGTCTTATTTCCAGTAAATATTCTTTTTGAACTCTCTGCTTTTCTTCTTCCCTCCAAAGCAAAATCTACTCATTTTAATTTCAGACTTACCATTTCCGTTTTAAATCTTATGCATACAAAACTTTATAGTTCATTTTCCTCCACTCTTAAGCCTATACCTTCAATTACAGCCTAGTTTTTCCAAGTTAGAATTTTTCTATTTAATTCTTTTTGTCCTCTTTCTGTAAACAAGGTGGACAAATTTCTTCAGCTATTCCATGTTATGAGCTGTGCAGACTATGCTGAGTAGCATCAATTTTGTTTCTTCCTTGGCTGCCGTGTCCTTTCCTGCAGCACTGGCAGAGGTTAAAGAATTTGATGTAGTGGTCAGACTTTGATGGATTGCACAGCAGCATAGGAATCCTATCCCTGTGTAATTCCTTTATCTGTATTTTTGTCAATTATCCATGGTTTTGGTGGATGCAAATAATCGTAGAACAGTGCTTTCAAAAGATGGATCCATTAGCAAAATACACTTTTCTGGAAAGTTCTTGGAAACCAAAAGAATGCGTTTGTAGAGACATGTCTGTGTTTACATTTTGGTCTGCTTAGGTATTTCCACCAATGTGGAATGTAAAATCTGGCCTATTAGTTAAACTAAAAAAAGTAAATAGCTTGTCTTAATTCCTGAACTCTCTAAATTAGCTATTTAGAGCTGGTGAGTGTACCTCCTACTGAAAACATTCTGCTGCATGGTACTTTTGTGTTAGTGGAGAGAGGTGACAACATCTCAATTAAGGTATTAGTTGTGCTAATGTGACATTTCTGCGTGAATGATTTTTCAAAACATGGGATGTGCATACTCCAAGCAATCCAGAAATACAGTGAGAGAACAGCCATTTGCTTCTGTTTCAAATATAGTTTGAACTGACTGTAGCTGGATCAAGTACAGAGGAGATAACATTGCAAATGAATAAAATAGCAGGAAAATCTCATTTGACTTAATAACTTGTAATTTCATTTAATTGGTACTAACAGGCATCTAAAAATACATATGGTGACATTTAGAAAAATGTTGGGTTTTTTTGATAAATATTCTTTGCCAGGAGCTACATTTTGATTCTGCTCTAGAAATAATTCCATTGAATGTAGCATTCTTGTTGAAGTCTTAGTATTAAGGTTTGTTACATATTTGATATGTTGTTTGAAATGTACTGCTTCCTTCTGAAAAGGATGAGAATCTTCATGTCCCACTCACCCCGACCTCCTTCATTCAGGCTGCTGTTAATAAACATTGGATCAGTTCAAGTGAAGGGCAGACTGCCACCAACCCTGAGCTGTCACAATGACAAGCAAGCAAATGACCTGTAAATATAAAAAATCAGAAGTGTTATGCATAACAATAATTCCTATGATTTTTGTCAGGAAGAGAACAACCCCAACTGGAATTTATAAGCTTACCTGACCATAGCATGGAGATAACAAATATTAGGAAAAATGGGGCACAAAATTTTCTTTGTCCTTGACTTGAAAAAATATAGCTCTAATTAAGTAAAACCTGCATTCTGACTCTGTAAGCTTGAGTAAATTTTCAAATCATGATATTGGCAATATTTTTTATACATTTTTCAAAATCATAGCCCCCCTGAAACTTAAACTTTCTACTTGCCTCTAAAATAGATGAAGAAATTAAGTTTTATTCTTTGCTTCTCATCCTGGAGCACTTGTATTTTTCTCAAATGAATCTTTGCAGATTTTCTAGTGGAAAAAAAATTCAATTTGACGCTCAGAGCAAAGTTATAGATTTGATTGATATACAAATGATGCAATGGTTTAATCAAATAAACAGTATGTGGTGATAAGTGTTAATTTACTGTACAAACCTGTCTTCAAAGTGTTTGAGTAAGCAAAAATTCTGATGGCAAATATGAGTAAATTTTAGATACTTGGTGGTTTCTTTGGTGACCTGATACCAAGCCTCCATTCAGCACCACATATATACCATCTCCATTCCAATTCATAATGTACAGAATATTTACTGCCTCTTGCTATGTATGAGTCTATAAAATCCTGATAGGATTCTATAAACAGGATTTTCTTTCATTGTGTGGGAAGAAATGAACAATGAAAGTACATTAATCTGGGAAGAATTAACCATAGTTCCAAACATTCTCAGGAGCTGAAGGGGGTTTTTAATTGGCTTCACCCAGAGGCCTTGCTGTCGAATTTTCAGTATTGATGAGATCCAAATATGTCTATGTATTTGAGGGATCTAGAGAGAAATGAAAAAGTAACCATTGTCTTAGTAAATAATTCTTTGTCTTAAGAAATTTGCCTGCAAGTTAAATTTCCCATTTAAAAGATGGCAGAAATTGCTACAAGCAAAATTTTCTGAAGTTTCTATATTTGATCTTCCGCCATTCTAATTCTCATGGGCTTCTTTAGTTCCTGCACTTTGCACCAGAAAAGAGTAATGATTTTGATAACCAACCAGCAAAACCAAACTATGACACCTGTCCAATGTGATCACCAATGTAACAAGTAATATTACTGGTGATAAAAAAGTCGTGTGCCAGTTTTGACTGTGTGCAGTACTACTTTAGTGACATATAAAAAGTTGTCACATATCAAAAGTTGTTTAAAGGACAGGCAGTGTTTTGGAACTCACCTGCAATATTTTGTTTTCTCAGTTGTGGATGCTGTTTTTTATAATTTGGTGGTTGCTGACGGAGTGATCTGCACTATTTATACTTGTGTGTATATTAGGACAACCTGTAAGATTCTTCAGAGTAAAAGAATTGCAAACCATGGATTGAACCTTAGGAGAAAATGTAACCTATGTCATTCCTAACAATTTCTGTAATGGTGGTTTTAGTTATAGCTTTAGAGGGAATCCACATTTCTTTGAGTCCAATAGAAGCATCAATGCCACGAACAGCTCAGGCTTTAATTTTGGATGTTATGGTGCAGCTTTATCCTTCTTGTTCACCTGTCCTGCTGTCAGCTGCTAGCTATGTAAGTTAAGTATAAAGCAGTGAGTTTCATTTGCACTGGTCCTCCATCACTAAGTTTCATGTCATGCATATCTCTTTACTATTCACAGATGCTGCCATTTAATTTCTCCCTGGATAAAAAAAGAAGTCAAATTCTGTGATATCTATACAGCTTCATCTCTATTTTTAAATCTCTTGTGCAGAAGTGTACTGTTAAATTGTCACCCAACGTCAAAGACACAATGGAGTTGCATGATAACACACAAAATCATAAATCTAATATTTATGTGGTCTATTTTTTAAAGATTACCATTAATTTTTACTATACCTTTTATAAAAGATACTTGCCATGGTACTCAGTTCTTTTCAAATATGCAGGAGGAGGTAGAATATCAGAATCATATTAAAAGTATATTCTTCTATTGTCAGAACCCCAGTAGATTCAGTATCTTGAGGTCAGTTACATGGCAGGAGCATGTTTGACATTAGTGACTGGATTTAATGAATTCTGTCTGCTTTGAGCATAAGCAGCCTAAAATGTATCCCTAAGGCTGTATTCCCAAGAAGAAATAAATCATGCTAATAAAGCACAGTTGTTAATATAGTGATTGCAATCATAATCCTGTATTAAAAACAACAAAGAGTGCTGATGTAGTATCACTCAGATTATTTTATTTAGCCTGAGTTACCATAACAACCATAGGAATCATGAGATCACATTTTAATTAAAGATCTCCTTGTAATTCTGATTGTAACAGCCTTAAGTACATGGTATGCTGATCTGCATACTGAGTGCAGAGGAGGTTGATAAATATAGAAGTCACTGGAATTCCAGTATAATTTAACTATACTTCTGAGAGGGTAAATTCGGATTTGGCACATCAGGTAATCTCAATCTTTCATAGTATTGAAATGTAAGAGAAAAAGTAAAACCAAATCTTTGTCTGGCACTACTCTAGAAAAAGTTGTGCAAAGTGAGAAATATTGCCATGTCTTTGCACCTATTGACATCAGCACATGGTAAGAATACACACCTCATTTTCTTAAATCAGGGGAACATTTCATGGCTATTGAATCTAGGAGTGACAGCTGTCGCTATAGACACACAAATAGACACACACACACACTTGGCTGTATAAACAGAGACCAGGAAGTGTATTAACTGGAAAATGTCACGTGTTCCTGAGAACTAATTTCTGGTTAGGACATACTGCATTTGAAGAGCTCCAAAAACAGTCAGGCATATCAAAGTCACCACTGTACAGTTTAGAACACTATCTAGTTGAAATATAAAGCCATTTATAGAAGGAAATATTAATTAATATAATTAATATATTAATGTATAATTAATATATATATTAATAATATAATTACAAATCAGTTTGAATTGACTGAACTCTACTCTTTCCTTTTTCCCCATCATTAAACCAGGTGCCTCAATGGGTTGCACGTTACTCTGAAGTTTCATAGCAGCAGAATGCAAAGCTGTCATAGCACTGTTCTTCCACTCAGCTGTAGGTACCCACTTTGTTTAAATTGAGATAAATGCTGGATTAAATAAATCATAGAAAGATAAAATTTTTTTTCTGTGGGATAGGGCTTTATATATTTATTTTAGATGTTAGAATTTTTTTATTTGTCCTATGCTAATCTGAAAATTATAAACAAGAAATCTTAAAATATAGCCATAAATCAGGTCATGAATGTTTATTGGGTATAGTAGGGATGGTTAGCAGTCAATTATTGAAATAAACACACTCAAGAGTTTCTTGGAGCTAGCCATTTGCCACAAATAGTATCAGCTTCTACTGGAAGAATATTTGGGGTGGAAGTTTACACCAGAAAACCTGTAACTACCACTTCAACTTAGGCAGTCTTAGAAAATAACCCACAAAGTAGAAATCAATTTTATAATTCAGCATGATCTGTAAAATCTCAAATGTCATTGCTAAATCAGTTTCCTGAATGTTATTCAGAAACATTTGCTTTGGTGATTGCAGCCCACATTTCTTCCAGTCAACAGATACCTAAATGTTTTCATGTCTTCAACGACTTCGATCTTCATGCCGTCTAAAAATTCTGTGATTTCTGGCTTCTTGTGGCTTTTATTAATTTCTGGAAAAGGTATGAAATAAATAAATAAATAAATACTTGAAATAAATGTTTCAAGTATCATAGATTTATACAATAGGATAGAGCAGTAATATACTGTCTTAAAGTAGTTTTGATAAACACATTCAACTAACCTGCTTGCCTTTAAACTGATGCAAAATATTAGATAAAGTTTTCTACCTTTAGAGAGTTCTGTGTAATAGTTCTCTCTTGGTAAAGATTGCATTAAAATGTAGCCACGTTTTTTATTGCAAGCCAACCATTTTAATGTTCACATGGGATGCATGTTCAAGGAGGAAATTGTGAAATAATATTCATATATATGTCAGACAAGGCTGAAATAGGAAATTAGTGGCTGACTGGATGATTTAGCTCAGACTCTCTGTTGCACTGAATGATGTTGTAATGGTAGATACAAGCATTTCAACCTGACCTGGTTATGACACTCATGATATGCAGTTCGAGTGAGGTATAATTGAATATCCTCCTCACAATTCATTAGCCGCTTAATTAATTGCACTAATGACATTGTCCAGCATTTTACACCTAATGACACAAGATTTGGTTGAAGTAACAACCATCCTAAATCTATTCATATAAAAACTAAGTAAGATTACCCCAAGATATCACCTGCAATATGATCAACTAAAAATATCTATTGCAGATTAAAATGAATTCACTCAATTGAAAACAATGTTTCTAAGATTTATGCTTTTTTTATAAATAAACAGAGTCACACATTTCCTAGTTACACTATTATTTAGGTTAGAAATTCTTTTCGGGATTTTGGTTTTTTTTTTTTTTAGTTAGAACATATGTTCACAGAAGCATAAAAAAGACAATAAATCTAATCTGAAGTACAAAAGAAGCATACGAACTTGAAGATCCTCTAATAGTGACATTGAACTTTAAAAACATTTGCCATTTCCAATGGCAAAGTTAAAAGAAAAAAGAGGGGAGGGAACAATCCCAGAAGAAAATTAATTCTGGCTCTGAATAAATTACTGTTGTTATGACCATAAAACCTTCTCTCTCTGAACAAAGCACCATTTTGTGAAGGTTTGTTATTTCTGTAGGGTTGTGGTGTGCCACCACATTTACATAACTAATTCAACAACAAAAAATAATCTATTTGGATTGCAATCCTTTGTAGCTACACACATTATTCCATGAAAAATAGTGTTTATGTAATTTTCTTTGTATTCTACCTAGCATGTGAAAAAGCTGACAAGTAGAACTTCACTGAACTTTGTAACCTATATTTCTATTGTCTCAGATATTGAAGTTGAATTATCAAAATTTTCCGAAACATTTGTAGCAGTGGAGAAAAATAGGAACTGCTGGGACCTAAACAGTCTTAAAAATATATGTGTTTTCTTCAGGTGTCTACACAAGCCCTAAACCTTTATTTTGATTTTTTCACAGCAAATTGTAAAGCCAACCTGATACTTATTTTGTTTTCCACCAGAAAACTTAAAAAATTCTTATGGTCAAATAAAAGGTTAAATACAGATTAACCTCATCTATCTTAACAAAAGAGATTGAGGGCAACATTCAGAAAAATGCTAAACAAATATTAAAATTTCATGGTTTAATGTTAGATGATAATGTAACCTGAATGAAAAATCGAACCTAGACTTAGTGAATGGAGTACAGATACACGATGTATTGCAAAAAATGCTTCCAATAAACATTTAGTAGAATTTTTATGTTAAAATTTATGCTAGTGTCTCCAAAAAACAGTGTGTGCTAGTAATTTAACTAAATATGTGATTAATAATTAAAATTAACAGCTGATTAGCAGTTGCATGAAGAATGTAGGAGTGCCTGCATGTATATGAATGTCTATAAAAAAATCCCTGAATCATAAGAAGCTTTAACCATCATTTAGAAATTGTTTGATGATGATGCAGAAGAAACCAATTTTCCATATAGTGTTTTTTCTTGGGTTCAAAGTATTGCCTTCCAGGTAGAGCAGGTTTTTGCCATTCCTGTACTACCTTTGTGCCACCAGAATAAAAGTAGTATCATTAGTGATCCCCCAGAAGTCACCTTAGGGAATCTGGTATTAGTACATTACAATTGTTTGATCACCTGCTGCTACAACAGATGATGTGGATGAGAAGTAAAATTACATGAGGCAGAACTTTTTTGTATTGTGTGATCTCTCAAAATATGACCAGGAAAGTTTTGTGCAATTTTTAGTTAGTGACACAAGAATTTGATAATGGATTATTCCTTGTATTTCGCAGGATTCAAATTTTCTTGGTTTTTCTTAAGAGTGGATTTATTTTTTTTTTCAATTTTGTTGTTTATGTCAAATTGTTTCTTCTTGTTGCATTACTTTTCAGGTATTTTTATCTAATGTGATTTTTTAAAAGATCTAAATTAGACCTTTAGGCTATACTACTAATTTTGTTTCTGTTTTCTTTTATTACTTTTTTTCTTTAAACGTAGGATTTCCTGTTACACAGTACATGGGCTTTTTAGCTCTCTATTAGATGTCCTTTTTCTGTCTGTTTGTGATATACTTCAGCAGTGCAGGGGCTCATGTGAAATGCAAAAGCTTGCCTGGTTCCTGTGTATTCTGCCCTCTTATTAACACTCATATAGTTTTGGCAATCTTATTTGATACCAATCACGGAGAGTTCTACTCTGTCTAGAATGATTTTCTCACTATGTCTTCCCAAGAAGAATCATGCCCAGCTTATTCAAGTTGAGCAAGTGACCATTTCTTCTAAATTTTGCATGGTCACAAAGGCAGGAATTTTATTCTTGAATCAGAAATTATCTGCTATTCATCATGCCAGAGCACTCAACCAGATAAACATGGAAACAATCTACCATGGTCTTTGTTAAATCTAACAAAACCAATTTGTTTTATTCAAATTAAATTAAATATGTTGGAGCAATGTTAACAGAAAGACCATGTAATTACTGTAACTAGGATGTTATTAAGTTTTTTGTAGCAGCAAAAAGCCATTTATAAGGTATATGTAAAAATTGTGTCGTCCTGAAGACTTTTTACCAACCTCCTGTTTCCTTGCTTTTCTAATGAAGTTAGCACCAAGTGAAAGTCATTTAAATTTTAATTTGAAGAAGGTGCTTCTACACCTACAGCTCTTTTGAGTCAATGTGAAATATTTCAGCTGCTAGTGCCCATGCACCCTTGACTCTCACGGTGATAGAAAACCATAACCAAGGCAAAGAAGGTTGGACTTCATTGTCCAATGACTTTTAGCTTTATTAGATTGACGAGAAAAGCAAGTTTATAGGCACTTTGTATTATGCCCAGAGGAATGTAAGCTCTAGCTCTGCATTTATCATATAAATAGTTTTTCTGTGTTTCATGTCACCTAATTTAGGGTAAGGGCACAAATTAACCCATAGGTATGACATCACTTGTGTATAATTTTATTTACAATATCTAACCAAGACATATATATTTTCCCAGTGACCATACACTTAGCATTTGAAACTTCATTTTTGAATGTCAATGCAGCAATTTTGGTGAAGGATAATTATCACATCATCATTTTCATTTTGCAATTGCCAGAGTAGTTCATTTTATTTTGTATTTACTCTGTAAAATGAAATGCATGGATACTTTGGAATGAGTAAGTAATGTAGGTTAGAACATGTTCTGAAGATGTGACATATTTTTGCAGTTAAAAGGAAGAAATATGCAAACAGATTAAAAGCTGCAACAGAATAAGATCAGCAGTTTTGCTTGAGCAAAATACAAAGAAGACAGGAGAGGCCTCATCTGAGATTTTAAAATGTGTCTTTCTTTAAAACTAAAGATCAGGCTGAAAAAGAATTTAACAGGAAACAGAAGTTCACCTTTTAATTTGAGATTTTTCAGGTACAGGTGCAAAGATTATTTGTGGACTTTTGAGGAGTTAATAAAGACTCTTTTGTGACATTTTTTATATTACTGCAGCTTAATATTTTTTTCCCTAAACAACATATGTTGCTGTAACTAAAATGTTCAGTCCCTTTTATCATCTCCCCTACGCCTGACATGTAACAAGCAGAATTCCTGATGCTCATTAGACTATAAAAGGCATGGGTGCAGCTATAAAGTTGAGTAAAATTTAAATATAAAAATGGGAAAACCTTGACTCTTCATCTCTTCTGACACTGTATTTTAATGCAGAACACAAGTAAGCTAAAGCAACTGAAACACTAGTGCATGTTTCTGAAAGATGAAGCTTTGGCAGAGACACAACTCTAAACTAAAATCATTTTAATAACACTGAAGTTCATTTTTCAGGCTTTTTTTTCCCCTTTTATTATGGTTTTCCCTAGAAATTCATAATATTTTAATATGTACCTAGAACTGGTTAAAATTTGTTAGGATTTTTTTTTTTTAAATCCTGTATAGCATAGGAATATATTAACATTATTGATGGTTTAATTGTGGAACAGTGAAACCTCATAGTTTCTTCTGTAATTCTCAAGTAGCACTGCTTGTTTTCAATATTATCATGTCAATTTATGTTATTTTATTTACTTGTTTCAGTCATCCTAATCTAAAATCTCTGAAGAAAAACTAATGTTTCTAAAAAGGCTGGAATTTCACAAGAATGTATTAACCTGTAAATGTTTAAAAAACCATCTTGTTCAGCAGATCCAAATGTCATTTGGGTGAGACAATAGGGTGAAGGAGGAATTCATGTTATCTTTTGTATAGTCCAAGAAGCATTGTTATTGTTTCACTAGGGATGACTGAACAACTGACCTGATACTTTGGTACTGGATTTGGACATGATGCTACAGAATCAATAAAATGGTGTTAGTTCACATTTTCTGAGGCTTCCCTCTAATTTCATTTAGAGACATGCATAAGCCATAGAAGAGAAAACTAAATTCTGTAATTATCATGCATAAAAAGATAATGCTGCTGCAAGTATTATTTATTAATAAAACATGTATTTAGCTAATATATCTTTAACTCATGCATTCAGTATTATCATGCTCCGTTTCTAGTTAGGACTCAGAAACTTAGCCCAAAAGGTTTCTGATTATATTCAGTAATGCTAAGGAAAGCTGTAATCTTTCAAAATAGGTTGCTTGGAAGAAATGAAGGGTAATTTTTGGCAGGACTTTAGATTCTCATCATGTGAAATATGGAAAAGTATTTTATGTGAAAACATCCTAATTCTTTTCTTCTAAGTGACAACTAAAAAATTAATTCTAAGCATCTTAAGGCACCATTAATGCAATTATTAAAAGAATTGCATTTTATGTCTAGAGGTCATGGCCATTACATAATGATAACCTGCATTAGGAAAAGCTCATCCATTTATTCATAGCTCAAAGGCTGTCTATGTGCATTAATCTTACTCCTATGAACAAATAAGAATAGATTAGAACTTTATCCTTTTTTTCCAATCAGGAAATTTTGCAATATGCAAGACCACACATAAACAAATGATTGCAGCAATATTTTTAAATACTGAAACTCGTATGCCTTTGATGTCAAAAATGCCTGTGGTATTTGATAACAAGGAGTATAGATACCTAATTTTGTCTTGGTTCTGTTGTATAACTCTTTATGTTAAATTAACATAATTTCCTCAATGTTTCATTTAGGGAGTAAAAGGAGAAGAGATGGAGAAGTAAGACCAAGCCAGGCTGAAGGTGACTGACAGCAAAGTGTGAGTAGAAATCTATTTCAGGTTTGTTCTTTTTTTCAGTATTCATCTATGATGAGGGCCTGCAGTGTATGAAAATGCATTTGGATTTGTTAAACACATAAACCAAGAAACTAATTTTCCACAGTTCTTTGTTCTCTTTTCACAAATCTAATCTTGCTACATTCAATAGTTTCAATTCACCCAGGACACTTTGGGATAAAAAACTATTTCTTCATAATGAATTCTTTTTTCATATTCAAGGTATTCAGGGATTAGATGCACATATGGTCTCTGAACTGAACTCTCTAGCTCTGGACTCTACCACAATAAACGTTTCCTACAATCTAAAGAGGAACTAAAAGCCATGTAAGTCATACATAAGAGACAGTTAAATACGTGGGGACCATTCCAAGGTAACCCATGGAAAATGCTGAATAAAGAGAGTTCACATCTAGCTATCTGACTCTTCTGTGCCAGGGAAAGTAAAGCTGGTGAGATAATAAGCTAATTTAAAGACAACATATGTTGTTTGTTGCTTTGTTATGCATTTTCACATGCATATCTGAGTGGTTTCCTGTCAGTGACTAAAAAATAAAAGATAGTTCTTTGTTTGGATTTACTAGAGACATGGCCATTTAATTAAATTTTAACATATTGTGGTCTCTCGCTTTAATATATGGTACATTAATTCCTATGATGCTGGCAAGCTGTGCTGATGGATTTCTCAGTCTACCAAATGAAGTAAACCATGGATTTTTCAGGCAGTTTTGTTTTTTTTTTTTTCTAGATATGATGGCATTAACATTCTTTTAGAGAAGACAGTTATTAAAACTTAATATTTCATTCAGTGTTTGAAATTCTCTTGTAGTGTGTATTAAGTCTTGTCACTGCAGTAATAATTGCCTGTTACACACTAACTCTGTTAGTGAAAATACCACAACCTTATGCAAAACCAGTTAGGCTTTATTATCAAAGAGAAATTAAGAAACTGGAAATTATAAATAAATTTCCATTATGGCAGTAATTGCTGCCATCTTCTATAATGTCAAAAAAAATATAGTCGTATTGATAAGCTTTGTATGGTTTGTTTTTTATTTTATAATTTACTTTTAATTTGTGATGTCTTGCCTTGAACCATTCCTTATTTTGTCAGTGATCAAATTCCTTGTCTCGTAATAGTTTTAATTTTTTTTATGCAGGACTGTTCTGTGTCTACTTTGCTGATGATAGAGGAAATGTTTAAAATCCTCCCTTTTTCCTTTCCGGTTGTGAGTCAGTGATTAATATGAACCAGATTATTTTTGTTACTTTTTAATTGCTTTGCTGAAGTGCGGATAGCTTGGGACACCCTCTTGTGTGTTCATATCAGGAAAATGTTCCTTGAGCATCTGCTGATTATGCTTGTATCTTAATATTAGTGAATATGGGTGTCCTTTTCCAGATTCTCTATTGAATATGCAAGTTCTGTTCCTAAGAGTTTGAAGTAAAAGACAAGAGATGAGATAAAAAAGGAGTGGGGAGATAAAGCTGTATATTGGCATTTTTACACTGGTGTAATAAGCTTTCTAACAGACAGTTGTTCAATTCTGCTATTGTAACTTCATTTTTCAATCACTTACAATGACCTCTTAATGAGGGATAATTTTTCTAATTCCTTTTCATTGATTTTTGGTGATAATTGACATTATTTCTGACATTACCTTCAAGAGTATACTGGAATTCAGGCTGGGTTTTTCAGAATGTAATGAAACATAAGTGTGATGTGAAGAGAGTCTGAAAAAAAGATGGAGATGCTGAGGGAAGCAATGAGACAGGAGATGTGATTTGTGGCTTAACTCTACAGAATTCACTGTTGCATACTGGCAAATGCAGTTGAATTATTGCACATATCTAGCAAACAAAGGTTATTATAGAAATAAAACATGGGATATGTTCTGGGCAAAATTTGAAGTTTGAGGGATTGAATGGAAATGACATCTATAGCATGGCTTTACCAAGGCAGAGTGTGAAGATTAGGAGAGTTTTCCATATAGATCCTGTCAATGTAGAAAGGGAGGAGGAAGATGGGTCTCTTGGATACCAGCAGTATATGAATTTTAGGATTTATATGTACTATGTTTCTAATATGAAGTTTTTCAGAGGTTTTTCTTATTTCTGAGTCTCATACACAGAATACACAGAATATGTGTGGGCAGGAATGCAAGTAAACGATCTTATGTGCAGCAAAGATTTCTGTGGCTGTGTACAACATGCTGTGATGCAGGATTGCTTCTGAAAGGGCAGTGCTCTGCAGCTTGATAGGCATTCTATACTCTCCTGCTCATTAATTCAAATTTACTGCACTTTGTTTCCTTCTTGATACTTAAAAAGATTATTGAAAGTGATATTGAAGTACTGGAGGTAGATAAGAAGCATTTTCAGGCTGCAAAATCACAGAGGCAATAGATAACATTTAAGTAGGAAGCACTTAGCCATAAATGATCCCTTATTGTTGGTTTGGGGTTTTTTGCCAGACAGATAGTTTAATGTATAATGTACAACACTTTTGTCCAGCTAGTTTTGCTGCACGGTTTTGATTTTTAAGCTGTGATATAAAATCTTTACTGAATCCTACTTTTAACTCTATCAGAAACACTTGTGCTTAACAAACATAGCTTTTGCAGCAATTTTTTGGTGGAACAATTCCAGTACTCCTGCTTTCAGGTACTGCACCAAAGAGTGTCCAGTCGAAACGGATGGTAAACAGTTAACAAACCATGCCTCACCTAGAAGGAGCTGTTGTTGCAAACAAAGGATTATTTTGCTGTGTATATGGTGATTGTCATGGTGACAGTGGAGGTGCATCACAACCAGAGTTTTCAATACTACCCAGGCTTCTCAATCTGCCACCTATGTCAACACTTCTCACCTCATCTTTAAAATAGTAGCATACTGAGTTTACTGACCCAGGCTGAGATGTTCCTAATCACCTGTGTAACCTGTGCATTCACTAGTTGTGTTGATTTAGTAGGAAATACAGGGTTTTCAGAAAAGCAAAGTGCCAAATCCCGTTTTATTGCTTAACTTCACTGCACTCACACTAAAAGGATTCTCTCATCCATGAGAACATGGTGGTGTTTACTTTCCAGAAGCAAAAGATATGTGCTGGATGGATTTTTTTCTGTGTCAGGATGTGGTTTTTTTTCCCTACTTCCTTCCTGCATCAGTTAACAAGGGTGTTTCTCAGCACTCTGTGGCAGCAGAGTTTGGCAGAGGTGACAGAGGTGGTGCTGGGTTGTGATGCTGCACAGCAGGCTAATCTGAGCAAGCCATTAATGCAACCCTTGGTAGGGTGGGAGTCAAGATTAAAAGTTACTTCAATTTTCTAATCACTGGGAGGGCTACTTCCAGCAGGGCTGTTTGGTGTGGCAAATGGTAACACCAGGAACTGTAAATAACAATAATGTGTTTGATCTGACTGAGAGTTGAACTTTTGCCTTCCTAATGCATAACACAACACATATTAATATGCTAAAGATTACGGCTGTGATTCCCTTAGCATGTTTATTTGCAGCTACTTTTTAATACAATGTAAGATTGTGCAATGCAGAGATGACTGGTTGGAGGCTGCCTGCTTGGCAAGGTCTTTTATCTGGGATGTGTCTTAATCTAGTCATCTTGCTTTCAAAGTAAAAAGAAAATTTACTTCAAGGAGCTCAAAAAATAATCCTTAAATCTTTTTCTATTCTTTGACTTTAATATAATCATTACATTCACACTTTACTTTCACAAGTCCTTTAAAAGGACTCAATAATTATTTTTGGTGTTCAGACCTATCAAATCCTGTATATGATTTGTGTAATCTACTGAAGTTCTCCATGGTTGTTTTAAAATTCTGATCCTAACACAGCTGACCTGGAAAAAATTATGTAATAACTCACATTTTGTGGTTAACCAGGACAGAATTATAATAATGACAGAGTCTATTAAAGTAAAAGGCTATGCTTTTATTACTTAAAGGTCAGTGAAGTCCTCTACTATGACATCTGTGGTCCAGTATTGTGTTCCCAATCTTTATGTTTTGATTTGGACAGATACTGGCACATTATATTTTGAAATTGATCATGAATATTGGGAAAATAATACTACAAGGTAATTCAGGTTTAACATTTTTATCATGAGCTTGCTATCGTCAGCTTTCTGTAATTTGACTGCTTTTGCCCTTCAGCAATGATTACACTTTTCCCTAATTTTGTCAGACAGAATGGTAATAACCTTAGGCAATTATGCTAAAATAACTTGTCAGCTACTCATTGTTTTATTTTTAATATATTAAAAAATGAAATGCTCCAAAATGTAACAGACTAAAAGAGCTGAATCAATTTTTTTATTCATGGAAGTGTTCAGAAGACACCGTGGCTGATCGAGTCCCCCAGCTGCTCAACAGGACAGGCTGTGACAGCCCTGCACAGCCCAGGGCATCCCACCCTTGGCCAGGCACAGGGAGAGAAGGGGAAATATCTGGTTTCTGGGAGGAATTTATCCCCATTTCTCTTGGGAGTTTGACCTTCTCAAAAGGAAGGGAGTTGTGGAGCAGGGAGAAAAGCTTTGGTAACTGATGGACTGAGAAGTTTAGTAGGAGCTGTTTGTGATCTTAGATCACATCACTCTCCACAACCAAATGCTTACACAGCCAGAAGAGCTGATGTGCTGGAAGGTTCAGGGAGTCACTCCTGATCCAGCTGGACCACTGCAATGGTGATTCTTCTCACCATCCTGACAGCACTTGACCATGCTGTTTGAGAGGCTTGATTCCCCTAAAAAGTGTTGCCCTATTATGATTATTATGTATTATTGTGTTTATATGCATTATTTTCTTTTAACAACAAGACATCTGTGGGCATCTGTGCAACAAAATGAAAAATACACATGCAAAGGAAACCTCATCTCACTATCAAATTGCAACTCCACTTTGGACATGTTTAGAAGAACTAAGGGCTTTGGTGGCCATGCAGTGCTCCAGAAGATGTGTCTGAATACCCTGGGCTTTGATTCTCATGTAAAAGAAAATAAATCCAGCAGTATTTTGGTCTGTGAGAGGTTCTTGCTAAGTTCACTGTGTCTCCTCCCTATGTCTGAGAGAGCTGTTTCATGCTAAAGAACAAAGGACACCTTTTACTGAGATGCTTTATAATTAAAAGCATCATGCCTATTCCACAGCCTATTGCTTTCGGGTTTCACTTTGAATAGGAGAGTACCTTATTATTATCAACAGCCTTTGAAAATGTGCATTTCAGGTAATTTTCACAGATCTCATTGACATTGTTCCACTACACACTGCAACGTTCTTTCAAAAATGACATCAGGAATGAATATGCTAATGTGACCAATTCTAAGAGAATCAATATTCTAACCTTTGAAATTCTTTTTGTATAAAAGATTTTGTGGGAAAAAACGGTAATTTAAAAAAAAAAAAAAAAGTTTTATCCCACTTTATCTCTTGACAAATAACTGACCATTACACCACCTTGTTCTCTTTCATGATTATTAACAGCTGAGACATATTTCTTGTAATATCTCTCTATAAATAATTCTAGGCTCAGAAGTTTGTTTCTTTTATAAATTAAGCTATCCAAAAGTGATAGCTCATTTCTCCATAACTAGAATCTGTCTCCTCTAGGGGCAATTTATCTTTGCAGCAGCTAACCCTTAGGCATTATTTATTTCATAAACTTTTATTAATCATCTTTGCCAGTTTCTCTCAGTCTTTCTCTTCCCACAGTCTTCTTCTACAGACAGAACACCCACCAAGTTTTCCAAATATTTATACTGCTGGTTTTAGAGGAAATAGAGTTGTCTGAGAGATTGTTTTATTAAACTGATTCATAAATATTAGTCATCAAGGATTTCTCATGGAAAACTCAAATCTGAATTTTGTTGTAGAGTAGGGAAAGTCTGTTATGTGAAGTCAGAATGTATGACAGGGGTAGATACACACTCACTATGGATTATCCTCTGGAAAAGACAGCTGCAAGGGAGGAAAATTAAAATGAAGAAAGATGGCAAAAACTAGCCTCAATGCTTTTGAGTTTTTCTTGCACTGGCTAGAAGGGAAGAAGTTTCTTGGTAAGAATGTCTCTCCAAGCCTGTTGTGCCAGCTGTTAAATCTCAGTGCCAGTGAGCAGACTAAGAGAGACCTGCATTTGAGCAACATCCCCTGCCATTCTCACCTGCCATTCCAGTGGAGCTGGGATTGCCCAGCGAGAGGGATGGGCTCTGTGAGGGCAGATGGATGCAGCCACCACCTGAAGCTTTGCCTAAGCAGTACAGGCAGCACCAGGCAGAGAGGAGACATTCACAGTAAGGGAAGCATTCTAGAGTTTGCAAAGCTGGCGTGGTCAGGAGACATACCAGACTGGTGTACCTCTACATTTCAAATAGATGTTTGGGGTTCTTTTGCACTAAACAACTAAGATATGCCTTAGACAGCTCAGTGCTGTCCTTGCAGTCATAACTCACACTGCCAAAAGTACAGTTCATGTGCTTAGTACAAGTGCTTTACAGACTATTTTAAACATTATTGAGCCAGGTGTTGCTTGTAGTTGCATTATTTCTTTTATATTGATTAAGAAATTTAATCAAATGGATTTTTTTATGGTTCTAGTCTAAATAATTCATAAGCTGCATTTTTACCTGCTGTCTCTACAAATGCACATTCTAATGTGCTATAATTATAAAAGAGTATTACATTTTTTTTGCTGTATGCATTTTTGAGGAAAAGAACATGTGAAAATCTACGTAAGTGTCTACATAAATCTACAAAACTGCCCATAAGCATTTTTGGGGAGGTGTTTCATGTATTACTTTACCAAGTGTTTCTTATGATACTGGTGATTATTGAACAACAAAGAAGAGAATTTCCTGTGACAAGTCTATGCTGTAATTTAAGTAACAAAAAGAAAATTCATCAATGCTTCACTTCAGCATATGCTCTAGCTCCGAAAAGTTATCTGGAATTTACAGGAAACCAGTGAGGTTGACAAAGATTAGCTGTAAGAGCACTCCTTGAGGCCCATCTTATTTCCATGAAGGTGAATATATGTATTTTTTTAACAGATACACAAATGCATATATACTTTTATTTATATATGAACAGCAACTTTTAAAATTTGATGCTGTTGACTTAAAGTATCTGCTTAGCTTTCAGAGTAGAATTATTTATTCTGATGTTAATTACTGGGCAACAAGAAGGAAATACAGCTGTTAGATTTCAAGTGAAAAGAAATCCCACTTGAGTCCATCATCAAATGTGTCTGCAAATGTCTGTCAGCAATTACTGAACCTACCCATAAAAGCCTTCAGTGTAAGAAATCCTACAAACTTCATATATTCCATTCCTTGCCTCTCTGTACCTTAAGAAGGCTTTTCCTGGTGTACCTGGTGTACCTTTCTTGCTGCAATTTATACCTTGTTAGTTTTCCTATCAGTGGTAGAGATCTCATTTTTCCCTTCAATTTTGCTGTATCACTTCAATCTTCTCTGTGCTAACCTAAAATTATGATACCTGTTAATACTTCCTCTCTCTTCTTATTCAGTCTGTAATAGAGATTATTTTCCTTTTTTACACAAGGTCCAAGTTCTTCACCCTGCAGTGTCTCAAGAAGTGTTTTGCATACCTCATCAATATCCTCAGATTTGGTGTATAGTCCCCATTTATAACATTGGTTTTTTCTTTTATTTTTTTTCCTGCTGACATTTCAGCTGTATGAAAGGCTAGCTTCTTTAGTCTTTTATTTATGGCATGAACCATCTTCTCATTGGATTTTGTTATTGCATATTCTGAAATTTTTTAATAGAGTGCTAGAAACTTTTCCCCTAAAATATTTTTAAGCCTTCATTATCTGGGATTGGGTATTTACTTCTGAATTGCCTAAACTTGTATGATGAGAAGTTCCTTCCTTCAGCTATGATATATGAATATTTTGAATAGCACATGTTTCTCAGAATAAAATGAACTTGATTTATTACTTTTATTCATTTTCTCCCCTAATCCCAAAATGAATTTTTCCCTAATGCATCTAATTTTCTTCTCCCATTCAAAAATGCTGTTTTCCTTTAGAATTTTTTTCTCCATATCAGAAAACCACAATGTTTGTGTTGATTTAGGTTAAATTGGTGAGATCCTTAATTGGCTGATTTCCTCACAGACAGCAAAGTGCACTAAGAATATGAAAAGATCTGACTCCCAGGTGTTAAGTACTATGGGCTTACACCCATTTCTACATTATATCATTAAGTCATTATATCATTAAGTCATCTCCTATGTCTCCCCTAGAGCCATTAAACCTCAAAGTTGTAGTTTGTTCTATACAACTATTTTCCTATATATTCTTACAGTGACTCACTTCCAGGTACAAGGGCAAGTAGATCATTTCAGTTTTACCATCAGGATGTATTTCTCTTCAAGTCCATATGCAGGTGAGGAGATAAGTTTTTTCCTGGTTGTCTGCTGATGGAATAGACTATAGATCAAAATCTGGGAATAGGTCTTCATTTATCTTTTGTCATGTTAATTGTTATAGTTTCTGACTCCCTAGAAAATGAATTACATAAATGCCACTGCTCTGAAATGAATCCACTCTGAAATTAGTATTCTGTTGCTGTGTCTGTTTAAACAGACCAAACATTATTTGTGCCCTGGTTTCAGAGAAGCTGAAAGCACTGTTTTTTTCTGATTACCTTTTCCTCAGTCCCTGATAGAACAGTCACTTTGGAAGAGAGATTGTTATACTCTACCCAATTTGCAGATTTAGGCATTAACTCGTGTCTTCAGGCTTTGAAAGGGTAATGGCAAAGAACTGCATATAAATCTTAAGTTAATTTAGGATATTTAGTCTTCTGTCTCTTAGATGGATATACTTTGGCACTTTAATTAACTGCTTGTTAATTCTAGACTTTCACGTTGTTCTGTGCAGAGACTTTAAATAAGATATGCCTATACTGAGACTATATTAAAGGGCATATTTTAGTGGCAAATAGATTCCAACTTTATGTTTTATGCATCCCATAGATCATGTGGCTTGGGACTCAAAACACACAAGACTTGTTTCCGGGGTTTCACGTACTGTAAATAAATGTAAAACAAGCTCCTTGCACAAATGAGCTACAAAGTCATCAGCACCAGGAAAGCTAAGAAGCTAAATGATACCTGTAATTAATATTATTCTCTTGCCAGAACAAGTGATTAAACTACTCCACCTCTTCTGCTTGACAGGTATATCTGGCTGAATGGCAACATCCTATGATAAACACACAACAGTGTGGTAGCAGCCACTGGTTGAATTTAAATATGTAGCAAGGGGTTCAGAATTTAGGAAAACCTGTGACTGTTAAGTACTATGGGCTTACACCCATTTCTACAGGCTATCATTAAGTCATAAATATGTAATAAGATATTCCATAAAAGTGGGCTTAGAAGCAAAAAGATAACGAGATAATCAGCTGTTCTCTGTTTAACTTCTCAAAACTAATAAGTTATTTAAATATTTCAGTTCTCCTGAAAGGTATCCTGAATATTTATAGATTAAAAACAACACATCCATTTCAACAGAATCCACCATGTGAATTTTAATATTATTGGAGTTTGTGAAAATTTTTAAAATCTTCTTATTTTTCTCATTTCATTTTTGTTGACATAGTTAGATGAGTTTCAGATGTCCTTATCAGGGCAATTTTCACCCTAATTCTTGTTCAGTTAAGATTATGATATTCTGTTCAACAAAGTTCTTCACAAAGCTGCTGCCAGCAGTAGGTGTTTGATTCTTTTGGCTTTTAAGATCTTGTCCCCTTTTTGCCATTACTTTAAAGTGTGCTCAGTGCCAGTGCATAAGACCTGCACTTCTTGACAGATAAAAGATATTTTTAAAATTATGATTCTCCTTTAGGGAAGTGAGGAGTCAGGGTTTCCTCTGTTGTTCCTTTGTGCTAACCAGCACATCACATTGTAATTACTGGAGTTACCTATTTTTGTTGAAAAAGCATCTTTAGAGCATCTGAAGCTATGGTGTGCTGTGGATTGTGGTTTATATTTAAGAATGCTTGTGCTAAGTTTAGAAGTAATAAGAGTCTAGAGACACCTATGTAACTCCAGTTAATCTTTAATCTGTTTTCTCTGTGGGAGATTTATTTTCTGAACAAGACATTATCTTGTTGGTGCTCACTGAGTAGCTCATTCCATCATTCACAGGGATGGTCTCTCGAGTTGGCACTTGTCAGAGCTGGCACTCCTGGCCAGAGTCTGGAGCAGGCAGCACTGACACCCAAAGCTGTGGTGGTTACACTGCTTTCTGTGCACTGGACAGAAACCTGGGGCAGCCTGGACTCAGGGCTGGGGCAGATGTTCTCAGCTGGCAGAGCAGCCAGGTATATCCTGATACTGTGAGTTTGGGGGAACAATTTCCCCATGTGACAATTACTATGCATTGGCAGTGGGTTTTGATGTGATGTCTTCATGCTTTACTCATATTCATATTAGGCTTGTAGTGTTTTCCTGTGCATAAAAGGGAATCAGAAACACTTTGAGTACCTTTTCTAGCATTTGGAAAGTTGCCTGAGCCTTTCTGTGCACGCTGCAGGAGAACATCATAGAAAATAAGCAAAACCATGCTAAGGCAGCTATGCTGCCTTTTGGATGTGCTGTGTGGACATAAAGGTTTGCTCAAGAATCTCTGCGATGTTTCTGTGCTGCATTGTAGACCATGGTCCCAGTTTGTCAGAAAGTCATAAAAGCATAGTTTTGTCAATAATTTTATTCCAAACCTAGTTATATAATAATGTGTAAAAATGAAAAATCAAAGCACATCATCAAAAAAGCCAATACAATCAGGAAATTAAAATATTTACATGTCTCTGATGGGAAAGTGGTGGTTTTGCATCTATTATATCAGAATATGTTAGTCTTGATAGTGAAAGTGAAGTGGAGCTTCTACAATGCATGTTTTATTGACTAAAAATGTTTCTGCGTTTCAGAAGTTTGTTAAATGGTACATAAAAATTCCAAAACTTATATTCACTTGTGTGTGCCCAATGTCCTTCCATGTCAAAAAAAAAAAAAAAAAAAGAAAAAAGAAAAAGATTTGTAAGATTGCAGAAGCTCAGTTTCACTTCCAATATTTACTATTACCAGTATTCTGAAATGCTTTCACATAGAATAACAGTATGGATGAATGCTATTTATCAAAGCATTTTATTTCCACTTCTCAAATGAATATATATTTTTATCAAAGTTTAATGTTTTAATTTAAGAATAACAATTTAATTCGAGATTAGTGATTCAGTCAAATGAAAGAACAGCAAAGCAATTATCCTTCCCCTCCCACAGTCAACTTGAGCTTTTCAGAGGTGTTGCAGAAGAAGTGTGAAATATTTTCATTTCACTGACATTATAATGACACTTTGCCGGTGTCCTTAGACTCTAATCATCCACGACTTTCACATATGCTACACACTGAGAACAGTCCCTTTGAAGTTAATTGGGTTTTACCTGTTTACTCCAGCAGAGAGTGAAACCCTGTTTACTCAATTTTAAATTAAATATAAACACATTAAAATATAAAACTGTACTTTAACTCCTGGTAGTTCTATTATGCATGTTGTAGGTTTTCTCAATTAAAATACATCCAATTAGATGTATTTAAAGATGAAATCATCCTCTGAGGCACTGGGTGTAGAAATGGATTAAAAACTAATTAAATGTAAGCCTCTCAAGACCTAAATTACTTTCCCCTCCCCCTAAAATCAGATATATATCTAAATAAGAAATCTGAAGGTTAGTGATAACCTCAGGTTTTTTGGATTTTATTTGGTCTCAGATCACCTGACAATGGGCTATTTGGTTCCATTATACAAAATGTATCCTGTTCAGCTTTCTGGGGACTGAAATATGACCCCAGGTCGAAGAGTTGTACTGTTATTAAGGTTAAATAAGATGCATTTTTAGCTTCTTTTTCCTAAATAAAGTAAGAAAACTACAAGTGAAATTTTTCCAAAGCAGTGGAATCTAAGCTAAAACATGACACTATATCTGGAATAACTCCATCAATTAATAAAATTAAAGCATCAGAACTATAAGAAAAAGGAATTTCTTTTTCTCATATGTGATTGTGGCTGTCTGCTTGGGGGTGAACAGAATTGATTGAATGACTTTACAGAGAAAACTTCATTTCTTTGAGAACTAGTTTGAAATAAATTGTACAAAAATTAAATTTCTATTATTTAATGGGCAGGATCATATGAGATTTCCACTCAGTAGGAACTGGACCTTCTATATTACTCACATATTAGCTCAAAGGCACCTTAACTCAATTTGTATAACTTCTACTACTGGAAGAGCACACGCTTATTAAGGATCACCAATGTGTTTATACCTGGAGGATATGAATCTGTATAATTAGAATTTAAAAGCCCAAAATATACTTTAGGTGATGTTAAAAAGTGAATCTCATGCAGTGCACCATGGTGCATGGTGTGAAAGCGAGATATTACTCAGCTGAGAGTGAAAAAACTCTGAAATTACTTTCACAATGAAGCATAGATGTGTTGGATGCAGATGTTGATGCACGAGCAGGTGTTGAAGGGGGACACAGGCAGAATAGAGAATATCTGTCATGGGATCCTTCAGCTGGAGGTAACCTGTGTAAACCTGTGTAAAGCTTGGAGCCATTTGATGGCTGCTGTGCCTGTGCTCAAGGAAAGCAGAGGGTGACTCAAGAAATCACAACCAGTTTATGTCCATGAAAGGAAGCCATGAATTTCAGTGTCAGTCTGGAGTTTAGACTGAAATAAAATCTATGCAGGGAAATTAGACTTGAAATTGTGTCAGCGCTTTAATATTTTTCCCTTTTTTTTTTTTTTTTTTTTTTTTTTTTTTGAAGTGGTCAATACTTTGCTTGCATTTTAAACAGTACCTGAAATGTCTCTTTGATCCCCATAGGTCTGATCATGCCTTGCTTATTTGTGCCATAGCCACGCCAGCACTTCTCAAGCTCTGTAGCTTAATCCCTAATTTAAGACACTGATAAGAATGCAGTCTAAACATCATAGGAAATCTGCAAAAGGGCAATGACATTGGAAAGGACAGATTTATCCTCAGGTTGCCACCACCTTTAGTGACAGCAGTGTTCCTGATGAAGGTCCTGCTTGGCAGTGAAATCCTAGCTAACAGATAGATGTTAAAACTACTTGGGGGAAAAAAATTGTACAAATTATTATACAAATTATACAATTATACAAAATCTCTATAAAACTATTAATTTTGTTGCAATTTATATTCCTATTGCAAAACTTTTTTCATTTGTTCGTTTCTTTGGGTTTTTTCCTTATTTAGTTCTTTCTAGTGGGGCACTTGCAGTAATTCCACTGAGGTTTGCAAACCACTGATATTTGAGTCAGGAGGGAGCAGTGATTGATAGACCAGCACCCAAACACTGATGCTGAGGAGAGCAGGGGATAGTTCTTTATTAAGCCATGGAGCTTGGAGCTGGAAATACAGCAGGAGACGTGCTTTGGAAGGAATGTATTCTAGAGAGAAAACTCTGCTGGCATAGCCCTGGCATGCAGCAGCAGTGGGTGGTGGACTGAATGAAGAGGCTTTCCTTGTGAATCCCTGACAGTTCTGTCAGGTGCACTCGACAAGTAAAAGTATCACAAAACCAGAATTCAGGAAGAGACATGACGCCTTTTCACTGAGACTGCCTGAATGTTTTAGAATCTAATTCCTGGATATTGCTGTCCTCTTTCCTGATCTCTCCAAATGCTTTAGAAGGTTTGCAAGTTCTCTAGTCATGCCCACCAAACATTGAACACCACCAGCAAGGGACTCAAATCAATACAGAAAATCTCTTCTCCTGTCCATGGGACAGTCCTTCCCTGCAAGTTTGATTTGTGGCCCTAAAGAACACAGTGCCACGTGACTGAAGTTAATGATTAAAGTTGTTTTTAACAGATCAGAGTATGTTATATTGTGGACTCTTATGCTGTGCAAGACCTCTCTTAATATTTTCTTGTGTATTATTCTCTTATTTTTATATATAGACCTCTGTGCAGCTATTCGTATATGTTGAAGCTAACCCGAGAAGTAACAAGATGTTCAGATGATGCTTTGGGCTATAATTTAGGATCTTAAGGTACAAAATAAAGACATTAAACACAGATTATTGTTCTTGACGTGATTAAAAATGATTCCCATTGTTACTATAGTGTGGTTTTTAATCTTTTATGTAATACTTTAAGGCAATCTGTTGAATAGAAACCATAACACTATTAATTTAGTGTAGCATTAAGCCTCAGGAACAAATGCTAAATAACATTTAATAATGGGTCTTATAAAAAATTTATGAAGCTCCTTATGTGTCCTTTTCACTCTTTTTCAATGCTAATGTTGGTATCCATTAGCACTCAGATGTTCTTCCTCATGATACAATAGCTGTAGCAGTCTGCATACACAGACTCCAAGTAACTTAATCTAATGCTTGTTGGAAACAATGGAAAGAATTCGTGGGTGCCATATAGCATCCTCTGCAAAACCAGCCTTAAATACAACATGTTGCTTTCCTGTGTTCTTGAACATGAATTAATATTTTATATCTATTCTATCACTTGACACAATAAAAAAGCCCAAGGCTTGTCAGTGTGCCTAAAGTAAGGTTTGTACTGGGGGTGAGGAGCAGAGTGACACATTCCAGTTATAGTTTAAGAAGTTCACTGGGTGAGTGGTGATAGAGCATTATTCCATAAGGCAGGAAGAAAAACAATGTAATTACAGGCATGGCCAATGCTCTTGAAAACAAGATTCAGTGGTCTCTGACTTTATTTTCTTTACTGATTGTCCTGTATCTGAGTGAAAGATGTTTTTGTCTCCACTAGGCATAAATTCCTATTTCCAGAAATGATGAAGAAAATAGGTATTCAAGCTTCCCCTCTGCAAATGGTTCTGGGTAGGACAAATTTGCATGCAATGTTCTCAAGTCTCTGAGATCAGGAATGAAAATTTAAAAGATTTTGTTTCCATATATGTGCAGCCACCATCCTGTGGTCATGATTAAAAAAAAAAAAAGGAAAAAAAAAAAAAAAAGGAAAGAAAAGGATAATACTTCAAGCTAAAAGACAGGGCCAAACGTGCACATAAACCAGAATGTTTTGATTGGGAGTTCAGTTAATTAATTAATTATTTCACTTGACAAAGTATTCAGTAAAACAGAACATTTTTTGCATTAGACAAATTTGTAGGCCTCCCTCATAAGATTTCTATGATTTTTAAGATTGCTTTGTGTTGGTCTGCTAAGAAATAAGACCTCCAATTATTAGAGGGTTTGGGGTTTTTTTAAAAAACTGTAGGTCAAACATTTGTTTAACACATATGTCTTTGAGACTTCTCTGTGATGATAGTTTTGACATAACAGTGTATTGTTATGTTGTCAATAATACTTCCCTTTAGAGCACAACTTTACACTAACTAAATTTACCCTGCCAAAATTTGCGTTTTTTTCCATAAATTAGCAGAATTTGTTGTCATCTATTCTTAAATACAACCTATTAGATTATTATTTTGATGCCTGTGACAATCAAAGTAAGATGCAGCAACATTTATGTTCATTTGAGTTTTATTTATCTTCTCATGGAAATGTCATTATTCTATCCTGTGTGGTAAAGTTTTTAAAATGAAATAATTTGTGCTGAAGAAAGCAGAGAAGCTGAAATAACTTTTTATAACCTCTAAGATCAATGTCAAATGCACATCTAGGGTAGATAAAACTTCTATATTTTCTATAGAAGGTCATCCACTAGATCATCGACTTCACTGGTTTACTATTTTAACAAAGGTAAGGTTCTCAACCGGCAAATATTAGATCTTTAATGCATTTTTCATTTTTTAGGTGTGTAGTTCAGTAACTGCACTATAAATATGCAAATATTTAATACATCAGTCGTATTGGTTCATGAAAATATTAATTCCAATGCAGATTTTAGAATTTTCTAAATAATCAAAAAGTTTCAAGCTTGCTGAATGAAATAATATAAGGTACATACATTTCTTCTGGGAAAGGGAGTTTTCTTTTGTTTTTTCTGCAACATTGCCACTCTTAGTTAGTAATTGATTCCTCAAAATTGGGTTTTACATTTAGTCCCTGAAACTATCCTGTGTCATCTGTCTAGCATATGTGCAAGAGAAAGTGCATTTCTGAAGGTGACTGGCACAGGAATCCATTTTTATGAATGAGCACATAGCACATAAGCATTGCCTACAGCTTTTGTTTTTTCCTTCATCGGTTTATCTCCAAGTTTACAGATGTAAAGAAAGGCTTTTGTTCATCCAGCCCATCATCCCTGACAGTTCACATTTATTCTCTGAAGTAGATTTTCTGGGTTTGCATTTTGTTTAGCACTAAAACATCTGTAAAGGGCTGATCTATCTCCTCCTCCTCCTCCACTTGCTTCCTGGAACAATGTGGAGAGCAGCCTCCTCAGGCCTCCAGTCCCTTTCCTGACATCCCTGCTGTATTTGTGGCACCTGCAAACTGATTTTTCAGCTCTTTTGTAGTAAACTGGTGTGCTCTGTGTGGAAACAAAAACAAACTAAAAAACAGAGAGTGAATTAAGGCTTACTGCACTGTCAGTGTTGCCCACAGGAAAATCTGTGATTGGTAGGAAATGCCTCTTCTTATTTGTGATTATTAATCAGTTTCTGTAAATGTCACCACTCAAAGACTGAGATGCAAATATTGCCATGAGCAAGATCGCTTAGCAGGCTTTTGCAGCGCATATAAAGTCCATGCAGATATTTGAAAAAGACTTGCTTTCAGTGTAATTTTTCAGAATAAGAGGAGACAGTAGCAGTGTAATGTAAGACACAGAATTAGGCTTGGCTCAGTGACCAGAGCTCTGGATTTGCTCTTCCAGTTGAAGGGTCAGTTGCTAACATACAGGGAGCCATGGTCCTGTTTTTTTCTCCAGCAAATCTGGAATATGTTAATGCATCACTTTTCCAGCATGAGGGTTGGAGAATGCCTCCATCCAAAATATAAGCTACATGTGTGTGTGTGTGTGTGTCCTTTTGCCAGCCAGGAAGCTGTATCCCAACACTGAGAGCCTTCCAGCTGGCCCGTTGCCTTTTGTTTGAGACAGAGGGGCAGTGGCCAAATGACTGTGAATGATGAGAGTTGGAGACTCCCCTCCTCAGGGACAGAGGGGATTCAGCTAGAGTCACATCCACACCTATTCATGCATGTGGCTTGTTTTATATGGTCACAGTAAAGTCTGTAAAAAGTCTACATGTCTGAAACTCAGCTCGTGTGGCTGAGGAGGTGGAAAACCTTTACGGTCAGTATGGAGGGAAAAGGGAGAATTTGACTCTTGGTACAAAAATTAGAGTGGTGACTCAGAAGTGCAGGGACAAAGTATTAGCAAGTGAATCTCTGGGATTAACTATAACTACAAAACACTAATAAAACAGAGTGTTTATGTTTTCTCTTTTCCTGCATCAAGATTAATGGGAAAAGTTTAAGCAATTCTAAATCACACTACTTGCCTCAGGAAAATGAAATGGTAGTAGTATGTCTTTTCATAATTATTTCAAATTGTTCATGCATGTGTTAGCTGATGTTGGCATAAGTAAATTGTTTCTCTGGTGTTCCATTTTCTAGATTACTTGGAATTCAGATTAATTCTCAATTTGTCTGCTATCTGCAGGCTTGTATATCAATGCATATCTGCAGGCATGTATATCACACTCATTTTCTCCTTGTCTCCCTGACACACTTCCATGTGTGAAGTCACATTTAACTAATATGCTCAGATAATTCCATATACCCCAAAGCTATATTGATTATATTATCAGTTTTGTGCTGTCATGTAGAGTAAGGCTTAGTATCTGAATGTCTCCTTATGTCCATCTGTCAGGGATAATGCAATATGTCAAGGATATGCTGTCTGATTTAGCAGAGATACTTTAACAGAGTGAAAAAAGTCAATGTTAAGACATTTACATGACCTAATTATTTTACTGCTTTTATTTCGCTTTCCCTGCCCCCCCCCCCACCCCAACCACTGCTTGTTTTTCTTGGATTTCTCTTTACTAAATGCTTTAATAAAATCTTCACTTACATTGTTATTAAATCACCACCAAATTTGGTATTTACTTGCTAAGACGTCTCTAACAAAAGATGTGTTCCCTTCCATTTCCATAGATGTTGAGACCTTGTGTGTGTTATTGGTAGTGATCCCTACTTTCCCGGGCTGGGTACATTTACATTGGCTATAACTGACTAAATCTGTACCATAGGCTTGATATATTTCTTCAATTGTGTTGTATTTTCTTGGGATTGGAGTCTGAGGTAAAAATTCACAGTTAAAATATGCATACTCAGGATTATGAATGAAAATCATGACTGCCAAAATGGAGTGAGAACACTTCAGAGATGTAGTAGCAAGATTTAAAGCTTCAAAGAAAGGAGAAAGGATAGAATAGATCAGTAACTGGAACAAGCTTAAATGGTGCATGTCAGGAATAGAAACAGAAAACCCCAGAAACAATTCTCTGAGACACACCCTGGATTGGAGCAGGTAAGTAATTGTTTAGAATTAGAAGGGTCCATGGTCTCCTTAAGCCAACAGGAGCAATAAAGCAGAAGGGGGAATATGGGACTGGATGTGCTCTTCTGCAGGCTTTGCAGCTTGCTTGATGTAAGGAATGGGCTTTCCTTCAAATCCCAGCTGGCACTGACAGTCAATGGATGCCAGTTAACAGTGTGGAATGTCAGAGAGGGTGTAATCTGACACCTGCATCAGCTGCAGCCCACAGGAAGGTTTTCCTTTCTTCTGCTGTTTTCCATTTCTTTATGTAAATGAAGTCCAAGTGGCAAAACAAAGAAATTCACCTTTCCTTGCTGGAATTAGCAAATCTCTTGTGTGGTAATTGCTGTTACAAGATTAAGCTTTTTACCTGGTTAAATATTCTCTGAAGCACTATCCTTTCAATTGTGGGAACTTTGATCTATGTGATTAATAGCGTTTTCATTGTTTAAGTGATTTAACCTACGGACACATTGTCAGATTTTACTTTGGAAGCAAATTTTTGTCTGTGAAAATCCCAAAGTGAGGAGGCCATTCTATGTGGTGTTGAGAAGTGTACTTTTATTGCAAGTCAGTTTTTCATTTATTTTGTTCCTGGACCTGCTGAAAAACAAACAAAAGAACCCCCACAAACAAGTAGGAAAAAAAAAAAAAAGAAAATAAAAGGGAGTCCTTTCTTCAAAGAAGCCTTAGGAATCTGTTGTAGTCCTTGGTAAAGAGGTAACAAATTTTTCACAGTTCAGTTCACACTGTGGCTAATGTTTGCATTCCTCAATATATATTGCCAAACATTTTATGACATTGGTTTAATGTGAAATGTACAATGGTTTTTCATGTGAGAATACTAATCAAATTTCCTGTCTATATTCATTACTGTATTAATATAAAATAAGATATTGTGTCACCAGAACTATTTTGCAGTAAATGTATTGATTATATGATGTCTGCTACTACTGTGGCAAAGAAAGCCTTTTTGCTTTTTGTCCATTATAATTGCCAACTACACACAGCCTTCACAGTATCCAGACTGCTAATTAATGATGATACTGAAGCATGGACATCTGATAACAAAAAAAAATTTGCATAGGCTGCCTGCTAGAATGAAAGAGCATCTTTGCAAATCCCATATAAATGAGCATAAACTAAGAGATTACATTTAGATCTTGAAAGCCACCTTAGGGATTCATGGCTTTTAAAATCTCAGCCATAATGTGTACTGCTGTAAATGAGAGCAAAGCAATTCAAATGCATAACAGCATGGGGAGAAAAAAATAACATGTGTAAATAATTTAGAAATGAAGCTGTTCTTTGGAGGAATATCTATATGAGCTCCATCATAATAGCTGTTGTCTTAAACATTGCTGGCAGTTGCTGCATTGCAGTAAGAGTTCATCTGGACCCAAGAAATGCCTCTCTACTTTGATTTGCAGGCAAATTCTTCAGTAACATAAGAACACTCTCACCTAGGGAGGTGGAACGATGGGACTGCCTGTGGAGAGAAAAATATTTCTGTCTTCATTGCAGTCCCTACAGGGAGAACATTTGGAAGCCTGAAAGGGTCAGGAATGATGAATAGGAAATCTTCATCAGTTGTGATTTAGAGTTTACTCAAAAAGGCTGTTGCTGTTGAAGGCCTTCCAAATTGAACTGGATTTCTTTGTAATATTCTTATATACAGACAAATGAGATATTATACAAATGCTCATACTTATTTTTCTTTCGTGTAGCAGAATTGAGTAAGAGCTGTGAGACAGGAGAAGAAATCTGTGGATTTTTGTCCTACCCAGTAGGAAAGAAAAACTAGAATGTTACAAAACCTGTGGCAATTCAGACAACCCACTTCCCATCTTTTAATGAAGGGCAGTATTTTCCTTCTATCTTTTTACAGTAATGGATAAAAAGCAAACATTTGAAAACTGCTTATGTAACTGAATTTAGAGTTACATATTCTCAGTAAATTGACATTTAATTTAATATAATCTGTTGCCATTCATTTAGTCCTTTAAAAAACTCTTTAAAAATATTTCAACCCTGTCTTCCAGGAAATCTGACAAGAAGCTGCTGAATCTCTTCTACTTTACCCCCAATGCTTTTCTTTCAGAAATATTGCTTTTGGTTGTAAATGATTTTTTTTCTGCATGACTGTTTAACATTGTTTAGTATGTGTTAACAACAGAGTATCAGGGCACAGCTCACCATCTATTTCTGGAAACTTTTACTTTTTTTGTAGGTTTTTTTTTGTTTTGTTTTTTATAGTTTCCCCAAGCATGCTGGCAGATGTTACGTGTGTGGTGATATCTGCTGGCCTCTGTTTAGCAACTTCTGTGAGTTACACGGGGACGATTGCTTTTTCTCTTCTGTTTTGATGTTTGGGGTTTTTTTCCTCTGCATTTTTTCAAGCAGCAGGTGGTAGAAAGGTGGGAAAAAATGTCATCTAGTGAGGAAAAATAGGTAAAAGCATGACATGGTATTGCCTTCTCATCCATTCTTCCCAGTATCTGTCAAGCATCATGCAAAACAGATGGCAGAGGCAGCTACTGTTCCACAGGAGAGCTTTTGATCTTTGGTGCTGACTTTCATTGCAAAATTGTCCAATCACCTTGTGAGCAGGCAAAATGCCATAGCAACAGATGAGGAGGTGTGTGAGTGCCCATACATCATGTCTGTTTGTGGAGCTGAGATTGTCCAAAGGGCTTGAGGTTCAAATAAACAGCTTGCCTGCACTTGGTGCAACAAAGGGGCAAGGAAAGAAGGGGAGTCAAAGCCAAGTCTGTTCTTCTCAGTTCTTATGCTACACATTGATATTGAAAAAAATGCTCTTCAATATAGCTTAGAGCATCATATAAATACATCTAGCAAGTAGATTTCATGGTAGATTGCTTCACAAAATATAGGTCTACTCTACTATGTTGTTAAACCACCTCCAGTACTCCTGTAAGTACAGGATGAAGCTCGAAGTGCAACGTGCAGGAACCACCACAACGTGAACATTCACTTTAAAAGTCTGTTTGTCAAGCTTGATTGTTTCTTGTGCAAGAACCAGCAAAATAAGGTTCAGTTTCATGATCAGGGTCCTTAGACTCTATTTTGTTGCATTTTTTTAGTAATGTTCAATAGTATTTGAGATTCTATGAACATCTTTTTTATCCACAGACATGGTTTGTTTTTGGAGTTGTTGATAAGCACTTATGTTCAGGGCATGGTGGGAGTGTGTTTTTTACCTTTGGATTGTCATATTCAAACAAAAGGGAAAATAAAGATATCTGCCTTATGTGCCATTTCTTTCTGTTTGATAAGACTTTCTCAGAAAAGAAATAGAAAATCTAATGCAGATTTCCATAACAGTAGAGTTTTCAATCTCACTTTGGGTTAGCAATGTTAGCAAATTAAATACTGACATAAATGCTGTTCAGGAGCAGAGCCAAAAAAATCCACAATGTCTTATTGTTTCTTCACATGGAATGAAATTTCTTATGGCACCCTGTTCTAATATTTTTTCAAGTATGTCATTCTAAGTGTAACATTATTGAAAAAGCTTAAAGATCGTGAAGACTAAGCCTGTGTGGTTCACTAGAAATGTAATTTAACTCAACAGAAATAGCTTTGAGGAAATCAGAGAATTAAATAGAACATGCAAATGTTGCTCTAAGCTCTTGAAGCATTTTATAAAATAATATGATTTTCAGTGAAATTATGAACAATTTCCAGAAGGACAAATAAGAGGTAAGAAGCAATACATCTTGAAAGTCTTGTTCAACTGAGAAAACTGTATTTACTGATTTCAAAGACATATTCATGTAATAATTTCTCAATAGCAATTCTATTACTGAATTTTGTTACATTAGTATTAGCCTTAACATCTTTAGTTTTCATGAACCAGCTCGTAGAATAAGCTAATTGTTTTGATAACTTTATCTTTCATAAAAAAGAAAGGAAATATCACTGGTTTAGAATATTTTTATCTTTTAACCATAAACCTAGAAAGAAAAACTAAAAAAAATCCCCTCTCAAGTTTAACATAAGAAATAATAAATTTTAATGTCTTGAAATATATTATTTAATTGTCTGGATTGCTAAATCAGCTGACTGTGATAGCTGCTATCCAAACTTGAATGCACAGGAAAATATTAAAATATGTTTGATTTTTCTTTTTTCTACTTTTTTTTAATCTTTCTTTGACACAAAGATTGAGAAGTCCATCCTGGTTTACAGTTTTACAGTCTGAGAATCCCTGGAAGAAATGACATAGGATGTGGATCTGTTAAAAATTTTGCTCGCATTTTGTAGAGAAACAACTTTGTTAAATCTTCTGGAATGAATTCTCAGATTGCTTAGATAACCTTTTGCTGTGCTGATACAGTGAGTGTATAAATTATAATGACTGATTTTACATATTGTTCTGAGGGTGCTTTCTGCAGAGTTTATCTTGCTGTGTTCCTTTTGCATTTGTAAGGAGAGATATTTTTTATGAGGAAGTTTAATGCTGAATGATGAATAAGAAATAAGCACATATTTTTTTTTATTTCTCTCCCCAGTCTTTTTGAGCAGTTGCACTTCTGTCTTGCTCTTATTTCCCTGTACAGTTGAGTTGTCATAAATTTGTGCAGACAGCTTGTGAATACTTTTCCAATAAGTTTGTTGAGTTTCAATAAAAAACAAAAGCCCCAAAATCTTAAAAGTAAAGTAGCAGATGAAACATATAACAAATAAGAATATTCCAATCTAATTTATTTCTAAACTGCTTACTCTACGTTGCAGGACTGAGCTCTCTTTATTGCTTCCACTACTTTTGTTAGCATGCTCCAAAAAAGTTTTTGGCTTTAGGGGTTTTTTTGGTTTGTTTTTTTTTTTTCCCCAAGAGTTTTTTGGTCTGGCTTTCAGAACTTGAAAAACACATTTTATAAACTAATGCTCTCATATCATGTAGCCAATATAAAAATTTTCTCAAGTGTGCCCCTTGGTGCCATGTGAAAAATCTTGAGAATCTCTGACTAGATTTCATTCAGCTTTTAAGAAGAAACAGAAACTGTAGAAAGGAAGACAAAAGTTATCAGTCAGTAAGTAGATGAACAGTAATTCTGCTTGTTCATTTCTTTTTCATTTCTCTTTGTTTCTGCAAGGCAATCCAGCATGGAAGCATTGTGGCAACATGCCCTCTTAGGTGTTAACACTGTAAGGACAAGTAAAATCCTAAAATGCTTTCAAGACTCTCTTCACTTTTTCTTCAAGCTCGTTTCTTTTCCTGGCTGTTCTGAGCTGTGGAGGAGATTTCTCTGCTTCTTCATGTTCAGAGACAAATTCAGAGTTATGTTCAGCAAATGGTTTCTTGCTTATCCCTTTTTTCGCCTTGAATATCCGTGATTACTGGATATAAGTTTCTCTGGAGTTGCTGCTCTGATCCCATTGTGTTAGCAGCAAAAAAAAGTGACAAAGGAGGTCCCCCAGGCTCCTCTCTGAATCTCTAAATTTCTCTTTCATGATTCAACTGCTGCCTAACAGTCTGTAGACCTCTTGCTGCGATTGTTATTTGACCTTTCAACTGAGAATTTCATTGCTGACTTCCACTTTCTTTTTAAAGACTTGATTGTTTCAAATGCAATTATTTCAAGATAGCCCAATGCAGACCCAACTATGTTTCTATTACACATAGCTAAAATAATTGGAGTTTAGGCATACTCAATATGATTCAATATTCTTAAACCCTGGCCAAAATGTTTCCCAGCTTCCTTCTGTAATCAGGTCATCCATAAAATTTGCATCAGTTTGTTCATCTCAAGAGTCCTTCACAGAAACCATACTGTCAGCAAATGTGCTCAATTTTGTCACAGGAGGTTAAAGTTCATGAGAAGAGATGAGGCCTCTGTCATAGTCAGACTCCAAAATAAATCAATTTGTTCAGAATAGATCTCAGGTTTACATGTATTTAAGGCAGAAGTTGGATTAGAAGTGAGACCAGTCTGTAGATAGTAACTAACATTCTGGCTATGTTTGGTCTTATTTTCAAGTAGTTAATGGTCATGTTTTATACCACAGCCATTTCTGTATTGCGTCAGAAAAACCTGCCCCAGCAGACATTCAGACAAAGCTGCTTTGTAACTGGAGTTTTCCATTTGGATGGCCAAGCAAAACAGAATTAGGGCAGCCAACACTGACAAGACATGAGCCTTGCTGTTGGTATGGGCCTTCAGCCTGATAGCTTTTAGGATTTTTACCCCTTCCCTTTAAGCATTGACACATTTTCCTTGACTAGCAAAACACTGAAGATACCATTAGCAAAAATAGTGCCCTGGAACTGGGCCAAGGGGGCTTTTCTCAGGTTTGGTACCAGTGCATGTGCATTGTTGTCACATTTGTTTGCACTAAAATATGTTTGAAATTATTAGGTGATGAGCATTCTGATTTGGTTTGCTGTATATTCAGATTTTTCTTTTCTTCTATAAATACTTTGTTCAAATTAATTTTAAAAATATGTTTTATAGGTCTGCAGTATGTAGTATAATAAATGAAATCTCATTTGTGAGAAGTCTAATGTTAATTCCTTTACTGGTTGTTTGGAGTGGGCTGCCAAAGGGTTCTGATTTGGAAAAAAAACCCTAATGTCTGCACTTGACCATAGTTGCTGAAATGATGAGTTGTGAAGGTTAACCCAATGTATTTTATGGATGAATGCTTGAAAATATAGAAATCTTCAGAGTATTCAGATATAGGTTACCTTCTCTGAGTGTCTGTGGTACATACTGGGAGTGCTGAAAGAGCCTAAGGAAAAAACCGTGAGAGACAAACAGAATTGGAATGGAACTCATAGGGGGTTTTTGCTAAAATAGATGGTGAATATTGTTGGTCACTCAATCTGCAAGCTCACACTCCAAACAGCAGTGACAGTATTGCTAACAGCAAAAAAATTCATCATTTACTTGTTGAAAGTGAAATGAACTGAAAACTTATACAAGAATAGGGAGGAAACATCTTTATCTTAGCATGAAAATATGTCTTAAAATTTTTAAAACAGTAACACAAGTGTATGTATCCAGCAATGTCCTATTGTCTGTTGCAAAAAAACTCCAAAAAGATAGAAGATCTTTGGGATCACTTCATCTCTTTATCTCACATATTTTTTAAAACTGTGCATCTTTTTTACTATTCATAGTTCTAAAAGGCTTTAATGTTGAATTGCTTACAGAAAGGAATTAATACAAAATTCATTAAAAGATGTGGGGCTTTTTTAATGTCCAAAAGTCTTTTCAGTTAGATCAAGTATATGCAAAGCAAACCTATATGACAAGGCTATATTCAGCTTGATACAGTTTTTATTAATCTGAAAAAATTTTTTTTCTTCTTGCTGCCTTCTATGCGAGTCTAAGAGCAGGAAGTCAGAAATATTACCATTAGAGTTTACATATAACAAACTTGGCAAGCACAAAGAGAAATATTTGCCTGAGTACTCTGCTGAAAGAGCCCTTAGTTCCCATCTGTGGGATGAATGTGTTCTGCAGTCCCCCAATAATTCTTTGTAATCCCACTGCAAATGGAAATTGATTACAACAGCTGGAACTGTTTTGGCTTTCCCTTTATATCCAAGATATTTTTGGTGGGCTTTTTTTTCTGATAAGGTAATGTAGGTCGATGTTTTAGGTAATTCACAATGTGTGTAAGCTCTGAACTTTAATATAGAAGGAATCTGCAATCTCATTAAGTAGTGGATGTTTAAATGCCAGTTTTGGAAGGCAGTTATGAAGTACCAGAAAGTAAATAGAAAAAACGTATGTAGGTATTATTCTCATTTTATTACATACACTAAATATGTATAATCTTAAATATGAAATTATGCTATTAGAAGTAACAGATGAATTTGAATACAAATAGTGACATTTTGATAGCATAATTTTGCAGCTATAATTCATTCCCTATAGGTGTCCTAACAGAATTTTATGTAGGAATGTAATGCTGAATCATCTGTGTTAGTGTTAGCTGGTATTTTGTCCAGATTCATCAGTGCCAGAAACTCTCCTCACTTCTCACCCTGTCACAGTTCTGCTCCTTTGGGCTTGTCTTCCTTTCCCCTCTGTCATTTCTGTTCTCATCTTCCCTTCCCCTTGCCAAGGCTCTGCCCCTTGTATCAGCCAGATTAAATTGTTCAGAAGACTTGAATCACCTTAGCTGGAATAAAAATGGCCTTAACCTAACTTTGTGTAGAGGAAGGCTGACCTCTCTGTACTATAATACTGTTTTAGCTGGAAGTTATTTCTCTGGCTTCTGTGGATGATACGAGTTACTGACTAAAGCTCAATGATTCCCAAGTACTTCCCAGGCTGTCTAATCTTATTTTTCTTCCTATTCATATTTCAAACTGGCATTTTATCTAGCTATATTGAAAATTCGAAATTTATTTTCATATTTCTAAATTTTATTTCATGCTTAGTTGTCAATATTTCTTTGTTTTTCTGATTTTGGGACTGTATTGCTGATTAAAGAGCATTTCTTTTCAAAATTTGCCTCTGAAATCTGTTTCAATTTCTGGTGTATTAACCAAGAGCATATGTAGAGGGTTTGTAAATAGTATTTGAAAAAAATACATCTGACTAGCTTCCCAGATAAAAGAAAATTATTATGCTTTGATTGCTTTTATGCCACTTTTCAAAATATATATAATGACTAAGGCATATTATTTTCAGAAAAAGAAAATCTCATATAGATATTAGAGGATTTTGAACCTGTTAACATATGCAAAATATAATCTTTATTCTAAAATCTATACTCTACTTGTCATTGAAAAGAAAATATTCCTCATTATTTGTAAATATTATATGATGGATCAACATTTTCCTAACAACTTCATGAACTGTGAATGGCATTCAGCACAAGCACTAGCGGCAGAAATAGGCAAGTATATGTTAAATAATTTAAGATAGTTTGAAAAATGAGAATATTTTCATTGGCAACATGAATAGAACAAAACACTGGATACAACAGATAACTTGGTAGAAGTTATTTCAGTTATTTGTAGGCCAAGTTTGATTTGTGCATATGAGACTTAATGGAACAGCTCAGGTGGTTAATATTAAGCATAAGATTAAGTGTTCCACTAGATCAAGACCCTGTTTGATAGTACCTTTTCCTCTGGGCTATGCTAATTCATTTCCTGGCTGATTACAGTGGCCTATAAAGAGTGTGAAATTGCTTTCTACTGTGATAGCAATATGTGCATCTTTTGAAGGCTATCTGCCCAGGATTCATCATTTGTGGTGCAGTGAAATTCTCCTCCCCATATTTCTTTCATGAATCATAATTTATACCTTTTAGCTCTATTCAGGGCTGAATAGAAGCAGCAGTTTCTGTCTCATTTTCTTGAGTTCTGGAAATCACTTTTCAAGCTGGGACATGTTTTGAGGGGTTTCTGCCAAATCAGCTGTTACACAGAGGTTGTGTGAGTTTGCTGGAACTTCTGTTGCTGGTGGCATAATTACAATGGCTTCATCTTTGAAGCCTGTTATTTGAGGGGATGCAGTGATTTAATTTCTGTATTTTCTTACGGAATTCTTGTAAGATGCATTGGTTTCAACCTCATCTCTCTTGTGTCTTGTAGGAGTCAGGAGTTGGTCAGAAAGAGAATTGTTTTGAGAAAGAAATTTCATTTCTAAATGTATGTACAGAAGTTCCTCTGTGGGAATTCTATTCTTCAGATTTTCTGAATGAGTCAAAATTCATCATTAATCTCTAGCCTTCTTACAGGTCAAATTAAGGAAGCCTGTGAAATAAGACACATTTTCAGCCCGATTGTTTGTATTTGGGCCCTGCCATGACTGTCAGTTGGTGGCATGTCTGTAAATAGGAACCATCAAATGTAAGCCCTTTTACTGGATACTTCTGGCTTAGGGAGGCAGTTTAATTTGCTTAAAGAGAAACTCTACAAAGAGAATAAATGTTTTGCAGAGGGATGAGAAAGCAGCTGGAGAAATGTTATTTCCTGCAGCTGTCCTGCTTGCTGGAGAACAGGAATGGGGCTTACCAATTGCAGTCTGAATAGCTCTTTGAAAAGAGCAGAACCACCCATGAGTTTAGTGCCCACTCCAGAAAACACACCCACTACTGAAAACCTTTATGCCCTGCAGGTTGTGTTGAAGAACAGTTGAAATTCAGTCTCACAAAACTGCAGCTGAGGTCTAGATTGCATCACATTTGAGATCCACAGTCTCAAGTGATCCAGATCTTTTACAATTTTAACTTTCTGGCACTTAGATTGAAATGCAAAGTATTACAGGTTGCTAACTACATGATCCTGTTTGTTTGCAGAGACAACTTTACACTGGGATTTCTATCCAATCTACTTGAGACTTTTCATTTTCAAATAATGTAATTCTTTAGAACAGATAATTCTTAATTGTGCTTTCTTGCACAGCTTTGTAACCTTCCAAGTTTTCTTTCAGGAGAAAATGCATCTTGAGTCTTAGATTCTTATTTTGCTTTTTATGCCTTCCATTCTCAGCTCACAAAATCAGTCAAACACGCTAGACAGCACCAGCTGTCTCCTAGGGCTCTAAAACTTTCTCAGTGCTCAGTAGGAGATCAGCTGCAGACCAAGAATAACAGGAAATACATTATTTATGTGCTCCATTCCTTCAGAGCTGGCAGCTCCAGAATTCTGGGAGGTGTAAACTGTATTGAATTTTCCACATCTCAATGTAAATTGCAACATGCTCTTATTAAACAGTCTGCAAGTTCTGAAAATATTTCAGTTATTGGATCACCTCCATCTTTTTCTCTTTCACCCATTTTTTCCCCTTTCTTATAAATAGGTTATCTAAGTTATTTTGAAAAAAAAAGAAAAAGTTTATTCTATCTGCTATTTTCTTTATAGTTCTCCCAATTTTCATCCTTATTTAAAAGTTTAATACGATGAAGGTGGAGACCTGAGATGTTCCTGGAACAATCCTTAAAAAGCTGCTGGATAAATTAGGCCTTGTCCAGGTGTCCTTGGCCAAGCCTTCTAGTGATGGCCATGAGATATGACCCTCTTTGCAGACACATTGACTGGAGGAATGTGTGTGCTGAAATACTTTGATTTGTAATATCCACTTATGTTAAAAAAACATAAAAGAAAGCCTCCGCAGCTGCCTCCAATGTTGATTTCACCTGTTCAAATGGCCTGCATGCAGCTTTAAGCCTTCTCTTAACTTTTAAAATATCAACAAGACAGAGTTTCCAGTTGCTGCATCTTCAGACTGAATGGAGTACCCCACACATCTGTAATTATGGGGCTTCTAACCCAGGGGGATGTGATTTGTTTGAGCACATTTAGGGAAGGGTAAGATTATAGTACAGGAAAAGAGCTGATGCAATTTCTGACATATTTCCAGCATAAGACATGACATATATTTCAGGAAGAGTGCTTCCCATCAACAGGTGGGTCAGTTTCTACAGCAGGGTCAGGAATGCCTTTTTGGTTTTTGGGGTCTAATTAGCATTCCAGTGATCTCGAGATGCTTATTATGTAATTCAACTCTCTCTCTCACAAATGATGTGTTTGTAAGAGCAGCTATTGCTGCTCTGTGCTTTGCAGGAAGACAGAAAGGCTTTATCTGTCACACACACACACAGAGCTGCTTCTTGCCCTCTTTAAAAATCTTTTTGGACAGTGGCAGGTGAAGGGTAGAGGTAGAGTAGACCAGGTTTCTACCCAGCTACATTCTGAATTATGCTTTCAGAGTTTTTAGACTGATGACAAGTCTAATCTTTTAAGTATATAATTGTGGTTTTGCTTCTCTGGTCTGTAGAAGTGGGCCTCAAAATACAATTTTTATTTTGGTGTTTTCTTTCTTAGTCTGTTTTTCTTTTCTTTTTTTCTCCTTCCACTTTTATTTGCTCCTGAGTCTGATCTACATTCTTTCTCTCTGCTGAGTTACACTCTTTTTGTCTGTCTTTTACTGCCAGATATTATCTCCCTCTATATAGAGAGAGATTTGATGTATTTTACTTCAAAAGCAAGTGCTGTTTGACTGAGCACCACTGTGTTAACAAAAAAGCAGAGAAATTACTCTTTCTTCCTAATAAATATGATAAATCCTGGCTCTTGTCTGGCTTTTCAACCATAGTAATAAAGCCATAGTAGTTAATGGTTATGTCCAAATAATGTGATATTTCTAAATCTTTTTAGCTACCCTGGTAATGCCTATATAGTACAACACAAGAACAACTATAACCAGCTTAGCTTATGCTGTGTGATTAAATAGTAAAATATGGATTTAATATGGGACACCATTCTACATCTTTATTCATCTTTCTATATTGAAGTAGTATTCTTTATTTATTAGAACTTCAGTGAAAAGGACCAATGTGTCTTTCACTGCCTGTTACAATAAAAATATGAAATATTGTCAGTATTAATTTATTCATTATATGCATTTTAATGACTTACATCAATAGCAACAGATAAAAAACTAAGCTTAGATAAAGCAATAGAAAATTAATCTAAATTCTATTTTATTTATACAATCAAATTGAAAGCATTGAAAAGCATCCTATAACACCTTTTTTTTTTTCTAATATCCTGTTGAAAGAATTCTGCATTTTTTGGACTGGAATGTGTTTAGTGTTAAGAACTGATCCTGGTGCTGTGGCCATATTTTAATAATGGTCACATTTAAATTATATTTTCCTGCTTTATTGTTCTGGAGTACAATGAGTAAATACCCTTTTTCTCCCAGTGTGTCTGTACTAATTTCTCTGCTTCCTCAGCCACGTTTCTGGGCCTCTTTTGAATCTCTAATGTCTGTGTATTTGGGAAAGGAAATCCTTGTGGGTTTTTGTTTTTATACAGTCACACTTATATACACACACTCAAATAAGTGGATATATCAATCTATATGGTATTTACATAATTATAAAGGTTATCTCTACTTTACATTGCACGTCATCTGAAAACCTTTTTAAATGGGAGATAATCAATTAGCTGTATTTTAAGATCCTGTGGATTTAGGTAACTCAATAGGACATAAGCCAGTACCTGTTTTATGAAGATGAAATTTTTACAGGGTAGAAAAATTTCAGTGAAGTGCAGTTTCTAAAAAAAATAGTCAACTTCAGAGATAATTTCATGTTCCAAGAAAAATCTTCCATCGGTACAGTTTCTATCACAAAGACACCAAAGATTAGTGTTGTATTCTAGAATGAGATCTCTGCAAAACACCCTCCACCTAACATTGACTAACTAAAGGCACTTTTTTGGAAGCAGTCTAAGGCAATCACATATGGACAGTCATCTTCAGGAGTATCACATCCACTTCTTTGTTTGTGCTCGGGTTAGCAATGTGCCTCCCCTCTAGCCAGGATTACCTAACAGAGAAACAAATTTCTCAGTGTTATCCACTCGTATTTTACTGACATAAGTAAATCTTGAAGAATAACATAATATGGGTAAAATGTTTGGTCTGAAGAGATAACTAAACATTTTCATTTCACTGGAAATATTCTTATTTTCAGTTTTCCCTTCTCAACTGGTCAAAAAATCCAAACATATATATCTTCAATGAAATAGGAAATCAAAGAAACCTCCATGCTGTAACTCTGAATAGTTTTCCCTGAGCTTTTAATTATTGGATTTTTTTCCCTATGAAAAATGTTGGAAAATAGATACATCCTTATTCTATGAAATGAGACAGATGCTTGTTCTTTCTGTCACTGAACAACAAGCCACTTCATTTGTGTTCTGATTTGTTGGTTCATGTGTTTTCTTATACCATAAATGCAGAGATATTTGACCAAAGTCCCCCTGTCCCAGCCTCCAATATTTTGGAGGAAACCCACAGTTTGTCAGTCTGCCCTAAGTGGAAATTAAGGCTGTCATCATCTGAGAGAGTGGCAGATCAGTACCATGCTGCTGCTCAAACAACAACAACAAAAAATCCCACTCTTAATTTCAACAAAGCATTTTGATTTGGGTTGGTTCAGCACATAAAAGTGCAGTTTAGCTACAGTCTTTCTGTTGCCTTATGGCTTAGAGTTTTGGAAATTTTTTAGAAACAACACACCTGAAAACTAAGAGGGAATCTCTGTGTCTTGTAAGTTTTTTCTTCTATTACTTTATTCAGCATTTTGAAGATGAAATGCAGGACCATTCTTCAGATACAATTTTCAATCAATTCTTTTATCCTAGCTTTTAGAACAGTTGTCTGTCCCAATACATTAACACATTTAAGAAGCCACAAAAAATTAACTTGATTAATATCTAAAGTCCATTGAAATCATTGTGAGTTTTTCCTTCACTGACTTCTGTAGGACTAGGATTTTGTAACCCCAGTACCTCAGGAGAACAAGAATCCATTTTCATGTTGGAAATTCTCTTTCTCAAGCTTGCTTCAGTCAGAACTTTTTGCTCTCATGACCAATGTTATGTGAAAGCCACATTATATTAACCTGGATTTTAAAAATGTCATTCATAATGAGCATTAAGGAGTACATTTCCATTGTGTCAAATATATTCTTCCATCTGGAAAATTGTAATTTACCCTTGGTTTGCATTTTCTTATGAAAGGATGTCTCTCAGCTTCATGCAATCTTCACAGAATTTCTAGATGCATACTATTGCACTATATCAATTGCTGACACCTACTGCTAGTTTTCAAGGCTAGCTTTCAGATAAAAATCAAAGAAAGAAGCATGAAACAATCTCATTTTATAAAGTCTTTCTAAAGTTGCTAAATGAAAAAAAGTTTTATTTTCAAAAAAGCTTAGATTACTTGCACCAGAAGGTATAGGACCTAAGGGTTGGGTTATTTTCTCTCCATGTATATTTCCCCTTACTATGAGTATTGAAATAATTTAGAGGACCATTCTGTGAGTCATAAATTAAAAAAAAAGAAAACAAACCCAACTAAACGAAAAAACCCTGATTTTTTTCTGTGTTGATATGATTTTAAACTCACCTTTGTCTTCTTGAGTAATTTTTCCTTGTTCTTTTGATTTGACATAATTTTTGAAATGAAAATATTTAAGTATTTTTTCAATTACAGAAAAAAAAATTAATAAACCCAGTATTATCTATAAAAGTGTCCCCAACCTTCATGATCATTATAAAGAGAATGTCCTTTATGACCTGCATTAATTAGATCCACCCTTCTGAAATACCACCTCTGCATTTTCCATCAGGATGTTCACTGGAAAAAAAATGGATAAAATAATTTTTGGGAAATGAATACATTTTCAGTATGCTGGGGTTTTGGGTTTTTTGTTTGTTTGTTTGTTTATTTTGTGGTTTTATTTAATAAGAAACCCCTATTTCCAGCCTTGTTAAAAATTTGGATTTAAGTAATGGGAACCTTCCACACTATCTTTACTTTTCCACATTAGCATTGCTGTCCCATTTCCAACTGACAAGAGAAACAAGAGAATAATCAGAACCACAGAGTGTCATCTGTAGTGGAAAGGAAATATTTCAATTGCAGTACCAAGACACTGATGTTGATTTTTGTTTATCAGAAAATCACATGTTAGTCCACCCTTCCACAAAGGATTGCCTACAGGGCAAAGGATTCTCAGTAAATTGCAGCTGCCTTTGAGCACTTTATTGACTTTCACTTCTCATGGATCTGTGCAGAAGTTCTGTGGATTTGTGACGTGCCAGGGTCGTTCTGAAAGCAGAAACCTCAAACTTGCCCATTGATTTAGAGAGGATGAATGGGTTCAGTCCCTAGGGTGAGACAGGCAACAGACAAAAGCAAGAGAACAATGCCATAAACTAACCTCAGCTGTTTCAAGCAGTTCCCTTTTATCCTTAAATGAAGCAGTTCCCTTTTATCCTTAAATGAAGGAATTCTGTAATGAAAAGTGACAGAGGGAATACAGATAAAAGACTAAGTACTTTGTTATTTTCAGTCAGACATGTTTCCGATGTGTCTCATAAAAGAAAACCGAGCTACAAAGAAATAGGCACCAAGTAGGGTGAGTGTGGGGATGGGAGGGTGTATGTGTGTGTATGTGTGTGTGTGAGGAATTTTACAAGAGATCTCAGGCTATTCAAAGCTGCAAAAATTTGTGTGGGGAAATAGACTTCCTCAGCTACAGATCCTTACCTAAAAAAGCTGGAGCCATGTAAACCCTGAATTACTCTCTAAATCTCTGTTGTGATACTGTTCTCAGTGCTACTGGAAATAGACTCCTGAAGTACTTGTGCTATCAGCAAGGACTCTCTTATGTAAGGCATGTCTTGCCCAATATCCCACTAAAGTACAAACTAATCCTCTGGAAGAACCTTTCTTTGGTTCCTTTGCTTTCTTCGGTTCTTCTCTCTTGTCACAGTACAGAAATAGCAATAGAAGCCTTACAGGGGAAAAAATTGTGTCTATGTCTAATTATTTTAATGACAGATGTGGAAGGGAACAGAATGACACAGAACCAAGAAGGAAGTGGAGTCAAGAAAGTAGAGGGGAGATTACACCAGATGAGCTGAGGACTAAAGTAAACATTTATATCCTGCTTGAAAACCCACTGCAGCCATAAGTGTCTGTCAAATGACTCGAGAAACTCTAACACTGTCGTTTGCTTCATTTGCTGGCAGGAGACCAAGCTATATATTTACAGATTCTGCAAAATAGAGTTTAGGATGTCCTGTAGTACAATCTCTATAGGAAGCTTATTGTTGTTGCTTAGGAATAGACTGAAATTAAAATGATCCTCGGCTGTATAAAATGTAAGTCCTGCAATAGTAATTCAAGCAATTCTATTACGCACATCCAGCTTTCTGATAGGCAATATTTGTGGAAATACCTTTCTCATCAAAAGCACATTCAGTTAAAGCAGAAGCAAGAGAGAAAAGAAAGCTTTGTATGAATTTGGTATCGGAGCTGCCAATTTTGTAGTAGCTCCCATTCTCTAGGAATGGAAGGCATAATGACTAAACAAAATAAAACCAGTTGTGATAGCTGAAAAAGAAAAAAGACCTTTTAGATTATTATGCCTTTAGATGATAATTGCCTCAGATGTTCTGCTAAAAGTAGACATACAGGATAAAGACAGAATTGAACATAATCATCATTCTATAAAGGACTATTTTAATGGGAGAAAAGTATAGCACAAGAGAGAACAATATCCACTTTCCAAAGCCATCAGTGCCAAATTAATCAAAATTATTAAAGATAGTCTAAAATTCAGGAGAAAGATCTGGTTTTTTTAGCTCATGAAATGAGCTATCTCAAGTCAAACACTTGTTATGATCTCTGCTGCTCACTTCTGTCATGATTTCTCTCTGCTCTTCGTCCAAGCTTCTCAAAAACCACCACCACACACCAAATGAGCACAGAATAATAGTAGTAATTAAAACCTTGTAACACAGCCTTCCAGTGGGTATTGCCTCTCCAAATGGCCTTATTTGTTTATTTGAGGCATACCTTATTTATTTATTTGAGGTTTTGTCATAATTTTTTCATGTTGCCTGACAAAAAGTGAATGAAACCAGTTAACCTAGAGAATGGGGAGTGTGTATCAGTGTACATTGCAAATGTTATTGTTTCTTGCTTTACAAATTCTAAATTCTTTTGTTCATATAGAACAATTCTATTTAAACTCTAAATATGTTACACCTAGGTATATTTTGTCAGCCTTTAAAATCTAACACCTCTGTGTAATGTAAAATATCATGTAAACCAAGTGATGATCTACACAGTGTTCCATATTTTAGTGTTTTTTAAACATTATGTCCAAGATATATTATTGAAAAACAGCTGTCAGCAAAATACTCCTCAGTCCCTGCAGTGTCATTTACATTTCAAAGACCAGTGTCTCTGATGAACTGAGAAATATCACTGACTGTATTCCCAGAAAAACAACAAAGAAAGGAACCTATCCTTTATGGTATATATTGGGTGCTGTATCAATTTTTTATTTGCCTCCTTGCAATTTCTATTGCAAATTTTTAATATGTGCTAGAATAAAAAAATGTAATAGTGCAGTGGGAATTCATTTTCCTTCCCTTTGAAATTTATCCTCATAAACAAAACAGATTCTGGCAAGCAAAGGAGAGGTGCTTCCAGATTTCATTATGGCTTCGGGAAGAGCACTGAAAACTGGGTCATTTTCCCTACACCAGCAGCACCTCCAGCAGCCTGGGTTGCTCCTTTGAGTCCCCAGTGAGCCATAATTACATTTCTACTTTTGTTTCTTGAGTGGGAGGGAAAGCAATTGACCCTGGCCTGTTCCGGCAGCACATGGGATCCAAATTGTGACAACAGGAGAAGGAGCAAAGTAATGTTTTCCTTACTTTTCTGCTCTCTCCTCCCATAGCTCCTTAGGAAAATCAGAATTTTCTTCCTTCAAGCCAGGAGTCAAGTTTGGGATATTCTGTATTTCACTGGTTCTGAACAGTATGGTCCAGTTACTTGGCAATTAACAAGACAATAAACTTTCAAGAATAATATTTTATGTTGTCCATTTTCATTAGAAGTAACTGATGCCTTCTGGAGGCTGACCTGAAACAGAGACTTGACAGAGCAAAAGTTTAAAGTAGGGATTTATTAAAAGGCCTCAATGGGTACACCTGGATTGCACAAGAGCCTGGTAGGGCTATGCCCAAGGTGCACCCCAAAATGGTCACAAAATGGACACCCGATCACAAGGTCTCAATTTTTTATAATTTCTGGTCCATGAGCATATTGGAGTTAATTGTTCAACCATAGCTTCAGGTTATGAAGCTCCGTTCTCCTTATTTTTCTTTCTCATTTCACCATTGTTTTGTTCTTGGGCCTGAAAGTTGCATTGGTTTTCCTTGGTCCCAAGCTAGAGAAGAAATTGTTTTGTCCATCTACCCTGTGAAGAGAGTTTAGTAGCACTTAATATGAAACCCAGAACTACACATTAAAAAAGAAAGAATCTAAAAAATATAAAAGCTAAAACTTAAGGCATCATAACCATAATGATAATTGTTCTCTAAATGGAAAAAAAATCCAAAAATATTACAGGCTCATAAAACTTGTTGATGAGACCCTCTTAAGAAAGTAATAACCCCTTACTTTTTTGTGAATAATTAGTCTTCATTTCTTTTCTATTCAGTGACAGGGAAAGGATGATAGAATATGAACTTATTTACATAGGCCTGTAGGAATGCAGTGCTGCACTTTTTCACTTCCTAGTTTCCTTTTATTCTGTTTATCAAAAGAATAATTAATTTTATGGAGTGCTACTTTTGGCTTGACAAGTCATTTCAGGAAATAACATTTGAACACATTACCTCTTAAGTGGTGTTGGCAAAATCAGATTTTTTGAAAATAAACATGGCATATGTAAGATTAATTCTTGGCAACATTTAGATTATAATGATAATGTTATATATGAGTGGTATAATTGTAAATTTATTCGATAAAGAATCATTCAGACTGGATGGTAGAGTATATGAACTATGAATAAGAACATACAAATGGTTATAAAAATTGGATTTTGTAGGATAGAACATATTTGAGAATAGTAGTTTCAGTGGTATGAGACCCCCATATCCATGATCCATCTTATCCTTTCCAAGAAAAAGAGTGAGCATAATAGTTAAAGTTTTCCTTTATGTTGATAACAGTATTACACTTGGATATTTTTATCTCTGCTTGCAAACATGCATTATTGGCTATAATAGCTTTAATAACCATCATAGGATTAACAAATCTGATTCAAGGAGTGCTGTAAATTTTGCTTAACTTGAAACCGTCACATAGCTCAGTACCTCAGTGCATGTTTCTGAGTTCAGCCAAACGTATACTTTCACGACTTTCCCACAAAAGCCACTAAATTTTTCCATTTTCGGTAAGCACATAATGATGGTCTACAAATTAAAAATAAAACAAACAAACAAACAAAAAAAGCAAAGTACATGTCCTGGTGGCCTTAAGTGGTAGAATATATAGATCCTTAATAGATAAAGTTATCACGGACAATGCTCTTCCCATGTCTGAGTAATTCAACATGTTAAAGCAAGTTCCAACCTCGGATATGCAATGTCTTTTAGAGCAAAGAGGAAAAATCCACTGTATAGCACACTTGAACTAGTTTGAGATTTATATTTGTAATTCTCACAAAGTGTATTGATTCTAGTAGTAAACAACATCTGCCAAGGTTATTAGGAAATTTGCTATTATAAGCACTGAAATCCACAAATTGAAATTCCTTTATTATATTTTAGAAGCATGTCCAATCTTGCTTGATTCTCATCCTTTTCTTTATATTACCTATGAAATATTTTCTTGTTTTTTTCCCTGCAAAATGGAATTTGAGTCCACTTCATATTACTGGTGAGAGCTGTGATTTATCTACACATATTCTCCTTTTCAGCCATTTAGCAATGGAGGTTTACTCCGTTTTAAATTCACTAAAATTTGAAGAAACTTGCACGCTCTCTGCACAATATCATCAGTATGTGGATTCACTTTGACCACAAAACAGCTCAGAAATACAATTCTTTCTGTCTGCTAAACAAAAAAATTATACTAAAAGAAACTTCATTTTATTACTGCATTTCCATGAACTGCTTCAATCTCCTTATATGTGCTTTATCAAATCCCATTTCATAGATTACTAAACAGAATGCTTTTCTGTATCTATTCTTTCAGGCTGATCCTGTGAATATTTCCTTGATTACATTATTCTTTTATCACGTAGTGTCTGCTTCCAGTGTTTTATTGATTGTATCTGTATGTCTCTCCTATATCTGCACTGAAGTGCTGCTCTTTGCATCATCTTCCCATTTTCTTTGAATGGTTTTTAGGTGGTCTTTATTTTTCCTTCTCTTCACCCACTGATTCTTTTGTCTTTATTAGCCCACTATGAACCCCTTCCTACCCTCCCATATAATCCTCTAATTGCATTTTTTCATGCTGGTTGGGGTGTAAACACCATGGGTCAGTGATCTGCCAAAGCCGTATCAAGTTCATTTTTAAGCAATTTTGGTAGCACTGAAGAAGCACCAGTCACATCCTGTATGATATCAAGTGTTTCAGGGCATATCAATTTTATGATGATGAATGGAAGTAACAATTTCTATGTTTCTTGGCATTACAACAACTGTCACTATATGGAAAGAATATTTCCCTAAGTTTCACCAAACAGACCTATAAACCATAACTATGGCAGTAACTGAGGAAACATAAAACCTTAACAGCTTTGGAAGGGGGCCAATCATACATACATACAAATGGTCTATTCCTGCTAAGAAAAAAAAAGCTATTTCACTGTGCTATCTGTCAGATTAATGTACCCAAAAGTATTAAAATGTGACAAGCTGAGCAGTTTTGATTCTCTTCTTAGAAACGATATCTGTAGTGTCCAAAATGCTATTGTAGGCATACACTTCAGTTACATGTCAGAAAAGGTATCATCTTCAGATCTGAAAGATGAACTGAAAATATTTCTCTACTGGCATATTAGGCCAAATTTGTTCTTAATGTTTTTTATTATATGGGTAAAATATGAATACAGGACTAATATGGGTCTTTTAAAGCCAGCAGTATTATGTATTTACTTGTGATGAGAATTTTGTCCAAGTGGAGTCACATTGACTTACCGAAAAAAGATCTAAATTCTTCCTATGGCTGCTTGCAGTGAAGGCAAAGTTCTTGGTTTAATTGATTAAAGGATTGTTTCTGTTTTCTGTTCAGCAGTGCAGATTAGAAGGAAATGGAAGCAAGGTGTGAAGGAGGTTGAGAGGCTCAGGTTAATTTTGTAATTCATACAGATTGCATTAGGTGAGCCTCTTAAAAACTTTTCCTTGTGTGTATAGGATTTTTATTATGCACATTTTTATTCTGGTTTTCAGCTGCATCAGGAGGGCTGTGCCATAATGGATAGAGTTGCCCCATTGTCACCACAGGCAGGACTGGAATTATTGGAGGTGTCTGTCTTTGTGAAGAGCTCTTGAGCAAATGAGCCTTCTGCAGACTGTGGAGATGGATGTCAGAGGAACAAGATCTGTAACTTGGAGGTATTTAAAACTTGTCAGGACAACATTGTGAGAAACATCATCTGTTTTCAACAGGGGTTGGCCTAAATAACACTTTGTGTTCCTTCAAACTTAAGTTATCCTGTGATACAACTAGATTTTTAAAACATACATCCCTTCTGCTATCATATGAATTTGGTTCAGGAGTTTCCTACTAAACAAGTCAATCAGTTGATAGTTCATATTTACCTATTAATTTCAGGAAAATGCTTCTAGTTTAAAAAAAATATTTCCTACCATTAAAAAAGAAACAAAAAACCCCAGTCAAATACACTTTGTGTGAAATCGTACAACTCCTCTATTGCATAGAATCTGTAGTGTGTACAGAAAAGATCTGAAAGGGAAGATGCTGAAAGTTGCTTGAACCATCAATTCCCATGGATGTGCTGATGGAGTAGTTGGAAGTAGAGGCTGATATCTAGTGATGAGAAAAGAGAGCCAGAGACTTATGATGAAAAGAAGAAAACATCAGAGAGCTATTCACTGTCACAGAAGGAAAAACAAATGTTCATTACTGGGAACAGGCAGAAAAGAAACTAGTGGCAGTTGACATAAACTATCCAACTTTTTACTGGTTTTGACTTTTAGGTGCAGTGATTGAGAGGATGAAGGAAGTGCTCCAGATGGGGGTCCCATAATAATTAGCTCAGACAGGCAGCTGTGGGCAGCGAGGAGACAGTATCCCTGCCCTGTGCACAGTGCTCCAGCTCACAGAGTGCTCTGGGGTGGGCTCCACTGCCCCCCTGTAGCCCAGCTGCATGCTGCAGGCTGTGTAGGTGAGTGTGAATTCTTCTCACGCCTGCAGAGTTATTCAGGTCTGTTTGCCCTCTGGATATAATCACAGCAGTGCAATTTCTAAAGAAAATGCATCACTACCATATTCAACTTCTGCAGCTTGTGCAGGGTATTTCCATTAGTTCATCAATATCTGCAGTGAGAAAATAATAGATGGGTGAGTTTTGACCTACAGTTTTAATTGGGTTCTGGGTGGAACCCAAATAGTGGTTATGGCATAAAATTTGGTATGTTTTGGAACTATCATACCACATGAATTTCCCATCTGACTGCTGCATTTTTAGCCACAGCTGGGATTTGCAAAGGCAATTTGCAGGAACTTCCATAAGATAAATGAAAAAAAAAAAAAGGAGCCAAGTTCTGTATAGTATTTCTGCAGGAGAAGTGTGGTTTGGAACTTCTTTTTCAGTCCTGGATCCATGATAAGTCATAATAAAGAATAGCAAGATTCAGGAGTGGGATTTAGCAAATCCTTGGCCTCTTTAAAAAGGCATCATTCTCTAAATTTTACTAAGGTTGTTGACTACAGCATGCACTGTGATGGAAAATGAACATCAGGACTGTGATTTTAACTTATGGACAGGATTCCAAGAGACCTGCCTTACTTGTGAGGTTTTTCTCCTCAATTTTTGATGCCCTTTTCCCCTTAAATTATAATATTAGTTAATTTCAAATTAACTTCAACGTACTTGTTACTGGTATTAATAAATAGCTTATCTGCTATTTTGCTATTATTATAACAATATTTCCACCGAATTTTTTGTTCAGCTGAATCTATGTTGGTGTTATGTTGTCTTTGTATATATTTTAAGACACCTCTTAAAATATTCAAATTAATTACTTTTTCCTTATTGAACAGTATGGCAATTCAAACATCTGGCACGTATTTTTCTTTTTATGTGTTATTTTGAAAGTTTTTTCTTGAGTAATTTTTAGGCAGCTAGTCCTATAGATCATTAATATTTTAGGAATAGTAATATTAATTTATAGGTGGATTTGGGGGTAAATCTGTCTGTAAATAGGACTCTGGAGTATGGAGTATGTTCTTCATCTGTGCACATATCACACTATGACATGAAAGTTCAGAATGTGGTTCTTTAGGACAGTGGTGACATTTATTGGAAGTTGATATTGAAGTAGATTAATTACTTGAATAATAAGGTTCATAATAATCCTTTATCTAACATTACCTAGCATATTATTATCATCATCAAAGAGGTCTATCTCTACTGAAGTAATTAAAAGAGGTCAAATTTTCCTTGCTGCTATTTTAATTTCTTTTGCCAGTTCCTTCTATTTAAAATATATGTTCATATGGTTTAATGTGATATAATGACATTATCAGTGAGCTAATATATCCAGAAAGCCAGCAGCTACTCTACAATAATTTTTTCTATTTAAAATATAAATCTAAAATAGAAAAAATTTATGTTAATGTACTCCAATTGCTTTTGAAATTATGTAGTATTCTTTAAAGCCTCAAATAGGTCATTTTAATTATCTGGATAGAAAGATATATGCTTTTTCAGTAGATTAATGGGTATTGAGTGTGTTTTTCATCTTTTCTCTTTTTATATATCAGGAAACTGTGGGTTATTTGTAATGATTTGATTTTCTGAAAGATTGCACTTAGTTATTTCTAATGTTCAGTGGGTATTATGGTATACTTATATAAAATTGGAAACACTAAGGATAATGCATTGGCCAGAGGAAAATAAGGTACTAAATAAAATGAGGACTTGGTAATGAACTGGAAAATTAAGAATCTGGACTATAAATCATTCCTTTTGCTATGACTCTGAATGTATACACCTTTTCACAAGGAAAATCACAAGGAAATCACAATGATTGGAATAAGGGCCACAAAAAGAATTTAAAATATCCCTGTGTCACACACAATCAAAACAGCTTCTTGGGAGTTTTTTTTGAAAAAAACCCATATTTTATTGAACACCTCCACAGAGATATTAGAAATATATCATGATTTTAACATTATGGTTAGAATATATTTTGTGGATTCAAGATTGGCTTTATTTTTTTTATTTAATCATGTCTAAGTAGTTATTTCCTTAACCTGCAAGTTCATGAGCAGTTTAAAGAGCTACAGCTTCAGAGAAAGAGATAAGCAGTTTGTTGTAGTTTTCATATGGGTTGCACATTTTTTTCCTTTGGAGACCTTTTTTGAATTTCTTCTTGAGTTGCGAATCCTACTGGTGTTTTCAAAAGCTCCAGAGAAGGTATAAAGATAAACTCAGGTCCTTTGTGAGACCTTATGTATTTCCCAATGCTGAGAGCTACAATTTAGGTTGAAGTTAGAGTCTTTCCTGCAGTGGAGAATTGAATGTGAACGAAACTGCCAGTCCTGTGCACAGTAAATGCTGTTCCATAGTTAAAGCTGCAGCATTTAGAGGTAAATCATTACTTTCAGTTTTTCTTTCCTAGTGACATAACCTTGCAGAAGTCCCCTCTTTTCATTGCTTTTATACTTTAAAAGAAAGTTTGCAGAGAATTGGATTTTTGGCATTATCAATAAAACTGAGACTAAACTACTCATTGAACTGTCCATGGCCGAATTTCACAATGTTATTGAGGTAAAGAATTTTCTGCAGATCATTCCTGTAGAGAGGAACTTCTGTTTTGGTGAGGAAAATTGTTATTTAGAAAACCAACGGTCCTTGTGTTAAGATAGGTATATCAAGAGTGAGAATCCTGGATTCAAATAACCTGAACCTCAGGAGCTGCTTTGAAATGAGCCCTGTTTTCTCTGCTCTCTCCAAAATGCTCACTTTGACTGTGGTTTCACACCTAATGGCTCCAAACTGATCAAGCTGAAAGATTTTTCCTTTTTGTATACTTTGATTTTGAGTTCATGTTTCTCCCCCAAATTAAACCAGTTCTGTGTCAGCTGTGTCTGAGCCCTTACACCAGGTGGTGGTACAGGAATTCAGATGTCTTCTGTAGCTAGGGGCAGAAGGATACTTCAACTATCACCAAAAAAATTGCATTAAACAGCTTTTGACATGTGCTGAACTTAATGGTTTGCTCAAAATCTCTTTACAATTGGTCACAAATAATGGTAGAAGGACATAGCTGTCCTAATACTTGCATTAGTGACAAGACTAATCAGCAAAAGCAAGAAATATTGCATATGCTGTGAAGGAACACTGTCTAGAATTCCCATTTTCCTTCTTTGTTTCCACTTGCGGGTAGAGTAACACTTTTTCCTTGCAAAACACCAAATTTCTTTTCAGAAAATCAGCATGGTTATATTTGCAACTTGGTCATTAATTGCCACAATTATATTTGAAAGGTAAGGGGTTTAGTGAAAGTTAGTAAGAGTGACAGGGAGTCAAAAAAAAAAAATTGCTCTATAATCCTTTCTAATGCTTAGGCTTGTGAAGGAAGTCTTGATGAGGCTGTAGGAGAGAGGCTGAATATCAGTATTAGCTAATTATTTCTTATTTTTTTTTCCTTATTACTTTAACCATCATGTGAGCAAAGCATAACTCTTCCTAATTTAGAAATTGTACATTTATTACAGCATTGAAAGACGACTGCATATGGGGCAGTCAAAGATTGAAGATGCTTTCTGATGAGTAAGAAAACCTTAAAGAAAAGATTGACAGCAAAATCTAAAAGGACAGAATTGTTCTGGGATGGATTAGACGCTGACACTTTAGTAAAAGAAAAAAACGAAAACAAAAACCACACAACTGAGCCCTATTTTGCACTTGGTTGAAGAGAATAGGATTAGAAGTCTAAACTGGGGGAAGATTGGCCACAGGCAAGGAGCCAGCTGGCTGCCCAAAGCTCTGCAGAATAAGCCAAATAGTGGGTTATAAACAGGAGTGAACAATAACTATGATGGGGAGAGAAAAAAAAAAAAAAAAAAAAAATCCATCAGCTTGTGATGGATGAGCTGGAAGAGTTCACACAAGGTGCAGCATTTTAGACTGGCTGTTATTGCTGGGGAAGTCCAGAGGAGTGCACAGAGGAGGTTTAGAGAGCCATGGCCTGGGAAAGGCTGAGTAAGGCTGAGACAAACAGCTTTACAAACAGCTCTTCTTTATGCCTGTGATGGGCAGGCCAAGGGGAGGAACTCTCCCTTGTGATAAGAAACGGTGTTAGAAGAAACCATGTGAAGAGGAAACAGCAGCCTAGGCTGCTTTTGGAGCTTCTTAAATCCTCACTGCTGAAGGTCTTTAATAACAGGTCTGAGCAGGAATTCATAAAGTATGGTGTGTGTAGGCCAGGTGCTGTCCTGAGAAGTGCAGGTCTGAGCTGCTGGGTGGGTTTCTCTGCTGAGGAAGGGGTGGGTGCTGGCTGGGACTGTGTCCCTTTGAAGGGAAGCAGGAGACCAGCACTGAATTACTGCCTGCAGGCACCAAGGACAAACAGCAGCAGCTGGGCTAGAGAGATTTCTGTCTCAAACGGTGTAAACACCCCTGCTGATCCTGCCCTGGCAGAAAGGCATGAATTACATCAGCTCTAGAGAGGCATTTTAACCCTGTTTTTCACCAGGATTCAATGAGCAAAACTTTTATTTTGCTATAAATGCTGTTAAATTGTAAGCTATTCTAATAAAATAACTCTTGAACAATGTCTGGTAGCTGTACACCTTCCCCAGATGCCAATGGATAACTTTCCAACCAATAACAATTCCAGAAGGGGAAGAAATTTGCTAGAACACAATGAAAGCCAGAATATGAGAATATTGCTATTATTTTTTTTTGTTTAGAAACTCTTCCGTCTCCAGCTAAATTGGTCTGAGGCAATGTCTGCATTTAGATTATCATTTGTGCAAACAGTTCTTTTGCTGAGCTATTATGGTGGGAGATAATAGTACAGATAAGTTCTGTGGGGGAGAAGTATCTGAGAAGACATGAATCTAATTATTTGCTTATCTTTAGTCAGATAATGGTGCAAGAGTTTATACTTGTTTGCTAAAATAGTAATTTTATTGTCACCTTGCTTCTAAACTATTAGATATTTCTAATACTGAGAATCATTTTCAGCATGTGACACCTAACCAGAAATTCTGTCACTACAGATATTCCTTGGATGCCTAATTCAGGAAAATATCAAAGATCTTTCAATATCAGAAAATAACTAGAAAGGTCAAATTTCTTCTTGCTGGAAGAAAATATGAGGCCACTTTAAAAGATAATACAAAGTCAGCATATACACCTACTTATATAATACACAAAAAATTGAAATTAACAACCAGAGTATTGGTAAGAAAAAGAAAAAAATAATACCAAATACCAGAGTCTATTTATCAGATGTATGTAAAACACTGTATTTAAGCTCTAGATTAAATATTTCACCTGTCAGAACTGAAAGATATCAGTACATCTGGAATTTGGCCTCATCTTTTACAGGTCAGCCACAGGATTTATTCTACTCACTGCTGTGTTGTCATGTTGAGCATGTTCTACTCACAAAGCATTGGCAAGCTTCAGCTTGGAGAAGCCCCTGTGGAATTTATGCAAGCACAGCTTCCAGTGGTTTATGGCTCATTTCCCTGGGGTGGCAAAAGTCATCCTGCTGACCCAGAAGGACTATCAAGAGATGCTCTAGAAAATGAAGCATTTGAGACTTGTTCTGATTGAATTTTACATCCCTTTAACATGAAAACAGAGTGGATTTTTATAGCCTTTTTTAAGATAAGACTCAGTAATAATAATAATAATAATAATAATAATAATAATAATAATATAACTGAAAACAAGCAAAGATATATATGCACTGGAAGCTGTCTGTGCAGGAAAGTACATATGTTGTGAGTTTCTGAGGTCTCTGATTTTTGTCTCTGCTTCCTGTTTCTTGTTTACACAATCTGCTTTTCTTATTGCCTGGCAAATCTAAGTATCCCACTGAGTCTGCCAGCTTGTACAATCAGTCTCCAAGCAGGTCTAGCAGACTCAGAAATATCTATCCCAGAGTGTTTGACAGAGAATTGTGTACTATAAAGTTTCCCAGTCCCTTAAGGGGGGGACAAGTGTTTACCAAACCCACATGAAATTACTTTTCCCCCAAACACACTTTAATAAGGAAGCAAAGTCAAGTTCATTGTAATCAAATACAAAGCAAACCAATCCCCTTGTACTTGGAAGCAGGTGCTGTGCAGGGAAACAGCAAAAGCTACCTGCAGCTTTGGCTTAGTTTCAAGTTGTTTTCTTTGGACTGTGAACTGAACTATCAGGATGTAAGAAATGTGTAAGAAATGGAACTGATTCTCACATAATTTGCCTTTCTCAGGCTTCTTTCCCTTGTTAAAATGCAGTTTGGAGGCAAAGTTGTCCTGGGAATCTCAGGAGAGTGAATTTATCTCTGGGGAATCAGGGTTACTCTGACTCTTGATAATAAAATTCACAATAAAATGCCTACTAATGAATTATTACTCTTGCACTGATAGCACTTGATGTGCAAAGGTTCTCTGAATGCCACTTCTGGATGACAGACTCAAGAAAATCTTAGTGTTTATCTGTCCAATGTTAACCCAGGCAAACAATACACACTTTACCCTACTTAGGTAGTAACCATGCAGATTTATTGTGTAAAGATCTCATCAACATACCACTCTAGTGTTATAGCTTGAAAACAATGCAAAACATGTTAACATCAGTAAAGACATTCATTACTAACTATTGAACAGTGACTAACATTAGGGAGGATTTGTCTGTGGATTTTCTATAACTACAAAATTTAAATTGTGTTACCCAGGTTGTTGAATTTAACATAAAATCCTCTTGTTAGTAAACTAATTTTTTCTTTTTTTTAGTTTAATTGTGGCTCTCTAAAAAAATAAAACTCTAAAGAAGAATTTTGGTTTTGCTGGACATATTGGACAGTGATGTAAATATTCTTGTGACTGTTTTATATAGTTCATACATGACTGTAGTAAAGATATAGACTCTAAACAATAGTTTACCCTTGGCTTCAAGACCTGTTTCAGCTCCAAAGATCAGATTCCCCATATTGTATGTTTATAGTTTTGAAATCTAATGAGTTATAAAAATGTAACACCTTGTACTTTAGTTGTCTGATAAATCCACAATCTGGAAAATGCAATTTAATTGAAGCTACAATTTAATCTGGCACTGCTAAGACAGGTCATGAGTGTTCGTATTAGCATCCTGGGTTTCCCCAAGCTGGGGAGTATGGTCTTCTTTCCTTGCTTTTGTCAATAGACAGACAGAGAGGGATAGTTCTACCTTTAGTCCCCTTTCCATTGCTTTGTTCTGTTTTGTCATCATTTTGTTCTGGGAATCTCTGAGGAGTGTGGGTAATTTCTTAATAAGAGTGAATCAACAATGCTTTTGTCTGGTGCAGTGTGTCAGGTCGATGAAGAAAGCAGAGGGAGGAAGGATAGAACAAGAGAAGTTTCAAATTTCAAGTCTCAAGGGCAAAGATATAATTTTAAAAATTTCTTCTACTGGAAGAAATAGACTAACTTAATGCATAGTAACAGCACCAATTTGGTATGGAGAAATCATAGTCATATTTCTGCAAGACAACTGTTATATATTCATATACAAACAGAGTCATTTTAACCACAGACATTTAAAACATGATTAAATGCCACTTCAGTGATTACATGATTTATGACTGAGCAGGTACTACAGTGACTGAATACTCTGAAAGCAACACCTTCACTTCAGTCTCTCTCATGCATGAAAGGAATACACTGCATTTTTAAAAGATGCAAATGTATGTAGGTACAGGAGTATTCAGAGACACACTGTTACGTGCCTATACATTTTCTAGCATTTCTAACACTGATTATGTTTTATGTATATGAGGGAAATAAGAGCAGAGGCTTCTACCTTTTTTAGCAACTGACTGAGAATCAGATAATGATGTCCTGTATTGCAGTGCTTTCCCATTTTCTCTCTTACTTACAGGTGTAGTTTCAGAAAATTCCAGACTAAAAGCTATTTAAAATCTCTATTTTCAAGCAGTTATTTAACTCATGTATCCAATTATATTGCATCCTCAGTTTTGGCTGGGCAGAAAGGGGAAAAAAGATGGGTGGCAACTAACTGAAATTAAGTGTTCTTTCTAATTACGTACTGCTAGAAATGAAAAATATTTGTTATGTTGTGAGTTTAAGTCTTCATTTCAGTTTCAATAAACCTCACATAAAAATCCCCTTATTCTGAAAGAGATTTGTTGTATCAATGTAGCAGAACAGTTTATTGAAAAAATAAGATGCAAAAAATCTATGAGGTCTCTGGCAACATAAGACATGATTCAACAAATCCCCAATTTCTTCAAGAAATATATCTCTAGGAAGATAAAAAAAGATTTCAATAGCAGTCACTTCTCCCTCATATCAACAGGAAAGCAGGCTTTATGTCTTTGTGTTTTTCAGTACTTTTCTTATAACAGTTCGGTGCTTCATGGCCTCATGAACTTGGTGTGTGTAAGGACTGTCACTGAAGTTCTGCAGATGTTCATTTTGCATTTAAAACAAACTGGTATTCAGGGAATGATTCCAGATGCCCAAAATAAGTTTCTTAGAAGCTCAGCTGCTCTGCTCAACTTTTAAGGTCTGTCTTTATTGTAAGAAAGTAACCCCTGAAGAGATTGGACACCCTGAAGAGGTTTATACCTCACAGTACACAGTAACTGGGGAGTCTTTGTGGGCAAGTTTTGATCTGGTAATGCAGTAGAGGGGCAAATATGTAAAAAAAATGAGAGAGGCAATCATTCATTAAGGATAGGTTTAGTGCACTCCTGGTTATCCATCACTTTTTTGTTGTTGTTATCTTCTAAAGGATTTGGAATATTAAAAAATTGTATTAAGTTATTTTATTGTACGTCTCCAATGGATGAGGGCTACAGACAGCCTTTACAGTTTAGGCTCTTTTCACTGAGAAAAACCCCTTGTTTACCATTAGGCATTTCCCAAACCACACAAACTTCTTTGATGCTTGAAGCTGTAGGAGAAAGTCCAGTGAAGCTTCAGAGCTGATCCTCTATCCCACACTGACTTTATCAAAAGATAACCAATTTTCAGCAAATCACTGGAAAGTCTATCACTAACTCGTGGACTGTCTCTGCCAGGTTTCAAGTCATTTTCCTGATCCATGTTTAACTTCTGGGCCACTACACAACTTTGTGAAAATTCCCTCAACTCTCTTGTAGAACCCCTTTAGAGACTCCAGCACGGGTTTCTAGGGTCTCCCTGGAGTCTTCTCTTCTCCAGGCTCGGTAACCCCAGCTCCCTCAGCCTGTCTCCCTAGCAGTGATGCTTCACCATCACCTTTGTGAGCTGCTCTGGACTTGCTCCAACAGTTCCATGTCCTTCTTATGCTGGGAATTCCTGAGCTGGACACAACCCTGCAGGTGGGGTCTGAGCAGAGCAGAGCAGAGGGGCAGAACCCCAGAACCCCCTCCCTGCCCTGCTGCCCACGGGACTCTGGGTGCAGCCCAGGACACGTTTGTCCCTCTGGGCTGTCAGTGCTCATGGCTGGGTCTTGTGGATCTTCTCCTCAGGGCTGCTCTCATCCCCTTCTCTGCTCAGCCACTGCTTGGGATTGCCCTGACCCAGGGCCAGGACCTTGCACTTGGCCTCATTGAACTTCCTGAGGGCCACACAGGGCTACCCCTCCAGCCTGTCCAGGTCCCTCTGGATGGCATCCCTTCCGTCCAGCATGCTGACCACATCACACAGCTTGGTATCAGCAAACTTGCTGAGGGTGCACAGGTTAGTTGCACTATTTTAACTGGTATTATCTAGCAGAAGTGTATTTGAAGGACTCAATATGTGCATACAGGAGATCTAGTACAAAAATGAAAAAAAAAAATTAATAACTCATTGAAACTGTTTACCATCACATTTTTTGCCACAAGCAATTTGTAAAAAAGCAGTTGAATTTAAATATATCTATTCCAGCAGATAAAATTTCAACACTTTGTGAATGGTTTTACAGCTTGGTAAGGAAAACATGTATTTTGAATATGAACCCTATTCGGTGTGAGCTGTAGTCTGAATAACTGTGAACATTTCAAAATAAATCAATTCCAATTCTATTACTTCCCTTTCCTCATTAAAATCTTTACATCTTGCTTCAAACCAAGACAGATATTTTGGCAAGTTTAAAGGAAGGAGGCCAGTGCATGAAAAAGAATATTTTTGTGCTTTTTAAAATTGTCTTGCTACGTAAATATTGATCAGATGCTGCAAAACCCCATGGCTGAATTCATTTTATTTGAGGAGGAGGGAGGAGGGAAGAACTGCCTCAGGCTACTGTAACTTATAAAACTATGATGAGCAAAATAGGCATGTACTGGTACTTTCAGCTGGGAGGCTGGTACAAAAAGAGGAATTCTGAGCAAAGTCCTTTGAACCCATTAAATTCTCTCTCCCTCATGCAGGGTTATTGATTAGACCTACTGCAGTGGCAGATGAAGGCTGCAGGGGAAAAAGCAACTCCTCAGGCAGATCTGCTGACTTTTTTGGCTCTGTGAGAGTCAAAGCTTCTCAGTGGTCATGATGGGAGGGCTGTGCAAAACTTGAGTGCCTTGTTGTGCCTTCTTAGTTCTCTTACTCCACATGTTAAAAATATGTAAAAGCTTATCAAATCTCTTCTCATACCCCATAGAGCTTTACCACATCAAAGAGCTGGTTTCCAACAGAAGCTCTGAGCTATAGCAGGCTGGGGTTGCTACCAGCAGCTTAGAGAAAAGGCTGGTTAAATCACTGCAGAGCAGAGGTCAGCCTCTTTCCACAGAGCAGGGGAAGGGGGATGGCTCAGGGATCACAGGGACAGAGGGAAGAAGCAGCCTTGTAATCCCCAGCTCATGGAGAGCTTCATGGTGAGAGCTTCTTGGAGGCAGGAATGGAGAGAAGGTGTGCATGTAGTGTTTCCTTAGGCTAGCCTCAAGAGATTTCCTCTGATACCATCAGAGAGGAGGCATGTAGCAATTAGTCTGTAAAACTGTAGTTGTTTACAGGCCTACTTATTCATTCCTCACTCATCTTAGTGTAAACACTTACAGTCACAATTCCCTGAATGCTATGAAACAGCCTGAAAAGCTTTGCTGTTTCTATGTCCATTTGATTGTCTGCTTCCATGCCACTTTTTCCATGCCTCTGTGGAGGTCCCACAGCTTTTGTAAAGGACAGAGTTCTCATCTGTTGAAGTTTCTGTTGTACACTCTGATACCTCCCTGAGGTTTATTGGCTCAAGGTCAAGCACAGATTCTCTGTAGGTGGCCTCCAAATATCTTGGAGAGTTTTCAAGTTCATCAGCAAAGTCTGAATTTCATGTTCCTGAGGCAGGAGTGTACTGGTATTCATCACCATCGGCTTTGGAGGAAAATCGAACTGCTAAGTGCTAAAAAGGAATATTTTCTCCATCTCTACCAAATAGTTGTGGTTAAATTCAGAACCTTATTATGTACAATAAACTTCAAAACTAATCTACAGCTTAATATTGAGTTACAGGCAAGCAAATCAGCTTTGCTTAAGCACAACAGCACAAGATTCAGGCATCTCTTACGTCTAATGAGAAATTAAAGGGTTTAACTTTTTCTGTTGTGTATTATTATCTCTTTTTCCTTTTTTCTTTTTATTCTGTGCTTCCCTTTCTGCCATCCTCCTTTGAAATTCCAGTGTAGCCTTGAAAATCAGCAGCAGTGGCCCAGTGCTGCCTCTCATTATCTCTGGGTTCCATTTGGCTGCTAGGAGTTCTCTTTTTAGCCAATCAACTCTAAATTTTAAGGGAAGATGATTTCATCATGATGACAAATTCTAAGTTTTCATGGATTTGGCATTTTCAAGATATGTTTTTTTCTCTATTCTTTCTTCAGTTTCTGAAAGGTACATTGCTATTACTTGTGTTCTCAGAAATACAGCTGATGATAAATGCCTTTCTTGGATTTGATAATGGATTTCTCAATTCAATCAAAGGATCATCTACATGGAAAAAAGTAATAAAATTAAATATGCTTTCCAGGAATTTCATCTGTCTGTAATCTTCATGCTAAGATAGTTCTGTTTTAAAATAAACATTCTTCCGGTTGAGGTTTTGTACTTCATAAATCCAATGATCAATATCTAATAAATAATTACACACTATCAGATTAGTGACAAGAAATGATTAGTACTAGGAATATTATCTGCAGTAACTAATCACTTGTAATTAGAAACTGGTGTGAAACTTAGAACACATGGAAACTGTAAAGTCTAGACACTGGATTTCTGACAATCTAAACACGAGACTTGAATAATCCACAGGAATCAATAAAAGCTGTTGTCAAGAAGGAAGTGGAACAGTCACCAAATGTTGGATATAACACATAATATTAATAACTCCAGAAATTTTTCCAAGACAGAAACATTAAGCTTATCTTGACAGTACTTATTTTGACAAGCATTTTCTGTGTATTTCAAGTTTTACAAAAATCTAAGTTTTGATGTGGATTTGGGCCACTACACCTCCTTCAGGTCTGCTTCTATTAAAGAAATGTAGGATCTTTGGGAAAAAAAGCTAGATTAAACAGAGGCAAGTTCTTCTTCCTTTTTTTCATAATTACTAGAAATAAATATATACCTAAATATAAAATCTGTTCTTCCCTAATAAGAGTTTAAAAAATGCAGTATATTTATAACTTTTCCAGTCAAGTTTTAAATTTCCTCTGACTAAAGTGATTATCTTTTGTTTCACTGCATTAGCTTGCTTCTGTTAAAGAAGCATTTTATGGGTGCCCTTGAACCAACAGGCAGTCCCATCAGTCTTCCTGACTGCATGGTAATAGTAGAGCTCCTTGGCTTCTTTATTTTAAATACCATTTAGACAGCACAATATACAACTTGTTTTCAGCTATTATCTGATATGGAACACATACAGTAATCCCCAAGGCTGACATCCGTGTACATTTTTTATCACTTAGAGACTCAGCATATCAGTGTTTTCTGATTGCCTTATTTTTAAGCTAAATTCAGCAAGAAATGTTCCCTAAAGATCTGAATTGTGCAGGAAGGTATTGCTTTGTTATGACAACCAAGCATCCCTTCTCACCCGCATGATCCTGTTTCATTTCACATTATTGCTTTTTTTTGCCTATACTTCTTTTGAAATATATAGTAAAGTTTAATATCCAGTATAAAAAAAATCTTTATTTCTCTGTTTCTGTTTCTTTATGCTCTATGAGCTGCACACACCGGCCCCATTCCATCATCTACAAACACAACAAAAAAGATTCTCTCGTAAATGTAAAAATTATTGTCTCATGTAGGATGGGGTTCAGTTCTGGGTCAAAGAGTGACTTTTCTGGCAATGTCACTTAGAGTCTCCTGCCCACCTGGGACTGCATTCTCAACACAGAGACACTGATCTGTGCAGCAGAAAACACTGGAGCTGTTACTCACAATCATGAGTGTGCTAGTTACCCTTCATCTAAATTTTTCATAAAATTAGAAGAATCAAGATGGTTTGGGTTCATGATTTCCAAACTGGGTTTGCAGCCACAGAATTCGGTGTTGTTTCTAAGCTTTGGGAAGGATTTGATGCTTGTTTATAGTACTTATGCTGCTTCTCAAAGCAACCATAGATATTTGGGAGCTGGGCAGTGTGGTGACATTGTAAATCTGCTGAGTTTCATAGCTTTGAATCACTGTAACTGAAAGAGAAATCTAGAGATTAATATTTTCCTTTCTTCAGAAGATGTCCTTAAGGCTATGCAGCGAACTGAACAAACTTATCATTACTATGTACTGAGCCATGATATAACAAGAATATCCTTAGGCTTAGAGAAATAGTTCTAGAAATGCATCACTAGACATTATATTAGAAAGCACACATTATAATATTCATTACAGTAGTAGAATGTGAACTGCATGTTATTCTAAAAGAAAATCCAATTTGCTGCCTACTGCCTTCAATTTGGTTTTGACAAGTACTCAATCTTCTGCTATATTTTGCTTTCTACATTTATCTTCCTGGGCATGTTCTGTAATGTCTGCTTAGGGCAAAAGCAATAATCTTTTCATTTAATTTAGTGAAAAAGCTCATGTATTCACTATGCTTAGTAGGTACAACAATATGAAAACAAATCCCACTTGCTAAAGATCCATTTGACAATATGAAATAGATTCTGACTTTTTAATTTAGGCATAAAACTGCAGAGGGCACATAAGGGATGGAGATTTAGAGAGCTCAACCCTTTATTTATGAGTGGCTGCAAGAGAATGATTTACAAAAGCCCATTTTATTTTACCAGTTATGGATAAACTTAAGGCAGTCTAAAAAAACTTTTATTTGACCCTTGCATAACAGCTCTGGAAAGTATCAAAGTTATTTGGCTTGGTTAAAAAACTGGGAACGTGAGTTTACCTCAGTTTCTGCAATGAGTGTTTCTTCAAAGAAAAGCATAGTTTTAATTACATTGAAGTTGTCTCCTTTGTAATTTACCTCACTGCAAATCATGGGAAGGAGAGAGGGCAGACTTTAAGTACAAATTCAACCAAAACTTAACATTTCTGCTGAACTGTCTTTGATGAAAGGGAAACCTATCTTGCCAAAGTTTTAATTGTTTTAGATCTGAGGTTTGATTTGTTTTATGTTTTTTTCTGAATTTGTACAAAAATGTCAAAATAGTGTGTTTTATCTTGCTCATGGTAACTTGAAGTGTGGTAAAAATGAATCCCTAGTTTTCTTAGTTTTTCCTCTGAAGGAAGTCTGATTTTTTTTTCTATGATCTACTCAGTTTGCATAACCAACAAACACCTCCAGTGCTTTGCTCCCCAAGTCATGTTTCAGATTTGAGAAAATAAATCTTGTAGAAATTTTTGCTATGAAAATCAGGTAAGCTTACTGCACTGATCTAGAAAGCCATTTTCAGACCAATTTCTCCACCTCCTTTCAGAAATAAACAGAGAAATAAAAGGATATTAAAGTTTGTCCTTTATAGTGCTATTAAACCTGATGTCTTATCCCTTCAAACAGCAAGCAGCAGCATCTTTCCTGTTCCCTTATTTATAATGAGGAATAGCTGAAGGGAGACACAGTTGGATTCATTATTTTTTCCAGGAATAAGCATCAGTCTGAATACTAGGAGCTATACCATGGCCTTATGTATTAGGGACTGCTTCTAGTGATGGCTGAAAAATGACAATTATTTCTTATCTCCTCAAACTGGAAGGAGGCAATGTAGCCTCAAGCAAAAACAGACACATTGTTTGTGAAGCAGTTTTTGTAGAATTAAATAATGCCAGAGCAAATTTGGTACTCCTCAGACCTCTGAGTTTACATTCTCAGTTGGCCAGATATATTTTTAAACTGTAGTAGAGTTTTGTTCCATAGCCAGAAGTTTATTTAATTCTTCAGAACCAAACACAGCATTCACTGGCTCAGTAAAATTCCTTCAGACCTCAAAAATGCTGTAGGATTTGACCAGCTGATCAGCAACATATCAGACTTTTGATTTACTTCATACAAATGTCTGATCTCTCTTATGCACCTGTGAGCAACTTTATTTTTCACTGAGACATCCAGACCCTATGGATACGGGTGTGATTTTAGAGATTGTGGTACCATACATGCTCTAGAGCTCGTCACTACGTTTACAATTGATTGCAAGTATATCTGCATGACCTGCAGATAGCTGAAATTTAGCCAGCAACTACAGAACTGTGATTCTGCAAATTCCACCAACTTGCTGAATTACCCTAGAGTTTCACCTGAATCTCTTTTTCGGCATAAGACTTTCTATAGATTCTTTGAATTTAATTTTTTGGTATGTCCCAAGCTATGTCAGTTGTGACAAAGCTGAACATCCTGTGGCTGAGCCTGATTTGTCTGATCCAGAAAAAAACCCAACCAGGTTTTGTGTCATTTAAAACACTGAGAGGCTCAAAATTTAGGATGTCTTTCAGAGCAGATTTGCAGAATTAGGTACAGTATCATTACTGATAATATTGATGAGACCAACCATTAACCTGGGGAAGAAATCCATGAATACTTAGTGCTGCCTTTTCCCCCTCCTCCCTTTCCACCTATCCTTATGTGACAGCTTCCTTGAATGTGCTGGCATGGGTGACTCTCTCACCTATCCCAGTGCTATTGATGCCCCCATATGAAAAGAAGTGAGGAGAAAGGGTGCCAGGACCAGAGAACACCACACCAGTGCCTCTGCAGAGCTACAAACTGAAGAAGGCATTTTAATTTCCCTGGTTGGAGGAGAGCGTACAAGTTTAGACATCTGCATGTTCTGAAAGTGCTGTGATATTTTTCCTGTGAAAGTGCATAATTTCTTCCACAGCTTTATGGTTTTAAGTTTGCTGCTTCACTTTGAAGTCTAAATGATTTCATTTTCCTAGAAATTATTCCATCTCTTTTTGCATAAAGCTCTTAATCCTTAGCCAATCTAGAAATGAACAAGAACTTCAAAATACACTCCTTGGTGATTTAGCCTTGTGTGTCTTCATTCTTCATCAGCCTATTAACAATCCTTCTCTCATCTGTTGACTTCCTTCTCTCTTTGCTGTAAGCTTTTGCAACAGAGAGCCTCTCACAGTAATCAGTAAGTTTCTTAACTGCAATTGTGCCAGATAATTAAATAAGAACTCTATTTCAAATCAATTTAAATCCATATGGCTTTTAGAAATGACAGTTACTACACTGTAAAACCAGTGAATAAAACCCTTTTGAATACTTAAATCAATCCCAACTTTGTTTCATCTTTATCTTCAGAAAGCAATTCCTGCAAATGTCAATACTGCCCTAATAGATTGGGTGATAATATCTTGTATATGGTCGCTCCAGAACTGCACTTGGATCAGGTCAATTAAAGGATTGTAATTGTTGCATTTCAGTGCAGCACAGACAGAAGCTGGTGCTTTAGCTAAGGCATGTATTTATAGCAGTACTGAAGCATTGTTATGGACATAACTGGATTTCTCCTATTTATTGTGTATTGTAGATACACAGCGCATAGCATGGGTTTATCAGCTAACAACCAAGAGTGCTGTATGGCTGTATAGAATGGATATTTTTATATGGTTGGGGAGATGTTTTCGATTGGCTTTTTTTTTTTGCTTTGTTTTCTCTAGGAACAGGGCCTGATTTTGAATGAAAGATCCTGTGCTGCACAAATTCACAGGCAGAAGTAATCCTTTTCCTTTAATCAAAGTCAGTGAGTGGAAAGACATAATACAGCAGGTTACAGAGTAAATCACTGGCGTAACAGAAACCATCTCTAGTGAGTCCCATCTGAACCCTGTACTGTAGAGCATCTTCAATAGACTAAATTGCTTTATATCTTTTTTACATCTGAGAGTCTGCTGTCATCAGTCTGTGAACACCAAATATATGTTTCATATATTCACAATATTTGCATTAAAATAATAGCTAACATATGTGCCTGAATCATATTTATTTAAATACCTCTAGTCATCAGAACTCCTGACTATAAAAGCAATTGTCACAAAATTGTCCATCTCTATATGTGTCTGGTGATAATGATCATCCATTCCAGTAGGTTTTGTACTGGTAATAAAGAATTAAAAACAGGAATTAACAAGGGCCATTGCTGTTGTAGCCAACTACTTGTCTGGTTTCAAGGGCCTGGATGATTTGCAGCTATTGAACAATAGCAGTCCAAATTACTAAAATTAGAAAAAAAATGCATAGTATTTGTACCTTGTTCAAAACCTGCAGCTGGCAGAGACAGTTAATTAGTCTGGAGTTTACATGCAAAGCACCAGTAATGGCCTGACTGAAGTGATTAGCTGGGTCTGTAATACACTTTTAGTAAGACTCACACTTAGATCTAAATTTTCATTTCCAGATAATATCATAATGTGCCTGTGCTTTTAGTGAGAATTGAAAATGTCACAAATTGCATTGCTTCCCAGGTGAAATCATCATTATGGGAGGGATTTGAACCACAGCTGTCTAAAGGCTTGTTCAGAATGTCTGGTGGGCTGAGCAGCTCTCCCAGCTCAAGCTGCCGCCGCTGAGTTAGCAGGCAGTGCTGCAGCAGGGCTTTATTAGAAAAATTGACAAACCAAGAATCACCGATGGTACAAAAGTATCTGGATGAATGAATCCAATCGTGACCCTCAGGTCATAGTGGCAAAAGAGCCAACTGTCTAAAAGTAGAGGAAAATAAAGGGCAATGAAAGGTAATTTGGCTGTGTTGTGGTATCTTTAATATGAAAGGAGACATACACAAATGGAAAAAAGAGCAGTTGTCTCTCAAAGGCTAGCAAAACCCTCTAGGTTAAAAAATCAGCCAAGATAAAATGCTGAGTGCATTGATATTTACTAGAGGTAAAGAAATGAAAAGGATCTACAAATACATTAGGTGAAAAAGAGGAGTGAAATTAGGCAAGGTCTCAATTAATCAGGGTGTAAATGCAAGGGAGAAGGAATTCTAAGCCCCTCTTCTGTCTTTGCGAAAAGGTTAACAATGACCAGATATTATGAGTCTAATAAGGCTATAAGAAACAGCCAAAATTGATTTAGTGAGAACTAATAGTATCAAACTGATTCAATTTTCCTCTTTGACAGAAAGCTCAGGCTCTGAGGAGAAGCAGTCAATGTGCTGAACTGGAAATTTGGGTAAGGCTTAGAATCCTTTTCACTTACATGTTCATGAGCAATTGATGGAAATGCAGGCAGAAGAAAATGCTCTTAAGGTGTAGTGGAACAGTCAATTTGGGAAACTATAATTGAACCTCTATTGCCTATAGATCTTTCAAGTTTCTGGAAAGGTCTTTTCATTTTCCCCCTTTTCCTTCTTCCCTTTCTCTTTTTCTTTTGCCAGAGAATTAAGTAATATTCAATAATTGTAGTTCAGGAACTGCTTTCTTTACATTTATTTCCTTTGCTAGTAAGTAAAATTTTCCTAATGTTTAAAATGCTCAGCACAGTGACTGAAAAGATAGAGAAATTTTATGTTCTCTTTGTTCGGTATCAAGGAAAAGAATAAGAAAACCAGGGTTTGCCTACATAAGTTTATGGGATTTTGGGGTTGTGGGTTTGGGTTTTTTTTAAAGTATATTAAATTTATTAGATTTATTACTTTCCTACTAAATAATATGATGTTAAGTATTTAGTTTATTTTTTCCTACAGAGTTCCAATAAACAGATTAGAGGAGGCCAGATCAGTGGGTAAAGAAAGTTGACACTGATTTGTTGTTTCAACAAAATGGGCTGAAGGGAAGTTGATGCACGGCTCGGAGTAGCAGGAGGGCTCCTGCTAATCTACATGTAACTAAGGGAAAAAGTTCTCATGCGAAATTTTCCCATTACATGGTTTTTGTTAGTATTCCTGTCAACACTCAGAACTGCTGATTAACAAAGATTAACAAGCCTATGGCCACAATAAGTTTTTCATTTTCTTATTTTTAAGCTTCTCATATCCGTGATTAATAATTTTTCAGAAGGCTTGAATTCTAAAAATACATTAGTAATTAGAACTCTGCAAAATAACCTTGTAAACAGAATAGCCAATGAGCTTTCAGATATCCTCTAAAATACAAAGAAGAATTTGCAGGGGACAGAGCAATGTAGGAGAGAAGTAAAAGCAAATATCTGTGCCCAGAGATAAAGTTTTGAGTGAAAATAATAAATTCTCTAAATAAGTTGTAGCTTCCTTTGAAAATGATAATTTAGGAATAATTTAAAACTACCAAGAGTTGTAGAACCAATGTAAGCATACACTGATACTTAGGAGTTCTATAAATTAATATTTTTCAAAATTTTTATTTATCAAAGAGTTGTAATTCTTTCCAGGGAAAAAACCCCAAACAACTACTCAACAAAGCTGGTGTTCTTGCAATGGTTTCAGTTATAACTAAAATTACGCTAAACTTTGGATAGTCATTCTTGCTTTTATTCCCTTGTTGGTTCTTTATTTCTTTGCATACATAGGAACACATGCATCTGTTCTATTTTTTCTCCCTTTTCTTTTTTTTCTTAGGGAGGTGAGTATGTCTTAGGTGCTTCTCAGTCACCATCTGATCTGTGGGACATGACAGAGAAATATTGCTGACACCTTGATGCAGTAACTTTTACATCTGATGCTTTTCTAATTTAGATGTGAACACTCAGCCCAGTCGTACACCAGTTTAGAAAAAAACAAAAGCTAAAATATAAAAATAGGTAACCAATATGAAGGAGCCTCTGGGACCTAGCTAAACAAACACGTCAGCTTGTCAACTTGTGGCTCTACAGCTTTTCCCCCTTCAACCTGTTGGTGAGGTATTCCAGGACTTTGTTGCTTGATTTATTTTCAAATTAAAGAAACCACAGCTGACATTGGTGTCTTGGTCAGTACTTTTCTTTTTTGAATGGTTTCCAGATTCAGGTTAGACCTTGACATTTTTCTGAACTCCCTTGATGGCTGAAAAGATGAGTGGAGGTTCAGATCCATGCAGTGGATACCTTTTGCTTGGGCTTTTGGGGAGAGCTAAAACGTCTTTCCCTGATTTTTGCAGATCCTGCAGTGCTGATTATTGTCCCAGTCTTTGGGAAAGCAGCTGTGATGTGCCAGCACACTGTGAATTTCAAAGAGGGTGTGGAGAGCCCTCCCTCCTGCTGAGAGCCTCTATAAAAATAACTTGACCTCAGGGAATTTACCCAGCAGGCCTTGGGAAAAAAAAAAGCAGAGTCACCAATTATTAACATGAGGATGTCAAGTGTATCACTGTACATCAATGTAGTTGCTATTGCTGCAATCAAGGCAAGACTGCAAGTAAAATTAGGAGGAAAAAACCTTTTCCGTTTACTTCAGCCTTACTGCCCACATTAGAAAACAAAAACAAAGCAAAAGCAGTTTGTGATATCCTTCAATGTCATGTATCTTGAATGCTGATATTTCTTTCAAAGATTTGATCCTTTGTAGAGTGTAAGAAGCAAAAAATATTCTACCTTTCTACAGCTCAAATCGCCTCATTATTCTTTTCTTATACCTTTATAAATGCTAGAATTGATTTTATATGTATGGAGCATTATAAGAGTATTTAGTATGCAGTATTAGAAAAAGATATAAACTCTTTTCTGTGAACTTTCATAATACTCTTCACATTAATATTTTCATATGCACGCAGAGATAATACATCTGTCTGATGCACAGTGCAGTTCTTGTGCAATATCAACATGATTGAATACTGCCTTTACCAGTAAATGCAGAGATTAGGAAGTTACTGGAAAGAAGTCATGGAAGGTTTAGAGACCAGCTTCCAACAGGATTTGGAAATGGAAGATCTTAATAGATCATTCTGCATTTAAATGAAAACACTTTCGCACACATTTGCGTGTAGCCACACGTGAATTAGCTTAAGGACCTGCTCTGGGTTGTCTGGAAATGGAATTCTGCTTGATCTGGATGATTTGTTTAGGTACCAAAGAAAGGTACTTCAAGGGTGCTTGTAATTATAAGATTCAAGAAAGTTTTTGCAACCAGCAAAACTGACACAGACTACAGTAGAATCTATAAGTAAAAGAAGCAGCACTTGCTTAGATTGTTTGCCAATGTTTTCATTTCTCTGGAGGATTTTTCACGTATGTCTGTGTGTCTACATTTCTTGAAACTGTTGCCTAATTACAGATGGGTTTAACAGAAGGAAGTTCCCTCAGTGTCCTGAGTTAATCTCAGCAGCATTTGAGCAGCTGATCACTCAGAGGAGAGAGGCCCTGTCAGTGCCTTCCCTGGGGGAATGGATGAATGTTGACATCAATTCTTACCAGATGTCAGAAGGGAAGAGAATGTTTCTGAAAATGCCTCCACTGTAGGAGAGGCCTCAGTCAGAGCCAGTACCAAAGCATTTAGCCATGGAACACATGTCTGAAAGAAACCAGGATGGGAAATGGAGTCTGTAAAATTTATTTTGGGTGTTGGGGTCTTCGATTTCCGCTTGTGCTTCATGGAAATCACTTTATTTTCTGTGCTCTCTAAGATGGGTCACGTGCCCTTGTTCATTGCCTCCATAAAACTGTGTATTTTGAATGCACATAAAAACATCAATTTTTGTTTCTTTTTTTTTCCCCTGTGGCAAATTATTATGAGGAATTTCTCAAAAAGAAAAAGAAAGCAGGTAAAGTACATATTTTGTTAGAGTTTACAAGTAGAGAGACATGCCAGTCACCAGTTATGGATAGAGTTTGCTACAAGGTCAGTAGCAGGAAAAATATTCTTAGTGCTCAATTATGTTTTAAGTTATAGATAAATTTCTTGCAGCAGTTGTGTGAATTGGTGCACATTCTCTTGGAAGAAAGAAGGGCAGTAAAATTGAGAGCAGCAAAACTTGACATGTGGACATTATTTATAGGAATTGCTTGTTGTACATCCAGTTCTAGTCATCTGGTGTGGAAGATATAAATATTCATCTGAGGATCACCCCTTCAAAGTGATTTTAGCGGACAATAGGAGCTACTTGGTAACTATTGCAGAGCTGTTTTGACTGATGTTTATATAAATAGATATGTCCACCATGTAATAATTTGTTTTAGTTGAAATTCTATGTCCTGGCAGTAATGCTGAAAAAACATTTCAATTTGTCTAATTCATGATTAGTTGGAATAGAGCAGGTTTGTTGGGAAAGTCAGGGTTACTTCCAGGATATGTTCCATGATAGGCTTCCTGTCAAGAAAGAGGGACAATGGCAGTCTGGATGGGGTGAACAGGACAGTCACTACTCAGCTGCTGAGCAAAGTGCATGCTGAGTTGAGGTGCTCCAGAGCTAATGTATGCTGAGACTTCTATACCTAACCTGCCAAATCATTATAAATACGCCTTGAATTTCATGAATTTCAATAAAAGGAAATGCAAAAATCTGCATAGCCTCATAGACTAAGGGATTGTTTTCTATGAAAGAAAGGAAGGTTTGTATTTCCATTTGTATTTTAAGAGCCTGATTCAGCACTGAAAATAATCTGTGTTTGACATACTGTGTTGTACCACGTTGCTGACTCTTCTGCATTCTTTGAGTTCTCTCTCAGCTTTCAAAGCTGCTATCCCATTCCCATCTCGTCTGACTGAAATGTCATCAGCTCCATTTTTGTCTCATTTTTACCTTCTAGCAAAGGATTTGAAGTTCACACTAAGTATATTTTATATTCATAACCTTACTCAGCTTTAGGGCGTATGATCTGTCATCGCATAAAATACTTTTTATATCCTTATATCCAGTGGGGTTGCTTCGCTTTATTCTCACGTTAAGAATTTTGAACTCTCCAGGTGTGAGTTTTGGAGAGGCTGTAGAGAGGGATGGACATTTGAGCTGTTGCTGTCCTGGATTTCCCTCAGACTCTGAGCAGGACCTACCACAGTCACAGGCATTGACTCAAGGACTCATGTGGTTTTCAGGCTGACACTTCTGAATCTTTAGCTGACTTTAAGAACCATGTAAGATAACCTTAAAAACTACCCAAAAGAATTAATTCTGCTTATTGTGGGATCTCACTTGTATGGGAATTATTTTTTTATAATTGTTGAACTGATAAAAAGATTCAAACTCCTATCAGATATATTGAATAAAAGATTTCAACTCATACCTAGGTATAATGAGAATAACTTTCATATGCTCCTGCTTTGAATAAATAATTTCACTGTTGTTTTTGATTGGATTATTTTCTTAGCTTAGGAATAAACAATGATTTTTTCAATAAATTGTCAGTAGTTGATTCTTATCAAAGGCACCATCATTTTGAGAAAGCTGAAGTAATGAACTGGAGTTCAAACTTTGAATAATAGAGCATTTTACTCCTCTGATATATTCAAGCTTTACAAAAGCCTGGAAGTTTTTGATTATGGATAATAATGTCATTCCCTCTTTTTTTTTTAACTGTATAAAGACTCAGATTTCTATAAATGAACTTGCATTTCTCATTTTAAAAGTTTTTGATTGAATTTTTCTGAAAACAAAAATTTGTATTAAAGACAAAAAGAAGAGCTCTCAACTAGGATAAATATGGTCTTACCCAAGTCAAAACTTGCTTCTATCTTAATTCCTAAGTAACATTAGAAGTACTTGTATGTGCAGTCACACAGCCACACATTGTGTATTATGCTGGCAAGTTATCATTTACTTATCTTAAATCAAAAGTGCCAATTACAGCTGCAGGATATATTTACAGGGCTAAAAGTGAGTATTCTTGTAAAGAACTAGCAACCATTTTGCATTGATCAAAAATTTTTGACCCAATAACAAAATGCAGATCCAGCTATTCCAGCATAGGCAGTGGATTTGCATTTGCCTTTAATTGAATTGCATATTAAGAAGATGAAAATATGGAATCATTCTTAAATTATCCCAGAACTATTTTGAAGACATTTAAAGCAGCAAATTTCTGATGTTCTCTTGCAAAAGGAGAGGGTTTTCTGTTAAATTTTTAAATTGCTTTCTCTTTTTAGATTTTAAAAAGACTTCAAGTGTTTTAAAATATTTCATTTTGTTTTTTATCAAATCAATTTATATTTAACTCAGTATTGTTCTATAGCTAGAGACAATGTGATTATTGTATTGTTTCCTATCTCACCTTTTAGATGTAGATAGATTTATAAGAGACTATGCCCCACTGCTAATTCTAGATTTATATGGGGAAAAAAACTATTGCCATATTTCAAGTTTGTCAGTGACCTTGGAATCAGCAGTGCTGTGGTGTTATTTACTGTTATTAGAGATTTAAGGTAGAATGATCAAGAATAATTACAGAAGAAAATCTCAAGACTGGTGACTGGGCACTAAAATAGTGAAATTCAGTGTAGAGAAATGAAAAGTGACACAGGGGAAGAATGCAGCTTGAGCTCCACATATGAAATTATAATTTCTGGGATTGTTGATTGTCAAGAGCAAGACCTTGGGATAGTTATAGATAGTGCTGGTGTAAAGCATCAGCTAGATGTTTGGTGAGTGTCCAGAAGAAATCACCTCTTAGGAATTATTTAGGGAAAGAATAGAAAATAAAAAAAAAATCCTATATCTCCGTTTAAATACATTGTTCATCAACTCTGTGAATGCCTTTTACTTTTCTGATATCTCTCCCATCTCAGAAGGTTTATTTTGGAATTTAAAAGCTTTAAAGAAAAGAAAAAAGATGACGAACTTATTTGGGTATATGCATTTGCTAAGTGTGCTGGGACTTTGGTTGTCAAGGAGACAATTTAGAGGGAGAATTTAAATATATTTGTATATAGAGTATAAAATTTTAATTAGTCTATAAATACAAATATATTTAATATGACATTTGAAATTCTTAGTTTTCTTGTCCTTTAATGTGACTGTTTATATTTTCTTTATGGTAGTGTATTTTTAAGGGAATGATATTTAACTGTTACCTAACTTGATGACTTCACGTGCTGTACATTATTCTTTAGCAGAAGTCAATAGTAAAATCCAGTCAGCTAAGAGACTGGAATATATAAATATACTTTCATGTGATAAAAATTCATTTAAAATACTGAAGTAATTCTGTTCATTCATTACCGTCAGGCAACATTACTATTTGCTTCAAGGGGACTGCTCATTTGAATAAGAACATTATCCATAATCAGCAAGTCCTTTCAAAGCTTGGATCAATGCCAGGCTAAAAGTTCTCCATTCTTATCTCTTGGAGCCAAAGGAAGAAATGAAAAGAGAGGAAAGAATTACAATAGATGTTCTTATCCACTGGCTTAATCAAGTAAGCACTTATCACTCCATTCCGTTTGAAAAGAGAAGAAAAACCTCACTTTTTGAATCTTCTGACCTTGTAAGTTAGACAGGCCGGCCTGTTGTATGACAGGCTCAGAAGATAACCTTCTCCTTTCCTTTCCTGAGTTAAAGGACACATGTTCTGCAAAGGGAAAAGAGAAAATCAGGGTTGTATTTACTTTAAGAGTAAACTCGTGGGAAGTGGACTGACTGATGTGAGAAAGGAGAAAATCTTCTGTTACTCCATTTTACTGCATTCGTTAATTCCCTGCAGGCTGTGTAGAGGCACTGCTGGTGGCAGGGAAGTTGTAGCACCTTGAAGAGCATTCATATATATCCCCAGACTTCCACTTGCTAAACCTATACCATCTGGTTATTTGGAAGAGAATACTTTATGGAGAATTGGAAGGAAAAAAAATTCAAATAAATCTTTTTTTCTTTGTCCTTTAAGCTGCACAGAAATATCAAACTGCATTTTGACCTTATCTATCTAAGTTCATTTTGTTTTACTCTTCTGTGTAATTGAGGTGGTAACCTCAGCCCTAAATACCCCTTACATTTCCATCTTTTCAATTTCCTCTCCCTTTTTCCATACCTCAGTTACTGAAGGGGTTTGTGGCAGAGAGTAATTTTAATTCCACTGTGCTTTGAATAACCTCAGAGCTCAAATAACTGTGCAACTTCATTGTATTTTCCTTGCATGGAAGGCTCCCTACATGATTCAACATTATAGAAATAAAAATGTTTGGATCACAGCGTGGTTTGCAAGGATTTTGTGAACTAGTTGGCAATTTTGCTCCTGGGAAGCACAAGTGAAGGGGGCAAAAAAAAAGCTCTGTACCAGCTGAGAGGATGGCAGAAGTACTGGAAAGAAAACAAGACTTGGAACCTTGCCACTGTTGATACAACCGAGAAAAAAAATAATGGTTGCAAATCCTGCATATCTACCAAAATATTTGCTTAAAATATTGTCTAGAGAAACATGTAATTGTTCACACAGCTGATTCAAGATGAAGTAGGTAGATTTTTAACTATTTTGCACTAAAACTTTCATCCTTGACCTAATCCCAAATTCATTTCGCCTAACAAATTCATCAGTTTCAAGCTGTAGTCTGCTGTAATCATTGAGTCTGTCTTTTATTATATTATGGGTTAAATACTTATGATATCAGTGTTACAACATCTACCTAGAAATTAAGAATTAAAAATTTGAAGATTTTAAAAGCCTATTCCTTTTTACAAAATATTCTAAATATTTTTATCTCTTCACTTTAAAAGGACCTAGCATTTTCTAGATGGAGCTTCAATTTCCAAGCTTTCTCTCTTGGTTCTTTTATACCTTTTCAGATCCAAATGTCTCTCTCTAAGAAATTAACCAAATAATCATGAAAAAAGATTACGATAATTAAATTTAAGTTCTCTATGCTTTGTCACCTCCTTATTCTACTCTTCCTCCCCAGATAATCATATATTTTATCAGATGCGTATTTAGACCTAAATTTGTCCCTTTTCCAAAATACCTGAACAGAAAAAAAAAGCCAAAATAGACATACAATCACAGAGGACATTTGAAAATTATCGCTACAAATTAGTTTGCTGGAAAGAGACTTTCCTGTCTTTACTTACATAGATTTTTAAATGGCAACAAAAATACAAAAATCAGTTGAGTGTATTGGTCTCAGACCAAAATGATGGGGTTTATTTTCACCATGTCATAAGAGATTCAACTTGCTCTGGTTTGTATTCAGGAAAAAAAGACTGTGTGGCATTTTACATTGTGCTTTTGTTGATTTGGAGGCATTGCTGTTCATCTGAGAACACCTTGAAATGGAACAGCTTGAAGCTTGAACACCAAGCCTGAGGCAATTATATTAGAATTATATTTACAGAATTAAAACAGATGAGGAGAAACAAATACCGATTATGGGATTTTTGACTCTCAGTTTTACATCTTATACTATTTTATAAATTTCTGTGAAATTCTTATCCCAGAAGGCTGCTTAACACACCCTTTCAAAATCACTGCATACTGCTAATATTGACATTTCTTTCAAGTTGTTTTTAGGAAACCAGGTCCTCTCCACCTATGACTTAATGAGAAAGAACAAAGCAAAACAATGCACTTGTATTAATTCCGTCTCTCAGAACAAGTTTTAGACCTTGACTTGTGAAAATCTGTATCCTTTTCTCTCTCTTTTTAATGCTATTTCTTGCAGACTAAGTTAATTTGGTTTTTTAACCTGAAAATTTCTTTCCATGGGTGAATGAAAAAGCAGTTTTGGAGAAATTGGATATAAGTCATTGTTTCACAGCAGGGTAGTTACTTCTCTCATTTTCCCTTGGTGGTGCTGAGGTTTAGGTCCTGTTTTTTCCTTTTCCTTAAAAAGTCTCTCAAGGTTTTTTAATGACTTTGAGGTCAAAACTTTGGTTAATGCTGGGAAAAGCATAAAAATGTGTTGCTGCAAATGTTATTACTGTGTAAAAAAGTGGTCTCTCTGTATACCATTTATTGACAGCTGGTGTGGTAGTGTTTTTAGTCATATTTCCTAGAAAATTTCATTCTCAAAATATTTCTTTCTATTGTTTGAAAATGTTTCAAGCTTATTGCTTGAAGATGATGGACCTCTGTCCTTGAAGCAATTCTATTTTGAGCATCTCCTTCAACTCACACAGTTTAGAAGCCAGCTGATGAAATTTCCTGGAATTTTTTCAGTTCAACTGCTTCAGCCCATAGTATTCAAAAGCATGGGCTTTCATTTCCTTACTGGATTCCTAGAAAATTGATTCGGATTTTTGTGAATCAATCCATTACCCATGAGTGCCTTGGGAATATGAGTCCTTGCTGTAGGAAATTTTATAGAACTAGAGCTTGCTATTTTAAATTCAGTTTATACAAATTCTATTATTTAATACTGTTGTTTTTATTTCATGGCCAACACTTTCTAAGCTGAAGTCACCCTTGTCTAGGCTGTTTGACAACCTATTGAGAAAAAGAGATATTTTAGAAAGAAAGCCATTACAACTGAGCAGGCTGTAGAAAATCAGTGTCTTACACTTTGACAAAAGTGGGGAGATAAGCTGGAGATATTCCCTGAATTGTTAATGCCATTAATTCCAGTTTCATGTTCACCAAGGAGCTGAGCATGTAACAGATAAGCAGGTATATCTTTGTAGGGACAAAACCACCTCATGCCATTTTTGCTTCTTTAACACATCCAGAAGCAAAACCAAGACTTACTGGGAGAAGCAGAGGAGGAAGAAGAGGATGGCAGAATACTTGTTCAGTTTCATTTAGTCCAAAAATGGAAGAACCTCACAGATTTGATGGAGCAGATTTTACCAGACCAATAAGATTTATGGATCTCCTTATGGAGAAAAACTGGTAACTGACACATCCTAAGGGCAGACCTTCCAGCTGGACTGGAATCACTGTTAGGCAAGTCCTCTTACCACATTTATTTAAAAATTTCTTTTTTGCTTGGATGAAAGAGGGGGAAGAACACTTTTCCTGGAATCTTCCATTTTCTTACTCAAGTTATGTACACTTGCAAAAGCTTTTGAGCTTTTAATTGTTTTCTCTTCATTGGGACAGTGTTGATTTGAGAAGTTTCCTTTATTCCACATAAAATTGTTATTTTCAACTACTTATTTAAACACTTTCAGGATCGTTTTATGAGATCACCAAATGTCTGGACGCCAGAAGGTTTATAAATCTCTGTGAAGCTCTCAGTCTTTTCAGAGGTATAATTGCAGATGGGCCCATCTGTTCCCATTTCATTTTCAACTTCCATGTTTATCTATCTCTTTTATATTTGGCAGGATATGGATGGCAGAGAGGTTCAGCAACTGGTGTAAGGGAGGTAGTGCTTGATACATGTCAAGTCTGAAGAAAATACACCAAAATTTGAAACTTAAAAATATGTTGTAATTAATAAGTGAATAACTTCAAATTCAGGGTTTATGGACAAAAACGGTGAAAACCAACAAATCCAACTGAAGTCACAAAACCAAATTCATATATAATTGATTTAAAGGATAATATATGGGGTTTTTTTCTAATGAGATAAATAGTAGCACCATTTAATGCAGTTGTAAACTAATGGGGAAGAAGAAGAATTCTCAGCAGAGCCCTTGGAAAATTTAAAAAGTCCGGAAAACTTCTTCCTAACGTCTTAGATCAGGAATGACACAGTGTTTGTGCAAGTAACACACTTGTAGGTTCCCTACTATAAAATATTCTTGATTTGGCTCATACATTTTAAGCTCTGAGCAGTGGTTTGGTTGGGACTTTTGTAAAGATCTTCAACAAAGATCTTTATACTTTGATACTAAAAAAAAAAAAACAAACAAACAAAAAAAATTCCTGTTGAGAGAAAAGGCAAAGTAGAAATCTCTCAAGTTCACCTGCCTTTGAGGACTGCCATGGGTTGAATGTCCTTTGGTGTATTTTTGCTCACTAATTAGCATTGACAGGGCCTCAATGATAGTGCAAAGGCTCTGAGTGTCACGATGATCCTCTTCTGTGCCCCCTGCAAGAGCTGCTGCTGCAGGTGGAATGGGGCCAGGGGGTAACAGTGCCTGGTCTGCACAGGAGAGAGGGGTAGAAGTTAGCAAGTGAGGAATAGGAAAGGATCTCTGCCTCTAAGCTGACAGAACACCTGAGAACCACTTCTCCAGATATGGCTGACTGCTTTAGCAACCCAGGAAATTTACAGCATCCTGCCTTAAATGTCCAGCACACAACCAGGGGAGCCAAGGAATTTATACAAACAAAGTTTTCTTAATTCCAGCCTAGGATCTCACTCACATTGCTCAAATGAGCTCTATCAGAAAACTGTATTCAGATTACCCTGAAAAAGCAGACTGGTCATACAGGACATAGCCCATAAATTTCCTCACTTTGTATATCCATCTATATTTATATAGAGTTGGCACAGGTTATAAGTGAAGCCAGCAAATATCTTGTGACCTTTCAATTTTGATAACCAAATTATTCATGAAGGACAGAACCTTTAACACATTATTGGCCATCCAATAAAATGTGTCTTCCTTATGAGACACATCATATATTTTTTGGAGGTGGGGCACCTTTCAAACTTTGCAGTCTTCATTACCATAAAATGTCAAATAGCTGTTCTTAGAACACAAGCACACTGGTGGGGAAATTCTAAACAAGGAGTCCAAAGTAGAAAATCCTCTCTCAGCTGATGACAGTTGGTGGGGGAGGTTTGTTTGTTTCTTTTTGAGGTGTTTTGGCACAACTTGTTCCAAGCTGCACAGGGAGCCAGATCAGCAGATGGAATGTAGGTGAAGCAGGTCCATGACATGATTCATCACTTGAATGTTATAACCTTCTTAAAGGATTATTTACTTTTTTCATACTGCCAAAAAAAAATTTTTAAAAAATTAAATTAAACAAAAAACAAACAGTTTCCCACATTTCTTTGTAACAGTTTCTGATTGAGGGAACTCATATCAGTTGGATACAGTATTAGTCTTGTCCCAGTTTTATGAGCTGGGTTGTGATATATGGAGATTATTGCCATATCCAGTTATATGAGAGCTGAGTTACTTCTGTGAGGCCTTGGTGCTGTTATGGTGAATTTTCCAGGTGTTGGAGCAACATCCTGGGCTAAGGTTAGTCCCATTTTAGGCATAATAGCCCTGCACTCCTTTTTTTAGCAAGGAACAGAGACAACAACCTTGTTAGGTCTGAAACAGGTGTGATTTGCTCATCGTTCACATTCATCATTCAGCTTAGGAAACTTCACACTTGTGGAAGGGCATTCTGTGGAAAATATTGCTGTCTGTCTGTTTCACAAATATCCACTCCTTGGCCAACATTTGGACAACAAAGTGCTGGACTGCAGGTACCTTTATCAGACCCATAAGGACTGTTCTGGTGTCCTTATGCAGGGATTGACTAAACTGTGCCAGTCAGTCTGCTCTGCTCTGGCAGACAGGCTGCAGGACATCACTGTGTTAGTCTGCAAAGCTCTGCAGCTCTCCCCGTCCCAAGGGCTACACTTCCCACACCACAAATTTCTCTGATCAGAAGGAACAAACCTCTGAAGCACACTTACAAACTTTTTCTGTTTGCAGTATCTGTTTAGGTATGTGCACAGTTAAGCATCTTACTGTATTTTTTTTTTCCCAGATTATTTTTACTACCTTCTCTCCTTTATAGGTACAGAATGGAAATAAAAGGCCTCCGTTTGAGGGCAATAAAAGGCATCTGCTTGAAGACTGTCATGAGTCAGATACCAACTGAGTATTTCAGTCTTACTCTGGTCACCCATCCACTTGTTTCAGAGTGAATTTCCCTTCAATCTCTCTCCTAAATCATTGGAGGGTCTCGTTCTTGCAAGTCTGCTTCCACTCTATTCTGCAAGCTTGAACATGGAAAATATAAAATTAGATTGGTAAAAAAGAAATAAAATCACCAAAAATACACCTCTTCTTTTCAAGAAGTCCTATCAAGGACCTCTCCTTTTCAAGAAGAGACCAGTTATTCTGAAATACTGAACTAATTTCATAAGAATTTTCTTTCTCATGAGTAGTTTCCAGTTAATGCACAATATCACTGTACCATGCAGCATTTAACCTCTCACTAATTGCCACTAATGATGCATTACTGCATGAATAGTTTTGTAATAGATTGAGTAATGGTTTTAACACAATTCCTGAAGTAGTTGTCTCCCACTTCTTTATCATAGAAAGATGATAAAACACATACAATGTTTCTAACTGACGACCTTATCAGTTTTGGAGTTGGCTGATTATTTGAAGGAGGTTGTCTTAACATATTAGAAGGCTTTGTGCTCTATAAGGATATTTGACATCCTTCATAGAGCACCTGTCTCACAGTCTCCTTTTCTTCCCTGTAGCAATGGATTTGTGACTTCTGTGTTTGTTAGAAGCCAGACTGAAGCCCTTACATGCATTTTAATTTATTTGGATTCAAGATAAGAAATATTAATTAATTTTGCAAAGACCCCTATTTTTCTGTCATGTGTTAGGGTAAAAAATAAATAATGAGCAGCCTTTTCCTAATGGAATGAGATTAATGGAAATTACTATCAATGTGCAAAAAGAATGTCTAAATTGAAAGAGTAGGTCTCAGGTGTGTCTATAAGGCAACACCAATTACAGTGTTAAAATCTCCATGATTGCCTCTCTTTCTGAGCAGATCAAATGGACTGAGAAGGTGCTTGGACTTGCCTGAAAGTTAGCGTAGATTTTTTTAACAGTTAACAAAAGAAGACTTAAACATATACTTTCAAAGATGCATATATTTTTTCATTAAATTTACCCATTTTACATCAACAGGTAATAGATGCCAATTCCTTGACATCTTCCATGTTTCTGTCTAATGAAAATCCAGTGTGAAGTTTCAGATTCCTGAATTCTACCCTAATGGGCACCATTTAATTAAATGGTTCCTGCAACTCTGTCAGTGATCCATCTGCTGTAGGCCCTTTCAATTTGGCCGTCTGCAGAGGAAAAGAATGAGATACAGAATAAAATGCAGAGTTTTCTGCTGTGAAACTTGGAGTTTGTGCATTGGTCAGAAAAGCTTTCCTATACAGAATGCAGGACTGTCAGTTCTGGTCCTCTCCACTGGAGGACAGTCTGCTGTAACATCCAGCTCCCTGCTCTGGCAGGAGTGCTGGGCTGGAAAAAATCTGCCTCAAGTTCCTTCAAGGGAGGGAAAAACATTACCAGTCCTACAACAGAGTTCTGAGGTTCAAGCCAGAGGCATTATAGGCATATTTAAGGTTTTCCACAAAGGCGCTGGAGCTGAAACCTGGTAATGGAAAATATCAGTAAAAATAAGAATCTGGCCACAAAGCCCAGGAAAGCAAAACATCTCTGTAGAATTTGGGCAGATTTATAGAGAAACTATGCCGGGATTGGCTGGTAAAGTACTGAGAAGCAAAAATTATCCTTTTTTGCTAAAACTGTAGGGAAAACTGGGGGAACTAAGAAAGAATTGAAGATAGACTTGTAGCTAACTACGTTGTAAAAACCCACTGTGTTTTCCTCAAGGTCCCGATTCACCTCAAAGTAATAAGAAAGAAATTCAGAGGCTTGATAAAACTGAATAGATCACAAGAACATTGCAATTTATTCACTAGTGATGTTGTTTGCTCTAATTGCCAGTTGAGTTGTAATCCTCCTTACAGAATCCAGTCAGCCCCTGTCCCAAACCTGCATAATTGGATGGATTCTTGTACCCAAGAGTCTGTTGAGTATGGAGAGTCTATGTTGGGGGTTTTTTAAGTGTGTTGTGTTTGCAGGGTTTTGGCTTTTTTATAAAGAATAATGCTTGATGTGCCTGAGTGCACACTTAAATATTTCATTCTCATCAAACAACTTTCCTTACAGTTTTTTTTTTTTTCCTGCAGCATATGTGCATGCAAGATATTGAGGGTTCTCACTCTAATTCAGAAAGCACAGTGGGGATGTGCTCAACTTTATAGCCTGCATAGATTAAGGATAATATAATGGTTGAATTAGTTGGATTTTAGGGATCAGAACACTTGAGTTCAAACATTAATGCAGATTTCCTCTCTGACCTTGAGTAAATCACATGTAATCTCAGGCTCCATTTCCTTGCCTGCAAGCTGAGGGTGCTGTTCTGCTTGACAGGCAAGAACTGTAACAACTGTGAGGTATTTTTATAATGGAAACTATGAGTATCCAGATACTCAATCCTATTCACAGCCTAACAGGGGATGCTTATGGACCCTGTCTGCCCTCTGCATGAGGCAAACATGGATTTACAAGCTACAGGGTAGATTTTTCTTTGTAAACACCCACCCAAGTGTCTCTGAAACATGTTCATTTTAACATTTTATCAGATAGTGGAAAAAAAAGTTCTTAGTGTTCCTTGTACAATCCAGACAAGGCTTTTTAGTATCTTTGATGTAGGAAGCATTCTTCTAAGCTAACCTAAAAATTAGTTTCAGACAAATACATGATAAGTAAGGGGGAGAGGTCCAGCAAATAGGTCCTAAGCAGCTGAAGTTCCTCTTTGGTTGTGGAAGATAAATACTGGAGTAGTTTCATTATATCCTATGTCTACAAAGAGGGATTAATTGTTCTTCCCCTGCTTCATCTTGTCAATGACAAATAAAGAGTTGAGAGATTAAAGTTTATCTTAAGAACCTCAATTCAGCAGAAAAATACACCTCAAGGTAAAGGTAGAGCATTTAATTCTTTTCAGACACAATTTTTTATTTTAGCATTATTCAGTATTGCATACTTGGACACTATACTATATTTTTGGTGAAAAAAAACCACACCAAAAACCCAACCTAAATTGAAAATTGATTCATCTCCTGAAGGTGAAAACAGTTTCCAGTAGTTGAAAGGATGTAATTTTCTGCTTTGGATCTTTCATTATCATGGTCATATTTCTTAATACATGCTGTCTTGACAGCATGTTCTTGAGGTCCTCAGAAATTGATATAGTTTGCAAACACTTTTTTTTATTAGCACATTCTAGTTTCACAAAAATGCACTTGGCTGAGTATGTGATAGCATGGGCAGTAGCTGTAAAATACTGATTTTCCCTGTCATCTCAGAACAGTTTCATTCTATCAGCTGGCATGTCAGATGTTTCCCTGCCATGTGTTTGGCTGAGGGAAGACTTTTGGAACTGCCACAAAATTTTGTTTACTCAACTGAGAGGTTCATGAGATACCAGGTCCTTATTTTACCCTTGCTATAGAAGTTTGTGATGTCTGATAAGAGGCATTTAGGGTCCCTCTTGTACCACAGATACATCAGCATTAGTCCACCCTAAGACACTTAACTAAAATATGTTTCTCAGAAGGCAATGTGGTATTTTGTTCCAGCATTTTCATGTGTTCCTAAATATGTGGAAAGAGGAATTATTTTTTTAATTACTACTGAATTATAGAAGTTTTCATTGTCAAGGAATGATTGAAATTCCAACATGGAATTTTTTTCCAGATCACATTGATTCTCCCACTGAGCTGGGATAATTTTTGATTGGCTTGGGTTTAGGCTGCATTGTAATGTACAGAAGAGTTTTTTATGTATAAGGGAAGGCAGTATAAGGGAAAGTATTTACCTTTTTGACAAGCAACAGGGCTGAAAGTCTGTGCCAATCATGAGAGCAGTTGTATCGTCTGACATCAATAGCCAAAACCCTTTTGCTTTATTTGCATGAGCAGTCAGGTTTGGAAGCTGTCAGATAATGAACATTACTGTAAAAAGGCAAGTACTCATAGTCAGAAACTAGCAAGCAAAGAAATCTGTAATATAAACTTAAAAATTGTACTCTGGAAAACTTTGCTGTATATAAATGACAAGCTTCCATACCATTATTGTAGCAATTGTTATGCAGTATGACCAGCAGGAAGAGGACACAGTGAAAGTCACACTTTTTGAGTCAGAAATAATCAGTAATTGTGCCAAAACCCAACCCAGAACAAACTCAGTTTCAAGACCAAATATACCCTAATTGATTTCTTTCTGCTTCTGTCCATTCAAGTATTTGTTTATGTCTTCATATTATCATATAACTAAATCATATCCATATCCATATCCATATCCATATATTCATTACATATATACACACATATATATTAGATACATATATACACATACGTGTTTCATAATGAATCATCTTGAATTCATGAATGAAAATTAATATCTCCCAAATAGTTTTTCTTTCTCTGTAATTTCTAGGAATCTCACAATGTTATTCCTAAATAATCAGTAGAATCCCATTTTCAATGAATGCAATGATAAAATCCCATTTATTTCAGCAGGACTAGAATTGATTTGCAAACCAAACTGTTTCCTAGTTTTCAAATCACTGGCTTTCTTCCAGTTCTAAGCTTCATTTATTGTAGTCTTAGCATTTTAATAAAAATCCATTGTATCAATATGGACAAAATTATAGACCAATTTGATCTCTTTAAAAATAATTTTCACAAATATTAGCTTAATCTTTGGAAAACATGAGTTCACCTAATGCATTCTAAAATCTAAGTTAGTTTTATGCAAAAACAGGAATGTTTTATGTGTCAGTCTAAAACCTGGAAAAAACCACTTGTACTTTAAAACTGTTTATGAAGTAAATATCAATGAATTGTGGCCTATAGAGCTCAACTTAAACAATCTTATGACTACCTATCTTATTTATTTTGCTTTTATTCAAGATATGCATTTCTCCTTTTTTGTACCAAAATGAAAATGTTGATAAATTGCTGTACTTGCTTCTCTAAGTGGCCTAGAATTCCATAATTTTTAGTTCATTGTTGATGTAGTGATGCAGCTGAATACACTGAACATTCAGAATAGGTCGGGACTCAAAAAAAAAAAAAAAAAAAAAAAGTTACCTACTGAGACTGTGTTGCAGTTAGCTGAACAAATTTTCTGAACTTCTTTAATTGTCACCCATATATATTTGCATAACTCTTCTCAAGAAATCTTGGCAGAAATGTCATGTCTGCTTCCAATACTTTTCATTCCCAGCACAAGCATGGAGAATGTATTTCCAGATGTACAGTACACGTATAGAAACATAGTGGTTACTGATGGTAATTTCCAACCTGTGGCAAAAATTTACTTGGATCACAACAGGAGAATGCAACCAGGATAACAAAAGGGAATAATAATAAAAAAAATAAAGCAGGACTAAAATCTTATAACCTAAAGTTTGGAAAGCTAATGCAGCTTTTAGAGGAGAGAAGTTAAGCTCACTGAACAATTTTGGCACTAGTTAGACTAATTGCATGCTGGTCATTGCTGAGATGTTCTGCAACGATATCCTTCCTCATACTGATATCCTTCCTGTCATATTGATACCAATATCTACCCATCTGTGTGAAACAGGAAATGCTTTTTCTTTCATACCTTGATTATTGGGAGCTATATCTGTTGTCACCTCATAGCAGAGAAGGAGTTAGTCACACAGCACTTTGTTTTACCTGATGGTTTCTGATAACTTGTGTTTGAATTCCTTGGGTTACCTTCCCAGTCTAAGAAATGTCATGATGAAGATCTTGCCTTATTAAAGAGAATGTTTACTTTCACTTGCAATACATTTGTTGTCATCTATACAAAGACCTAAGGGTGTGATTCTAATGTAATACACTCACAAAAATAAATTAAATAAAGGAAAAACCCCATGAGTTTCTGTGCTGGTTTACATGGTAATGTTTTTTACAGTTCTCCTAAGAGGCATCTTTCTGACTTCTGATCAGTCACTTTAATATTTTGCAATGCTACCCTCTTGCTTGTTTCACCTTGTCAAAAGGCCATGTGTTCTGCAAATAACAAACACCGTGTATTTTAATAACTTAATGATACTTCTTCCTACCCTAATTGTTTTAATTGCTGCAATCATGGCACCATAACACCTGCAATTCAGAGTTCATATGAAATATTAAGTAATATGAACCTGAGTAGAGGGCTGTCAATATATCACCTGTAAGATGCTCTGCTCTGTTCCAAGCCCATTCTACAATTCAGAGAAAGAAATGGTTCACAGAGTTCTCCCTGAACAGGCTGTGTGATGTCAAGTAAAGAATCTGATCCTATCCATGTGTGTTCTAACAGAGTGTGCTCTCTGCAGCTCCAGCTTTGCCAGAAGGATTGCAAATAAAATGAGTGGAATGAATTCATTTATAAATTGAGTGGCATAGGATACAGTTTCCCAGAAGAATTGAGATTAATATGGATTAGAATTTTTTTACCTCCATAAAAGCTGACAGAGAAGCCTATTTATTAGGAAATCAGAATGCTGATTTCAGGCAAACTGAACCCCAGAGTTTCTAATGGTTAAGTTCTAAAGGCAAGTGTCCAAACATATTACTGAAGAGTTTCTTTGCTTAAATGGTAGCTATCTTCCTTCCTGACAGAGAACTGGGAGAGCAGAGCAGCTGTCAGTCTGAGATGCAATCAGTCTCCTACAACATATGCTTCATGACATGCAGAGAGTGGGACAGAAAAATAAACATCATGGAGATTTTCCTGGCTGAGAGAACAGGCAATACAGAAAAACAGACTGTAAGACTAAGTAGATTTATTTAAACAGTTAATGAAGCTAAAGTTTTTCACAAAACTCCATTTCAGGCTCCATACTCAAAATAATTTCAATGCCTTTTGAGGCTGATACTAACCAAAGTAAGAATAATGTTCAGTAACAGGAAATCAAATATGTTTTGTTTTGTCAACAGAAAAAAAAAATAGATTTTGTTTTGACATTCTTAAACCATATGTTTCAAGTTTTCATTTTGCTGTGACATTTCAAAATAATATTTAACTAAATTCATTGCCTAAGGAGTTAGAATTTGGAATAAGTATCTTAACAGAACAAAATAATTTATCAACTTTCAGTGTGTTTTTTTATTAGAACATTTGGGTAGGAAACAAAAGTAGCAGGTTTTTTTTTCAGTGTACTCCAAGTGGATTGTTTTTTCTGAGTGTGTTCCTCTTCACCACAAGAAGTAGGGAACAAGTTCATTTTACAGATGCTTGTACTGGGCACTACCCAGTGCTGCACAGCATGGCCAGACCTCAGCCTAAAACTTCCCATTGTTTTTTTTTGATACCACTCCCTAATTACAAAGTGAGTTTTAATAAATTCAATGAGCAAATTTAGTGTCAAGTTTCTTTACTACAAAAGGGCTAATTTTTGTACAAAAGGCCTATAGTGGGTTTCAGAGGAACCACTCCTACCTAAACTCTTTGTGAATCTCTTGTCTAGAAGTTTGATTAAACCCAACCCAAATCTAGTGATCTAAATAATATTACCAACTGAAGATCAGTACTTCAATTTAATTTTGAAGAAGCATGACAGCTGGTAACTGAATTCTGAATTGAAGCAAGGGGAAGACATTTCAGCTTCTGAATGCATTATTCAGTATGTAGATGAATGACATTCAGTTCTACCCACTTCTCACAAGTATTATGTGTGATCTCAGAGTGCATAAAGACAACAGTAATACATAGGTAAGTACTGCAGCACACTGCATTTTCTGGAAGGTGTCTGCCAGCAAAATGAAACATATGATCCAGGCAGCTCTTCAGCAGTCAGTGTTGCCTTGGCTGTGGCATGTGTTAGCAGAGAAGCCAGAAAACGATGTGCTTTTCAACATGCACCAAGACTGTGCAGTTGCAGAAGTTTGCAGTCTGTCTCTAGTCAGCTCCACTCTCCCTCAAACACGGAACTTCCAATAGTTAAACAAACCTAGAAAAACCATTTCAGCTTGTGATTGTCATGTATGTTATGTAGTTAATTAACTATTCAAGGAACTGTGTTTTTACCCTGACATACTATAAAAATAAGCAAAAGAGGCAATAAATTTAAACATTGACAGACTATATGTACATTTTAACTTTGAGTTAAAGAAACTTGCATAAACTGTTTCTTCTAAATGAAATGTACAAGAGTTCACATAACAGAACTCAAGCTGGTTTAAGAATAGTGGGTCTAGCAATATCTATTAACATCTATAGCCTTGAAGACTGGAACTGTTGAACAATTTCCTTGCTTGCCACTATCCCATATATGTGTTATCCCACATATGTTACATGTGCATAAATCTTCATAGAGGTGATTTCTTCCTTCGTTGATACTAAGGTATTTCCCAGCTCTGAATTTTGAAGAATTGTGTTTTCAGCAAGACAGGTTGCAACAGAGTAGGGGGTGTTTTGTTATCACGTGCAGTATACATTCCACTGCTTCTCGGTTTCCTAGGCTGCTTTGTTAATTTTTAATACATTTGATTTGGTCTTTGACAGGATTTTTTAAAAGGTAAATTTAAAAGACAGATTCTGATTGTTAATGGTTTTGCTTTTTCTTTTAGTCAGGTTACATCTGACTGACTGCTTTGCAGTGTTCCTGAAAAGACCTGATAGCACAGGCTGAGCAGGCTGAGGTCAACTGCTGGTAGCCAAGGGACAGGTAAGAGCTTCTCCTTTCATTTACCATATAATGAAAAAAAACCTACTTAAATTATCTGCATCTGATTTCCAGCTTTAAAATAAGAATAATTAAGTTCATGCATTGAAAAAGGCACAAAAAAATAGATATATAGAATAGTTTGGGTAGGAAGGGACCTTACAGGTCATCTTGTTCCAGTTCCCCTGCTATGGGTAGGGGCAATTTCAATTAGACTGTGTTGTTGAGGTGCACTCAATCCCACTGACAATTTTTTAAAATAGTGCTGGTCCCAGTACTGACTCCTGAAAATACTATTATTTAAGTATCTTTTTCTGAATCCTGAGGTCCTGTTGGTGTCCAGGATGAGTTGCTTTGTCTGTACAGAAATACAGATGCGATCAAAATGCCATTAAAGTGGTGACAAAGGACTAAAATTTTACAGAATTGAATGGCAATGGTTATCTAAGAAAAAACCATGACAATGCCAGCAGAATAGAAAAGCAAATTCCAACATTAATTAATAAATGTAGCACTAGAAGATACAATTTCTGTGTAAGTATCTCCAACTTGCTAATTTTCAAATTATAGATTGTTTATTTAGCTACTTCATTGCCAGTAAAACTTTTCCTTTAAATACAAGTTTATAAGGCAGATTACCCAACTGTGAAATTGGAAGCTCAACTGTTTCAGTCTATCCCAATTTTTTTGAAAATATCCACACACACACACAGAGTTATCTGCACTTGTCTTTATAGTGCCCACAACTGAAAAAGATTATCTAGGCAGAATATATCAGTATATAATAAATGTGCTTCATTTCTTCTTCAGTCCTTAAAGCTGACAGCCAAAATGAATGTTTGTCTCAGCATTGGCACCACTGGTACTTTTGTAGAGACTATTTCATGGTCCATTGGACCCTAAAGGACATGGGTTTTAAAGGCATATTATCAAAAGGGATGAAGCATGCCATCAGAGTGCGTATCAGTATGTATTGAACTTAAGGGCAATAGTATTGCTTAGTTGATATTGTAAGGCTATCTAGTCAAAATGCATTAAAACTAATCTTTATACTTCTCAGCTTCTATAATTATTTTTTTGTCTAACCAGTAAATACAGGTCATGCAAGGCCCTTGTACATCTTCAGTAACTTCAGTAACTTCAGTAACTGAAAGAAGGACAGAAAAGAGCTTTATATTCAAGTAGTTTATCCTTTCTGTATGAATATAGAAAACCTACTATCACCACAGCTGTTATACCAATAGGCTATACTGCCACATTAATTAGCTTTAAAAGCAGCACAGCTCTGAATCCCATTTTGCTGATTTATGTGAGAAAAAACCCCAACCTACATTCCTTTAAAAGTATGCAGATTCACAGTTAGGGATATTTCCATGAAGTAATCATCTTTCTTGGAAACAGCTATTGAGTTGCACAATGCAAATTTCTGAACCTGGGATGCAGGGGGCTCATCAGAATATTCCTTGGACACGTCACAGCTATGATAAGATGTTGCATCCCTTTTAGGGAATGCCTCTCTTCAAGGAATCATCAATTAGATTGCGTGGGCAGTGCCTAATTTGATCCAGATTGCAGCAGTGCTCACTGGGTTAAATGCTGCATGGTCCTGACAGCTTAACTGTCAGATAAATTGCTGCAGCTATAGCACATGAGCAAGCCCATAAGCTGGTCATATTAATATTACAAAAATATGACACCAAAAACTAATAATGTTCTTTGAGGCATCTGGACAGAAACAAAATCTAATCTTGTCTAAAAGATCTCCATTAGCAGTAATCATTCTGTAATATGATCAACATATTCTTGTCAAAGCAGATAGTGCTGTGCAGCATTAGGAAAACTGATTAAACATGGCATGCTTTGGGAATCAGAGCCTGCTGATTACACTGGATTTGTTAAGCTAAAACTTGTCCAAGCCATTTTCAAAATAGCTTCTTCTTGTGATTTGTTCTTAGTAAGGGAGAAATATACAGTAGTAGAAAATGAATCAAAATCAGAGGTTAGGTCCTTTAGAATTTGAACTGCTTGGGGAAGGGATAAAAAACCACAAAGCATCTGAGAAGAGTTGAGTCCTTGGTACAATAATCTTTGATTTCTCCCAGATCAATGCAGGTTTATGCATCCCTTGCTTGTGATACGATTGCATAATCAACCAGAGTCCCTTCAAGGATGCACATTCTTATAGCTGAAAAATAAACACATCAAGACCACATCAGGCTGTCAACTTCATTGTCAAAAAGAGGCTTTATACTTTGGTCTAAGCCTTTGAAAGTTTTTTGATGATTTGCTGGAAGTTTATGCTGTGGAACATTTGGTCCATGATCCTCTAATGTTCCTTGCAACCACAGAAGTTAATGAATATAAAAATGAGAATAAGCCTGGACATCATGCACCATGCATTTTTTGCTCAATATTGTTGCTGTGGTCCAGGAAAGTACTATGAATGATGATATAGAGCAATGTAAAATAGATAAAGAGTTGTAATTTACAAATCATAAGAATGTGGTTCTTTTATTGTGGGGGTTCGGTTTTGGTTTTAGGGCTTTTTGAGTTTTTGTTGGCTTGGGGTTTGTTTTGTTGGCTTGTTTGTTTGTTTTTGTTAGATAGATATATATATATAGATATATATATATATATTTTAAGATATTTAACTAATTCTTCTATAAAATCTCTCAAGTACAGCAGAATCCAGCTGCTCTCCCAAGAGTATGCATTCAAATGCAGAACACACAGGTTCCAATTTAAATTATAATTGGGAAAATATTTCCCCAGCTGTGTACTGGTTTCCTTTTTGAGGTGGTAAAAGGATCCAGACAGATCTGAGGAGCTTTAGTCTGTAGCATCTCAGTTCCTTAAGGCTGAGAGGGTTTTTGACAGGCTGTAATTACCGCCTGTAGGTGTTTACTTTGGCTGGAAAATTACTGAGCACCTTTAACAGCTGACAGCAGCAGAGTTTCTCCAGAGAAGGAAAATGAGCTACAAACGGTGCAGCAGATCAGGATGGAGATCTCTGTTTTCTTGCACGGGGGAGCTGAGCTGTGACTGGTTGAGGACTCTACAAATAATGAGAAGGTGAAACAGGGGAGAAAGGCAAGGCATGATGTGAAAGACAGAGGTTTGTCTTCTTGGAAAATGAGGAGTTGCAACTTCTTGGGTTGCATTTCAGAGGTGGATCCAGGTGGACCCATCAGTGCTTCTGTAGCTGCTGTTCCCTGCATGACAAAGGGGTCGAGTTGGTGCAGAATTTTGTTATCTCAGAAATGTGTGAAGTGCTGTGAAGCACTTCGGAAGAAGAGTGATTTGCAGGCTTGAAGTAGGTTGTGAAAGCCTGAAGACAAGATGGAAATAGCAAGATGTCCCTGCTTTGTGTAACATGAATTAATTAAGACCAATTTAGTGGTGGTTTTGTTTGAGAGTTTGACAGTAATTGCAGTGGTTAGACTAAGGTGAGAGCAAAGCAGTGAACCTAGTGACAAAGGACTTGAGAAAGTGAAAAAATAGTCTTGAATAACATACCCACACATAATGAAGAGTTTGGGTCAAAAATACAAGTGAGATAATTTGGTTATTTTCTGTGATGTAAAGACAAAGGCAGTAACCATCAGAAAAGCAAAGTGTCTTCAACACACCTTTTGCATTTTTCTTCTCTCAGCCATTTTGAACTGAACATCAAACGTTTTCTTTTTTGTTCTGATCAAAAGGACAGTTGTTACATTGGGATAAAGTATTTCCCAGTATTTATCCTTGTAAAGTGAAATATAGGGCTAAGTGTTGTAAAGTCTCAGAAAATTAAGTTTAGTTTCTCCTGGCACGACCTTGTCTAACAGGATGGGCATCTGTATCATGATGTTATACTGTCCTCATGAGAGAGATGCCTCGTTTTTACAGCAGCAGAGCTACTTCCAAGGTGAAGGATGTTCAATACTGAAACATAAATTCAGCAAGCCTACTCTGTCACAAGAAACAAATTCAATTTTACAGTAAAAATTGTATACTGAGTATCTGTGCTTCTAAAATGAAGATGGGCTGGTGAGAAATGAGAGCAGGGCAATAGATGTCAGACCCTCTAAATTATATGGACTACACTGTGGACAGTACCACTTTGAAGTGAAAGGAAATAGAGTATACTCACTTGTATGAGCTAAGTATGTTTTAATTTGAGTGTGTGAAACAGACGAACAAAGCCTCACTTTCCCCCTTCAGCACCCAGCCCTGGCTCACAGGAGAGGCAGGGTTTGCTGTCCAATGCCAGAATATCCACCTGACACATTTCTGCCCCTTCAACAAGAAGCAGGAAGGCAGCTGCCACTCAGACACCCTATGGTCAGTCTGCCCCCATCCTGAACAGCCTACAAACAAGCCCTTGCTGTCAAGAAACAATTTTAACCTCCCGGTATAATGACTTACTTTTATAACATTTTTCCCTGATGGTTTCGCCCTTAAAAGTTGAGCTCATAAGGTACATAATTTAAACATGATTTCAAACTAGAAATAATGTTTCAGTAATATCTTATTAGAACTAATAACTCACTCTATAATGAAATTTTAACTCAACCAACAGTCAAACTGAATTAATACAAAGGAGCAGGGATACTCAAACAGTAAACCCCAATTATTTCACTCTCTCTTTTGTCTGTGAAATGCTATAATTTCCCTTTATTAAGGCAGTATATTTCAGAGGAATTAAAAGTTATACACAATGAAGAATATCTTAAAATATCATTGTTTCTTGGATATTTTCAATGAGAGAACTATGGAGCAAATCTTTCCCTGGAAGATGTAGATGCAGAAATTATACTAAAAAAGCCCAGTATGCTATCTGTAGTAGGAAAGTGTTGATACTGGCTTCACAGATATTTATTATAAATACACAGGAACAGATTTTTTGCATTTCTTTTGAAAATTTAAACATTGAGATAAATTCAGTGAAATGGATTCTTTGACTTACTATGTTGCACTGTATCCTGGACTTTTGCTAATGTTTATACTTAATGTGGTCTTTTGATTTACACCTACTCAGACATGCAAGAGATCGCCAAAAATCCTAAACCTGCACTAATCAGAATAGATGATGGGTGGTTTCAGAGACAAAACTCTCTTGGGAGTGCCCACGTCAGTGTGCTGCTCTTGTGGATCATCTTTAAAACCTTCTCCACTGAGTGTGAAGGACATCCCCCCAATCAGGGGTTTGGTGGTTTGCTTAAGCCAACACTGCTGTGTTCAGCAGGTTTGTACTGAAGAGAAAGTCTGCTGGATTTCAAGACACTGTTATTAAAGGTAACTCTGACTGAAATTCTTCCTCAAAAATATCCTGTCTTTAAAATCCCTTTCTTCCCATTAACTTATGTTTCAAAAAGGATGGACAATAAATCCCTTCAATCCTGCTGGATAAGTAATATGAAAGAGTTATTTGACCTCCTGACAAAACAGTTGCTCAGTTTCTCACAATAGTGTGCATCCAGGCCAGTGAGGTTTCAGTCAGTGATAATTGCTGTGTCATGCAGGCAGGTGACATTGTCACTGATGCTCCCTAATACAGAAATCAAGAGAATAGGAAAGGCACAATTTGTGATGACATGGAACTTCCCATTCCTGTGTTGGGCCTCTTAGAACTTCTCATAACCAAAAGTAGCCTTGACCCTGTGAGCTACAGTCCAATAGCTCTAATTGTGTGTTTGACACAGAGCACATACAGCTAAGCCAGGCTATGTTCGACAAAATTGATGAGTAATGCAGGTATGTACAAGGTGGTGGGGAGGTAGGGATGGGGAAACCACTTTTATATATTTTAATTAGGCAGAATAAAATCTCGCTAAGAAGAATTCAGTCACCTGAACTGCCATTGCTGAGAATTACCTTACAAAATTTATGACTGACCTTATGGGCTAGGTTCTAAATAAATGGATAGAAAAATAGGGAACAAAATATGCGCATTCTTTCCATGCATCTCTCATATCTATCCAACCAGAAGCAAAGTTCTTGGAAATAGAATAATCCCAAGGGTCAGATTTTCTGATGACCAAGATCTCCCAGCAGCATCACACCTGTGATTTTTTGAAAACTGAAAGATGATCAGGGTGAGCACAGAGCAGAATGACCCTTGGTTATTAAGAATATATGAAATTTTTGGCGTGTCCGTGTGTGTAATAGTTGAAGAGTATTATGATGCTGCAACCTCATAGTTGCTGGTGAATGCTTTCCTGGTATTTTGGGAAGAGTCAGAGGTTAAAAATCTCAGTCTTGGTCTGAATTTCCCTAGCTTTCAGAAAAATCTTATAGCTCCACTTTACAAATGTATATATGTATGTATGTCTGTATGTATGTATGTGTATATATATATGTACATATGTATATGTGTGTGTGTATATATATATACACATTTTCAACTCTATTATTTAAGTTGTGTTTAAACTCTTACAGTATATATGCTCTGCGTGGAAATTTTAGATTTTGTTTAAATCAAATCAAACTGTTTATGAGAAAGGGAAAATACATTACCTAAATTGCTCTTTTGTATTTTGCTTTGTAAGTGAACAGAAATAAGCATGTAAAAATAAGCATGTTTCATTGTAAGGGGAAGAAAGAGGGATGAATATAATTTCCTCAGGAAGAAAATGCTAGTTATACTACCAGATGTGAAATTACACACACTAAAACATTTTTATACTGATTCAAATTCTTAGCAGGAAATCATCTTTGTGAGTAATTAAAGTGAAACTACTTCAGTGGGCCACATGGGTTAACATGACAAAACACCACGAATTGCAAATGCGTTCCTTATAATTCAACACCCAAAATGCTGAAAATAACCAAATTTTTGAGAAAGAAAATTACTTCATGTTTTTAATTATTTTAGTGAAGACTTGGTGGTCCAAAAGTTAGTTGTAATTGCTTTTGGTGGGTTTACTTTGTATTATATTTTCCCCTTTAATTTATTTTTAAGTTTCTTCAGAAATGGAGAATAAAGACTTGTTCCAGTGAAGTGAAACTAAGCTAATACAAAAGTTAATGAAATTAGTTAAGAGTTTGTGTTATAACTTAAAAAAAAAAAAAAAAAGTGACAGAAATGTGTCAAATATTTTCAGAGCACTGTTGGATTCCTGCATTTTTGAAGCATTGCAGGAAGCTTAACAAACTGAGTCAAAGTATTATTAAATACTGTGCACCTATAAGGGATTTACTACACTAAAGGGTTTGGCATTCGGTTATTTCTGAAAAACTGAAGTGTTATGGGGAAATTCTGTGGTTGTTTTGAGGGTTTTTTTAGATTCTTTTCCTGGGTGAGGTCTGATACTGAGGTCTGTCAGGCTCCATTTGATTTGTTTCAGCAGTCACAGTGATGGCAATGGCCAAGGCACCATTTCTGAAAAATCTACCTAAACTAATTTGATGATTGAAGGTAATAGATTAAGAATTATAATAAAGTAAAAGACTCTCTTGTAACAGACTGTGTGTGACGTGTGGCTCTGAAGCCCCTGAAGAGACACTGACTCCCAAAGCAGTGGAACCAGCTCTGTGGTCTGTTCCCCATGTCTCGTGGTGAGCTTTGTGGTGTGATTTTTCTGTGGGAGCTCAGATGGGGTGGGCAGCACAGGGGTGCTGCTGACAAACAGAGGCACCAGTGAGAGCAGAGATGCCCCTGGAGCTGCCAGGTCTCTCCAGCTGCAGAGGGAGGCTCCAGGAGATGCGACATCCCTCTCTGTGCCCTGCCCCTGCTGCAGCTCAGAGCCAGGGCTGCGTGGGTGCCCCAGTGACATTTCCATTTCTGCTGGAGGCACAAAGGGACCCAAACCACGCTGGGGGCAGCTGTGGGCTCCTGAGAGTCCTGTCAGGAAGCAGTGTGATGCTGGCAAAGAGCATCCTTATGAGGGCTCCTTTGGAGCCACACAGAATAAAACAGCCATGGGCTGGCCCTGTCTGTGTGTGCAAGCTTTTAGAACCCTGTACTATCCATTTAAAAATCAGTATTCCTATGAAAAGAAATAGGGTCAATTCAGATTCAAGGGATGTCTGGTGTCATAAGATTGTTCAGAACCCTTTTTCTTTTCATTCCATGAGTAGTAAAGTTTAATGGAGTTAGAAAAGAGTAAAAAGCTTGATTGTAATGAAAATAATTTTGAGTACATCAAGTGAGTGCAATTAAAATCTAGATACAAAAATAATATGCTGTTCTAATTAAAGAGGTTGTTGGGTTTTTTTCTTCAGAATACACATGCTAAGAGGATTTTGGTTTTTTTTCTATTCTGATTTTTAGTATTAATTGAAAACATAGGCCACTCCACACAGAGAAAAGTGTAAACAAGAATTTTTTTTATTTTACTAAACCTTCAGCAGTTGCCCAATGGCCTTGTTTATTTTTCATACTGCAATTTTTTTTTTCATTACGTATGTCTGCACTATCTTCATTAATGTTCCACCTGTTTTGGCTGGTTAATATTCATAGCAGTAAGTCATCATTTCTTGATTGATAAGTGATTGAACTAATGCAGTATATTCTATTTAGTCAGAGCTCCATTTTTATGCCCAGTTGTCTATTAAAGTGTGCAGAACACTACACAGGAGGGGAGAGGGAACATGGAAATAGAAAGATGAGATACCACTCCTTGCAGAGCCTTGTTAGAGTGTGTGTGGATTTGTCTGGACAGAGCTTATGCCAAGATGAAGTGTGGGTTATTGTGGATTTATATCAGTGCCCTGGGGCCTGTCACCAGGGCAGGTGACACCATCACCCCTCTCTAGGCTCAGCTGCATAATTCAGGACAGAGACCATGAGGATCACATTTCTTATGTATCCCGAACCTGGAGAACTCAGTAACAGCATGAAGTGGATAAATGATGAAGGTTTTTGCCAATGCACCAAGATCAATTTTCTAGATGCATTACACGAATGTGCTAACAGATTTTACTATCTAAATGTTATTTTTCTGTCAAAAATTAAAATTTTGAAAACTTGTAGAACAAATTAGTGGCCCTCTGGCTTATTTTTATCTCCATTCTGGAAAGTTTACCAATTAACTAGTGTAGTGATGAGACATTATAGAAAGAGGAAGACATACTTTGTTTTCAGAAGTTCATGGAATAACAGACATGAGAAATTGAAGGGTTTATTAGGTATATTACGTTGGAAAAGAACCTTTAAGTACAGGATTGCTGTCATGCATACAAGTTAAATACTTTTTCACATTCGTAAGTCAATAATCATCCTCTGATCTCTAGTTCTGATCTTCTGCTTAAAAAACAATGAAGTGCTAATTTGGATTGCTAAAACCAGAGATGCTCTTTTATAGGTTGCATTGAAATAATGGTTTGAAATGTTCCCAGAGCCTCACATGCTACAGGAACTTCTGGAACATTACAAATGAGACAGGCAGGTTTATCAGAGAGAAGTTTTATTTTGAACTTGTTTGATGTTTGATGTTTTTGAACTTGTTTGATACAAGTTCAGATTCAGAGACTGATAAAAGGCATAAACAGAGAAAATTTTTTTTTGGTTGGCACATTCCATGACCAACATGAACTGGGTGTGCAAAACAGACCTGTCAGCTTTGCATGGGAGGCAAGGATGCCTAGATGTTAACAGTAAAGAGCTTGCTAATTTGCAGAAGGAAGAGTTGACCTATGTTGACTCTCTATATGTATTTATATTTCAATTCATGAAACTTTGAAGTAAATGGAAAAGGTAGAGATAGGCTGAAACTGAACTAAGGATGAGGATGCTGAACTCTATGTGCCATGGGAGTCTGCACTGTCCCTTGTAAATAAATATCTGCTCTCCATGGGGAGCTCTTAAAATAAAACCTTCCCCTTCTGTTAACTAAAGAAAAAAAAAAAAATTGATCCACTTCTCATCCGCTGTTTTGAAGGATTTTATCCTTGAACACTCTAAACTCCAATGAGTGCAAAAGGATGTCAGCTGGTTGTCTTTTCTAGTTACACTGAACACCAAGTGCCTGAGGCCAGCACTCCTCTCCTGTGAGGAACAGGGAGATTCATGCTGTAGTATTCCCTAGCAATGTTGTGGTAAGGAGCTTAGGTGGAAAACATTTCACATAGATAGCAATTTGTCATTAAAACTGAAGTAGAGAAAGCTAAGGTTAAATGAAAAACATTTAAGCTCTTATCAGGATAGGCAACATATTTTTCATGTTGGAAAAGCATGTTTAGACATTGAGTAACTGATGTATTTGGTTCTCATAGTGTACTGTAAATGCAGATAATCTTGATAAGTAAAGACACATCTGCTGAATAAGAATGTAGTTTATAATTTTTCTCCTAAGGTAATGACTACCTATTCACCCTCCCCTTCCTCAGGTGCATCTATAAGACTTCTCCTCCATTCCCATGCACAGTGACAGTGCAAGTTGTTCTAATTATTATTCTTGTATTGCCAACACTGCGCCTGTCGTCTTTAATGATGTATGGCCTTACCCTAGTGGTGGTTAATCTAATGATGAACTAACTCCCTGGAGGTTACAGGCACCATTTTCTGTTTCTAGCAGCCAGCATCACATGGTGATGAATATTTTGGGCTTTCTTCACTCCCCCGACTATGTGCACATATATAGAGGGGGAAAATTATAGCTATAGTTTCAAAAATAGTGAATTCTTGGCAAGGCATCCTTGGTGTCTTGTGTGCCTCATTCAGCAGTTAGACAATATTGGAATGAGAATGAATTAATTCAGAATGACAAAATCCAGGGCTGGGTCCAGGACTGAAGGTGCTCAACTGAGGAGTAAAATCAAGATCTGTCACTTAAATATCTCACACAGAAACGTATTGAACACTTAAAGCATTCAAGCAACCAAAACTCCATTTTCCAGAAGTGAAACTATTTGATTAAAGACACCTGCTCTTATAAGAAGACAGGCTGAGAGAACTGGAATTGTTCAGCCTGGCGTAGGGAAGTCTCCAGGTGGACCTTAGAGTCCCTTCCAGTACCTAAAGGAGCTACAAGAAAGCTGGAGAGGGACTTTTGACAAGGACAGGGAGTGACAGGACAGTGGGGAATGGCTTCAAACTGAGACTAGGTTTAGATTACATGAAAGGAAAAATATTCTTCCCTGTGAGGGTGCTGATGCCCTGGCACAGGTTGCCCAGAGAAGATGTGGTTGCCCCATCCCTGGAAGTGTTCAAGGCCAGGATGGATAGGGCTCTGAGCAGCCTGGGATAGTGGAAAGTGTCCCTGCACATGGCAGTGGGTTGGACAGGTGATTATCTTTAAGGTCTTCTCCAACCCAAATTATGCTGTGATTCTATGATTAATTACTCTTTTGGCTGAATTTGGCTGAATTTTCTGATTTGAATGGGATTTGAATGTTTTCCTTTATGTCATCTATTTCTGCTACAAACTTTCTGTTCTGTAAATTATCCTAGAGATATTTAAATTTCAGATATTCCAAACAATATCAAAAGCGCAAGTATTTTGAAATGGAGTTTTTTAAATACTTGTATTTTAAATTTAGTAAGACTGCTTAGATTATATAGTAATAAATTTAATGCTAGATTAAAGTTATCTCTTGGTACAAATGCTACACCCAGTGTTATCTCATGAACATTCACTTGTGGTTTGTAATGTCTCTGGACTTCACAGAAGTTTATCCATTTGCATATTTTGAATAAGGTTTACAAGTCATGCATATTTTATAAACAGTAAAAATTAGATAGAAATAATGAAATTATTTTTGATGAGAAGTTTTCTCAGATTTAGCTACCTGTTCTTTCCTCTGGCAATTTTTAAGATTCGCCTGTTTTTGTACCTCTGTTCCTAATTGGATTTCTTGACTGTTTTTTTTTTTTTTTCCATTTCCCCTGTGATCCCATTGCAAAACATGAAACTTTCAGGTGGGACTTTAAGCTTGTTTTTTTTTGTTGGTGGCTTTTTTATTTGTTTGTTTTTTGTTTTTGGGGTTTTTTTTTGTTTTGTTTTGTTTTTGTTTTTTGTTTTGGGTTTTTATTTTATAACAGAGCAGGATTGTATTTAGATTAAGATTAATGGAAAAATATGTAATAAAAATCCTTTTTTTTTTTATTTACATATATTTATTTACATATATTTTATTACATATAATGCTAAGGGGTTTTGTTTTCATATATCAAATAAGGACTACAACAGTATGGTTTAAACCCTCCAGAAATCTGATGAAGACAGCAGGATATTATGCAGTTTATTTCTAATTTAATGGCTTAGAAAACCACTTCAATTCTCATTCTCTAATAACCTGGTCAAGGAGATCAGGAATTGACAAGACAGAATGCAGAGCGTGTACTGAGTATTCTAGGGAGTAAAAAATTCAATTCAATGTTACAGTTCTGATGTTTCTTATATATTCTTATATATTCCCATAACAAGCTCAGACAAGAAAAGTAAAATCATGTCCTTTTGAAGTTTACTATAGTTTACCTCCCAAAGACCATTGGGATACTAGGTCCAGTCAGACAAGGCAGAAATCCCCAAATAAATAATTTATTCTTCAGCATGGTACAGAGTTCCTGTAAAAGCTGAGAAAAGAAAAGCTGCTGTAAAACAGCATAAGATACAATGCAAAGGTCCCTACATGTCTCTATGGTGCACCCAGGTTTGTAGAGAACATTTTATCCCTTATCAGACAGCAGCTGAAAAAGCAGATCCTGGGATTTTTTTCTTTTGTCTGTAATAATCCCTTAGACCTCCAACACCAGGAAAGCCTTTTCTTCTTTCCTGAAGTAAACATCCAGAAATCAATACTGATTTTTGCAAATCTTCATAGGAGATACTTAAACAAAATCTGTTCTGCCTTGACCCGAAGTATTTATTCTATGTTGTGGACTACACGGAAGAAACCTCCAGAGAACTCTTTAGTTTGAATATATTTAAAGGGAACAGATGAAATCTGACTGCAAGCAATTGATCCTCAAAACTGGGTTATAAATACTCTAATACTTCCCAGCGATACGAGCAATATGACCTTTCCAGATTAATGTATTCTCATCTTTGCAAACAGCCCTATTTATGGCTGACCCAATTCCTCAAGAGCTCATTAATCTGAGATCTAAATTGTTAGGTGGGGAAGCTTAGAGTTTTCTTTAGAGTCATCTACACTTCTCTATTATTTTGGATAAATATAATCAGGCCTCCTGGGATAGATGTACAGCTGATTTAGATTTACAATTAGATCAGGGCTTCTGTCGGTGCTGCTGAAGGTAAATGATGAACAAAGCACAGCAGTGAAAAACCAGGAGCATTTGCAGCCCTTGCAGCTGGAGTTGTCTCAATCTCTGAATTTCCCAGTCTGAAAACTGGGAACAATTCAAAGAATAAGTCTCACTGGATATCTTCTCCTCCTGACTTACAGACTTAAGTCCTAAGCCAAATGCAAGAATTAGCTGGTTTTGAATGGAGGGAGGAGGGAGGAAACCTTCAATACTGCAGCAGGGCAGGCAAGGACGGAGCCCTTAAGGGCCCCACTCCCGAATCCATTCTTCCTCTCACCCTTTGGATTTTGTACTAAGGAAACCCTATCCTCAACTCTGCATTATATATTTCTCCTGTAGGAGATCACAGTGACCCAGCACAGACCAAGGGGTTGACTCCAGAGAGGCACAGACCTCAGGACTGCTGGAAAAGGCTATCAAAGCACACTGATGCTAAGGAAGGTGTGAAATGGTTGCTTATACTAAACATTTACTGGAAAATCACCTCCTCTTCTCTGACAACTATTTAAAGTAGGAAGATTCCCAAATATATTATCTACTGTTTCCTGTATGGTTCAGTTGCATTTTAGATACATTACAGGGAGGAAAGTTTTGAAAAGTATTTCCCTTTGGAACTTTATAGTGAGGCATAAATTATATTAATAGGACTTAATATAATTTTGTTTATATTAATTCTTATTTGTCTTAAAACAATCTTAACTAACTAAAAATTAGTTAAGAGAAGAGAGAGACTCAAAAAAACTGTGATGTATATATTTTTCTTGCATTATAGCTGTGTCTAAGTTTATTCAGTTTCTTCTATAAAATCTAAAATAAAGCTACATGTGCCAGGACCACATTCATGTTAAATTTCATTTTTCTAATGACAATTGCACCTATGTTCAGAACATGAGTGCTAACCCCGAAGGACAATTCAGTCCATGTGCAAATAGAATAAAAGACACTCTAACAACACATACACCCCAAATGCCATCACAACAGATTCTTGTAATGGGTCAGGCTGTGCACAGAGGACTTTGAGGTCTGTTGCTAAAGCAATAACTGGCTCTGTCAGATACATCTTTTGACAACCATGATGTTTAAGACTTTGTCTTGATTCAGGGCAGCATTGTTCCAAATAAAAACATGACAAGGGAGTGCAACAAGTTGCAGATTAAAATACCTTTAAATTAAAATTCAGTGTGGAGAGGATTAAAATTACAAGCTAGAATTATGAGAGAGATCAAGGCGTATTTAACAACACCTCTTTAAAACAGCCTTCCTTATATAACACTGGGCTGCCACAAGCTCTTTGTGAGCAGTGACATTTTAAGAAAAGCTTCTGTCCATTTCTTTTCCCATTTACCCTGCAGAATGCTCGCTTTTCCCTGTGCCCTTTTCAAGCAGACTGGCATTAATAAAATACAGGGAAACAGTGAAAAATGTAGAGTAGAAAAAGAAACAAGTTTGTAAAAGTGGCAAAAAGCCTTAGCTCATGAGGCATAGGTCCTGATGAAAATTTCTGGCATTCGTTGCTGAGATGCTGTCCTTTGCAAGTGAATATTTTACCTCAGTGCTAGGTGGAAGGCTGACACTAATAGTTTAAGTATGCATTAAAATCTGGATACAATTTCATTCAACCAGATATCTCCAGGAATATTGACCATTGGCAGTACAACATGTGTCAGGAAAAATATCATCCTCATTGTATTCCCCTGGACACTGTGCTGAGGAGGGATAAAGACCCTCCTCAAAGGTGACATTTCATTTAAGTTTGTTTATATTATTTCTTAATGGTCTTAAAATGTATAAGCAATCTTAACTAGCTAAAAATGTGTGGAGAGGAGAAAATGTGTGGAGATCTTTGCTTTTCTTTCCTCAAGACTTTCAAGCGTTTCACCTGAAATGTGCTGCTGGAGATTGTCCCAAGCTAATGTCACTGGCAATTAGGTCTGTAAAAGCTAGACAGGTGGAATGAACTGTGCGTGTTGATGTTGTGAGGATAGCAAGCCCTACAGCTCTGTTTAACCTATCTCTCCTTGGATTTCCATGAAATTTCTTTCCTGAATTCTGCATCTGTCTCACTTTGCAACCCTGCAGATTACTAAATAGATTAAGGTAGAGCTTTGTAGGCACTTCTGAAGGTTGGAAGAGTAGCTATAAGCAAATAAGCAAGAAATCCTCCCTGTGGGAAAGTGGTGTCTCCTCTTCCCCATACAGGTCTGTCCCTGAGCTTTCAGGCTGTGCAATCCTATCAAAAGCAAAATTATTTAGGGAGAATAGAAAGAAGTGAAGCAAAGGATAATAAAGTGCAAAGACAAATAAACCTAAAAAAATATTTTAGAAAATCTTCCCACATTAGGAAGATGTGCAAGTGAAAACCCACCCCTTCCCCAAAATTTATTTCAATCAGTAGGGCTACTCAAGAAGTAAGCTTGTCTCAAATTTAGAAATGTTGATTCACATCTGTCCCTTAGCAAAAAAGCAAATCTGTTAGTAGATTCCAGAATTCCTCTCAAGCAATGATTCAGATAGCATTTATATCTAGGAAATGTTTCTTGCACCCTACCATTTATTTCTACATAGTTGAAAAAGAGATTTGAGTAAATAGAGACAGCAATATAAGTTATTTTAGTACTAATATAAAAATACTTAGCTGTTCCTTGAGTGGCTATAGCTTGTGAAAACGATTGCTTTTATGGAACATTCCTTCCTGTTTTAAATTTGCACGTGATTTGGAAATGCCTTATTTTGCTTTACACGTAGCACTGCTGGTGCTTTACACAACTATTAAGGATTGTGACTAGCCCTTCCAATTATGAGTGGATACAAGAAAGTCTCTACATTATAACTCATATAATGTTTTTAAAAAATCAGTGAGAGTTTTGTCACTGGCCACATTAGAAATTCAGTGTATTCCTACAGGAATATTATGATGAACAGCTGATGGAGTTTCTGGAGGCAATCAGTAGAGTTTGAACTGGGGTTGTTGGAAAAGATTTCCATAGATCCCTTCTATCCTCAGCTATTTGGTGATTCTGTGAAGTGTGGGCTACAGAAAAGGAAAATTTAATTAATGGTAGCAAATACCGATGGCAAATAGACTACTACAATTTTGAAAAAAATATCCCCCTTCAATTCAAATTTTGTCAATATCAAAAGCTAAGAGTTTAAGCAACCTTCAGATACTACAGGGTTGCAAAGTGTGGGGCTGTTTGAAAAGACAGAAAAATCCTTAAATGTTACATTCTGGAGGCAGTTTGCACCAGTATAAATCATGTCATTTGACTTAATTATACAGAAACAGTGCTTACTGTTATTATCTGATTATTAACCCCTATGTGAGCTATTTACATCTCAGTCTTGATTAATCATCATAATGATTACCTGCCTGTTGTGGTAATAATTAAGTAGAAAAGCCAGCAACAAAATAATGAGATTTTTAATATTCTTTTTAGGTCAGACATAATGAGCGTGAGGAGTGTAATAGTGGGTCTTGAACATAAGGCAAATTAGATTAAGTATTAAAAAACAATTTTTAAATTTTTTTCACTTACAGTTATTTACTTTTTGTCAATAGAAAGTTAAAAATATTTAGGAGTCAAATAAACTAAACAAAAAAAAGAGGCCTGTTTCTAATGCATGAGACCTCCTGACATGTCAGAAGAGGAAGGGTCAGTGTACACCTGACCCACACTCATGCCATCAATCCCAGAGATGCTGGGAAATGTCACCCTCCATTTCCACTCCTGGCATTGCAGCAGTTTCCACCAACTGATAAGTAACATCAGGAGAAAATTTTAAAAATCAATTAAATTCTTCATCACCTGAAGTTATGGATGTCTAATGTTTAGTCAAAAGTGGAATGTACTCTCAACCTAGAACCAGAGTACCATCATGTAAGGCTGATCCAACAGGGTTATCTCCATAGGGAAATGAGAGGAGTTTGCTGACTGTGGGCATTGGAAATTAGATTCAATAATGCTCTAAGAAATTTACAAGGTACTAATATTGCAAACGTGTTAGTGTACAGCATATGGCTCTGATCTGAAAATCCTGAACCATGAGCTCATTTTCATTGAGTGGTCCTGTGGGATGAATATCTTAAATTCATCTGGCATTCTGCAGCTGGTGTACATTTTGGAGGATTACTTGTAAGTATTCGTTTTGCCAGCAGATTAAACTACTGCTGCATCACATTAATTTTTCTGCCCTTACTCACAAATTAAGCATTTTTTCACTAAAATTTCCTTGTATACTCTGCTCTCTTCTCAGTGCTGGCCTATTGATGAACATATAATAGCCCATAGGAGATAAAGCCATGGACTGTATGAAATCCATCTTTAGAAGACCATATTGCCTTTAGATATTTTATAGGTTTTCTCTGAGCTTCCTTGATTTTCTTTAGAGCTAATTATCAGCTCTTCATCTGAAGACAATTGAAAGCAACATCTTCAATCCACATTACAAATATATACAGAAAGATCTTATCTCCTTTCTTGGTAATGAGGTGCCGTGATAGAACATCTGAAATATGTTGGCATTATTTACTTCATTCTTACAAAATAATCTTGTATATACATGGCTTGGTGTGCTGGGAGAACTATTTTCTGATTGTCTAATTAAGCCATACGTCATGTTATTTCTCTTAGTGTTTCAAACATATTTGCATGGTTTAATTATATTTCTGTTTTAAATCCCTCATTACTCTTGGTTAATTCAGGCTCACAAAGCGTGGTAGGACACACATGCTGATCAAGTACAGGTATTTTTTCTGTAAAGGGGAAAAAAAGAACAAACACAAGCTCTTAATGACATCATCTTTCATAAGACTGAAAAATCAAAATGTTCTTTGTTTCATTAGAACATCTTTAAGAATCATAGATATTAGTGGGATGCTACAAAACTGTTCATGGCTTAAGAATAAAGCTTAGTAGCCTGATTTGATTTTGTTCTCACTTCTTTGAAATATTGATTGCTTGTGATCATTTTCCAACTCTACTCTCAAACTGTTGGAGACCATAAGGCATTGGGTTAAGGGCATGAGAAAAATTCCCGTAGTTACAGTGAACAAAAGCTCACTCCCATCACCCCCTGTGAGTTCTTATATTAATTTAGTTATTCACATAAAGTTATGTTTTGAGCTATTGTTACTGATTGGTTTGTTAGGTGTTCTTAGTTATGCTTCTAGTTCTTATTTGTGACTGGACCCTCAGACTCCTCCCCTAACTTACCTTAGAATTTTGTACCTACCCTGGCCCCCGGGTCTCTTTGGTGCATCCCTACATGGTGCTCAGAGTCTACATGTTTGTTATTTTGCAGTTATTGAAGTAATTTCCTTTAGGGTCATCATTTTTATCGCCACTTTTGGGACTCTACGCTGATCTCCCGAGATAGCACAAGGTCCTAACTGGGCCAGACCAGGGTGCTACATCAAACCTCTCTTTCATCAGCTCTTTGAATGCTACATGGAGCACTCAGAAATTCTCACACCACTTCTCCCCTGAGGCCTTTATCATCTGGTTTTTGTCTTTTTCTGCAACTGCATTTGTGTATAAAGGTTATCATGTTTTATTTCTCTATGGATAGATGTTTGGGGAAAGTTTTGAATTTTAATATAGAATATATTGGCTCTGCAATAAATTGCATTATGAATGCAGAGGTTGAGGTTATTGCATGGTTGAGGCCAAAACAGAAAGCAGATTTTATATACACATTAAGGAATATGCAGCACTAGTTCTCTGGTGTTTCAAAGGCTCATGTGTATTTAACTTCACAGCCACAAGTAATTCATTGACAGTAATGGAACTCCTTTTGTCCACTTCACATAAAGTGTTTGCTTATACAGGAATGAAAGTTTATGTCCTCAGTCACAGAACAGTTCCTTGGAGGAATGTTTTTACTAGCCTTTCTTCTCAGTGCAATGAACCTTGCATAAGCCCTACATTTGAAGAACTGTCTTTAGACAAAAAGGAACTCTGTCTTCCACTTTCAGTGGTTACATGATTTACAAGCAAGGTATCTTAAGCCTTCTGTGATTATTAAAGCAAAGTAGAAATGCTTTTCTTAGTGAATTAAAAATGTTGGCATTTTGCTTTGCTCTAAGGATGGGCTTAAAAAGGGGTCATTGTATATGCTGCATGAATGGATGGAGGATGGGGGAGAAGAGCAATTGCTTTAATTTCTTGATCCTATTTTTTAAAATGTTGTTAATGATGAAAATGTTTGCAGAGGAGATTAAACTCCACCAAACCTTGGGCAGATTGAAATGAAGATGAGTTTAATGTCTGAGATTATCTTTTGAATACTTTCTTCTTTTAAGTATTGCTCTGTCAGCAAACATAGTTCTGATTTTTACATTTTTATAGACCATGTGAGTTCCCTGTAGGCACATTGTCTCTCTTCAGTGATTTATATAGTTAGAATTATAGGGGATGATAAGCATTTGCTGTTCAATAGTGTAGTTAATGCTCAGCCCCCCCCCCCCCCCCCCCCCTCCCAGGGTAACAGAGCAGTGAAGCATTTACTACCCAGTGGTAGTTCTGCAACAATCAGCAGCAGTGCTGCTCTATCACAGTAAATTTATATCAGTACACTTCAGCCTCGGGGAGCTGAACATTCACTCAACATAGCCTAGACAAAACAATCAGAATGGACATTTTCCAGTCTTTCTGGGTGGCACAACAGGAGGAGCTGACTATTGTAATTGGATCAGAAAGAGAAATCACGTATGTGAAACAGGAAAATTATCCAACCTTTATTTTCTCTCCTTTTTTTCCCTTTCAGAGTAAAATAGATAAATGCTTGGACTAGAAAGCTTTTGGAAACCTGAAAGTTAAAAAAACGTTTCTGTATTGGCAGACCCACTGCCAATATGGTGAGATGCCAGAGAATCTAGGAGGGTTCCAAGCTCTTCACTCCTTTGCTCAAGAGGAACCTCCTCTATAGGTTGGTGAGCTTTCAGGCACTGTGGAAGTACAACACTTCTGTTCCTGTGATTGTGATGAGAAAACAGCAAGGACTGCATCTGCCAAGCAATAGTAGCATTTCTCTTCCTGGTTATTTTTCTTCAATAGGCCTGAAAGCTTTTTATAAAGTAAGTCAATGTCATCAGGGTTCAGGAGAACAATTAGTGTTCTCTTCTATCCTTCTGGTTACAGGACATGAAGAGGGTAAAACATAAAATGCCATAAGATCAATATCTGGCTACGAACCTGGTGTCACTGGAAGGATTATGTGGGGTTTTGATTGTGGGTTGGTTTACACAACACAATAGATGGGGTACACCTGTCCCAAAGGGGAAAAGGTTCTTTGGCACAGTTGTTAGCAGGGCTCACAGAAAGAGATCAAATGAGATTTGAAAGGAAAAAAGGATAAAGCCAGGCTCCCTAGAGATAAAACCTGGGCATAGCACAACAATATTGAAGGGTGGCTTTTGTGGCAAGGTCTGTGAGCCTGAGGGATGGAGATCCATGCAGCAGCAAAACCACAAAGGTTATTGATGTTAGAAACCACGACATTGAGAATGGTTATGCAGGAATTCAGATTTATCTCCTCAGGAAGGGGTGGGATGGATCAGTAGTCCAGGTGAAGTGGTTCTACACCAGTGCAAGCAGAACAAAAAGGAGGAGCTGGAAGCCCTAGTGCACTAGTGCATCAGGAACACCGTGACGTAGTTGCCATCATGGAAATGTGGTGGAATGTTTCACATACCTGGAGTACTCCTCAGAGGGATAGGCAAGAAAGGAGGGCATGTCGGGCAGCCCTGTATTTTAGGGAGTGTCTTGATTGTTTAGAGCTTGATGATGGTGGCAACAGGGCTGAGTGCTTATGGGTAAGAACCAGGAGGCAGGCCAACAAGGCAGGTATCATGATGGGAGTCATCTCAGATCACCCAACCAGGATCAAGAGGCAGATGAAAAATTCTGTAAGCAGCTGGAATAAGTTTCACAATTGTTAGCCCTTGCTGTCCTGCAGGACTTACAAGGTGTCTGCTGGAAATACAGCACAGCAGAGAGAAAATACTCTAAGAAGTTCCTGGAGTGTTCCTGGAAGACTAGAAACAGTGATCATCCCCCTGTATACTTGGCACTGCTGAGGGCACATCTGGAGTATTGTGTTCAGTCTTGGGGCCCTTATTTGAAGAATCACATTAAGTTAGTGGAGAGTATCCAGAGGTGGACAGCAAAGCTGGTGAAAGGTCTGGAGAACAGGATTTATGAGGAACAAGGAAGGGAGCTGGGGTGGTTGAGAAGGAGATTCAGAGGAGACATTATTACTCTTTACAACTACCTTAAAGGCGACTGTAGCGAGTTGGGGGGGGTGTGGGGGTGGGGGTGTGGGTGTCAGCCTCTTCTCACAGGTGCAAGTGATAGGATAAGAGAAAATAGTCTCAAGTTGCACCACATGGGTTTAGATCACATACTAGGAAAGCCTTTTTCACCAAAAAGGGTTGTCAAGCACTGAAACAGGCTGTCCAGGGAAAGTGGTTCAGTCACCATTCCTGCAGTATTTAAATAACATGTAGATGTGCTTAAGGGACATGATTTAGGGGTGAACTTGGCAGTGTGCAGCGAGAGATCATCAAGTGAGATCATCAAGTCAGACTTGATGATCTTAAAGGTCTTTTCCAACCTAAACGAGAATTCCATGATTCTATCTTTGTATGCAAGGTCTTAAAACCAAAGCAGAAGGAGGCCCCAGGCGATAGCCATAGTCCTTCAGCAAGGCTGTGACAAAGTAAATATAGAGCTGAGGTTCCCAGGGTGTCTTGCTTAATGCTGTGGCTGCTGCAGTCAACACTGCCCTCTCTCTCTGAAATGCATTTGGAAGCCTCAGGCTGTAGAACAGCCAGCATCAAGAATAAGGACTGACAAAATTAATTTTTCTCTTGTGAATTATGAAAGATGGGACAAAGTAAAATATAAAAGAGGAGGAGAAGAAACTGCAGTAGGCAAGATGAGTTTCAGCGTAGAAAACAGTGGGAAAGTGTGAAGTGGGATTTCTGCAAAGCGGGATTTCTGTGAGACAGGATTGTAAGTGCTCCAACCCCACAGATGCTGCTGTGACTGTGAGAAAATATGATTGCAGTGAACTGAAGAGGTGTGAACTCTGCTTTGGTGACAGGGAATCTACAAATAATGACCATTATACCTACACTGCATCTATAAGCCTGACTGGTTGTGGAGACACAGCATAAATATAGGCGAGCTTCAGTGCATGTCTCAGGGCCCTCAGGTCTCAACATCGTACATTTGCCAGCATCTCACTGCACCAGAGAGCCTGAACAGGCTGTCGGCAGGAAGGCTTCAAGCTGAGAGGGCAAGTCAGCTTGCCCAAGAAGATGTCTGTGTTATGCTTTGTGCTTGCCTGCCTGCAGCAGTGTGGAAAGAGCATTTTGAAGAGGCTCAAAAAGGGTAATGTTGACAAGCAAGTGGAGAAGTGAGGAAAAAAGCATGATTTTTATTAAAGCCATGGTGAAAGAGCTGCTAACATCCTCTGGCAGTGGTGAGAATTTGAATCATTAAAAAGAAGTTTGATGGCATTAGAATTGGTACTGTTTTGAAATCAGCATAAAAATTAGGATATGCAAAACTTTCAAAGAACAGGAATCTGATGGATAATGGGGGTAAAAATTAAATGTAAATGGCTAAATTGGCTGAAAACCCTGAGAAGATCCCAGCTGAGCTGTTGCAAACAGTGATCAGATGAGCGTGGTTCTGTCCCTGCTGACAGCAGGAATAAGCATCACTCACCCACACCCAGCCTGAATCTGGCCATAAAACATGGACACTGACAACAAAGCGAAGAGGACCATTTACATAAAGCCTGGCATGAACCCTACAGAATTGACAAAGATAAATCTTATCCAGTTAGACAGTGTGGCCTGCTTGGTCACTCTAGTCAAGGAAATCAAAAGTATAGTCCAGTCCTAGAAGGGAGTTGAAAACCGTGAAATGAAAATAGAAAAGAACTATGAAAAAATTCAAAGACAAAATGAAAAGGTCACACTTAGAGTCAAAGGGAAGACAAAGGGGCACTAAATGAATAGCAAATGAGCTTACTATGAGGCACAAGAATAATCTCAGCCGCTTCAGGATTCGGGGAACTGACTCATTCCTTCACCTCATGCTGTAAAAGACAGGTCTCTTGGGGAGAGTGGTAGTAATATTTGAATGATTTCAGTAGTAATATAGAAGGAAGTTGAGAATCATGAAGGACTCATTACATAAGGATTCAGAAACTGTGGGCTCAGAACTAGGAGAGAAATAGCTGTGGAAGATCCAGTATTAATGCTGTAAGTCTCCGTGCACATGTAGTGGTACAAAGAATCTGTATCACTTTATCTCTGATAAAGCATTTACCTCTGCTGTTACCTCCATCCTCCTCCCTGCATCACAGTGTGCCTAAGGCAAGAGGAGTGAGTTGAGGCTTAGTGTGGAGTTACACAATGCTAATAAAGGCAAGGGTGCCTCACAGAACATCTATTATAAGTGGTAGTGTGTATGATTGAAAGAGTGGATGTCTTCAACTAAGAGCAAAAAGATATTTCTTTGAACTCTCTGGAACTGAAAGAAATCATGGATTCAGTCAGAATGGTACTGTACCAGACCACTTTTATAGGCTCTTTCCAGAGAAGAATCACATATGGAAACAATTTTTGATAACGTGCTGTAAAATACATTCCAGGGAATATTCCAATCTTGGCAGAGATTGAACTAGACAGTTTAATAAGCCTTCCATCCCTAATTTCTCTCTGCTGTGATTCTTTAAGCTGAAGCCACATAATTTTATGTTCTCCATAGCTTTTGAGTCCTCCAATATTTACTGATTTATAGCTTGGCTTGTATATAACAAACTCCAGGTTGCTTGAGGAAGAAAGACACCTTAATCACAATAGCAGGCTTCAGTCACCTCATTGCCAGCTCCAGACCCTAGTTTTATTTATTTATTTAATCCATGGAATGATATATACCATAAGAAATATCTACATTGGCCAGCCTCACCTAGGGTATTTATTAAATCTTCATATTAACAAAGTGCAGAGCAGTAAGAGTGATATGAAAATACAGGGCAAGATACACAGGAATTAGATGATGGCTTGGGGGAGCCCACCCTCATTATTAAAGCTGGAGTGTTGGGAAGAGGTGGTGTTATAACAAATAATAGATATATTCTGTGTAGCTTCCAGGGACTATGCACACTGCACAGCCTTTGATGGGCAATATGCAACTTTTGGAGGGTGCAACATTTCACATTGTGTGGATCCAGAGAAGAATTTGTTTCTTCAGAGCATCTCGGAGACTCACATCTGTATCAGGTACTGCTGGCAAGCAAAATCTTTGCAAAAAATCTGATACCTGAAACCCCAGCTTGGGAGTAGCTGTTATGGAGGACAGAGTTGTTTGGACTCATCCTACCTTACTGTAAAAATCTGAATCTTCACTGGAGAAGAATCACCTTGTGAAGGTACTGCTCTTTCTGCTGTCTATCCTACAAAACAGAGACGCAGGCACTTCCAGAGGTCAATTCATCCCACATGTCTCTCTTAAGAGGAATGACATCAAATCACCAAGAGTAAAGCTTACCTTTCAGAACATCCAGTTTGATGGGGTATACTTCAACCAACAAGTTAAAAACTTCTGTCTTTTTTCCTTGAAAAGGTGTTTTAGAAGGCTGAAGTCTCTAACAAAGTTATGCTGGGGTCCAAGGCTTTGATAGCCTGCATTATTAACAGTGCAACATTTTCATACTCAGAAAGGGGGGAGTGAGAAGCAGGGAGAATAAGAAACCAAATAATATATTTGTGCATAATAATCCTGAATATTAGATAATTTTCTATTTTTAGTACGGTTTTAAATAGTATGAGGACTGATTATGAATCAGTAAATCATAATTAATTATTAATCAGTCTTCACTCCAGATGTAATCTCAGGTTTTGGAAGAGCTCTTGTTTGAATAACTAGAATTACAATTTTTATATTCAAGGCATGTTTGCATCATCTAGGATTCTAGCAGGAAGTCTGTTTCACTATGACTGTGTTGAACTCGAGCATGACAGTGTTGGTTCCTGTGAAGCAGATATGCAAAAAGCAAATGACTGGAAGTATCACCCATATTGATTTTTCTGTCATCAAGAGCTTGTTAGGTCTGTCTTAATAATACAGTTGAATCTGAGACAGGATAATTAAACGTGTCTATGATGGGCTTAGTTTTGTGAAACACAGAACACCCAAACTCTAGCAAAGCAGTGAACAATTTCTTTTAGGACTGTGTTTATATCTGTAACATTCTTAAACACAGTCATTGTGGGGGCTGGCAGCAGTGACTGCCTAGAAAAACCTCCCTGAGTCGTGTTGGAAGCCCACACTGAGTGTCCTGCAATTTTGGATCAGTGTCAGTTAAAATTCAGTTTGTAATATCCAGATAAGAAGTGTTAAAACAGCTGAATTAGTACTAGAAAAATCTGGTGTACATCCATTTACCTTCAGCCAGAGGTTGAAGGTTGCACTGATATGCCACTGCCACATGCTGGCTCCAGAGGCATTCAGAGTGTGACCTGGTGAGCTGCTGTTACAAACACCTCAGACAGGTATGAACATTATTTATTGAAAAAAGACTCCTTCAGACATGTGACATAATGCTATGGGACAATGTTACAGCAGGTCTGGGATTTGTATTTCCTTTTTCTGGGGTAACAAAGCAAAATTTGAAGCCACATATTAGAATAAAGTACAAGTTCAGTGATGAGGTGGCAGATGAGAAAGGCAATTCATTTGTGCTTGCACATTATGTCTTTACCTTGAACGCAGTACCGCGGCCCAACTTTTAGACTTGACTTTGCTCAAGATAATTTGATATTGATCAGCCTTCAGGTGTAATGCCACAACAATCAAACTGATCAAATGCAAAGTTACACAGATATGGCTTTTTAGACACATTATTTCGATGAGAAATCATCACATTGCAGAGAAAGAAAGCAGAGTGGCAAAAGCATATTCATCATGCTTAGTTTCTTTTTTTCTCTTCTGGTGTACTTGTATTGAGTTTTATTTTTAACATTGAAGAACAGCTAAGAAATATGTGGTTATTTCAGACATTCCATGAGCATTTTTTTTTTTTTTCTTTTCATTTGAAACCTCTTATAAGCACTAATAATGTGAACAAAGAGTTTAAACCAGATATTTGAAAAAGAGACAATGGCTGAAATTTTAAATTCAATTATTTACTCCAACCTATCTCTGAAATTCAATAAGTTCTTTAAATTCAGTGGAGACAGTTCTCATTCACTTTAATGAGGAGAGTGTTTAGACCCTGCCAGAACTCATATTTATAAGTGAGACACATGTACCTGTCTTGTTCTATCTCCCTGTGTTATGGTGCTGCCAACAGTGTCCATTTCCAGTGCAGCACTGGTGTTCTGGGGCTTTCTAATTCCATATACCATTTGCAGCTCATCAAACCCATGACCACACAAGATTATGTACTTTCATACCTAAGGCTATTATTTTGACTGTGACATTAAGATTGAGCCAAGGTGTATTGACATCCAGAATATTTATTTGATATTTGCCCAGTATGATTTGTGTTGCATTTCTACAACCAAGCACATTTTGAAAGAAATTTTATTTATCGAAAAGGCATGAAGGTCTTATGGACACTATCTATATTCCTGCATCTTAAATGTCTTAATTTCAATTTTAATTTTTTTTTCATGAAAAACAAAAAGTGTTCTTTAATGAGGAAATAGACATTCTCAAGAGTCATGCAATCAAAACTTGAATTGTGATTTAACATAATATTAAAAGGAATTTAGAATTATAGTCTTCTCTCTCAAGTTCAATATGTAAGTAGAAGTAATCAGTGTGATTGTTTAAAATAATCCTTTTTCAGTGGGAATTGCAGCAGCACCCAAAATTCATCAAGGCATGGACATATGTTCGTCAGTCAAATAATCACCATGATCTTCTAGACATTTAAAGGCATTAAATCTTCACATATTAGATTCCAACTAACAGAGGCTTGGGCAAGTTTTTTATATGAAGAATATAAAACATGTTAATTAATAAATCCATGTGCAAACTCACTAGCTTAAGACTGTATAGTAGAAACATGGAAACTGTTATGTTTTTCCCCTTGGGATGACAATTTCACAATTAGAAACAGAGCTTGGAAAGACATGCTTAGGAGACTCCTTTCGGATGAGCTAATTAAGAATGTTGTGTTTATTTTTGTGTGCAGCCAAGTGAACAGCACTATTATGGCAGGAGGAACTAGATAATTTTATAATCCCAGTCACAGTCAGTTCAAGTGTCTAAGTTTAGTTTCGAGACAGTGGTTCAACCTCAGGTTGGACACATTTTTTTCAGTCTGATAATGCTGAAGGTAATAAAATATGCAAACAACTCCTGAGGGTAGGTTACATTACCTAAATATGACTTCTTTAAATTAAAAGTGCCGGCTTAGAAAAAATAGAAACCATAGAGATTCAGATAAATGTTTTATAAAAGATACAGAAGCCATCTAATGTTCTTATCCACTATTAGTAAGAGTAAGAACTAAAATATTTTCTGTGCAGCATTTACACTTGCTGCAGCATCATGTCTTTTGTTACTAAATATACATCTACCCATCCAGGCAAGTCCCATTGGTTACTCTGGTGCTTCATTTGGTCATGATGCTTTGTCATCTGACAAGAACTGATTGATGTCAGTGAAACAACCTCAACAGTAATCCCTGCTGATGTATTCATCTGTTCAGGAGCTAAAAATAAACACAAAAATATTTCTGCTGAGAATAATTTTTTTTATGCTGTCTTTGAGAAATAATATTAACAATAAAGTAGTATAGCTGCAGATGTAGCCCTGAGCATATAAAATAGTACATTGTAATATTAAGAGTCAAACTGCTGTTGTAGCAGACAAATACAATAATGGAGACTGTAGGAATCCTTACACACTCTATGAACAGAGCAAGAATCAAGTGAGCTTTTTTTAATTAGGAAAACACCCCTAGCTGAATTACCAGTTAAATTGTGTGCATATGTACATTGTACATTATAGAAAGAGAAAACAATGCATTTTTCATGCCAGGTTCAAAGCCATGTGCCATTTGGGTAGTTGTATTGCTTTACCTTTGCCTAATAAAATAATTCCTTTACTTGTTCTTGGTTTATTATCATAATGCATGACAGTCACTGCTTCATAAAAAACACTGTTGAAATTTGTCTGTTGTCCCAGTGAAGGGAAGAATAAAATCTCTTTGTTTTGAGTTCAGTGGTCAAAATTCTACTTTGTACACAATATTTTTAAGCAGCTTATTTCTGTTGTTTGGGTTGGTTTGTTTTTAGTTGTTTTTTTTTAATTGAGAAAGAAAGTATATTGACCAGCTTGAAGGTTTAATATGCTCCCATGCACTTTTTATAAATTAGTCATTAGGAAAAACCTGCTTCTTAATCCCTGCTACTTGGTGCAAGTCTATTGTTTTTTACAATCTATCTTGATTACAAGAAATTGAAATGCCTTGCTGAGAAGCAAGTAAAAAAGTACTTTGGTAATCACTTAGTAGCGATAGAAAATATCTTATCTGAATCAGGTTCTTGAAATTTAAGCAATAAAATTTTACTTTTTTTTTCTGAGACAATCAGTTGTTGAGTTAAGACTCCCATCTTCCTTGTCCCTTGCTTTCTCTCTCCGTGTATGTTTGTCTATATTCTCCTGCTTTTGAAGCAATTGACTCATTTAAACTGAAGTCTAACAGATATTTGTGCGAGCTATTACTACAGATTTAAGAAAATATATAGCCAGTTAGAAGAGGGAGAGGTAGTTTACATTCTCAAACATGCTGTGCTGTAGGGAAGACAAAGTAATTTTTTCTTTATGCAGTAGAAAAATAACCAGTCACATTGTCATGTCCATCTGACCCAACTAACAGGCTCATGTTAATTCTCTGAATTCACTTCCCATGCAGTTTTTCCAGAATCACAGCTGCTTTGGGCTGAAATTAAATGGAAATTGTCAAGGCTGCTGTTCTGATTGCAACACTTAAATCAAGAATAATGTTTTCCTGGGGCTTCCTTATATTCCAGAAAAATTCCATGAACGCTCCTTAGGAAAAAAGACATCTTTCTATTCCTACCTAGTAAGCGGAAATTTGTCTACTAGGTGTTGTGTCTTGTTTTCCTGATAAAATGAAAGCCAAATAAAACAAAATGTCACCAGGTGAAATGGAAAACGTAGCACAATGAAGATTCCAAAGCACTAATAGATAAGGAGTTATGCAAGAAATCGCCCAGTATCATGAGAATAGGGGACAACATGATGATAAATCACATATGTGTATGACAGGTACTATTTCAACCCAAGAAATGCTTGTTTCTCCTTCAATGAAACAACTTACTGCACAGAGAAGGAAGTTTTACATCCCTTCATGTTGGAAATTTTTCTTCTTTCTTTAATTCACCTATTCTACTAAAGTGAGAGTTTTGGTGTCAGGAATGCATGTAAGCCCTAGCAGGAGGCTGGAAGCCTAAATCGTTTTGTGTTTCCAGCACTGTAATACTGAAATTTGTTGACTAGAAAAAATCATATCAGAATAAATAAACTTCATGAAAAGGGAAGCCTGCTTACAAATTTAGTGCATTTGAAAGATATTAATTTGTATTTCTGTAATTGTACTTGTCTAACCCAAATTCTGCAGTACAAAAAAACCCATAAAATTCAGGGTGTTTTGTTTTCAGGCTCTTGTAGATTTTTTGGGAAAATGTTGAGCTAAGCCAAAGCTTGCTATAAGAAGAGGGAGGAGCCAGAATCTGAACCTGTTGCTTCACTAAAACAAACAAACAAGGCAAAAAAAAAAAAAAAAAATCATAATTTTAAATAATGCCAAAATCAGAAAGCCATAGAGGGTTCTGGTGTGGATTACAAGGTGTAACACAGACTTATGTGGGTTGAGCTGATTGACAACAAATTTAAAAGTTGACCATAGATGTTGCTGGTCATGTGTGTTAGTGCTCCCTTTGCAGGAGAAACACTTATGATTAGCTACAAGGCCGTTTAAAAAAATGTTAGAAACTGGAATAAAAAATTAGTCACTGGAGTACTCCAGTTGAAGCTTTCTCTAAGCAATTATTCGTGGGCCAACTTCTTAATGAAAAATTTCCTGTGTTTCTGCTGTGATCAAACTAAAGAAGCTGAACCCTATTCTTCAAACGTTAGCCCAGCTCCTTGTTTGACAAATCCAAAATGTGTGCGGATATCAAAGTACTGTAGGTTTGTTAGGGCTTGACACCAAATTAAAAAGAAACAATTTGGTCATCTACACCATCTGACATATTCTGACTTCATCTGTTTTGGGGATAAAAAGTGACAATGGAAATTTATTAGTCACAACACCAGGTGAGCCCAAGATCATGAGAAAAAAAAAAATTAAGAATATAAAGAGAGTTTGTTATCAAATGGGTATTTTTATACTCCATGGCAGAATCTAGTTAAAGATCTGAGGAACAGAGTTCCTGAAAATGGGAAAGGTCATCTTCTGTGCATTATTTACATCCATCACAAACCAACCTTAGGTTTTTTTCTGAATAGTTCTATGTGCAGGCTTGATTGCCTTTTAAAATTGCAGCTTTTTCACTCATTTTTGCTTTGCTCATGTTTCATCTAGAGATGGAAAATTTGCAGCAAAGAACAGGTAAGGAGACAAAATGGGCCGTGAAAAGGTGAAAGAATCTAGACAAAGGAGCAGATAAGCTGAAATATTGCAAAAGAATGAGCATCTGTTTCCTAGAGGCTTCATCCAACAACCAGAGCTACTTGCATTATTCATGTGTAAAGAGGACATAGAAATGGCTTCTCATGTTCTTAAAAGTGTGACACATATTCTGTTTAATTACCAGAAGTACTGCTGTGAAGTGAGGGAACACCATAAGAAATATTTTTCTCTTTTCATGTAATATTTTGGAGTTGGGTTTTTTTTTTTTTGTTATTATGTGTAACAGTGCATATCAGATAGTGAACCAAAAATGAATGAGCCAATCACTTTTTCCAAAAATTAAAGATAAGCACCACTAGTTCTTGCTGTTCAAAGCATTGAGATTTTCACTGACAGATGTGCTACTAAAAATTGTAGTGAGTGTACTCTGAGCGTGGTTTTGCTGTTCCCATACATTCCTTATCTGGTTCTTCTGTTCATTGTTTAATGACATCACTATCTGAATATTATATCAGTAGCAGTACAGTAATTTTTCCTTTAGTTTTCTTTCTATGATTATGTTTGCAGATTGAAGAATACCTTTAAGGTTTTGGGTTTTTTTTCCCTTAAACGGGTGTGATCTGGTATCCTCTCTTTCTTCCAGCCAGGTGGATTTGTGGCAATGACAGAAATTACCCCTAAGTTGGCCTGGGGTACAGCCCACTGAAGCTGGTGAAATAGAACTGACTTGGGTGGCATTCAGGAGCTCTGAACTCAACACAGCAGAGACCCAGCATGACTGAAGTTTCGAAGTTCTACTGCAAGGTAAACTGCTGTAAAGTAGCAAAAATCATTATTTTCAATGTAGAAATCCTCCTTTTAATATCTGAGGATTCATTCCCCTCTGTCTTGTTTTTGGTTTTGTTTTGGGGTTTTTTTGACAGATAGCCCTGACCTGTGTGAGGAGTTTCCCTGGAGAACATCATTAAATAGAGTTTTTCGCAAAAATAATCACACAAATCCCATTATTTTCCTACTTAGGTTTTGAGATTAAATGCAGAGGAATGGGAATAGGTAGAATTTGCTTATCAAACCATTCAAGAGCACCATATAGCTGTAAATAAAGTATTAGGTAAGTATTAGAAATATGGATTCAAGTTCCAGAGCGTAAAAAGGCCAACAACAATCATGCCACAAAAATCTTTTTCTGTGAATTCCAACTGTGGGAAAACTAATTGTGTTTGCTTTTATAGATAATATCAAAAAATTACAGGGAGAGGAAAATTCATGTGGGAATAACAAGTCATACAATGAATGAAAGTATTCCATTTTAGAAAGGGATTCTTTTTTAATCCATGAATGAAAAAACACTTTGTATTGGTTTTTGTTGAAATATTATAATAATCTTTTGGGAGCTATTTGGTTCAAGAGGTATTCTGTGGTCTGGATTACTAAATGATAAGATGTAATGAAGCGATTCAGCTAGCAGCTGACTTGGTGGAATAAGAAATGGTAGTTTAGAGTCCAGTTTGTGGTTGTTTGTTTTCTTGATTTAGCCTCAGGAAGAAGCTTAAACGTTTAATTCTGTAGCATTTCTAATTTTATACGAAGTTCACAGTAAAGCATAAGGCAACTTTGCCCTAGTTTACATTGGCTTTTTTAATTAAATGTTTTGTTCTTTTCATTGCAAACCAAAATTTAAACAAAAAATCAGCAGAGATTTTAGCTACACAATATTCCTTTTGAGTGGGAGAAAAAGCTCTTATTGGTGACACTAGGAAAGGTTCTGTCTTTCTCTTTTATCTAAAGCCTGGGTTAATTTGTTGAGTTTTGCTAGCTGAGTTTGTGGTTTAGTCACTCAGATGAACTCCTGCAGTTGCTAATGAATAATCTTCACAAAATTGTTATCTGTGAAAAGATGATTTAGCTGCACTTTATAGGCTGGAACAAGGCACATCAGAAACAGCAAATATTTTTGTGGCTCTGGTGCTGTGTTCAGTGTTTATGAACAACACCTCCTGTACCTGAGCCAAATGTGTGTGCCACAAAAGTGTTGTGTTGATGTGCTATTAGTGCACTAACAGAAGGAATACAATGAAACTTTAAATTCAGTGAACCAGATTGGTTTTGGACTGGTTTTGTGTGGTGCTCTATTATACAAACTGTAATGGAGTCTGATTTCAGGGTGCAGTTTCAGCAAAGCATCTTTAATGGCAGGATTGTGACCTGTTTGTTCCAAAAAAATGAAGCCTTGGAATAACCTTTCTCTTATCTCCTCCACTCTCCATCTTGATTTGCACAAGCCAAACAACATTTCCACTAAACAGAAGAATAGGATTCTGGCTGAAGACTTTCAAATATTGTTATGGGTTCCCAAGGGCCCCTGAAAATGTTATTTTTGCAGAATAGGAACTTGAAAACAAAACTGCAAACAGAGTGGGATCATGCCTTTGACTTCCCTTCATAACTGTACACAGAGTCATTTCCACATGCTTATGGTCATTCCTTCTCCTTTATTTACATTTGATTACATGTGAAGTGTACATTCAGTAAAAAGCTTGCTAGACTGAATTTTGAAGCTGGCTTGATGCTGCCTCTTTTACCCATTATTTGGTAAATCCAGAATATAGAATGTGTAGATATCATAGAATTAAATTTTGGTTCTTTGTTTAACTTGGGACTCCTGCTTTACTAAAAACTTAGCTGTGAAAATTCTAACTAGGTGAAATAATTCAGGCAAACAAAGCCCAAGCCAGATACAATAACTTGGAAGCAATATATTTTTTCCTGAGAATTCTAGGAACTCAAGTGGGAAATACTGACTCATTCTGCACAAACCTCAGCCCAATTCTTACCTCATTTCTAACCCAACTCTGCAGATTCACCAGTCCAGCTGCATTTTACATAGGCAGCTAAATGCCTGGGCATTTCTTTAGATTTTAATTTTTTAATTGAATGTGATATAAGCTGAGAGCTGATTTGTTTGAGCCTAGGCTTCTACTACATGTGAGCCTTGCCCTCCAGGTTTTTTTGTTCTTGATTTTCAAAAACCTTCATCCTGGTCATGAACTCTGTGGTTTAAATGCAAATTGTTTGCATCATTATTTCTAGATGAATGATTCACTAGTTGAAAAGTAACTGAGGGGAAAGAAAAAAAAAACCAATAAAAATGACAACCAAACTTAAGGGATTTCTACAGAAAAGCAATAACCTGGATCCCTCTAGAGGCCGTTTGTGTAATATTTGGTAGGAAAAAAAAAAGATTTGAACTTATCTCCCAATTCACTGTCTACAAATAAAGGAAGCTTATCTATCTCATGTTGTTGCTTATTATCTTGCCGGAATGCTTCTGTCTGGTGGTGAAAGCTGCATAATTATTGTACTTTCTCTCCTTCAAACTAGTTCTTCCATAGAGTTGAGCAATGCAGCTCAATGAGTATCTGCATGAACTGATTCAGTCTTAAATTAACTCCTAAAGGCAGGTTTCCTTGAAAACTGTTTTTAGAAAGTAAGTGATTTATGTCAGAAACTAGTTGGGGCCCCAGTAAGTTAGGTTTCCATTTGTGGTATTATTGCCAAGGAGTTAATTAAACAGACCAAACAACAGGGATATGACTCCTTTCCATCTGTGCATATTGATTCTGATCTCAGGCAAATCTTAAATCCTGTAAGAGACAAAACAGTCCCTAATAGTGGTGGAAATCTGCAGGCAATAACCCAAAGAGAGGTGGTTTCCTTGGAAAGGATCAGTGCTCAACACAGCAGGGTGAGGAACAGAACTTCCTGAACCCTTCCCACTGCTTCTGGGGTACAATGATTTCTCCACATTAAATCCTTCCTGAGTCTGACAGCACTGCTATTCCAGTGTCTCATTCAGGATAATCTGCTTATTGGGGTGTGTGCATGGACTTAAAGGATAGAGTCCACTAGTGTATTAGCAGTCCCTGTGACACAGCAGACTGGGAAAAAGAGAGTGAAGTATTGGCAATGTGTCGCAATCTGTTCCTCACTGACTGATTGAAAAACCTTGCCACAAAAAAAAACCCCAAAAAACAACCTCAAATCAATTTAGATAGATAAATGAAAAAAGTCAGAATGTCGTCCTAGTGATCTTGGTCAAATCCATCAAAGAAACCTTGCCACCAAGGTTTTTGTATGTACTTTTTGCAATTTGAGTTGATGGTATGTAAATACTTTGAAATTAAAATGCCCTTTACAATATTTTTGGTTCATCTTTGGTCCTTGTTCTGTTTCTCATGAACATTTTTCATTCTTATCTGCTTTCTAGAAAAGCGCTATAATCCCCTGTCACTGTGTTATTCCATGGGATCCTACCAGGTGTTTTAAAATCAATTTTAATTTTTTAATTAAATTAATATGAAGACTAGTATATATATTCATACTTTGGGCATAGAGAAAAATAGGTTTTGATCATTCATTTTGTGCAAAATATCCCTTTGTACACCATGAAATGTAATTTTATCCACATGACTGCTGATGAGGTGCTTTTCAAGAACTGTTGGCAAAAATTACCAGCCATATTCATCTTTGCTGTAAAGGTGAAAAGAATAATGTTATAATGAAAGACAAAGATGTGGGAGAATACTCATAAAGGCCACTTACAAAAGAATTTATAGAGAGAGCACCATCTTTTTATGTAGCATTATGCTGCCTTCGGAATAAAAACCCTGTAACATGTGTATATTGAGCACAAAAATATAGCAAAGCATAGGGAGATTAGGCATAATTTGGGTTAATTTTCTCACCACTAAATGTCATTGTACCAGAACAGAATGATCTGGGGTTCACAAAAAGAACTGGTAGTGACAAAATCTCCCTTACTCTTGTGCTGGAGCTCAGCCAAGAGCTACTGATGGTATGGGGAAGACTCCAGCAGGTCTGGTAGCATTCTTTATTCTTTTCACCACCTTGCCTAAGTACCACTTTACATTTTGTCCACATACTTGTTCAAAGTTTCATTTCAGACCAGGAAGTATATTTGAAAGTATGGGAGTGGTCACTGGGTACTCTTAAGCAATATAATTCTTTTATTCTGGCTAGATCAGCAGGGCAATTGATTTATGGCTGTTTATTTCTGCCTTGGTTAATTAAGTGGGAAGCAATAACTCAGGAGCTGCATCTGCCAGCAAGTGGAGCTCTTTGCTAGTCTAGGGAGGTGTGTCCTCACCAGGAGCCTTGCTCCATCCTAAACTGAAACTACTGGAGAGCTGGTCTTCAGTTTTGTTTTGGCCCTTTTGCAACTTTCACATTATGTTCCAGTAGTGTTGGTTTATAAAACAAAGGGGAAAAAATGGGTAAAAGCAGGCAATTTATAAATGTTTCTATTTCCATGGAGATTTTATGGCTTTTTGATTTGACAGCTAGATAATGTACTTATTCCCTTCACCCCTTAAAAGGAAGGGAAGTTTTTAACATTCCATTTTTAGTTTATGTTTTTGTAAGAAATAGATCCCAGTAGTTTTATTAAAATGGTGGAGTTTGCCATACCAGGAATACGGGGCATGCAGGGGACATTTTCCTGTACTTCTCAGACTCTGGGCTCATTGCCCACTGATGAATGTTTATAGGAGTAGTTTCTTAGAGCAGGATGTCAGTCCAGCTGTTCCATCATCTACTTTGTGGTTTCATCAATGGTCTGAAGTTTAGGGCAGTGAAAGATCTTTAGTGAGAACCACTGTTCCAAGAAGAAATTTTATTTTAAATTCCTCTTCTTTCCTACTACAAACAGTCTTGATTAGGAAGGATTTTTAACTAAAACATAAAACTTTCCAGTCACATAAAGGAACACGTAGAGAAAATGTCATTCAAACAAGATGAGATGTCAGGATAAGTTTTCTAAATCAAATTCTCAAATGAATCCTCAATGAAATACTATCAAACATAACATTTGCCTGCTAATGCTAGAGGTACTCTTCTTTATGTACTTTATTGATGTTGAAGTCTCATTAATTTATGCTGATCTGTGGTTTACTTGGTATGTTACTCCATGTATGCTGGCTGTGTTTTATCCTAATCATTCTATTGGTTAGTGCCAAGTCATCCAGCTTTCTGAAGGTGGCTCATTTTGTGCATAACTTAAGTTCTGAAGTGCTTGTTCCCTCAGAGCCCACCAGTGTTCTTACGCCCCCATGGTCAGAATGTTATTGTTATATTTAAAGAAAAGCCTATTTTGGCAGGAAAAATATATTATTTTATGTGTGTAATTCTAATTTAATAAGACAAGAGGAGGAAGATGCATCCTCTCCTCACACAGCCTCAGCAGGGAACTCACTCTTTCCTCATGCTGGGCTGAGGATGAATAAAGCAGGGAGAATTCACCACTCCTCAGAGCTGGCTCTCTCCATGGCTCCAAACTGAAGCTGGAGGGAAGGGAGATTGGATTCCTGCAAAGGTTTTAAAGAGTTAAGCTCCTTTTCTCAGTGCTTCTGAGGAATAACAATCAGTAAATTTGCAATGTTAGTCATGCTAGTAACAAAATATTCCAAGAAAGTAGAATTTTCATCCCCAGTGTATGGGTGGAGGCACAGACTGGGAGATGGGTAAAGTGAATTCCCACCTGGTGAAGCTGGAAATTGTGTCCAGCTCTCTTGTACTCCGATCCTACTCCATGAGGCCTCTCACTTTTGCTCCTTTTGAAAATAGTTATTTTATGAGCCATCATTAGCTTTTCTCTGCTTTCATTGCCATGACAGAGTTCCCTGGAAATGCTTTGTAGCCTTCCATTCCTGGCCAGGTCTTTACAGCCCTGGACATATTCAAGCAGAGCTTTGAAGGCGACCTGCTTAGACAAACTGTATAACTCTGGAAACAATGGAAATAGCTTCCAGCTGGCTTCCCTGCCCCTGAAATCTCCTGGAGCTTCTTACTCTGAGCTGGCTCAATAGCTTTTGAGAAAAGATGCTGCCCCATCTCTTCTTCCTGACCCACTGATTTCTGGGAGGAATTTTTAAAAAAAGGAATTAAAAAAAAAGCTTGCGTTGCAGTAGACCTCTCGTTAGGTGTAGAAATGAGCCAAGGCACAGACTCTCATTTAACAATGTGAGAAGGATCCCAGTTTATTCTTCTTTACAGTTTACCCCTCCTGACTCTGATTACAGCAAGCTCCTGCTGTAGGGTCCAGCTGCAGACTCTGACTGCTGGTTATCTCCTGCTGGACTGGGACTGCAAGTATTAGTTTGCAGACTCTGACTGCAGGCTCCAACTCCATCAGACCCAGACTGACCCCACAGCAGATCTTTTGCCCGCAGTAACTCTCTTCCTTGTTTCATTCTTCTTTGTGTCTCTCTGGATCTTTCCTTCTCCCTCAGAACTTCTCTACCTCCTCCAAGTCCTCTTCATCAGAAGGATCCCCTGACCAGCCAACCCTCCCCTTCTATCATATGTATTAGTGACAGCTCTAACCCATTATGAGCAAGGCTGTTCCTCTTTTTTGGTAAGATGAATACAACTGTTACTTATCAGGGGCAAGGTTGCCTGTAATCCCTTCTTTCACACCACAAGCATGTAATCATAAAATGGAAATATAAATAGTTACAATCCTCCCCTTGTAGAGATCATTTCTCGAGTGGGAAGGTAGAAAAAATCCCTGTATCTAAGGGAAAGAACTGCTCCCTAAACAAGCACTGAGAAGAGATCTCTGTAACTATGAAATGAAGGGGAAAGTCTTCATAAGATGAGAGAGTGGCCCCTGCCAGCTTTCCACAGCACTCTCACTCCCTGTAACCTGCAGTGTTTCCCAGCCTCCACAGAAACCAAATCTCATCTGTGCTTTCCCTGAGTTCTTCAGGGGACTGATTGTTTTTCAGAGTACAAAGACTTACTTTATTTAGCTTTTGGGGGCTGTCAGAACCCACTCATATATTCAGAAGAGAACACCTGTATATCTCTGCAGGATCAACTTGTATTATTACTGCTACAGCACAGTGAGACTGTTCCCCAGATCACTCCCAGGCAAATCTGGCTTTTGTTCCACATAAAAATCAGGTCTCCCATAAACCAGAGCTCAGTTTAGAAACATACACTCAGGAACTGTGGCCTCTTACAAAGCAAGAAAGGCAGATAATAGTTTCACTCAATCAGAACAAGACAAAAAACCCTTCTCTGAAAACCCAGTGCAATAAGTCTCAAGGCTTCAGTAACTTGTGCTCCTCTCAATTGTGTGTGACTTTGTTAGAGGATTCATTAGTTAAGGCTAATGAGTGCTTGCCTACACACTCTCATCTCCATAACTAACACAGCAGCACTTGTCTCAGAGCATTACAGTGACATTACATCAGCCAACAGAGCCAACTGTGATTTATTAGACTGCAAAACAAAAACAGTGTAAAATTAGTTAGGATGAATATGGGGAGGTGAAAAAACATTGGACTCTGATCTCATGTGTTTCCTTCAGAGAGGATAGAGTCATTCTGCCCAAATCAAAGCCCCTGTATGCTCTTTGCTGTATCTTTGTATTCAAAAGTACCATGCAGAGAAGGCTGGATTTTTTGGCTGTATGTTAACATTCTCTGTCAATTTCCATGAGCATTAAAACTCTTTAAGCTCTAGGTAAGGCACAACTGACAAACTCATACCCGTAAGTTCTAATATGGAGAGGTGTAACATTAACTCCAATGGAAGAGTGCAGGGACTGTAAACTGAAGAAGTGCTTAAATGCTCTGATGGATCACTGCCTCCTTCTGCCCTGTTATACATCAAACTGGTGCAATTGAATTGAACAGGAAAGACAGAGCAACGTAGCCATAATTCATGGCCATAATTCATGCAAATTTAAGTAAGACACCCTCCCCTTTGAATTGAGTCTGTGTTGGCAGATTACACTGAGTCAGGGACTGTTTTGTAGCTTTGTGTCTGTGTGCTGCAATCAGCCCTGGAGAGGGTCTCTCAAAAGAGATGCTGGAATGACTGGAGCCACTCTGAGTTACTGGTGCTGCAGGAGAGGCAGTGAGGGCTGTGGTACACAAAGTGCTGGGTGGGTGATCAGTGCAGAGGAGGGACTGATGCTGAAAGCCCTGACTGGCATCAGCAATCAAAAGGCCTGTTCATACCTAGCTCCCAACAGGAAGCTTCCCATTCCACAGGGCAAAGATGTACCTCAAGAAAAGTTTAAAGGATCAGAGATAAGAAAGTAATGAAATATTTTGTCACTTATCTCATGTTGTTCTGTAAACAATGGACAAATTGAATAAATGCATTACTTTGCTAAGTATTTTGATGTTTCATAATTACTTTTGCAGGTTAGGCTGTTAGATAGGTGTAGTCTCTGGATGTGCTGCAATTGTTATCAAATGCAGAAAAGTTAATTTCCAAATAAGTCTTCTTTGGGCCATACAAACCACAGAATTAAATTTTATTGGGGTCAACTTTGGTTGTTTTTTCAATGATTTTCATGTAGGGGCTTTGGGCAGGGGTTTATTTCATAATCCTTTGTGAAAAGAAAAAGCCAAACTCAAGAAAATAATGGGTTATATGAAAGTTCAATCACAAGGGAATAGTTAAAAGAGTTGAAGAGTTCTTTTAATCTCTTCAAGATTATAATGGATTTATAAAGAGGAGGATTGGACTGACCTCAAATAAAGTAAGGTAAAACTATTCAAGAACAAAAGTAATATTTTTCACCTTCAGAAAACTGAACATGCACCTATGGACATTTCTGCTCTTTCTTTAAATATTGGTTATGAAAAAAAACCCCACCCACATTCATAAATAGATGGTGTGAGATCTCCTGATAAAATCAACAAAAGCAATTTTGCAGAGAACAAGCCTGACATTTAAATGAATACCCAGGGCTATAGATTGAAGAGAATAGGTAGATGGTTATATCCATTGCCTGCTGTCTTCCTTCTCTCCTGTCTTGTAGAGTAGTCAGGGTCAGAATAAAAGTGGACAGATTTTCTTTTGTAAAGGACTACAAAATTAACAATTTTTGCTTTGTGAAAACTAAGGATTCCATATCTTCTTTCATTATTATCATCATCTATTTTTATTTCCATCTCTAGTGCAATGCTTTGAGAATTGTTGGAATAAGTAGAGTAAAACTTCAAGCAAAAGAAAAGGTCATTCTGTAGAAGCAAACATCAAAAATAAGTCAGTAGCCTGTATCATAAACCCTTCTTTAAGATGCTCTGGTAGTGATAAAGGTTATTCAAGACCCAGAAAGAGTCCCACAGACTTAAATTTTCCAAAGTTACCCCTTTGGAAAAAAACCCCACCACCCCTGGATCAATATTGTTCCACATCATTGTGTGTAAACCCGAGTTCTTCAAAAAATAATGGAGCATGGAAAGGAGGTGAGTGGCCACCCACAAAGCATTGAGGACCAAGCTGGCCCTGCAGGAACCAGGGCCACCTGTGGGTGGTTGTGGCAGAGCTGCCTGGGCAGCCCAGTGCAGGCAGCTCCCACCCCGCTGCCTCCCTGCTGAATTCCTGCAGCCTTGGTGAGCCCCCTCTGCCAGCAGCTGCTCTGCTGCTCACAGACAAACTTCCTTGGGCACTTTTATTTTTGGATTAAAGCTTTTTGTCCCTCTCAGCCTGCAGAGCTGCAAGGAATTCACAGTTAAGATTCTAAATTATATAAAACAATGGAAAAAAAAAAAAATCCATACTCTTAAGAAGTTTATGTGTCTCTAGAGTGCTGAGATTGCCAGGCTGGTTGTGTAGTAGACCCGAGTGCAGAAAAACACTGCTTCTCTGGTTTTGAGGAGGCTGTCTCCAAAATTTCTTTTACAGTATTTTCCCCCTTCCAAAACAGGCCTTGTTTAAAGTTAGTCGCTTTTTGTAGAATGTGTGTGTGTCTGTGCCTGTCTTAACATGAGCTATAGAAATTTCAGTCTTTATAGACTTGGGCTGCAAGCCTGTTTTGGGAAGTTAGAGGGCACCATGTCTGAAGAGATTTGGCCTCTCAGGAGGAATGCAGCCCAATTTCTGATAAGACTGAAGTTTATGGGCAGTCACTAGCAAGGGAAGGACGGCTGTAGTGCACCTGCAGAGACCAAGGAAAACCAAATTCATGTCTGCTGCACAATAGTTACTACTCAGAATGGTTTGCCATTTATCCAGAAATATGCATAACACTCTTGGGGAAGTGTCACTGAGTGAGATGGAAGGGCTAAAAACCCATTAGTGCCCTAGTAAATCTGCTCTGAAGACAGTAAGGGCTAATCTGATCTACTGAGGTGTACAATATTGCCCTGGGCAGATGATTTACAGTGCCTTCAAGTGCCAGTGCAGATCATTGCTGCTGCCCGGGGGTCATGGGGGCACAGCCCTGGTTGCTCAGTTTGCAGAGCAGTGGCACAATTGAATTCTTGGTTTCAGTCACAGCCAGAGTTTTTTAATGTGACTTGTACTTATTTTCTTTTCTAAACTTTAATAACATGGGCTAATCACCCAAGTCAGATTTCTGCCTGCTCTGTGCAAAAAGGATCAAAGGATCTTGGTGCTGTGAAGTCTGAGCGGTAATCTAAACAGTGCTCAGTTTCAAGCACCAGAATAAATATCTCTGTGCACCTGAGCTTAACCCTAACCCATGGTCCTTTTCCTCCAGACATTATGGTGTCAAACACACCATCTCCCCCACATTGATCAGGAAGCCTTTGAATGACATATTGCAAAGCACAACGGTATCATACATGTCTCTGCAACCAGTCATAGATGGCTGTGACCTGGCTAGAGACCCACACACTCTGAGACACTGAGAATAACTGTAGATCTGAAATGTCCTGTGCTGAATACATCTTGGAGACTGGGCCTGATGGTGCAGGGCAAGATTCTGGTGCTGCCACCAACGAGACCAGGGAAGAATGATGGCTCTAGGGGCCTCCCTACTCTCCCAGACACTCAGCTCCCCTGGCACTGCCCCAGCCCAAAGCTGCTGCTAAACAAGTCAACCTCTGCTATGAACAGGATCTGTCCTCCTGTTACAAAACATAGAGGAAAAATGCTGTGACTCACTCTGGGCTCAAGGTCCTGACATGCTTTGTATTGTCACTGCTGCTGCAAAAATCAGCTCTTATTTTTCAGACTGCCTTAGCAGCTGTGTGATGCTTTGGCACTTTCTCTCTGCTGAGCAAAGGTTATTGCCTCCAGTGTTAAATCAAGGGGTGCATTATACCGGAAAAATGTTATTTTGCATAAGTAACCTTCTTGAACCTTCCCATGTCAGTCTCCAGTCTGTTTCTGGGACAGAGAAACACCGTGTTTTTCCTCACAGCAAAAATCACATAAATAATAAAGAAAAACTGGGAACAGACTGACACAGGACTCAGATTCCTGATTCTGAGGACTTTATCCACTCATGGGGAAAATTGCTGTTCTTTTTTCAACATTGTGTAAAATAAGAGTCTGTTTACAGGTAAAGAAATAGCACAAGCAGTGGAATGAGTACAAAACTTCTCATACTGAATTTCTTTGCTTAGTCAGAAAGAGTAGGTAGTCTTGTCTAATTCTGGAGTTTTTATGTTTGTTTTGTTACTCAGTAGGGACAATATTTTTTTTTCCTTGTTTTGTTTTTTTAAGGTGAGAACTCTCCTATAGGCTTTTATGCTTGTTGCTTCTTAAAAATGGAAATTTACGTGGTAAACATTTTTTCTCACTATTTCTTCTTGGCTAGGCTTTTTAATAAAGTCTTTGTCCAAGAGCCAAATGTAAATTTGAAACACTGGCTTCAGTGCTGATGGCTGAAGCTGATATACCAGTGAATATTCCAATGACACATGCATCTCATATTCTGGTTTAAACCTCTGAATACACGAGTTTCTTTTTGCCCCCTCCAAAAAATCATAGTTGGCCCATGGAAGTTCTGTCCTGCAGCTGCTATTGCTGCCAGTTTCTCGTAGTAAAGTATTGGATTCCAGTGGTGCTGTGAACTTCATCACTTCTGAAAAGCATTTCTGCACATGCAGGACTGTAAGGTGACACTTGCCAGGTGGTTTCTGTGCTCAAGCACATCTGCTTTGCCTCTCACAACTTCTAATTGTAAATGCCTCTGGTCCAGGGCTTGAGTCTCCCTCTTACCTTCACCATTGAATAATGCATGAAATTTCTGAAGTCTGCTCTGAAATGACACCTAGTCAGTGACCTGAAGAGAGGCAGAGAGGAATTTCACACTCTTTCACATGGTCTGTGATTTCAGGTGAGAAAATATTGCACAGCCAAATACTCTATCTCTTCTTTATTAGACAAGTCCCCTTGATTTATATAAAAAAAATATTTTTTACCACATAAAACTTGATGGAAAAAATTAAATGGAAGTAGCTAATTTGTAGGGCCATTTCAGATCTTGAAAATTTCAAGGTAATTTTGTTTAAAATGACAAAATATTTTAAATGTGCTATTTTAGAAGTACCATAGGTCCTTGGAAATATCCTTTCATAGAATGTGGCCTACTAAATGCTTAATTTAACAGCTGATAATAAGATTCAGGCTCTTCAGGCTGAAAGCTTTCAGGAGTTTATTCAGCTTGTTTATCTAGATAGACCAGGGACAGAGCATGTAATTGAATAAATAATGATTTAATTAATTTTTCAGTTTTGCAGTAAAGCTCACTTGTACGTGTGAGTGATAGCATCTTTGGCAGGTTTCACCAATAAAAGCAATTTGGTTTTAAATAAATAAATTTAAATTTATTTAAATAATAGATAAATATTATTTATTATATTATAATAAAGCAATGTTCCACCAAAGAAACCAAAAACGGTTTTTCAGACCCGTCTATATTTTACTTCTAAACAAAGTAGCAAAAACTTCTAATTTTTTTTTTTTTTTTTTTTTTTTTTTTTTTTGTAGTTGATACAGAAATTCTGCTTTGCAAGAATTTTGTCTTTCACTTCGAGATGAGCCCTTTCCTGGGGGAAGGCACCCTGGGTGTCCAGAGCAGCTTTGCACAGCACTACCAGCAGCTCCCAGGGAATATGGACTCACTGGCAGCCAGCCCAGGTTGGTGCAGGATTGCGTGGGGTTTTGTGGACACTGAGAGGCTCTGGCTGTATTGGCAGGGGCACAGGAAATGCCACAGAAACACGGCCTTTGTTTGCCTTCTCCCTTCTGAACACAGGGCTGTGAATAAGAGAGGAGTCTGGGCATGCAGTGTCTGGCCATTCCTACTCCTAATATGTAGTTTCCAGCTTTGGGGTTGTACTTTTGGCTTGGTGTTTTTGCTTGTTTGTTTTGACTCTTTCTACTGAAGCAAACAGAGCATTTGTAAAGTGCAGACACATTTTGAAAAACCACAATAAAATGAAAGAGAATCACAATAATTAGAAAGACTGAATAAAGGTCAAAGATAGAGTTGGTTAAAGTCATCACTCAAACTTGCTCTGTAGTTTTCCTGTGCTGCATCACAGCTCCTCAGCCTTTTGCTGGGCACTGCCAGCCCTGTGTGCTTGATTGTCTTCATGTCTTTATATTTTTTTAGAAGTCCTGAGCCCTCAGCTGAATGAAGAAAGAATATACAGACAAACTTTAGGATTTCTTATCAAACACAATGTTGGTTTTGAACCTCAGATAGGCTGAAGGAATCTGACTAAGAGCTTAAAACCTTCAGTTTTACTCACATTTGTCTTACATTTTTTTCACAATGTCTCACATTTTTAGGATCCTGATATTTTTACCATTTTAAATTAGTTCTTTGACTGTGATTTCAGATAAGAAAGCAAGTGTGAAATTATTGAGAAACTGCATTTGCTGACATAGGTGGTATGAGGAGGACCATAGAGCTAATTTTGTTGCTAGTATGAAAAGTTCTCATTAGGAATATTTTATGTGTTTATAACAATGTGTTTACATTGCCCTTTATGTTTTTCAGCTCCATTGATGCCGCAATACAGGGGAGATCTAACTGCAAGGAGAATTTGAATGAATGTTAATTGCAATAAGAAAAGCACCAGCAAAGATTTTTTCATTCTGATCAGACCAAGCATATGAGAGAAACTTGATTATATCATCTGGTAGCATCTGTAGATCATACAGACTGAAAACAAGAAGCTCAGGATCTTTTGCAATGAATTAGAAATATTAATGGGTGTAGAAAGTCCTAAGCAAGTTTAAATCTCCAAGCAAAGTGTCTTCTGCCCTGCACCAATCTGAATGATAATCAACTAATACAGCAACTAGTCACTCTCTCAGTAAGTTCTGCAGAAGAGAAAAGTAACAGAGAACCTCTCATCTTCCTCCAGAGCCAGAAAGTTTGGGAAAGAGCAAGAAAAAGGAGATATCCATCGAGGTGCAACAGCAGCCAGAAGCTGGGAGACTGAGGAAAATGTTGGCACAAAGCATAAAAGTTAAACTGAAAACTCAAGCAAGATGTTAAAAGTGAAAAATAGACCCCACCTACCCCCTGACTGGTACAGAACTGGCAGTGGAAGCTGTTGAAGTGTTGGCTGGCTCTCTGGTGGGAAGGCTGTGTCCTCTCCACCCTGTATTCAGTGAAAAAGCCTCTGGCATTTGCTGGAATGTCCTTTGTGCTAACAGAGTTGTCTCTGGCCTGGTTGTCTTGGCAGTAGGAAGTTTCTTCTTAAAAAGAAAAAATGCAAAACCAAGAAACAACAAAACCAACAACTAAACCCCACAATAACAGGATTTTGAAACAAAACCAAATAAGTTTATAGCAGCAGACTGGCTGTTAACCTTTTCTGTACGCAGAATGTTGTTATTTATTTTTGAAATATGTCACTAAGCTCTGGATTTATTCATAAATGCTCTGAGAAATTTGCTTTCCTTTTATTACAGGACAGGAGATCCCACAACTGTGACCTTTTCTTTCATTTTCTGCCTTAGTTTGAAAGACCTTTTTTTTTTTTTTTTTTTTGCCTAGTCCCTCTGCATTACATTTCTTGCCTTTTTTACAGAAGTACCATTTCTGTGCTCCAAACTCTTCTCACATAATATAACTAAATCCATATGTCCAGTTCACGCAATTGAACATGAATCTCTGGCAGAAGCTCTCTTGAAATCTGACTACCACTTTGGCATTTTTCATCCCATGCAGTTTTTTATGAGATTTTTACCCATGCAGCTCTAATGTTTGTCAATTGGAAATCAAAGCACCTTCTTTGCTACTATATACCTTAAATAATTTTTTAAAGATTTGGTTCCCAGTTTTTTGCGTTCAAAGCAGAGTGACCTAAAAATCAGCTGTTCAGTTTTCCTAATCCTTCCTGTTTTTCAAAGACAAGCTAAAAATTTGAAGAAATTTCTTTAAAAAGGTATTGAAACTCCAGCATTTTGCCTAATGTTCTTAATCCAATTTCTTTGAAAGACAGGTCAGATCAGCAGCTTGTACTTGGTTGCAGACAATGGTCTGAGTCTTGTTTGCTAAGGCTGCCTGAGAGCTGAAGAAGTGGCAGCAGTGGGTTGTGGGTTGTGTTTCTCCACCACATTTCAAAGCAACTCATCTCCTCGATCAAAAGAAGCTGTGCCAGTTTTCTGCATTCAGTTTGAACATGAAAAGTCACAACAGTGCTCAAGCTTCTCCAACAGTCAAAACCTTTCCAGTTTCCTTATCTGATTGCTGCCATTTTCATTTATATGCCTGTGAAAGGAAGCTCTGTTTTCATGAGTCTTTGTTCCATGACCAAACCCTGTAAATGAAAAAGATTAAACACTAAAAGACGTGTTTAAAGCACAATGTACTCCTACTGAGCTGAGTGCACCCTCCCCCCCCAAAAAAAAATTTAAAATAAAGCTGTAAAAGATGTCTGAGCTACCAAAAGGAATTGTGAGGAAGTATGAGTGTTTCCAAAGATATTTGGAGAGAAGTTTATATAGGAAATGTAATTCAAACAATCTTCTTGTCTGAAGATTCACATGGTCAGTAATGAAATTGAATTAGAAAAACAAGAACAGGATGCCCAAAAAATTCTTACATGCTTAAAACCAATGGTAGACACTTCCTATTTTAGAGCAAGATTTAATTGCTTTCTGTAAAATGCACTGGCAGGGCAACCATTTCCTCACTGTCAGGTAACAGCAGTTCCAAAAAATGTGCTTTCTCCAATGTAGCTGTAGGAAGTGTTGCTGCCTAGAAACTAGCACAGTCATTAATCAAAACAAAAAGAACAAACTGTTATATAGAGCAATAATTTTACTAGGCAAGTACTTTGAGACTGCTTAAAACAGATGATCAGAACATATTACCCAGTTCTTGGTTTATTGTCTCCATAAAAACTTGGAAGAATGCATGTCTACTCCAGTAATTTATTTTTTCCAGGCTCAAATATTCTACAAGTGATTTGGGTGAGGTGGAGTGAGGGGAGGTTGGTGGATTTGTTTTTTTATTTATTGGATGGTTGGTTGGTTGGTTGATTGGTTTGTTGGGGTTTTTAATCTTTCTGGTTCTTGCAGCATTTTTAACTTCATTGGTAAAAATTGGCTTCTTGCTGTGGGGGTTGAAGCACACACATTGATTGCACTGCAGCTGAAAAGGAGTGAATGCCAGTAGGAAGTTTTACAGGGGCTGTTGTTATCAATAGGTGACATGGAAATGTCTAGGATAATCTGAAGTAGTCTAAGCATAAGTAACAGGAGGATAGCAAGCAGGAGGAAATTTATGCTGATCCTTAGGGGGAAGCACTCTTCATATTTCATCCTGTTAAATTATATAGAAGGTCACCTGGGAACAGGTAGGTGCTTGGGGCTGCTGTAGAAATTTGAGGTTCACTTGCAGGAAGCTGTTTTGTCAGGAGAAAGAACTCTTCTGATCTAAGATTAATGTCACCAATTATTGCAAATGTTCTGATTCCATGGGCCTTGCTGAGCACTGGTAACTTTCTCAGTTTGAGTGTCAAAGTGCCTGGTGTGTCTCTTTTCAAATCAGCACTGGGAATCTCTGTTCACTGGTGACAATACCATTCGTCTGGAAAATATTAATTGAGCTCAGAAAAATTTTAGAGACTAAGGCAATATTGTCTTGTCTCAGCAAGTATAAAAATTATACAGATCTTTCTTAAGCAGAGGCCTTAATTGGAGCTCAAGCAGCCAATTTTCTCCTAACTTACAGTAAGTTGGGAAAAAAAAATAATTTAGTTAGAAACCTGAGTTTTAGTAAGAAGTTATTTGGTTAGAAATAATTTAACTAAATAATTTAACTATTTATTTTGGGGGGTTTATTCCCTTTCAGTGAGGCTGTACCAAAAAAAAAAAAAATTTAAATTCAGATACGGTGTTGTAAAATGTTTAATATTAATATACTAAATTTATCCTACATGGACTAATTAATGGTTTCAGTAAGCTGCTTCTTCTGTCCCTGTTATGCTCAATTTTATTTTGCTCTCATGCTATCCCTCTTTTACAGGAATACATTTTTAAATAATATGCTAATTTACTTGTGACTCCTGCTCTCCAAAATAGTTGAGGATTTGCAAAACCATGTCTTACTTTTTCTACCCCTTCATATTGTTGCAGAAGCTGAAGTAGTATTTTCTAATTTCATTTTCAATTATTTTTAGGCTAAAGGAGTGACTGAACACAGATTACCTCCTCCTGGTCCTCCCACAGGCAATGTACCACTGGCAAAAAAGAGAATGCTCTAAATTCCTTCACTGTACAGAGATCTTTGTGTCTGCTATAGCAAAGGCATTATAAGAAGTTTTTCAATATTAAAGAATGTAAGACTTTTGTTGTATAGAATCTGCACAGCTAGAGCATTATAAAAAAGAATTTATAAGGTTTTCTGCTCCTTTGCTCGATAAAGCCAACAGAAACACCCCCAAAAAAGAGCTTGCTCAATTCAGTGTGCAGCCCAGTGTGCTTGGTAAGCTGCCTGGCTCATAAAAGAGGATGATCCTTTCTGTGGCATTCTAGTGAATGATACCTTGCATTACACCCTGGTTAGAGACAAATATTTTGGATGTTGTTTTGGAAAGTGAGATGGCAATGAAGCAAGAAGCTGGCAGACATTTTTGACAGTACCCTGCTTTTATTATTGTAGAGATTTTCCTTATGAACTAATGAAAGTCACTTGCACAGAAGTTCCCTTCTATGACTCTTTGAGGTTCATCTATTTACTTTTATACTAAGAAAAAACAGCAGAGAGAAATCATAAACATGGTACTTTCCAATTTGTATTTTTCTGGGTCAAAAATTATTTTATATCAAGTTATTATTTAAAGCAGATATATTTTTATGTAATAAAATTACACTTTGTTGAAACTGATGGGTAGAAAAGCTGCCCCTGTTTGCCATCATCTCAGTTCAGCACATGGAAACCAATGACCTCCAAAAGTCTCTTAGAAATCCCCCTGTGATATGTAGGAAGCAGCCAAGTGTCACTACTGGTCTCTGGCTTGTTCAGCTTCTCAAATCCCACAGATGTGATTTAAACAGCTCTGAACCTGCTTTTACACAACACCTGTTGTAAGGAAGCCAAATTACCCTTTGCTAAAGCCTTGAACTCATGAAAGACACAGTTGGCATAAAGCCACCATGTCTTCTAAATACTTGTGCAGCCTTAGGCTAAATGCAGATCACCATGGCCAGGCTCTCTGACTGTATCTAAAAAATTCTACAATGAATAATTTAAAGTATTTTCTGAATACTTTAAGATATTATTTTCTGGTATATTGAGAAAGGGTTTTTTAATTATTATTATTATTATTATTATTATTAGCTTAAATTTGCTAAAAAATAACATACAGTAAGATAAAGTGTTGAACGAAAAATCATTCCACATCTGCACCATATTTGACCTATCAAAAATTCAGTGAAAAATCACTACTAGCCTGAATTCAGAAAGATAACAGACTGGGATTTTCAGTCAGCTGGTACTCAGCAAGCTCTGTAGTTTTTTTCTGAGCTGTGACATTGGCTTAGAATATTCTATAACCATTTATTCATCACCAAGAATTAAAAATGGTTTGTTATTCAAATAAATAAATATAACAATACACTATTACTGTCAGTTCAGAAGCTTCTCAGCCCATTTCTGAATTAACTGGTTTAACAAAACTAATTTTCTTCCTGGAGAGAATGGACAGGAAAACAAAACAAAACAAAACAAAAAAACAATAAATCAATAAAAGCCACAAAAATCCCTCAGTGCTCTTTAGAGTTATGAGGCAGATTTGCAGAAGCATTGAATGCATCTGCACACTGAAAGGGATGGAAGATAAAAACTCAGGGTCTAACACCAGAACTTCTTGACTCAAATTTGAATTCTGACACTGAATCAAAGTATCAGTTAAATCTTTAATAGATGTAAACTAATATGCAATTACCTGCACCAAAGTACATCATTTGATATTAAATACTTTGAAGAGCTTTCCTTATTTTTATTAATATAACCTGAAAAGATTCCAGCTCTGCAATGCAATATTGTCAACAATCTCCTTCCAAATCCTGATAAAATGATTTTCATAGGAATCAAAAGATTATCCTGAAAATAACATTTTATTAAAGATCATTTAAAGTTGGGAGGTTCTTTTCTCTTCCAGTGTTCCTTCTGTAATTGTCTTGTTCCCCCCTATTTGTGTAGGAATTTCAGCCCAAGAAGCACTGGGTGAGGCTCCAGAGGTGCTTGGAAAAGTGCTGGTATTCCAATACATCACCAAATCCTCATTGCCAATGTATTCCCATTTCTCGTCATTCGAAGAATTTCTGGAAGTCTAGGAAATAATCTGTATTTCATTGCAGTTTTATTGGATATTTATCATCCTAAAGTTTAGGAGATTAATCATTTCTGCAATAAAATTAATCTTTGTAAATACATTTTATTGCACATGCTATGTTTTCTTTATCAGAGGAATTAACTTCTATTATCAAAATCCACCATAAACTGTAAAAATTAAAGAGGACACTAAAACTGTAGTCCTTAAAAGGACACGAAACAATTTAAAATTGACAATAAGCTTTCTAGTTAGGCTGTTGATTGCCATTCATATCAAAATTTTATGGGCCAATAAAAATGTCAGTTTTTTCTGTCCATCTGATCATCAAATTGCAAACTTACCCATTAGTTAGAATAATGAAGTTCAAAGCAAACATCCATTTTGAGCGACCAAACCATGGAAATTTTAAAAATATTTGAAATTAATGGCACAGAAAACAATGTATTTCAAACAAGTCTATAAAACTGAATATAATCACAATGTAAGTGGGCTATGATCTACTATTAGATTAAAAATTGTTATCTTCAATTAGAGATCTCCACTAGAATATTTTATAACAAGTCTTTCACAGAAATACTCTTGATTCAGAGTAATTAAACTTCTTGAGTCACAAGTAGCAAGCATCTGAAAAGTGATATAAAATCATTGTTAGCAGAATTTGCAAAAAAATCCCAGATAAAGTAGCAATATGTAATTGTGCTCTGTCAATCTTGCAGCCCAGCTTGGGTGAGCAAGCATGCTTGATGTAACAGAACAAATTATGACTAAAAACACAAATTTGTATATTCTGCAGAGATGTGCTAAATTCAACATGTCTTTGGGCACATGGATTCTCCTGTAAAATTTTTCTTTGGTCTTAGGTGTTGTTGTTTTGGCTGTGATTTTATTTGAGTCTAGAAATTTAAAAGCCTCGAAAAATTTGAAAGAACCAAGGCTAGTTTTCCCATGAAAATGCAAAAAGTGGGAGTTTGACAAGGTTAAAACATGAAACCAAAATCAGAAGTGTTTTCCTAAGCCATGAGTATCTAAAACCTGTAATGTGATTCATACCCTATCCACTTCTTTCTGAAACTAGATGAGTTTTCAGTAATCTTGTATTTCTTATATGCTTTCTAACTCTAATTTTTAGCCTCTAGCCTTGCTCTTGTTAAAACATCCTGTTGTTGCAGAATTCCACTTTGTGAGGACTCACCCTTGCAAGACATTTTTCTGTTGAATTATGACTCTTTATTCTTTGCTCAATGACATATTTAATGATAAATTGTTGATAACTGAGATCCAAATTCTCTTATGTGACTAAAATAAGTGATAACCAGCTCAGACTAAGTAATTCCTCCGTGACCTAAGGCAAGACACTTCAGCTCTCTGTAGCTAACATCCTTATTTATAAAATGTGAATGGCATCTCTTCATTTATTACCTCAAAAGAAAGCAACAACAGAACTTTTGGCCTCCAACACTGTGATAATGCACATCTGACAAGCCTTACTGTTCATGACCAAAGAAATTAATGAGTACTACATGGGACTAAGCAATTACTCTGCACAAGTCCAAGACTTTGGGTGTTTTACACCTAGACACAAGCATTTCAAGCTTTGAGTACTTATGTAGAGATTTGAGAGGTTTTGGTTATTACTTTAAGACAAGCACACAGTTGTTTTTCTGTTCAGTACTGAACAGGGTGAAGAGTTCAATATTTGAGTGCATTGCATTCAATTTCCTTGGTGAAGGGAACAAAGTTCTCAGTCAGTGGATTCTCTAGAGAGGTGTCTGTGAAGTTTAACATACCTTCAGGGAAACGGAAAAATCCACAAGTCCCTTTTCACCACACTGAGAAATTCCACACCAGTAGTACCATGACTGGGCTGCAGACATCTGTACGGAATGCTTGTTTTCTGAGGTGTGAACCTGAGGAATATGTTTCACTTTTGAGTGGTTTTTTATGGTTTAACATCGGCATTTTAGTTATCAATATTTACACCTTACAGAAGACTGAGTGTTGATAAATGCACAACAGGCACAAATATCTTCCATGGTAGTAAGTGAGGAGAATGATAAAGGCCACAGTGTCTAGGGGTTTTAAAATTTTTATTGTCATTTCCAGTCTTGAGTATTAAAACTATAAACCATTTCTAACTGCCTTGATCCAAGGAGTTGGCTGCATTTTCCTTTCTCTTCTAAGCTGCTCAGTAAAGCAGTTCATTCTTTTTCTCATAGTTTATGAGTGAAACATTTATTTATTTTTAATACCATCATTTACTGTGGTATTAGACTTCCTCTAACCCACAGCTCATCCACATCTTATCTTGCAGACTCACAGGAAAGTTCCTCCTCTCCCAGGCACACTTCAGCTTGCATACAGGTAACACGTTCCTGCTAAGCCATCAATAAATATCATGTAGTTGCTTCCACCTGTTTGAAGATGACAAAGCAAATACACCTGGAACATACCAATTCATTTAACTTATAATTTCTTCTGAGAAGAAGTGTCATTGTTTAGGACAGAACACATCACTGTGGCACTCCTAAAGCTCATCTTACCTCCATGTTGTGCATTCCATGTAGAGGCATCCAAGGCTTTCCCAGCATAGTTATAAAACAACCATGGCTCAATTCTTACACCTTTATTTAAAGAAAATCTGGTGCAAACTGTTAAGATCTTTCCTTCTTATCCCTGGATGCTGGTTTCCAGGGGAAATGAAGTCAGGCCCATGAGGGCTCCAAAATTACCTCTCTGGTCTGACACCTGATCTGGATAATTAGAAGCCTGAGACTCACCAAAGCAGAGAGACCACCCTGGGAAAAGCATATGGTTATCTGCATTTGTATTTTGAGCTTGCATGTGCTTTCAAATAAAAAGGAACTCCTTGCAGGACTGTAACTGGCACACTTATATTGTAGTACCATTTAAAGTTCAGCTCTCTTTGTTTTTATTTTTAAATTTGGCTTCATTTGGGGAGTTTGATTTACATGAAACCCAGAAAAGACAAGGTTGCCATTGTATTGCTCTGTTATTGCCATATAATGCCATCCATCATAGATTAAAAAGGTGATGGTATGATGTTTCCCTGTTTGGGTGCAATGATATTCAATATGCTTTTTGGAGATCTCTGTGCTCAAAGTCAGGGAAACCAGAGCTTTTCTTCTGACCTTTCTCATGTCCTTCATAGAATTTTGATAGAGTGGGAAAATTTTTTCTAAGTCTGTAATCTCTTCTTAGGGCAGATAAAGGGATGTGGAATTTCTGGTATAAGGTTGCCAGTATCTTGAAGAACAAAAAATCGTTTAGAAGTTGACACAGTTTGAATCCTCCATTTAAATTCTGATGTCCTGTAAGTAAATTTTGAGTGCCCTGAAATCAGTGAAGTGGAACTTAAGAAAAGTGACTGAAGAGAAGTTTTAGGGATGACATTACTGTTCTCTAAAGAGATGACTTCGTTTCAACTGCTTTCTTACCCCCTGCCATGAGTGTGGAGGTGCTGCTTCCCACAAAGAGGACCCCTGAGAAAGGGTTGGCATCTTACAGATTTTGCATCCTGCTCTGGGCTGCTGTTTTTTTCCCTCTGCTCTTTATAAATTGATCACAGCTTGCAGGCAGAAAATGGCCTGCAGATTGTAAGATGGCTGCAGTTACTAGCTTTATCCTGCTTTTTATAAAAGAAAATATAATGCAGGATTCAGTAAAAAGGTAGGAAAATGGCTTTGTTTCTTGTGCTTTCCTTTTTAAAACTTACAGGGTAATGATGCTCTGAGCATCATATTAAGGAGCTTGTGACATAGACTGGAAGATTTATTTGAGGTTTTTTATGTATGGGCTTGCTCTACCTTGATCCATCTGCCTTGGTCTGGTCTTACTCATGAGTGATCTGGATCACAAAACCAGAAAAATCTCTCTTCCCTTTGGCTGAGTCAGGAGACTCTTTATCATGTAGCAAATTTCCCTTCCCTCCCCTGTTCCCTCAGTATCTGAGCCAATAGTTTGAGAAGAAAAACAACCCTATGTTTGCTATTTCATAGCTGGCTTGTGTAGTGGACCCACCTTTCAGCATGATCTTTATATGCCTTAAATGACAGAAAATCCTGTGGTATGTATATCTCAGGGCATGATACACAAGTCCATCACCATTTTTTTCCACTAGCTAATGGAGTTGCAAGGAAGGGAGACAATAAACCCCATTGAAAATACAAACCTATACCATGTTCTGAGGCAAAATGAGAAAATTGAAAGATAGCACGAAAAAAATGTAAGAGTTGCATACACTTGAAAATCAGCAGTGTCACAGTTAACCAGCACTAAAACTGTTCATCTTAATAATGATATCTTGAAAATATGCAGCAATTACTCACGATAGTCTGGAGATATTCTTCTTTCACAAGATCAGGCTTGTGATCAGAGTTTACCTCACAGGGTCACATTTTTTCATTAAAAAATTACTCGAGCATGGCTGTAATTTTTTTAAGAAAAATGAAAACAGAAGTTAAGCCTCCTTGCCTTTATGGGCTTCAGAAGTTACTTTCTGTGTCAGTCTTGCGTAAGCTAAAGTGCAGGAAAGGAATTTGAAATGGTGGATTTTACACGGTTCAGAATTTCTCCAAGTACTAATATTTATTAAAGGAAATTCAGCACCTAACTGGAATACCAAATCTGTTTAACGATGCAAAACTGTTGCATTACACCCTGTTCTCTGGAGTAAGCTAAGGCTTCCTATCAAATGAAGCAGAAGCAGATTTTGTTTTCAAACTCTAGAGTACAGGCAAGATTTATATTTAATTTTAAATTTCTTGCCATGATTTTAAAGGTCATTGTTAAAACATATCTTCATGCTGCTGAATAACATTGGGTATGCCTTTACTTTGGGAGTAGACAGAGATCATTAAAATCTGTCTTTCTTTTTCTCTCCCACCCTCCTGTCCTCTCCCAGTGCACCCATATTTTGCATACATTTACCAGTGTTATTTTACTGCTTGTGATGATTAACCACACTGGCAGCTGTTTTTAGGCTCTGAAACAGCAGAATAGGAGGGAGAGGAACTGCACAAACCCTCCCACATCCCTGCACTATGGATGTCTCCCATGACTTCCGAGCAGTGCTAACCTCCAGTCTGTTCATCATGAAGAAAACCTGATGACTTCTGAAAGCAGGGACACCAATTTCTCTGCTTATGTTCAATCATGGGAATTCACTGCTGTGGAAAAACAGTAACAGTGGTGAGTTTGCAGTTCAAACCAACACAAAAAGAGATGAAACCATTTATCCTGACATAGTGGTTAGATGTCACACACAAAATTGCTGTGAGCAGGGGAACTGGGCTGAGGCACAGGATGACTGACTTGTTTTTCAAGCCTGTTCCTGGAGAGTTGAGACATCCTACCTGAGGGGCTCACAGCAAACCTGCGCAGATGACACAGACCTTGTATGAGGGAGCAGAAATGGCTTGATGAGGTTCTAATCACAAATAAAGAAAGAGACTGTATCCATTATATTACAAACAAGCTATATCTGTATGTAGGGTGGGTTTTAATGGTACTCTGGCAGGTTTTTCAGTATGATTTCTTGCTTGTTGTGGATGCTGAAGATACATTTTTATGTTTTTTTATCTGTTCTTCGCTAACGTATCCACTGCTTTGCCCGGAATATTCCATCACAAAATTTTAACTACACAGATCCCTTTTTCTTTTTCAGGATATATAGGGAGAAAGCCCATAGTGGGTAGAATTTAAAAACTATTTATGTCTTACTAAATAAGAATAATTCAGTATCTAAATACAGTACTAGTCTAGTAATCATAAGAGAAATAAAGAAGCAGTAAAAATTTAATTAAACCAGTTGTATTATTGTTATACTTCAACCTCAAATGGATCAGGGAAAGAGTAATATTAGAACTGCTAAACCATGTACTAGGAGATTTGCAGACCTTTATAATTTAAAGCAAGAAAATAAATAAGATCAAAAATAGTTTTATGTTGAACTAAGTCAGTGGTTAAAACATGGACTTGCCTAAATTAGATTCTCTTAGTTGTGTCTTAGCAGAGAAGGGACATGAATAAAAAATTACTCTGCACCACTGATGTGCTCAGCTCTATACATATGGGAGGCACCTGTAGCTGTCATAAGAATGTTCTGAGTAGAAAAGCAGGAATCTGGAAGATGATTCAACTGGGTTTTTGCTTCCACAGTCTATTCCTCTGCTGGGTTTAATTTGAGCACTGCTGAATTGTAAGCCCAGAGCATATCAGAGAGAGAGATTTCTGATCATTCACAACACCGAGTCCATAAAATATTCATAAAACCTCTGCAATCTGAATTAGCCTTTCAAGTAATAAAAAAATACATCAAAGTAATACAATAAATGAGGGGGGCTGTCTACTACATAGGATACGAAGCATAAAAATTTCTTTTAAATATTTGATTCGTGAAAAGTAAATGAGGCATTTTCTGATGCTACAATTATGGGATTTCTTACTGTATGAAAGAGTAACAAGAAAGATACTGTGTTATTGTTAACAGCTCTATTTCCTATCATCTAAACTAATGAGCACTTTTGATCTTCTCTGAATTCTTCATGCTTCATTGTTTCCATCACTGTCAAAATCCCACTCTTTTACTTTTCTTGTGAAATAATCTACATAATGCAAAGGGACTGTTTATGGAGCACAGTGAGTCTTCCACTCAAGAAAGAAAGGGCATCATCTGACAAAAGGAGACATACCCTTGAGACAGCTTCAAAATTAGATAATTTTACAGAGAGCAAATTTTTTTTCCTGCCAGTCAGAATTTTAAAAAGAGGAATCATTCCACATTTGACAGATAATTTTGCTTCTCCAAGGGTAAGCAACACTGAGTGAAAATAGTTGCAATTTTGGTTTTTTTCTCAGAAAATTTAATTAGTTTGAAATTTTTTAAGTGTTTGGTGAATGAAAAAGCTAAAAAAAAATGAACTGTAACAATTATTGTTCCAGAGACATAGGCAATATTCTTGTCATGTTTTTATGGGTTCATTTTTAATTTCAGTTTTCAGATTTCTGCATCACTAATTTTTGCTTTTTAGTTCCCAGCCAGCAGGTAGCAATGCAGGAAGACACCCGCCACCTTCCATATTGCTGGTGTACAAGTTTGAATAAATTTCTGTGAAGTATTGATGTTGGATATTAAAATGTAAGGCTCTAATCCTAAAGTGTCTCCAAAATTTAAAAGTCCTTCTTAATTTTAATAGTGCATAGATGCACAGATTGCATAGATGGATTTTTTACAGGATTTAGTAGACATATTTTCATAAGGAAAAAGAGAGGATCATTTTAAATGTTCAGTTACAAATGTGTATGTGTGCAGTCTGGGATGACTGTATTTGAATGTTTCTGACAAAAAACAAGGCTATGATTTCAAAAGCTAATCCTTAGTCACAAATAGGTAACATTGGTCTGGAAAAGAGAAGATCCTGCACATGAATATGGGTCTCAGAGGATTTACGTGGATGTGAACGACACATGAACCAGCCTGAAGGATGCAGTGTTCAGAAAAGTGACTTAAAGCCTGTCCTGTCTGTAAACAGGCTGCATTTTCAACCTGGAAGCAAAGTCAATCACATTGACCTGTGGATCCCAGGTGTCCTGGCACTCCTTGCAGCCACTGCAGGTTGTGTGTCCTGCAGCCCTTCACAGTGATCTGCTCTCACCAAGGGCAGCTCTCAGCCCAGTGCCTTTGTCAGCCAGATCCTGCTGGCTCCCCTCGGCCTGTCCCTGTCTGAAATGGGAAAACAAAGCCAAGTTTGTTTCAGGAACTGATCCCAGTGTGACCAGAGAAGGGACAGAGCTGAAGAGGCCCTTGATTGCACCCCCTCCATTGCTCTGCGAAGTATCTGTCTGGAGAGAGGCTGGTTACATTCCAACATTCCTTTTTGAAACTAACCTTCCTTAAACAAGAAGAAAAGGATCAAACAAGGACTAGTTTTATTCGAAGAAGCAGTGTGAGAGACCAGCAAGAAGCAAACATCCCTAGAGGAAGGATAACACGCTCATTTTCTCCTCTCATCATACACTCCCGGAAATATCTTGATCAATATCAGAGCTCTATGCAATATGTAAAGGAGATTACATTTCATAAGACACATTTTAAATTATACATTTCCACACACTGTAGTAATATGAAATGCAATTTTATCTGATTTTAATACTTTAATGCTAGCTTCCATTATTTGCACAGTAAGTAAGCAAAGATGCACAGAAATCTGGATTTAATTAGGTAGGACATACTGTCACATACTGACTGAAGTAAGTAGAATACATTAAATACAAGCATTGTATAATACTTGTTGTCCTAAGATGATGCACAGCAATAGAGCAAAGTTGCATTTAATGCTGACTGCCAAAAACCCACCCAAGTTTTGTAGAATGTAAATTGACAACATTTTCTGTTTGAGTTTTTTTTCTGGCTATTATTTGATTCATCCACCTTTAAAAAGCATTTTCATTTTTTCTTTTCATTAATTCTATTTGTAATGCCCAAAAGAAAATACTGCACAATTTGCACATAACTGAGTCTTGGTGCTATCACTGTAATTGACAACTCTCTTTACCCTAAATGTGTTGTTGTTGTTGTTATTATTATTATGATGATGATGATGCCACATACAAGAGCATCAGATGTAAGAACTAAAAAGAGAAGGAGTTTGCAGAAGGAAAGACTGGGCCATGACCTAGGGAAATATCTGCCTCCAGGTATTTTAAAAATCTACTACAGAATGAAATTACTTTTTCAGTTTTTAGCTCCCATTGAACACAGTCTAAATGCCAGTGTGATTCATCAATGTCCCAGATAATTCTCTGAGACATCTACTTACAGGCTTGTAATGCTGGTTGTGCTCCTTGCTGCTGTCTGAGGAGGCAGTGCAGAGCTTTGCTGTGCCAGGGGCAGCCAAGGGCTGGGGGTGCCTGCTGGCAGTGCCAGGGGCAATCAGCTGTGTGCCACCCTGGAGCACCCCACCCCGGCATGGATTTCATTCCAGCTCTGGCACTGCTGTCCATACTGGACATAACTCCATCCATACTGCACACAAATAACAGATGTTGCCTAAGCTTTATTCTTTACTGCTGTGTTAGGGCTCCTGGTGACCAACAAAAGGGCAGTAACGAGTTGCGGTTCCTCTGTTTTTCTTGGGCTGCTTTTCCTCTCTGAAGTATTGTTCTGGCCCTTTCATTACAGTGACATCTGAGCACCTCACTGCCTTTAATCCCTCAGCAGTTTCAAGGGCAAGAAAGACAATGGTGACCAGCGCTGTGCTAACTCCACCTATGTCCCTCTTATTTTTCTGTTTGCTATTTTCCTTGGTCATTTATTCCTATTGGTGAAAAGCTTTCTATGCTGCAGCTTGTTAAACATAATAGAAAACTGTTGGCCAATATTAATCTTTTTATTTTATTTTATAGAAGAAGAGTGAAAATAAAACCAGAACCACTAGATTTCTCCCCGTCTCAAGGGGTTCTGATTTCCAGTAGCTCCTTCTATTTCCATGAGATATTTTTTGATTTTCCCTCACATCAGACACTTTCTTATGTTCAAGAAACCTTTGTTTCTTTATTCAGAGCTGCCTACATAAATTATTGAGTTGTTATTTATGTCATTATGTTAATACCCCTTTCAGCTTAAAATACTGCCCTGAATTTGTCTTAATTTTCTGTTAAAAGTTACACTGACAAAGGCCAATAAAACACATGGAGCATTATTTGTATTTACTTACAAAGCTGCAGTATCCAGGACGACATCATCGCTTCTATAAAGTATTATCCCATAAAGTTCATTTTGAAAGTGAATGCCATATCTCATTTTACTATGCCATGCAAACAGCCTATCTATCTAAGCCTTTACAGCACATCCATCACACCAGAGGTGTGCTGGTACCAGTGAATCAAAAGCTACAGCAGCAGTTAACAAGAAGTGTGCTAATTAATGGCTCAAACAGAAAGTTTAAAGAGTGATTTTTCCAGACACTTCACTCAAAAGTGATTGAGAAGGAAATGCCTCTTTAAAATTTTTATATAATGTCACACTAAATGAACCATAAAGAAACACTATAGGAAATACATAGCTTGGAATTTATGAGAACATTTTACAACTATTAAAGACCATGTTTAAAGGTCTGGATTTTAAATGGAGCCAAGGGAACTTTGAAAGCAGATTTACCAGCAAGGTCATCTCTAAAAATGGAAAGGAAGAAAACCACATCCCAAACATCACAGTCAGGGACATAACAAAGCCCAGAACTGCTAGAGAAGAAAGGAAGAACGAACACTAAAATGCTAAGAAATTATTATATAGAGGATATTTATTCAAATCCAAAAGAAATGTTGACTTCCAGTCACCAGCTAAATGAAAAATGGCATTGCAGCTTGGTTTTTTAGAAAAATGTCTCTTTGATCAGCCATTCTCACTGGCTATTTCAAACTGCTGCTGTTCACCAGCTTAGCTGGTGACATGTTACTGCACCTCAGAACATACAACTGAGAAAACAGTTGTCAAAACATTTTTCCCCCCTTAATGACACATGGAAAGAAATTCTTCAGACATATTGGAACCATTTTTCTTTCTTTGAAGCAGTTTCAGTCATATGATATATGGTATACCATAAAGCCAAGTTCCAAAATACAAGCCTAGAACAAAAATATCTAAAAGATTTGAAATTTGCCTATTTTTTGGAACATCCTTTCTCCTATTATTTAATCAATAAATTCAATTCCTGTGAAATGGGTACCTCCTTTACACAGTAGAGTTGACGTTGATAAGACAATGTATTAACTTGTATTTGGATTCTCTGGCAACATTTTTTTCAAAGACTTTTTTCAAACTGACTGGTAACAGAAACATGACTCATATTATGTAAAAGTAAAGGTCCTTTATTCTTTTAGTGAGGCGGTTAGTTCCCCACCTAGAAGACAAGTTCCAAATCTTTTTCTGAATGGGGGTACAAAAAATTTAAATTTTAATAATTTTGGCTGTAAATATAAGTCCAAGCTCTTTCAGTATCTGAGAAATGGAAATAAAGTGAGGTGGCAGAAATAAACTTTGTTGCATTACTGCATACTTTTCTTTGGCAGCCTAAGCCCCTCCCAGCTCTTCAGATTGTCACACTTAGTATGTGGCAATAATTGAAGTGTTAAACACATGCTTACCCTTTCCTGCCCCACAAATATTCATCTGTGTTTTTATAGGAGAGGTGGGTTATTTGGGGAGCAGCTGCACACCTGGTGGGAGGGGGAGTGGGAGAACAGCCTTCTGAATTCAATAACCTGGAGAGCAGAGCCCCAATGGGCAGCCATGGGTGGACAGGTCCCACTCTCTGCACAGGGATGCTTTAGAGATGTCCTGCACCCCTGAGTCTGCATTTTAATAACTGATGCATGACAGGAAAGTTCTTTTGTTCTACCTCTGAGTGAGGAGCTGAGACAAGCCATGGAGTTCAGACTGAGGGATTATTTCTGCCCCTGGGGCTGCAAATCCCCAGCCTTGCTTTGCTGGTCCCTGCACTGGGGAGCGTGAGCAGTGGGCAGCAGCTGAGGCACCCCTGGGACAGAGCCCTGAGATCTGCCCTGGCCATGCTGCCCAGGGAGGGCTCTGCCACTCTCTGGGGCAGGGTGGGCAGCTGGGGAGGCTGTGAACACCTTGTTGTCTCCAAGGAGCTGGCAAAGGAATGAGCAAAGCTTGCCAGAGATTCCTCTCCCTTCTCTTCTTGCACAGCGTTGGGAAAGGACATTTTCCTGGCTGCTAAGATAATTCTCTGCTTGAAATCTGAGTAACCTTTACCTTTGACAAAGACATTCTATTGAAGTTTTTAAAAAAGAATTCTAGTCTATTTCTTGCACATTGGAGAGCACCACTTCATTCACAGCTACTGCAAATGTATCCAGGACAGAGCTGGAAGGTAATTAGCAGTGATAACTGTCTGCCACCTTTTTCTTATCTGACATTTTCAAGCCTTGTAAATTAGAAGTATCTAATGCTAATAACTTATTTATTTTTATATACCATTGAACTTGCCAGCCATTTTTAGTTATCGGTTCTTAAAGAAAACACTTTAGAACAGGAATCTTGTAAAATTTCAGCCCGGAGCAGACTACACCAAAGTTAATGAGCCATGAAAAATAAGACTTAGCTTGAGAAGGCTGTTAATACAATTTTTCAGCTGTAGCCTGTACTAGCAGGCAATGATCAGTTAAAATAGATACTTCAATTAATCCTTTATGGGAAATTGAGAAAATAACCTACAGGGCTTCATTAAAAAAAAAAAAAAAAAAAAAAAAAAAAAAAGAACCAGTTTTTCTTCTGGGTTTAGTACCCTTGTGGCAGCAGGATGAGAGCAGTCCCAGCTGGAGGGAGAGCTCCCATTCCAGGGCAGTGTGAGGTCTGAGCTCTGGGCTCTGTGATGCCCAGCAGAGCAGAGCTGCTGCTTTCCTCACTCTTTGTCCTCAGTGTCCCTTGGGCTGGCCCCTGGCTACCCAGGGGTGAAGCTGTGAGCCCCCCTGCCCGTGGCAATGTCATCTTGCTAAAGCTGGGGACGTGTGCTGGCCAAGGGTGAGCTCCCTCCTGGGCTTCAGCTGCCCCATCCCTGCCACCGGAGAGGCCGTGGGCTGGGATTTGCAAGGAATCAAACACAGTGGGGTTTGCACACCATTTCTCAACATTATACTTTGAAAACAACCTTGAAATACTTTTGTGTGTTCCACATGATATTTGGCAGGGGGAGGTTAAATTTTTTTTTTTTTTTTTTTGTTCCCTTACCTGGAACAATATTAAACTACCAGAAAAAAAAATGCAAAAAATGCAACAGTAAATTCTGGAGTTTGGTATCATGCTAAATTATATCTACATATTTATAGGTTTTCTTTTAGAAGAATAGCCTATATATTTTCCTATTTAATTGAGGTTATCACACAGATGCAAAGAAAGAAAAGAACAAAGAAATCTAACCCCTCCCTTTTTATTTTTTTTTTTTTTTGGCAGGGTGAACCAATACAGTTAATTTGTAATAAGGTTTTTCTCAACTCTATTTTGCATTCAAAATTTTTTGACTTTTAGAGTTCCCTTTTTTTTCGAGATAGGTGCCTGGAAAAAACAGAAAACAACAAATTGTCACTAAATTCACCATGTTGGCCTCTTTTTCCAAGTGTCATTTTCATTCATGCTGCTTGGCAAGCTCATATGAAAAATGACAAAGAAAGTTCACAGAACTGTCACTTATCTATTAAAATTAAATAGCCTCTCTTTTGCTGTCCTTCTTCACAATTTTCAGAATTTAATGTCAGTAAATGAGTGGCACACCAGTGGCATTTATAAATTCAGTTCATTTTGCTCTATCTAGAAAACAGAAATGGAACTTGGCACCTTCTGTGTGTTTTCTTGATATCAGATATTTAGAAAACTATCTGACTACATGAAGAAGCATTTATCAAACTAAACATGCTATCTATATGTAAACACCCCTACCTGTTGCAGAGATTACTTTTATATCCCCATTTTTCTCCAGTCTTGATGGTGTATTGTAGCACTCAAAGTGCTGATAAAAATGATTGGGTTCTGCTGACTACAGAATGGGAAATGACAAATAGATTGAAAACCACAGATTATTGTAAAAATAATTGCTAAACTTACTGCTGTAACTCTTACGTATTTTCTTGTCCCACAATGTCCATATTAAATAAACAAATGTAATAGATAAGTTCTCTCTAGCCCCAAAAAGCCTGCTTTCACTGTTAGTGGCTAAAAACATTAGCACTCCATCTTAGTGGGTGAATGTTATTGTATGAGATTCAGCACTGGACTTCCCTTATTACCTGTTAGATGTCACATTGCTGCCTGTCACCACCTGAGTGTCTGTGACTATCTGGACCATGTGAATACATATTAAAGGTGGTGTGTAGTGTGAGAATGGGTGCAGTTCTTTAATACCTGGAAAATGAGAGCTGACCCTCCGTATTAGAATAATTTTCTGACCTGAGGCACAATGGGAATACCCATGCAAAGGCAAAGGTCACTGTGTGCAGCTCCTTGTGCTGCAGGCAGAGCAGGGAATGGTGTCAGCACACATCATCCCAGGCAGAGCAGCCCCTGGGGTCACCCCCGAGATCGCAGGTCCCCTCCCCTGCTGAACTCCCAGCCCCATCACAGCCTTATTTAAAACCTAGCAGCACACAGTTACCACTCTGAGCTCTTAGAGACGGAGTGGATTGCTGCACTACTCTCAAGTTCTCAGTCCTCCTCCTTCTGGACCTTTTCTGCCTTTGTCCCCCTTTGTTCCCTGCCCCTGCCTGGGGCAGTCATCACCTAATTTTCTCTTGTACTCATTTCCCCATCTTCTTCCATGCCTCAATCAGTATCATGTTATACAGCTAAAAGGAATTGTCTGCCCCTTACACCCACATCTGAATGAATTATTAAAATCCTGTTCAGAGCCTTGCAGTATTCCATGCCAGGTTGTTCATCACTGTGGGGGTAGAATAGTAAATCCCTCAGTGGGAGTGTCTGGGGGTCCGTGTATCTGACTGCCAGCTCTCCTGTCACACTTTCTCACTAATACCCTCTTGCATTAGCTTTCCTATCTTCACATCCATAAACTACATTCATATTCCTCCTGAGAGCACAATGTGTCCATACCCTGTAGAGTCCTCCTGTATTGCCTTAAATCTCCCACCTTCCGTTGCTCTTTCATTTTGCTATCCAAGGTTTGCAGTGTGTTCTTAATTTTCTCTGCAAAGTCTGGCAACTTTCGCTTCCTCACATTTTCTCCCTCATCTGTTGCTTTGCCTAAGTCATCAAGATTCAGAGGTTTTTTTCCCGTTCACTCTTTTCTGCTCTACAAAAGGGGGTTATTTGTCCAACAATCTCTCAACTACTAATTTTCACATATCCCTGGGATGCAGTTTTCAGAAAATTTTTGCCTTTGTTTCAAAAATAACGCAACCTCTCCATCCCACTTGCATTTAACGACTTATTCTCTTCCTTTCTAAAAGCTTGGCTTTTTGAAAACAAAACTTCCTGTTTGTTGATATTTAAGTGAGCTTTTATCAGTTTCAAATGAATCCCTCCTCTAAAAATTCATGGCAGAATGAAAATATATTTTGCTTTGGAACTGCTGGTCTTTCACCTGTTACAAGCTGTGTTGGCTGGACCATTTTTTGACAATTCTCCAGCCTGCATTTGGGAAGGTATATTATTTTGTGATGTTAGAGATCCCAGCAATATTTATCTCCCTAGTAAAACGTCTTTTCAGCTTTATCTTTTTCCAGTCCACTTGAGCAGAAGAGAGTCATAATAAGCAAAGGATTTAGGACAGATGCACCCTTCAACACAAACAGAAATTAATCTACAGTAATTCTCCAGCGTGCTTTGGCTCCAGACTCCAGCTTTCACCAGCTTTCCAAGCAGTGCATACCACCAGCCCATGTCTCAGTCATGGCAGGGGCTTGGCTGCTGCTACAATGTCTGACTCATCCTGCAGCAGAAACTCAAATTACTATTTTATTCTCCTGAGGGAGTTTTTATCTTTTTATGCTAAACAAACATTGTAGTTATTCCTTTTGCCTCAAACCCAACAGTGTAATGTTACAGCTAAGTAGCTCATGGTCCCAGCTGCTGAACAATAATACTTTTTATATAAACTACAGCCCTTTGTAATGCTTCATGCAGCCCATGCAGCATTCTGAATATTTTCTGAGTTCTTGGAAAACTCTTGTGTTTAAGATGTACAGAGGGTTTTCTTGATTAAAGGAAGTACAGTGACAGATTCTGCTGGATCAAATATCTCTTATGCACCTTCTGCTACTGCTCGAGTAAGACATGAATGAAAGATGGGGACTCTTCTTTTTGCCAGCTGTTTCAGAATTTCTTAAGAGTCCATGTTCTTTTATGTAGAAGTTGTATGGATTTTCAATACTAAACTTTCTGCAGTATTATGCTTGTGGGTGCAGACATTTTTTTTTCATACCAAGCAGAAAGACAAATGGAATCAGCACTTTGCTGTGCCTTTGTCTGTAAAACTGATTTTCCTGTTGATACTACTCTTCAGCTATTGAGTTGGAAAACTAAATTCTGGAATTTTGCAACTTAAATCCATTAACATTAGCAGCAAAATGCATAGTCAAATTAGCAGTGGATAGAGTTCCCCTGAAGTGTATGAGAGGGTCTAACTTTATACCAGTTTGGTTCTGGTTCACTGGAGTATAAAGTAAATAAGAATATCTAAGGATCGTTATCATAAGAATATCTAAGGAACATATCAACATAAATATCAGGAAAATCAGTCTAGGCAAGAGACAGACCTGCCAGGAGCATCTCCAGCCATTCCAAAGTTTATCTGTGATGAAATAATTAGCCTGCCTCTATTTCATGAGCTCTAGCTCAAAACCACATTGGTACTTGAGGGCTGAGAAGCAGAAAATATGATAAATGTGTGTCCTGAGAAGGGCACAAAATTACAAGACCAAATTTGATATCAATACCTTAAAAATCATTCAAAAGTACAAGAAAAATTGAAACAGGTAAACCAAAACATAAATGAATATTTATTCTTTGGGTTTTTTTGAAGGAGACAAAATGTCTGTGATAAAGATCCACTTAATATAATATATCTGGCTTTCCAAAGGGCTATTAAACTCTTGCTTGCCAAAAGAGAAGGATAAAAGAGTTGAAAACAGAGAGTAGGAGCAGAAGTTGAAGATTCACTAAAGAGATAGAAAATAACATTTGAGATGAGCAACTGTTCATTTAAATGGCAGATGCAATTCAACAAAATAAATGTGAAGTTTTATAGATGAGGGAAAGACAAATAATCATTTCACATATAATATGATGTGCTATAAATTATGGCAGACTGCATCTTGCAGAGTAATATGCAGTCCATGAGAACATCAGCTTAAAAAAATAGAAAAATAAAGACAAATGTTAGGAATTATTAAGAACAGGAGGAGAAAAAGAGACTTTCTCCGACTGAGGTAGTTTCTAATTTCATGTTTGGTCTGTCTTAGACATCTGCTTTTCCTCATTGCTTGAGACAGCATACTATGGACTTTAGTTTTCCCCTGTATAGCCATTTTAAAGCTTTTACTGACATGCCTCAGTGTTTTCGGGAATTTATTCACTAAAAAACATAAACCCCATACTTTATAAATAACAGAACTAAGCTTGATTAAATAAGTCTTGTTTTCATTCTCAGTGTATATATATAATATATATATATATATATATATATATATATATATATATATATATATATATATATGTTTAATTTTTCTAGTCCTAAATTGCAATGTTGACTTTATTCCATTTTATATCCTCTATATTTATAGTTCCTTGCAAGCTCCTAACATGTTGCTCAAGACCACGACTCTGACTTGGAAGATGAAGGAACATTAAATCAACCATACTGAACAGAGTTTGACTGGCAGCTTGCCTCAAGTACTATTTTTCTCCTTGTCTATCCTTTTGATTTTACAACAGAAATTTCCCTGAAGCAGCACTTACATTATGATGCCTTCCCTGACACAGGTTAATTGCTATTTGCTTTAATTATTCTCTACTCAGTTTCAGAGGAGCTGTCAAAATACACCTTTGTGATTATGTATTTCACAATAAGTTTGGAATGAAGACTGGGCCATTGAAATAGTAATAAAAAAACCCTCATTATTTCTAGGTTGAGTTAGTTTTTCTCATCACCTACTTTGGAAGAAATTGGCACAGCATAATGCATTGCACACATCTTTTGCAAATACTAAGAATAGGTTACTGAGACAAACAATTAAAATAAAGTTTGATAGGGGAAACATGCAAGTGTATAAAAAACTCATGAGAAATAATAAATTGGTTTTAGATGAAAAGCATACACAAAATGGAGCTCCTTCAAGTAGTGTCCTTCTGATGTTCCTATGCCAAGTTCAAAATTAAACAAATTGAAAAATTGGTATAAAATTATGTCCCATTCTGGAAAATTTCTTCATCATTGTGCTGGAAGTTGCCAAAGAACATTATCTGAATAATAAATCAGGGTCTGTCTTGGATCTTGCCAAGTTATTCTCTATCTTCCCCTGGCTTTTGATATGTATTATTTTCTTTTGGCTTATGCTGCTCTCAAGGAGGGACAGATTTTCTCCAACTTGCCTCTTTCCCTCTGCTGTTGAATGAATCAGTTTTACCTTGCTAAAGCTCACATGCCTCAGGAGTCTGAGTGCAGACATTGTCAGCACAAAGCTCCATCGCTATTTCAGGTTAATCTAGATCTGATGGCATACTCTTTCTTATTAGGCATAGAAAGAAATTGTTTTATTACTTATTTGGATCCCTCAGAATCAAACTCATGACTGCTCTTTGGATCTCTTTCCCTTTCTCTTCTCTCTACCAAAACCATCCATCAGTAAGTTAAATTAGTCTCAGCATTGCCAAGGAAAGCAGAGCCCCCCTCAAAGTTTGTGGACACCCACCCTTTGCTGGTGAATGCATGGGGCTGCTAAATCTGCAAGATGCTGGGGTCTCCACCTCCAGGGCTCAGCTTTTGGGGCAGTGGGGTGGTTTTGCACAAGTAATCCCATAATTGCCAACAAGTGATTATGATATGTCTGAAAACTGCTCATAGGTGTCTAACATGAAACACAATTCTGGCTTAAGATTGCAAGACAAAATGATATCAAAATAAATGGTCAACAAGGCAAATCTTTTTCAGTGCATAGCTTACATTTTTTCAAACCTGTGGAGCTATAGAGTGGCCAGTACCACCTACACAGCTGAATTTGAAACTTGTATTTCCCTGAAAAAGTAAACATACCACTGACTTTAATAGTTACTCTTCTAACATATCTCTTAAACGGAGGGTAATACATGCAAGGCTTGCTAATATTTTTTCAATAAGAGAATTTTGGGAGATATTTTTGTTCTCATACACTTCTCTCTGTACTCACTAATATTAGACTGGTAAGATTTTCTAAGAGAGTTCAAACTCACCCAGAGAGAAATTCTTTAGGCAGCAGAAAGGGCAGTAAGTGTTTGCAAGTTCTCTTCTTGCCTTTCTTTAGGAGGACTGCACCTGAGCAAACACAGGCAATTGAACTTGCCAATCCCCAGCTGTTTATTCCCAATTACTAGGTTTACCTGAACAAGATCACTTTTCAACTTTATCTTACTCTGAATCTCAAGCAGAGAAGAAAAATCTATTTTAACAAAGTACTGTGTTTGTGGAACAGGGTTTAACATTGAGGCTGGAATTGTTTGATGGCTGCATGAATCTTCTATGTTCCTCTGCTTCCCACCTTAGCACAGTAGTGCTTATTCTAGAATAGAATAGAAAAGGTAGTACTTTTCTGCAATTTTTTTTGTCATCGTTTTGTGGTTGTTCTAAGTCTGTGATTTGGGAGCCTTCTCCATGGAATTTGGCCATTCCAATGACACTTTGTAATTAGCTTTGTCCGGAGAAGATTTTCAGCCACACAAGTAGCGTAAAGCAAAGAATACAGACTACAAAAATAAATGTTTTTCCAAACAGTGAGGTGTTTATATAGAAGGCTTGCAGAGAAGTGATGTCATTATGGGAGGAATGAAAATATCCTGTAGAGCTATTGGCCATATACATCTTTAGTAAATAATGCTTCATGTTGTTTGGAACACCTATTGCAAAGGACAAAAACCACCAAAACCCACACGAAAACTAGAAACTTTCTTCCTGCAGTTTTCTGGACCTTTTTAGATGTAAGATCTAAAAATACAAAAGTAGAAAAACTCTCTGAACCTTCAGAAAAAAGTATTATTTTGGTGCTTCTGTTGTCATATTGCCATCTCTTACTATGAAATTCCAGTTTTATTTTCATTTCAGGACATAAGATCTTCACATCTCTGATTTTTCTGCCATCTATTTACTGTGTCATATTTATCATTTATGGGCACCTGCATTCCAGGCCAGGAACGTTATCTGGGGTGTGTAATATGTAGCATTTCTAATCTTTGCCAGGTTAACCAAAGCCTTTTCTTTTTATGAGCAACTGCTCAACAAGGATTGAGGTGTGCAATGAAATATCAATGCCTGTAGGTAAAACTGTTTGCCACCTTGCCTGTTTTAATGGCTACTATGGATCAGTTTTTCCTATGTTCCTGTAGGAACTATCTTCTACCAAATCACTGCTCAGACAGAGGGTGGAAAATGGAAACCCACCCACAGTGATGACAGCTAAATGAATATGCAGCACGATGCAAATAGCTCCACATGTTAACTGGAACAAAATGAATTATTCCTGTATGGGCCCAGACAGTTTCATGCAGGTGTCACTGCTTCAGCAGAATAAATCCAGTCATTCCTTTGATGTTTCTTCAACTATGAGAAAAAAAGTTCTCTGTAGTACCCTCACAAGATTTTGTATGGTTTAATATTTGATTTTTTGGTCACGTTGTGACCAAGGCTAGAGAAAGCAGAAAAAGTCAGCAGCAGCTGAGGCTCAGCTGTCATTGGAAATCAGGGGCCAGCACCTCTCTGGGAAGTACAAGAGATGTTTGTTGGAGCAGTGTGCTGCCATCAGTGGACAGCATTCCTAGTAATGCCAATATTTTACGACCAGGTATTGTGCTCATTTGTTTTCTTCACTTTCAAAAACATAAAAATAGAAATGGAAACCCTTCCTATAATAAGAATGAGGGTTTTGTGATTCCTTTAATTTTTCATAGTTTTTCTTTTGTTGAGAGAAAGCAAGAACCAGGAACATGTACTAATATAAGAAAGAAGAAACTTTTAAAAAATTTAAATAATGTGTAAATAAAAAAAACTTCTACAACTCTTTCAAAATTTCTTTCCCCTAGTACTTTTCATGTTTTTCCTCCTGGGAAGTGATGGTTCAAACAATTCTTTTACTCACTCCTTCTTACTGATTTTGAATTTGAAAAAAAAAATAAGAATTAAATGGTGTTCTTGTAAATAGAGGAGATTTTTATAGCAGAAAATTCCTAGAGAAGTTGAAAGAGCATATGCTACCCTGTGCTGGCCTATTCCATATCTTACAAAATAGCCTTAAAGAAAGACTCTTCCTCACCTGCGTTGTGGGAAAAGGAAGATTTCCATTACAATCTCTCATAACAGAGAGACTGGTGATCAACATCGCAGCAACTCACAGGATTTATTTTAACAGAATTGTGGCCCAAGGTTTTACAGGAAACAATTTATTAGATCTGTTCTTCTATAAAGTATTTTACAGTTAAAAATTTCTCAGGAGACAGGGGTGTCTTCAATTCCATGGGTTTCCACATATAAAATTAATGACCTTAGAAGCCCCAGTATTTACTCCAAGACTGGTGCATCCAACTTTAAGTGTTACTGTTCTATTTGCATCGCTTTTATCACAGCTATCCTGAATTCAACATTTTCCTGAGGAGGCCAATGGACTTTATAACTGTGTCTGAAAGCATCTCAGAAACTATTGACAGCAAGGAAGAAAAAAAAAAGGCAATATCTGACTGGGAGAAGTGAGATATAAGAAAGGTATAGTTTGAGTTCTATAATTGGTATTAGGAAAAAAATCATGGATGGATCTAAAATCAATGAAATATGAACATAGTTCACATTTAAATAAAATTTTGATTGTTATCCCAAATCTGTGGAAGGGCTTACATTGTCTTAAAGAACGTTGAACTGTGGAATGGTTCCTCAGCTACCTTTGGGTTATGGAAATCACAGGAACATGTGACAACATTTCAAACCATCTGCTGAAATCGTTGTTCCAATAGAAAAGTCAAATGTGCACTTTAAACCATTTTCCACTTAGTACAGAATTGTTTCATACAGAGTGGAATTTTTTAAATAAGGTGTCAAATATGGCTTTCTATATGCATCAAAGAAATAGCTGTGTAAAAATATATGTCAATTTCAAACTGGCACAGAATCGTCCTTCTGGTTCAACTTAGAAGCTTTCACAGATTTTCACCAAAATACTTACTTGTCTGATCTCATTTATGCATTAAAAATCATCACCACATACACTACTACATTTATGCTACTTTGACATTTGGTCTTTTTCTGTGAATGTATAAAGCACATTTAACCTACTTTCAAAAATATATTGTGTGTGATATGATTTGTTTCTTGTGTAAAAGTAAAACACCCTCTGATATACCTTTATGTGTGTTCTGCTGCAAAGCTTACACGATTTTATGACTTTAGCATTAACTGATCCTGGAAGGAGGTCACTTGGAGTCTGTTCTCTACCTTTAAAATAAAGAATGTTGTGTTTTGATTGGTCAAAATTCTGTATCCAATTGCTAAGCTGGATGGACATAGATCAAAGCCACCATACCAAATAGCATTTTAGCTTATATCAAAATGAGGATTTTGAAACCATAAATGCACTATTTTAATGTAATATTAATACATTTTAATGCTAATATGACTATTTCGGAACCTTTTATTAGGACTTTGGGTCTTAATGGTAACATTATGGACACACTGAACACAATTTTGGTGAGATATCTAGTCCTCATGTTTTCTTGGTGTGCTTCCAAGTATCACCATGTATCACCAAAATGGACACAGATCCTGCAAGTAACTATGGAAGCAAGGAGTAAATTCTGAGTTTTTATCTAGAAAATACGTTTTCAGAACTGATTATATAATTTAGTGCAGCCACTGGTATTCATTGATATATTGATCAACTAAACATAGGTTTAAATATCAGCCAGTAGAGAGGAGATGGGTTAGAGTAGCCCAGATTTCCTACTCTGTAAAATCAGACAGAAGAAACTTGTAGCTGTTTGCAAGGATCTAATATGTGCTCTTGAATTCATTGTAAACCTTTGCTCTGCACATTATAAAACTTTGGCAATAAACACTTCTTGGTTTGGAAGAAATTTGACATAGTTCTCGCTTAACAGTTCAATTCTTCATTAGTTTAGCCCTTTCGAAGTCTGTTTTACTGTGTGGGAAGTTCTGAAATCTCAGAGCAAACAACATGAGTCTTTTTTTAAAAAATGCTGTGATCTTTGGAATACATTACAGTAAAATCAGACATAGACAAACCCCAATTTTTTCATACTCAAGCCCTTTGGTATATCAGATTACTTTTTTAAAGGATGGATCATAGACTGAGTTGTGAAATGTGGCTTCAATATATTTCTGTCTGAAACCTGAACCAGCCAGTAAGTTTTCACTGAACATCAAACTTGAAAACTGCTCCTGCAAACTTCTATTTCAATGCAATACCAAATGTTACCATGGTCACTAGGTACTGATATAATCATGGCAGCCAAACCCACACTTTTCTTCTGCTCTTTCCCAGCACACCTGGTGCACCCCAGACCTGCACTGACTCCCTTCTGGCATTACAGACACATTCCTTCTCATGCATCACTGCAAAGGGAGGATTACACTCTTAGGAATCAGCTTCCATTACTCCAGCTAACACTGTAGGCTTCTAGAGGAAGCAATATTTGCTGTATAGCCAGAAAAAAAGATAGTTTAACAAAACATAAGGCTCTGAAAAATGAAGTTTAAAATAAGGATTTGTATTAATCTGCTGGAAAGACGGCTCCTGGGATTTTCTGCTGGGATTATTGCAGACAAGCAGAACACAAATGACTATAAAATCCCTGTTTCTTACCTTTTGTGTTCTTTTTCACCCTGACTTCTTCTTTCTCATTTTCCAGATATGATGTTCTATCTTCCCTAGTTTTTCCTCCATGTTTCAAAAATCTTATTTCCTTTTGTTTGTTAAGCAAAGCTATCAAAAAAGGCTTTCATGTTTTAATATTGCATTTTTAACTTTTTTTCCAAATGCCTTGTAATACTTCAAAACAATAACAATGCTGTAGTTACTAGTAGTTCCTCACTACTTAATAAAGACAAGTCCACCTCAGCTGTCACTCTTAACATCATCCCTTCTTAGGTCTTGCTTTTCTCTCTAGAGCCAGTTGTGCTCACTGAGCAATTTCCCCAGGAGAGAAGAAAAAAAAAATCACTGAGTAGATATTGTAGTGATTGGGAGACTGTTTATTTTATTGATTTATTTAATTAACCAGCATGGGCATCTCAATAGTTGTGTCTTATGACATCCTACAGTCCAACTTCACATTGTTTTAACAGGCCATTAAATTTTTAAGCTGGTTTAATTAAGAAAATATCTATGGCCTGGCTCCACTCTATCTGGAAATCATAGAATTCTAGAATGGTCTCTGTTGGAAGGCACCTTAAGGATCCCCTTGTTACAACCCCCCTGTCATGGGCAGAGACACTTTCCACAATCCCAGGCTGCTCAGAGCCCCATCCAACCTGGCCTTGGACATTTCCAGGGATGGGACAGGCACAGCCTCTCTGGGAATCCAGTGCCAGGGCCTCCCCACCCTCACAGGGAACAACTTCTTCCTAATACTGAATCTAAATCCACCCTCCTTCAGTTTAAAGACAACACTCCTTATTGAACTTCGTGAGGTTCACCCTCTTTTCAAGCCTGTAAAAGTCTCTCTGGATGGAATTTGATCTCTTCAGCCATTCCAATTTTATTGTCAACCTACTTCAATGGCAGCTCAGAGAAACCTAAGGTTATACAGTTCCTCCCAAAAAAGAACTAATTCATATAGCTCAGCACTGTTCCAAACTGTTTCAGACCTGGACACAGTCGTGAGACATCTCACAGAATATTAAGAATACATTTTTATCTATTTCCGTGATATTTAACTTCAAACAAATTTAGTTTCCATGTTTAAATAGCTCATAAAGCATAGTTGGAAAGACCAAGTCTCTCTACAGTGTTTTAATAGATACATAATCTACTGAAAACCAGCATGATAATAATTAACTAGAAGAAACAGTAAAGTTTTCTAGGAAAGAAAAATATTCTCTTAAAGACAGGGAAAACAAGGTGGAAATGGTGATAAGAGCTGTGACAAAGAAGAATTACAGACCTTTGGCAGAAAAGCAAGTTTTTTAAATCAATTTTGTAGCAATCTTAACCTAAAGCAAGCTGCTTTTGTCTCAACGTGAAATGTTTGCAGTTCTGGGTTAGCTAAGCCTAGAAGGTGCTATTATACATATCTGATTGGCAATGTTATTAGTGCAGGGAGTAAATCAAAACTAAACCAAATAGAGGGTAAGTAGTACAGCTAGTCCACTATTTTTCAGAATGCTTCTGTGTAGAAAGAATTTCTCTTAGTGCAAGAATTAAATCAAAATTAAAAGATCACAAAATAATTATAATATAATTGTTTCTACTTGCCAGCCATTGAGAAAACCCCAAAACACCAGCATTTTCCAATCAGCTAATGGGTTATTTATTCCTGCTATTGTTTTATGCTTCCAGGTACTCAAAATGGCTACAAAGACATAGTTATAATATTATTACCACTTATATATATTAATACCTGCATCAAGATAGGTTGCCTAGAGAATATCATGCCAGAAGACTCAACTTTTCCTTTATCCTTCAGCCCATCTTTATACAGCCCATGAAGGTTTAATAGTTACTTTTTGCTTTAAAACTAATTCCTTATTTTAACCATAAAATTGTCCCTCTTGGGCAGGATTTGCTTTCAGAGCATCACACATTTGTGTTTGGCCAAAGCACACCAAGTCTGCACATCTGCACCTCTCCCTCTGGTATCTGAGAAGCCCAGGCAGGGCTTCCCAGGAGGGCATCAGCACTGCAGCTCCCTGGTGACATCCCCTGTGTCACACACACAGCACACACACACACACACACACACACAGACACTCTGTCATGTGGATAAAGAAGCATCCAGGAAGGTACCTGTGCCAGGCTCCCCTGGGTTTCCTTGGAGTAGGAGCATCTCTCTCTCTGTCATTAACCACTCATGGACTGCCTGAGCCACACTCCTTCACAAGGCAGGCTCATGCCTCTTCCACATATTTTTGTTGTATCTTACTGTTCTTGACCATTCCTGCCCCAGTTATATGTAATATTTATGCTGAGGAAACCTTCCAAAAAGGTGGTTGTGTTTGCTGCTCAGTGACAGGAATGCCCTTTAGCCAGATTTGCTGTCCTTATTTTAACCATTGTATTGGTTTTTGTGTGCTACGCACCACTGCTCTTTTTATAGTTTCATCTTTCTTTGTGCCTGCAGTTTCTTCTACTGATCTGCTGACTCAATAATCTCCATGATCCACACTTTCTTCTAAAGGATCTTCTTTCCTCAGATCAGAAACTGCTGCATGTATTGGACCTATGTACCTCTACAGAAATCACCAGGCTGCAGTTGTTATTGGTTCCGCACTCATCTTTACCCCAGGCATCAATGTCACAGAATCACCCGAAGATAGTTACTTTCTTGCTTCACAACTAAATTTTAATCTTGGTTGGTTTGCAATCTTCTCCCAGACCACCCTTTTTGAAAGATGGATTACCCATCACCTTGGTACTCTGAGTCATTAAACTCATGATTAAACCAATCTGTCTTTTAAGTCCCTAGATCTCATCAGGTTTAAACACATTGCCTTAACTGTGACTGAACAAAGCACTTGTGCCATTTTTTTCCCAATGCAGATTCCTGGATCTCCACTGGATAGGAGTAACTAACTCAAACTGGCTGCCAGCACAGCCCAGCAGTGCTCCACAATCCCAGCATGCTGCAAATGTTTTTCAGGCTGCTTTGAAGCACAAACACAAGTATAAAGTTTCAAAATTTATCAGCACCTCTTTCCCTAGATCTCTAAAGGATGGGCAAACTCTGAAGACTTGGAGGTGCCACAACAGAGCACATGCCAACCTAAACCTTAAGAAGTCCACTGCTCTGTACAGGATTTTCTCTCCACATCCCCTGAAATGCTAGACAGGGATTAGTGAAGCATAGTTGTCATGTAAAAAGTCCCCATGCTATGTACAATTAATGAATGCGTGAGCAGGCAACAGGCTGGCTAATAATTCTGCTTGATACCTGTGTTGTCATAATGATTAACCTTTCATAAGTGTCAGAGCAGCAAGGCTATGCGATAATGCCAAACAGAAAAGGGCTAGAAAGGAGCAAAAGTGCTTGTGTAATAGCTGATGCACTGCCTCCTGAGTCCAGTGCACTTTGTGGTGTAGAAAAAACATGTAGAAGTACAGGTCAGCAGATTGGAGGCAAACATCTAAGTAAGAAGGAAAATAATTTGGCAGACCAGACTTTGGTCTACAAAATAACAAACATGGAATAACAAACATTTGGATACTTTGGATAACAGACATTGAATATGAATCCTGAAGAAAAATAGTAGCAGACTCATGTATTAGTGAAAAAACCACCAGTGAAATGGATGGTCTTGGATGATCTTTACCAATGTGATATTAAGGAAAAGAGCAGGAGAGTTCTTATGGCTTAGTAGAAATATGCCAATATTTCTATGCCATATATTTCAAGAAAATAAAAAGGCAAAAAGCTCTCTGTGATGCCAATAAGGATAACATCCATCAGTTTACAGTTTGCTGAACTTGGATTCAGCACCACTGAAATTGCTTATGCAGGCCCACAGAAAGTGAATGTCAGCATTGGGACTGAAGTCCAATTAAGGAATTAAGACTGGAGTAATACTGAGAGGCCTCAGATGAGGTGAGTGTCCCATTGCCTCAGGTATAGTGTGAGAAATGTCATGATGATGGGCCACAGCATGAGAGGGGAAAGGTCTTTCTAAGGACAGAAGCAGCTCACAGATCTGTTTCTCTGTTTTAACAAGAATTTTTCCTTCTGTACTATTTTTTTTTTTTTTTCCTATACTTTGGGTAGATGCTTTAAGCTAGATCTGAGTTGTTGACTTTTCTACTGGGACTGTTTTAAGAGACTTTATTTCTAAAGATTTTTCTCTTGTATTTTAACTTCTACTCCAGCAATTCATTAAAGTTATAAAGCACAAACTTGTTAAGGAGAATATCAGGTGTGCTTGTGCATACACATAATTCTGGGTGAAATCCTTTGCCTGCTGAGTGTTTGAGTGAAGAGCAGGCATTCCTCCCAGACACAGTGAGAGGAGTGCAAGTCTTCCCAAGTCTGACTGGTGCTGCTTTTCTGTGTAGTTATTGTGGTAACTCCCTGTGCCAAAGGGAAGGTCCAGTGTTTGAATACACATCTTTGTGTCCTGGCTGGAGGACACTGGTAAGGCCCACAAGAACCCTTGAGAGGCCATGCAGGGACAGAACTCGTGTCCTCAGACAACATCTGGGAGATGTGAACAAACAGTGCATAGAGGAAGCTGCATTTTCAGTAAAAAGAGACTACTTGTGGTGTCTCTATTTACAACTGTCTCACTTCTCAGTGAATTCACAAACCTCAAACCTTGCCTCTCTCTTCAGGCTCTTGCAGGTTATAAAAGTGAATAAAACCTTTGCAGCTGAAAGAATTTGGGTGTGAGACATTTGGCACCCAAATGCTAAGTCCATTTCTCAAGCATGAAATTTTTTTATTATTTATGTTTAAAAATAGTATTTTTTATATTGAGTGTTTATCACATGGGGGGAAATTATCAAATTTTGGTGTTTATATGCAAAAATTTAGATGAGATTTTTGTAGGAAAATGAATATAATTTTTAGAATTTTTTTTTAAATGTGTACCCAAACAAAATTGACACGGCTTATATAAACCCATTTTGTACCTCTCAAATTCTGAGTGTGATGTCAGCAATTCCTTTCACTTTTCACAAAACCCTTTAGAAAACACTTGCAAAAATAATCAAAAATTTAACTCATTAGAAGACTGAGAGGACTGTTTTCAAGAGCTTCAAATATGTATTTGGAAAGCTCTGCTGTCAAAATTTCTCTTTATTCTAATTTGTAAAAGTATTCCAAATATGTAAAAGTTTTAAATGCCCTTGATAATCAACAAGATTAAAATACTGAGGTTACAAATATTTCCTCCATTTATAATTAATTATAATGATAAAATCATATTGATTTTAATTTTCAAAACAAAGAATATATTCTGCTGCTTCTGTATAATAAGTGCAAATTTTTGACAAACATATAATGAAAGCTCTGCTGCATTTATGAATCTTGTTCAAATTAGATTTCAGAGAAAGGCTGGCAAATAATCAGGTTTCAATGGACAAAGGATTAATAGAGTGAAGTTTGTCAAAATACAAATTCAGTTTAAATTCTCAAATTCAATTTAAAATGCATTTCAAAAGAATTAGTCAAGTAAATGGAGAAAAAAATAAGCAGGAAAAAGAAATTAAACAGAACTGTTAAGCAGTAGGAGGGTAAAAATTTTAAAGAACTTTGATCCCAAGAATTAAATGTAACATATGCCTACATTTTTTGTAGGATAATAAAGTAAAATATTGGAATGAAACTATAGTTAACTAGTGAACTGTGAAATTAAAATTACCATATTCAACATTCATCCAAGGCCGAAATTTATGTGTTCACACAAGGAACATCCATCCAGAATGCTAAAAGAACTGGCATGGGGTCAGACCTGAGAGGACTCATGACTGAGGAAAAACAAAAGTAGAACTTCTGTTTACAAAGAAATAAATTGTAGTCCCAAAAACTGACTGATATATAATGACCATCAACACTAGAATAAGTTAAATCAGAAAATATATGAATACTATTAAAAAAAAAAAAAATTGATAAGTAAAAAAGGAGACAAAAATATAGTATGTGATTAATAGTGAACAGTTGCATCAAAGTCATTGAACTGATTCTTGAATGAAAGTGCAAAGATTTTTTGCTTCTGTGTTTTATTTTCCAAAGATCTGGAGAAATCTGCATTCTTCAGGATTCATTCAGGCTGCTGAGGGAGATGTAGAACCCAGGATCAGCCCAGCCAAGCAGCTGAAGCACTTGTGTTCCTCTGATCTCATAGCCCCCAGCCCCTACTTTCCCTGTCTGCAAATTTGCAGATCTTTGAGGGCTGAACCTTCATTAAAATTAAAATACAGAATTTTAAAATGGGACCATTAAGCCACACAAACCTAAGAGGACAAGGATCCATTTACCTATCAAGGAATGTATCAGTTCCAGGTATTTATAGATGAATTCAGTGTGCCAGTTTGGGCATATGTGAGTAATTTTAGCTTCCTTGACTTTTTATTTTAATGCAATATGTGGTAGATACAGTAACTTATTTTTAAAACCCACAAAGCATAAGCTTCATTTCCTCCTACTTATAAAAAGATCTCAGTTTATACACTTCCATGGAAATAGTGTTCAGCTTCCTGCTAAACTGTTAGCATGTTTCTGCCAACTTCTCAAAATGTTTTCCTTTACCCTTGTTGATTGTGAAAATACTCCAAATCTTGTGGCAAAACACACTGGAAAAGAACAGAAGCCATAAGTAGGTAATATTAATTTTTAAACACTGTGAGCTAATATTCACAGACCTTTTCCTGGAGGTGTGAAAGAAGGGAAATCAGACTATACTAAGGGAAGGTCTGGGCCTCCCCAGTAGTAGCCATTTCTTTTCCAACTTGTCTGCCACCATTAAACAATTTTCCGTGGACCACAAGCCCATCATTCCTGAGAAGCCTCCTTTAAATCCATTGCAAACTGTAACTGCCTTTCCTAACTCAGCAAAAATCACTCACTGCTCCCGCAGAACCAGGGCAAGAACAAACTAGGAATATTATGTCCTCCACATACAACTCTCATATGATGGGGCCTGCATCACAGATTCTCTCCTACTGTCAGTGTACCTGTGATCGAGTCACATTTCTATGCCATATTTTTCTAGTAGTCAAAAAAAATTATTACATTTGCATGGAAACATTTCTTCAAAGCCATGACCTTGTTGAAATCACCATCCCATATAAAGGATCTGCTCTGATCTAGCAGAGATGAAAACCAAATACTGAAGTACTCATGGCCACAGGAGAGTGATGATAATTCCAGTTTATGTTATTTCCACTGCCTGTCCCTACAGTAATAATTTCTCACAACTGGAGAAACAGAAATAAAGACAAAAAACTATAGTTCTGTTGCCCATAAGGAGTAGAAAAAACCTCTAAGATCAATAACAATCTTTGAAAGTAAGTTTGGAATAATCTCCGTTGCCTCACCCCTAAAGTAATTAACTTCACTTTTAGTAGTTGCTTCATCCTCTTCTTGTTTGCCAGATGTAGACAGTGAGCTACAGCAAAATAAAAACAGAGCTGTCATTCCCCTTCCAGTTTGTACTCCTGCATGCTTCTTCATATGGTTTCATTTTTAAACATTTTCCCATAAAGATGTAACTTACTTTAGGGCTTACTTGAAGGAAGCTCCCAACAAGTTCTCATATGTGATTGCTTAACCCAGAACAGCTGAGCTTTGTAAATCAGCAACAGACCCAGCAGCACTCTCTGCCTGCATAGGCTGATGGGGTTTGCCTTTTGTAGAGCAGTCAGTTCATTAATGAGGAGCTGGCAAGAGGCACAATGCCCCCCAGACCTTATTAAATGGACTCGTTTTGGCCCACTGAACCCTTAGCTCAGGGCTGAGCACAGAGGCTGGAGCAGCAGCACTGCTGTGTGAACAGAGGTTCTCTCTCCCTGCAGACCTGGGGTCTTCCTGAAGAGTTTTAAGTCAGGTTTCCTCCCTGTCACTTCTCTCTTATTGTGACATAAAGCTTCAATGTCATGTTTTTGGTTTAACTCAGGAACTTGTCAATGTTCACACCGAGGAGGCTGAGCCCCAGCCTGGGACCACTCTGGAGTCACTCCCTATATGTCAGCATGTCCCTGCACTGACAGTCTCCAAGCACACTGCTGGCCCTTCTCATCCTGCTCTGCAGACCTGCCAGTTTTGAACTTAGCAAACTGCACAGACACCTCCCCAGTGTAAGGGAAATTACCTGAGCAGCAGCAGAGCCAGCCTGTGCCACACTGCTCCAGGCAAGGCAGCCGTGGGGCTGCAGAACAGGGAAAACCACAAATGCATTAATGTTGCTCTAGTCAAAATTCATTAGTCAGTTCTCTTAGGTGTGGGGGAGTCTGGAAGTGAACAGTCATTAGTGATTCTTAAACTGCTCTCATTCTCCTCAGCTGTCATGTCCAGGTTTGCTCTTTCTAGCTCAGACGTGCTGGCAAAAGAGATGCTTATGAAGTGAAACTCAAGTGCCAAGTCCAGTGGTCCTGCCAGACCACAGATTATTTTGCTTGGAGGCTCATTTGCTCTGGCTAAGCAAAAGAGTGAAAACACTACAAATTTGATCAATCTTTCCTCAGCTCACACGTAGGAAACATATATTACTATAGAAATTGGAATTTGAGACTGTGGTTGTGCAAAACCTCAAGTTTCTTTAGAAGAGAAAGAACTACCTGAGGAGCACTTGAGCTGTGACAGCAGTGCTTCAAGAAAAACTGTGGATTCCTCATCCCCTGACACAGCTTGATGTACAGTGCCAGCTCTGCAGTGCTCAGGGTGTGTGCTGGAGGCTGTGCATGGACAGTGGGAGCATTAGGTTGGTCAGGGGAGTCCCTGCTGAATTTTGGACTCTTCCCCTGCTGGGCAGCCTTTGCAGCTGGTACAGGATTGTCAGCAGAAGTTCTAAAGTCAGATTTTTTAAGTCAGTGGGTGTTGGATTGCACCCAAAGCTGCAGAAGTATTTGGAAAAAGACTTAGGATCATAACTGCAGATTTTCATTAGCAAAGATTAAAAGCTGCTTTGAGTTAGCCTAAATAGGGGCTTTACTTACTAACATAGCATTATACATTTCCAAGTCCCTCTAAGTACAGCTGGACGTGCAGTGTCAGCACGACTGCAGTTGATGTCTGGAGACCACCCATGTTTCTCTGCCAGGTTGTGAGCCAGGCCATGCAGGTGGTGCTTGAAAATGTCCTGCTGCTTGGCTACCACTGCTGAGCAGGATGGATGTAAAGAGGTATATGAGCTATGCTTTGCTAAATTAGTAATGACTTATTAATCTGGACAGGGATATTCTGGCCATAGACATCTAACAAGAAGTGAGAGAGCTATTCTTGCTCTTCTGTGTTGGTGCAGAAATATGTTTGACAAGGCTGGTAGCAGGCAGGTTGCTGAGACATCCCTCAGAGAAGCTAAAGCTCAGAGTTGCAGTGGGGTGTTTGCTCCTGAAATCACCCTCAGCCTTTCTGACCCCTCAGGGAGTTTGATCTCCTGCTGGCTCAGACAGGATCAGTGCTGGCCTGCTCTTATCATGGTTCTGGCTGTGCTGTCACTTCCATCTAAGCTTTGCCCACGTAACTAAAACAGAGTACTGAAAAGCAGCAAACCACAAACTTTGTGGTGTGCCTTATTTGACAAAGCTCACAGCTCCACTACAGCTCTGGTTTATTGTAATAAAGCAACTGATTTACTGTACACAGAGGTGTGCCTTTTTCCTCTGTCTCCTGTGCCTCTGATGTACTGTGATTCCATGATAACTGCTCTCACACACTTTCAGCAGACACCTCTCATGGCAGATTGCCTTTTAGAAGGGAAGCAGTTTATTCCTGTTTTGAGATTTGCCATTCAGCATCTCTGTGGAGCAAACTCACACTAAAAAAGGAGAAAGCTGAGCACACAGAGTTCCTCCAATACAGTCCAGAAGCCAGGCTGCAGGTGAACCCTGAGAGGGTTCAGCAGCATTTCCCTGGTTCTCCCTGTGGAGTGGGACAGCAGCTCAGGACCAGTGTGCTTAGCCTCAGATAATTTTCCCTACTCATTCAGTTCATTTCTGGGCAAAAGCTGTGACTGCCTTGCTTTCACTGGCGTTAATATTTATTTGATGTTTAATTATTTGATGAGACTACTTGCTAATGAAGCTGAATAGAGGTTTAGGAAGCACTTCCAGGTAGCATTAGAAAACTGCCTGGCAGTTTTCTCTAATTTGAATAACACACTTTTGTCAGAGTGCTCCATGCTTCATGTCACTTTCACAAAATAAAATGAAAATGAAACTGTTTCATCAACTGCATTCCTAGCATAAGGCAGTCCCTAAAGGTCTGGTAAGGAGCCATTGCGTCTTAAGCCTTTCTGAAATTACCCATCAAAAAAATTTAGTGAAGTATTCAGCATTTTTCAGCTTTTTTTTTTTTTTTTTTTTTTTTTTTTTTTGTCCATTCTGCCTAGTTACTAATACAGAAAAAACCTACACCCTAAAGAAATAAGTGGGAACGGCACTTTAAAAAGTTATCATGATTATATTCTTCTCAGCTGTGTAAATTTCGACTAAAATTAAAATCCAGTGGTGTGCTTCCCATGTTTAATTACAGAATTTAAGCCACTGTGCATCATCAAGTCTATTTATGAATTGTTCACAGAAAAACAGGCTAACATTTTGATCATTGCCTAAGTGCTGTGATTTTTTGGGGTTTTTTTATTTGTTTTTTTTTATATGTTTGTTCACCAAAACCAACTTGCATTGCTAAATTATGTTTCTTGTTTAATCAAGTCTCATTAGAACCTGTTCTGCCTAAAATTTAGTATCTAACTAATAACTTTTACATGTCTTCTAAGATGGGCAAAATTAGTTTAAGATTCTTACCCATTTGGAGTGCTGTACCTGTGAAGGTCAGCTACACCCTGAAGCTGAAGTTGTTATAATGATGAGTTTCAAAAGAAATCCTGAAGGATTAAACCATGCAGAAAAACTCACAGCACTGAATGCAGGGAATTCTGCAAGATTTTGCAGATTTATCTCTTGCCATGAGATCATGAATTCCCAAAAAGCTTCCCAGCCTGATGGTAAATGGAGGCCAAGCAGTACTTCTGACAGGCTCTGTGGAAAACAGAACAATAAGGGTAATTTAAATAATTATTTTAAAATCAGTGTGCATGAGAAATATCTTTTTAGGTGAGTTGTATTGATAGGGGCTTCAGACTGAGCTGTTAAACAGATTAGTTCTAGATGGGCCCTTGTGCTGCCAGTGCAAACTGCATCCAGCTACAGTCACTAGGTCCCAGTGGAAATGTTTATGCATAACCATATCCCTCAAGCAGGCAAAAAAAGCACCAAAATTTGCATTTTTACTATTCAACTGCTGAATTATTTATCTTCCACTTTCAATTTCCAGTATGAATTAAGCTGTGCAATAGACCTCCAGATTCATTGATCTGTTTAAACAAACAAAGTGATACATTTAAATAAACAATGTGATACACACCAGGCCACAAGGACCATCAGAGGCTGATTTCTTTTGTTTCCATTTGTGGAGCAGGCAAATTACATCCTGCGCAGTCAGAACAGACCCATCCATGTGATTTCATCAAAGACCTCCATTTGTGGTGGCAAGTGCCACCACACCACTTGATGGTCTGTTTTTCCTAAATGGAAACTTTTCTGGCTCTCAGAGGGTGAAGGAGATGACATTTCCTTAAGAGGGGTTGCTACATGTACATTTGTGGTTCTGCCACTGGCACAACACCAGGTAATGCCAAACTCACAGGGCTCATGATATATGTTAACTACAAAATTGTTTCTCCTTTGAAGTACTTGAAAAGGAGCACAATGGAAACTTTTTGCCCATTTTTTATAAGATTTAAAGGTTAGGAAGGTTACATTTATAGGAGCCATTTCCCCTCATACAGCAAGATTGCTTCCATAAGAAAAGAGGTACTATTCCCTGGTATAAATATACATTAAGTAAAAAGACTTTTTGTGGCCAGAGTTTAAAATTTCTCAAGAACTGACTGAGCAAACATTCAGCCCCTGAGATGAGAACAGGCAGAGTGCTGGGAGGCACTGCAGGGGAACAGATGTAACCTCCTGTTCCAGGAGTGTCTCTCCCCCACAGGGTGAAGGATGCTTTGCAGCACAGGGCTCCTGCATCTCCTTAAGGCTGTCCCTACAACCACCCAGGGGACACAGAGACCACTCAGGTCCAACAGACTCACTGGAGTAAAGGCTGCACTCTGTCCCTTCCTTGGCCCTTAGGTTCTGGATTTGACCTTGGTGTCAAACCCTCCAAAGCAGCAAAGCCAAGGCCCTAAAAGCAAAGACCCCAGGGCAAGAAAAGGAAGAAGACAATTAACTGCCCAGAAGAAAACATGTGAAGGCACTCCAATGGCTCCCTAACAGAGAGAGAAGGAACCTAATTCCAGCTGTTACTCCATTTTCAGCAGCTCCCCTAGTCCTCTTACCATGCAACAGTGACACAAAGAAAAGAGATAAAAAAGTATTTGAAGTAAAGAGATGTTTCTTAATTTTTCTTATGTAGTGCAATTTACATGCCAGGTAACATTTTTTTTTTTTTTTTTTTAGGTGTAAGGATGTAAGGATTTCCTGCTAGAAGTGTTGATATCCCACACAAATATTTTCTCATTTATTGTTACAAAATAAAGGATTTTTTCTTCTACAGCCAGGTTATTTTGTTCCCTGACTACTATTTTTTGACTATTGGCAGTCCAACTGCCTGCTACTTAACAGAAAGATAATTTGATCAATCCATAGCAGGCAGATCCATGGCCCTCCTCCAGACAGTATTGAAAATGCTTATGTTTAAATGTTTAGAATCAAGGAGGTTATAAGTCCACATCATGTGATCAAGCTGAAGGAACAGCTATATTCAAAAATACCTAATAATTTTCTTACAGCCTTGAGATAATTTCAAAAATGGCTTCTAGCATCTGATTTATGTGCCGGAACAACATAAACTCAAAGAACATTGTAGAGCAACCACATATATTTTCTAAATTTTGTAATATTAAGAGATTACTACATAGATTGACTGAAAAAATTAAGAAATATTTGAGAGAAAATAAAAACTTCTGTAAAAAAATAAAAATTTCTGTGAAATTCTTGTGAATTTCTCAGTGTTTAGACATTCCAGAGAGTTTTCATACCATAAGCTTCACACAGCTGGAAAGCTCTTGGTACTCTGCTAGGACTAGAAAATGTGGGGGGTTTTGTTGAAGATGACATGTTCTGGCAATATCACTTACTTTCCCATTAACATCCTCAGAAGGAACTGCTCACATTTGGACAGAGCTGTTGGTAACTTGAGTGCCCACATTTCCCATGGGGTAGCAGCTTCTCTGCATGCCTATGATAGAGGTGCTAATTTACATGTGGAAGTGTTAATTAATGGCAATTCAAGGTCAGCTCTCTACAACTGAAACTCTTTCCCTGTGGAGCGGAACAGAGAGCAGCACTGATGCCAAAGAGCACACGAGAGCCATTGTAGATAAAATAAACAGGCACATCCATTCCCTGAGCTTCTCTACATAAAATTAAAAAAAAAAAAAATAATTATCCTCCAAATAGTTCACATAAATTCTCACAGATCACAAGCCAGACAGATCCTCTGCTGCAGAACAGGCATGTCTGTTTACCTAAAAAAGATTTCACAGGTTTATAGCAAAAAGTTTTAAATTGATTTAGCAAAGTGGAAAAGAAATGCAATAAAGCCATGTCATTTCTTTCTATGAAAGAATATGTGAAGCAACTTACAACTCCTGCAATCACTGCCTAAGCATTCTTTCTAAGGGAAGTACTTGCAGGACAGCAGAGTGAAGATCATGATCAAGATGTTCCTTAAGGGCTCCCTGGGCTCTGGGTCAAAAGGAATTTGTCTTCAGATCTGTCTCAAATGGCTTATCTCAGTCAAAAATTAAACCCAGGGAGGATGCTAAGAGGCTGATTCAGAATGTAATAAAATTATGTAAGAAAGGTATATTCCCTGGTCTCTTCTCCGGAGTGAGAGGGTGCTAAATCAGCTGAAAGAGCAAGCAGAGACTTGGCTTTGTTGAATTATATGACAGAGAAAGAGAAAGTCCTTTTTGTAAGACATTTTCATACATGGTGAGTCAGGGAATTTACATTTCATTATGTGCTCATCAAGAAGTGTAAAATACAAATCCTTCAAGCAGATGTGAACAGACACTCGGGATCAATCTAATGTCAACTGTAAAAAAATTGATAGGCTATGAATTAATATTTCGTTATGTCAGATCTATGAAGGTTGGATGATCTCAAGCATGCAAATAATATGCCTGTCCAATCTGCCACTTATTTTTGCTGTCCACAAACATGGACAGAAGAAGGAGAGATGCTGCCAGCTGACGTGAAGGTCATGGGTGAGGGAACTCTGGGGTTAGGCTGTAGTCGTTATGCAGTCATTTGGAGAGAGACATTAGTTATACCTTCCTGTGACTGCTGAGGTCCCTGTGTCTAGAAAGCTGCTTCTCTGAATTTTGTCTGTAAGGAAGGGACCAAGCATCCCTCCCCATGTAGAGCAGCTTCAAGAATGCACATATGAGCCCTGAAGTCGACATGGGACTGTGCCTGTCTGAGTGTTTACCAGAAACTCAGAGTTTTTGTACTCAGGTTTGACTTAACACAACTCCTTCCAAACAAATGGAGGTGCAGCTTCTTTATCCATCTGCCATGCTGTGTGCTAGCTGCACTGCTATAGGTCCTAGCATTGAATTTAGCCCTAAAGCTATTAGAGTTTCCACAGGTACTAAATTCTCCAACATAATTTTTAGAAATATAAAATAAGGCAGTAAAATTGTTAACTTAGAACTCGGTTGATATATAGTCAGCTTGAGGTCTTTCTAAGAAAATACAAGGCAGAAAAGCAAAACAAAACTAAAGAGTAACATAAATTCTGAGTTCATAAAATGTTCAGTGCAATTTGCGGCATTATAGTAGTCACAGTTCTGTCTTGTACTGATAGGAAACATTTAAACATACTTATGTGTATATATATATATGTGTATATATATATATATATATATATGCACAATCCATCCTGCCAGACAAAGCTCTGCACTACACAAAGACAGATGGGAAAGAGCTGTGTGCTCTGTGCTTGATTGCTGCATTGTGTCAGACTAAGACTGGCCGTAGTCATAAAGCTGGTTCATGCAACAATTCATATTTACCTAGAAGTCCTCAAGACAGCCATTGAAACAGTAGTTGTTTTCTTACCCAAGAAAACAAACACAGTGGGTTTGAAAGTATCTGAGTTCCTCTGGAAGATGCTGTTGTAAACAGAGATTGCTTAATGCTGCCTTCCTTCAATCACACAGGCAGATGGGTGGAGTGTAGCAGGCACTGGACAGAAAATAAAGGCCTTGGAGCTGGGAGCCAGACCAACAGAACACAGCTAAAGCTGGAGGCTAAACACGTGAATCATTCCAGAAATAAAGTGGTAGGGATTTAAGCTTTGGGGAAATATTACCCTGCAGTAAAAAAATGTGGATCTTCATCAAGAAGTAAATCTAAAACAGGACTATTTTTTTCAAAAGGACTTCAAAATTAAACACCTCTGTCATCGTGGAGTTTGCAAGAGAAGTATAGACCATCTGTTCAAGAGACCAGTAACACAGTCTGTGCAGCTGATCAGCATGATAGCAGTAGGAAATGATTTCATAGGGGCCTATCACATCTGGGTTTAAAACTAGTAAGTAGACTTGTTTAGTTTTATTAAGTTTTCTGCATCTCTCATAAAACCTCTTTTCTGAGAGGGTTTATTCTTTAATTCTTACAGGTTTTTTTCAGTCTCTAAACAGGAATTCACATGAAAAATAAATACATAAATCATAGGGTGCATGGGTATTCCTGAAGCCTATTACTACTTTAGTGAATAGCAGTCAGGGTTATCCCAGCAAGGATAAAATCACTACTGTCATAAAAATCTAATAAAAAACTTTTTTACATGGAAACTTTTGATTGATTAATTATTAAAAAAAACCCAAAAAACCCCCCAAAAAACAGTGCTGAACATTTCTGAACTCCTGCCCTCGTTTTCATTTTTACTAGCCTACTATTATCTGGTGTATTTTCTTATTGGTTTTAAGCATATTGTTGAATTCTGAATATGGAAATCTGGAATGCTTTACTGAGTGCCTTTTCAATCAATTTATTTTTGCCAAGAATTGAGAAAATGTACATTCAAAAGTGCTACAGTTTTCAGAAATCTATTTGTGGCCTCCCTGATGGTAGGAATACCTGATATAAAATATCTAAATGAACATATCTTAAAGCATTTAGGGGAGAAAAAGAGAGTTACCAGGTATTTCTGAGGATGGGGGAGCTGCAGGGAGTTTTCTGCAGCAGTGTTACACAGGTCAATATAAATATCCTGGATATTGTGCCAAAACACTTCTAACGCTTCAGTGAATCTCACTAACATTTCCCAGCTCTCTAAAGTCTACCTGACTTCCTTGGAAGGACAGCTGTGTGTCCCCTGCTTGCTTTCAGGACATAAACAGGTCACAGATTTCTTAGGACTTTGAGAAATGAATAGAAGTTAATGAAAAACTGACCTCATGACTCTGTTCCTGTCGGTCATGCACCAGTAAAGGAGGGATTACAAAGAAAAGGCAGATGAACTCTGCAGAAGGAACAACAACATCATTGAAAGGAACAAGCCCCCCTGAGCATTGCCCACACCAGGAGTGAGCAGGCAGTGACAGCAAGTCTCAGGTGGCACTAAAACCCCAGCAAGTGAACATGGGCCAGGTGGGTCCATACCTCACCCTGCTCTCAGTTAAAAGAGGATTTGTTGGCCTGGGGTAGGAAAGGGTGTGGACGGCACTGTGCATTTGGCACCACCTTTGCTGTAAAGCAGTCATTTCATACAGTTAAAAGGGAAGGGAAAAGGACAAGGACAAGGACAAGGACAAGGACAAGGACAAGGACAAGGACAAGGAAAAGGAAAAGGAAAAGGAAAAGGAAAAGGAAAAGGAAAAGGAAAGTTGTTTATTTCTCTTTTTTCTTTTTATGTTTAAATCTGCCTCTTTATGTTCTATCTGCTTCTATAAGTCCCCTGGAGCATAAGTACAAATAAGTTCAAAATGCCTGATAACTCTAAGAACCCAAGATCTGGACATTCTACAGCTGGAGACTAAATACTGGTTGATCCCTGACAATAAGGCATCCACACCAGCTTTGGAGTCTACAAAATTGATTTCATTAATTCTAGGAAGTATTAATTTGAGAGAAAAATATCTAAGAAATAAATTGAGAGAAAAAAAGACCTTTTGATTTCACACAAATAGTAGGAGGACTTTTCATACCACTGCATATCAGCAATTTGGAAAGTCAGTATGACCAAATGAAAGTAGCAATGTACTCTACATCTTTGTTCCAGCAGAAATATTGACTCTGAACTCCATGTGCTCCTAGATGTATAATTCTGATGGTTTATGGGATTTTCACCTAATTTCATTGTCCTTAATGTCTCATAATGGTTAACTCAACTGTGAGAGTTCAAGAACACAAAATATCTGATCTTCCATGTGCAGCAAAAATGGCAAAGCAGGAATAATTACCTAGAAAAAATAAATAAGGAAGAAATGGAAATATTTGAATTATTTCAGTACTGAAAATATTCTTTATATGTCTTGGTGCTGCATTATTATTATATGCAGGATTTCCCTTTTCACACTGTTCATGAACTACTCCTGCTATTGTTTCTGGCAGCATGAAAGAGTTAACAGTGCTCAAAGTGCTTGGAGCTGTACCACAGTCTAATAGAAAAGGGGAGCAATGTGCTAGGGAAGGAACTCGCAGCCTCTCTTCCCCTGCCCTGTGCTCATGCCAACAATTCCCCAGCCAGCTGGAATTTCCTTTCCTTGTGGAAGCTAGCCCAGAGCTCATCCCTCCAGCCTCAGGACCCCAGCATATTACCCTGCCATTTGCTGAACTCTGACTCTTACACAGAGTCCAGCAGGACATCCTGTTTCTCTGATGGCCAGAAGAGTTTTCTCCCCAATAATGTCCCCTCCCTTGCTGTCACACCTTAGCAAGCTCTGCCATAACAACGAGCTCAGCTCAGGGGTGAATATTCAGAGTGGATATTGAACTGGTTTAGGAAACTTAAAATCAATTTTTAAATGGAAAGGGTTTATTCTAGTGCCTTGCACTCTTGCTCAGAGAAGTTTAAACACAGTCAAAGATGGATTTGGAAGCAGAAATACATTTACATATTATGCTTATCTCAGAGCTAAAATTCTGGTCAATTCTAATGATAGCAGGGAGCTGAACCTGTGAGACAATGAGCCGGGCCCTGAGAAGAGAGGAGCACAGTAATAGTGGCCTATCAACCAGGAGAGTTGGCATTTTTCCTGAAAACAAATCTGACTTACTATCCTCATCTGCTTGCACATGCCAAGTGCTGTCAATGTATTGACTGCAGCAGTTCCAAGGTATGGATCGGCTTTAGGGGAAAGAAGTTTTCCTGAACATGAACTCCACTTGAAAGCAAGGGTGGGCAGAAAGGATCAATGCATATTTGCAATTTTTAAGCAGTTACCAATCAACCTAATTTAGGTAGTCCCTGGACAATGTAGATGAATACTTAAAGCTGTCCTATTAAGATTCGGCTAATTAAACTAATTTTGAGCCACAGATATTGGGCGCTAATAATAGACTATTGATGTGCAAGAAAGCAAAAGAGATTATTTGTATTTAATTTTGACTCCAGACCTGATCTTTGCAAGTCAGTGCTAAGCAGGGAACTCTTCAGGTTCCCCTCTGTCTTCAGCTTTCTTCCTACTCTTCCTCTTATCATAACAAAAAATTCCAGCTGTGAACAGCTTAAGGACTGACTTGCTTCTCATCACTGGTCTGTAACCAGGGCATTAAAAAATACTAATGCTAACAACACAAAGCTTGCACAGAAAAACAGATCACTTAAAATATAAAGTGGAATGGCAGGAAAACATCAGTGCAAGGCCCTAGGTTATCTGCTCAGTCACCAGGAATTAAAAGTGTATTTGGCAAGTTATTATTGTTAGTCCCCTAAGTACACTGAAGGTAAGTAGTTATGCCTGCAGGCCAGTGGACAGAAACAGAGGGTTTAATTCCAGCTTCTCTCCACCTGTTTTAGTGGTGGAGAGTGATAGTGGTCTTGCAGCTCCTGCAAAACTAGCATGAGCTCCAACAATAATGATGTGGTTTAGTAAGTATTATTGCAACATCTGTAAAATATTATGGGCCAAAGCTCAGGTTTTCTTGCATATTTCTAAAGGTCTTAAAAAAAGAAAAGAAAAAAAAAGAAAAAAAGAGAAAAGAAAAAAAGTACTTTGGGAAATACTTTTATTTTTCAGTTGACTGGTTAAAAGACAATTTGAAGCCAGGCATTTCCTAGAATCATAGAATTATTTACATTGGAAAAGACCTCTGAAATCATTGAGTCCAGCCTTTAACACTACCAGGTCCAGCACTAAGCCAAGTCTATAGCACACATCTCCATTGGTTTTGAACACTTCTAAGTACAGTGATTCCACCACTGTCCTGGGCAGCAATGCCTGACCACCTTTTCAGTGTAGAAATTTTTCCCTAGTATCCAATCTAAACCTCCTTAGGAACACAATGTGAGGGCATTTCCTCTAGTCCTGTCACTTTTACATTGGAGAAGAGATCAGTCCCCACCTGGCTAAAACCTCCTCTCTGGTTCCTACCACATTTGCAAAAAAGAATTACATTATCATGTAGATGACAGAGAATGTCTAGAAAACTACAGCAAAATAAAAGGAATGCAGCTGGTAGAGTCATCAGCAATGACATCTGTGCCCTGTGCTTCCAGTCCCTCACCTTCCAGGAGGGCATGGATGGAATAAGCTGCCATGGTCACCCCTGAATGAAAACTGCCACTCTCACCTACTGGACTTGATGTTTCAAATTAACATTAGACACAGGCAATAGAGTTAAGTGTTTTGGACCTGCACCTAAGTCAGAGGTGAGGCACAGAGGGAGGGGACAATTGAAGTAGTAGAATACAACCCTCCTGCCTTTCAAGGAGGAAGGACCATCCTGCAAAACAGGGAAATGCTGATCAACAAATTTTGCACATCATTATTTTTGTCTCAGGATATTTTCCAACCTGTTGGATTTTTCTTATTCGTTTTCCATGCTGAAAACCAGGCCACTCCTCAGGAAAGAATCATGTTTCTATTTGAGACAGAAAACACTTCAGGGAATTATATGGTTTTCTAGACGTACACAAGCCAGAGTGTCTTCTGTCTGAAAATTGTCAAAGTAAGCACCAGATTCCTCCTCCCCACTGTGGATGCTTTACAGTGCCCAAGTGGCAGCATCTGAAAGAAAATGTGGGTTTCTGTAGTACATTTTCCTTAGCTTTCTAAAATCAGAACCTGCAATGTTACCTAACACAGAATATAGTTTGCCTGTTTAATATGCTGCTGCAGTGACAGAAACATTGCTTTCAAGGTGTTTGTTTAGAATATTGATCCCAAAATAAAAAGCTCATGTTTAAAAGCCTTCTTACTGCAACCCTTTCAAAACATTGCAGTGAACCTTTTTATACCTCAAGTTTGATCAAATATATCCCGCATATTTAACAGATTAATCAGGTATTAAATTTCTTAAGTCATGCAGTTGGAGGACACAGTGGTGTGTATTTGCTACCTAGGTGCTATTTTTTTCACCACAGTAAAGAATCTGTGTCTTGATTCTATTTTGTCATCATTATTAAATATTCAGTAATTCTGCCACAAAGGCCACCTAAATAAACATTAGGGGATTCATTGCTGTAGAAGCTGCTAAATGAAAACCAGCAAAAATCCACAAATAGACATCTTCCTGATCCTTTTACTGTCATGGAAACTACAGTGGAGTTATTTGCACAGCCACAACATCACTGAACCTGTGTGTTGACAGGAGCAATAGGAAGAATGGATAGGGCATGGAGTGCTGAGAATAAATGTATCTTTGATACTGCCATGAGTTTCCATGCAGCCCAAAGATTCCTGGAAATCTTCAGGAGAGAGAGAAGATCACAACCTCAGCACACAACAGGCTGTGCTACAGAAAAGTGTTTGCTGCTCAGTGGCAGCAGAGAGATTCTTGGCTAGCAAGAGTTTTGTTCTACATTTAGGAAGAGAGTTCTGATGCTGCAGGAGTAAGGTGGGAAATTGAGGAAACGAGACTATGATGGGATGGCAGCCAGGTTATGCTGTGATAGCAGGGAGTGCTGCCCACTGCAAGGCTCGTTACAAACACTTTGCACTCATCAGCATCACAACCTCAGTCACACCAGCACAGCAGAACTTTGCTCTAAATGGACTTACTGCTCTTAAAGCAGAGTGAAACAAAACAACCCTCAAAGAGAAATGGAGCAACATAAGACACGCAGACCTTGGCACCTGAGCCCTTCCAAAGCTAGATCTGTTTTGGCACAGATCCCTCTGACAAGGCACTAAGCAGCAAAACATCCACACAGCTCAGATACAAGTCCCAGCAAAGCAATGATATCATTGTCAAAGATCACGGAGCAATTTTTGAAGATGAAACTACCCAAAATAAGTGTTTTCTTACAGCTTCATTGGTAGTCAACATGTGAAATTCAATTTTAGTCATAATAGATATGTGTATGTTAACAGTTAAGATGGTTTTATAGGCATCATCTCTTGAAGTTCTCCATTCTACTCTCACTGTACAGACCCTGAAGGTTAATAATTTTACTCCCAGGGAATTTGTTTCCATCAAGGAATAAATTACAGACAATATGATACATAAATATCCAGGTGACAATCTCGTAGTTATAAATAACAATGTCAGAAAATCCAGTGTCTCAAATGAAGTGGATCTGAAAATCAGGACTCAGGCTTTATTTTCTTATATAAAATAGATGTTGAAATCTTGTACAGCATTTTCTTTTACCAAAGCCAAGATTATCCTAACTTTTCAGGGTGGGTTTCCAGTGTTTTTACTTCAATAACCTTGAAGGAAGTCAAATACCTAATGGGAATTCTTTTATATCAGCTACATTTTCAAAGCTATATCAAGAGTAGTAATCTCTTAAATGTCTTTGTTTATAGTAGTAAATCCAAGAGAAAAGTTCATTGGTAAAATTGCCAAAAGTTGCCCATTATGCATATATGTCAAATAATATAACTAACTTCTAGAAACTTTATTTCAGAAAATGTCTATATAAAAACTTAGAAAAATATTAACTTTATCAAAGATGAGGGGTAGAAACAAAATGAATAACAAAAAATTTTGCAAAATGTTTGAAAACCAGTCTCTTGTCAAAGGATCTATTTCACTTTTCATTCTGAAAAAGAAATTAGAACCCTTTTACTCACATTCTCAGCTAAGACTGGCTACACTCAGATTACACATGACTTTAAGCAATATAATCAGAGTAGGAACAAATTTTCTTATTTCCTTGGCTAAATTAAAATCCTAAATAGGCAAAAGTAAGCTAGCCACTTAAAAAAATGTTTTATATTTTAATGGCCATGAAGGAGGACTGAAAAAAAAAAAAAAGTTTATGTGGGATTTGTTCTCTCTTTAAAGAGTTATACAGAGAAATACCAATTTTCAGCATTAAGGATGACTGCTACAACTCCAAATCCTGTGTTCTGAATGCATGGACACATGGTAAATTATTCAGTTCTTGGTTTCTGATAGAAAAAGGCATTTCAAAACAAGTCACCCTGAAATGTTTTAATAATTTGGTTAAAATTTTAATTTGTTCTTTTTGACTAAAAGTTTGTTTCCTGGTATCACTGATGTCAGTAATGCATTAGCTCTTCAATTAAAGCAAACAGCAGAAAAAGACGTGGCTGGGAAGAATTTCTAAGACCTAAAAAAACCATCTTGCTTAAGATTTAGGCATTGTTAATACAGAGAGATTTATAATCCACCTTAAACAAAGACAATTTAGCTTTTACCGAGAATATAAATTGAATTCTCCAATTTAGATGTTGCCTTCCTATTTTATACCAAAATCCTACTTAAGCTCCAGTGTACATTGAGTTTAAACCAAAGTATCAAAAGCAGGAGAGTTGATAACCTAAAATCCTGTGCAGGTGTTTTCCTGGTAATGAATAATTGAGTATTCTGATTAATCCCTACTCTTGGAGCCGGTGAGGGTTTTATCATCAGTTTTAATTGCAGTTAAGTACACATCTGAAATTTATAAACACATTAAAGAAAGCAGTTTTAATAACAAGAATGGCTATTCAAGAGCATTTTATGCAGACTTGCAAAAGGGATTTCCTTACTCTTAGGGTAAATGATGGAAAAAGGCTTGTTACTCTCCCAGCTTTGTATACCTACCAATTCGAATTGCTTTCTATTTCAGCATCAAAATGTTCCAGACTCTGAACATAATGGCTTTCATCTGTTTCTTCTGGGCTTTTTCAGCTGCAGCTGGGTTAGAGCATAAATCCAGGAGCCAGGAAAAGGCACTGCCCATGGGTCTGACAGGATGGTGAGCAGTTCTCCTCATTGCCACTCCTCCCCAGAGTGCCAGAAAACCCCCACAAGGTGGGACAGGTACAGAGGGGGGCTCAGACAGGGACACTTTGGTGTCTGGTGCTTTGGGTCATGCCCTGGCAGGAGATGGTGCCAGGCTGCTGGGGCTGGGAGACTTGGAACACACCTTGGAGTCCTGGAAACATCCCACTCCCCCTCAATTCAGACCATGCACAAATAATGAGAAAGAGTGGAGGGACTGGGTTAGATGAGTGCTAAAGGAAACACGTCTTGTGTGCTTAGAAGCCAAGATAAAAGAAGGAAAAAAAAATAATTCTGCTGGATTAAACTCTGTGTATCTCAAATTCCATGGAGCTGAGATGTGTGAGCAGGAGATTTGATAGCAGACTTCACCTTACAGGACAACTTTAATCAGCTGTCACTCTTAGAGATATCTTTCCAAAAGATGAGCCTAGACTCAAAGGCATTTTAACCTGGGAATTAAAGAATTGAGAGAAATTATTCCCCAAAGGAAACCACCCATGTAGTTAATTAGCAATGAGCCTTTCCATGACAGGGTGCTTTTTCATAATTTTACTTTCACTGAACTCAAATGAATTCTATATTAGCTTTTAAAAATGCTCCAAAATGAAGATTTTTTGACTTAATGTAAGTAGGCGTAAGAGAATGTAACAGGGGTTAAAAGTTCAGGAATATACTTGAGACAAATAATTGCATAAAATGTGTCACTACATTCTCAAGGAGGACGAAAAGCAATGGTCGTTTATGAATCTTTAATGATTTTATTCCAGGACCAGCAAAGTCTTAATCAAAGTGGGATGTACACTTAGCCTGAGCAAATAAGGCATGAAGATTCAAAAATCTTTTCTGAATACTAATGTGTTTTTATACTTGGGCATTTAAGAAACTGAAATTTGAAAAATGTTCAAAGACCTCCAGACCATGTGGAAAAAAATCATGATTCAATTAAACATTTTAAATTTTGTGTCTTAAACATAAATATTAACCTATTTACTGAACTTAAAGGCTTTGCTAGGCTTTTTTTTCAAGCCGACTCAGAAATGCTGAATGCCTTTTGGCAAGCACACTCTCAGAAAGGTTTCTGAATATTCTCTTTAGCATCAGAAGCTATTTATGTTCTCTTCAGCAAAGAGCACAGCAGGCAATAGGAACACATGCACAGAAATGTTGGAAGGTAGGAAACTCCACCTTCCTGTGTTATGACAAGACTGCTAGATGTGAAAATGGTTAAGTACATCCTAGGAATTTAAAAAAAGAAAAAAGCAAGAAAAGTTTGGGTTTTTTACTTAATTTAGTTTGTCTTCTCATCAATACTAAGACATTTAACTGCAAATGTAACCTAACAGTTTATTAATGTTTGTAGTTAATTAAGGCTACAGCAAGATTTTGACTTATCTCTGTTAAACTGGCCATTCTCCAACAATACCCCAGAGTGACTGCTTTTGCACTCCTGGGCTTTGCTTTTTTTGCCTTCACTGTTATTACATACATATGCATACCTTGTCTAGACCTGAAATAGGAAGAAATACGAAATCACATCCATTAGTAACATCCTCATCCAAGCTTGTAAAGTTCTCTGGAATAGTTTTTCCTGTCAGGAGGAAACTGCTTCACCAGTTGTATGGAAATTCAGTGATGGTCAAGGATCACAAGTCAAACCTCTTACTTTCAAGACACAAAGTCTGTGCAGAGAAAGACAAAGATATTTAACAGCAAGCAGTGCAGACCAGCCAATACGTGTATTTATTTTAATGAGTGAGAAGGGATTGAATTTAATATGCCCAATGCAGAAATACTTTTATATAATGTATGTTCCCCACAAAAATGCCTTTAACATTTTAATATTTAAACTATAGAGAGAGGAAAAACCCAGTATCCCTGGGAAAAAATAGATTGAGATATTCCATTATTTTTAATGAGTAGAGTTTGTGCAGTTAATTTTTATAGGCTGAAGAACTAGGTGGATAAATACTTATGAAAGAGGGCAGTGGTTATAGGACTTTACTATCAGTGAGACTATCCAAAATCTATTCATTGGTGAATGTGTGCCATATAAATCTATATAGAAGGCAACAAACAGATAGAAAACTTAGCAAAGGAATGACTACCAAGGAAATTAACAGGACAAATATTGATTAATCCTTAACATTTAGGAAATGGATGTTTAGTCCTTTAATAAAGAACCAGAACTAGCAGTTTCTTCCTGTGTACACTTAAAATACTTTTCCTTTGAGGAAGAGGTTACCAGATTCCTGCCACTCAACTAAAACTAATATGCAGTACTTTCTGCTGTTTAGTACTGTGAGTTAGGATTTTAGCCTTCTTCCAAATATGTGCACATAGAATTTTAATAAAAATTCCTCTAAAATGCATTTAGAACTGCTAGCAAGCCATCCACTCTGCTTATTTTTTTCTAGGCTTTTTTGAAGTGTTTGCTGAAAACCATTCCACTGTTAGGATAATCAGAATAGCTCACTTTAGCCTAGATAACTGCGATGTGGAAAATGCAAGCCAGCCATACCCAAGGAGACCTGGCTGCAAACAGAATGTTCTGACATGTGGTGGTGGTATTTCCTTCTCTGGCTTTATGAAATAAATCTTAAAAGGATGAAAGTCATCAACACTCAGAGAAAACTGGAAAATATTATGTTGTTGAACTTGCCTCTTGCTCCTGGAGGTGGCCCTTTCAAAACAGAGCTGAGCTCCTCTGTCAGAGCTCAGTGCCAGCACTGGTGTTGCTTAGTTTGTGCATACACTGAACTCATGGTTTCCACCTCTGCTGACATTTGGCAGAAGTTCTTTTTTGGAACAAATGAAAGAGAAGTCCTTATTTCAATGGACTATCTGAAAGAACGACTTTTGAAACAACAAAAAAATCTAGGATGGCTTTCTAAAGTCAGGCACTTCTGCTTGAAGAATTTCTAAGGGAAAAGGATCCCATCAGCTCAAATCAACAGCTCTTCAAGGACACTGGGTCTGTGAGACACTGGTATTGATTGTCTCTAGCAAAAAAAATGACACTCCAGCTTAGGGGCTTATGGATCCCTTGTTTGATAAAAGAGTTTGGCCCCAAATACGTGATCCTGCAGTCAAGAATTTATTCCTGGTCACTGCTCTCATTGGTTAGAGGAATTCCCAGGGAGAGCCAAAGACAGCTCTGAGGGTTTGCACCAACAGCATTGGTGTATTGCTGGACTTAATGGCTCCCAAATCAAATTTTACAACTGGGAGCACAGACAGCACAGATGTACTTATGTTTGCTAGGCAGAGAATTGCTCTTGGCAATTTGATTGACAAATATTCAAAAAATTTAGATAATCTTATACTTTAAATAGTATTTGCCTTGTTTCCTTACCTTTATTGTATCTATTTTTCTTTTAAAAAATCAGTTTTCCCTTAGCAATGCAGATATTTTGAACTATTGAGACAAAGTGAATTCATAGGACCATATAAACTCCCCAAATGGTAGCAACACATGTTCCTTGTAGTTATAGTTTCCAGATATATCAAGTCTTTGACTGTTCAGTTTTAAAACTTTTCATAAGCATTTTCTCCAGATAAGACAATTCTGCTCAAAATCTCACTAGAAAAAGCATAAGAAAAAGTCAATTTGTTATCTGTGGCTCTCTATTGGAGGTTTTATTTTCTGTCACTACACAAATACTGTGAGTTTAGATCTTAGAGTAGGTATCAATTATTAAAAAAGGTGATGCAGAAAGCAAGCACAGCTTTCCATGACAAATGGCACCATCAGCAGAGTTCCATAATCCAGCATGCAGCATTTTCATTTTTCAGAGGACAAAGAGAAGAATGACTAATACATCAATTTCAGTGCTGTTCCCTTGCACTTTTTGAAAAGCACCTTGCTACCCTGGACCACCCTTAATTTACCATCTTTTGAAGACAGAAAATGTAATGAAAACATCCATCTCTGGTTTCTGCTAGCCTGTAATATTAAACATCAAAGTAATAGTTATTCTCCACCTACTCATCAATCATGCCTTTATCCATGCATACTCCTCTGCTCTTTTGACACACTATTTAAACAAACTAAAATGGTTGCTCTGCTTAAAGAAATTTTCACTACTGCAGAAGTGGAAACTGACTCTGAACTCAGTGAAGTCAGGACATACAGCCTTTCTCTTATGCTGATGATCCAGAGCTTTAGATTTTAATTCCTTAGTGCTGTTAAGGAGTTTAGAATTCCTGGAATTTAGAATTCCATTTATCACAACATGCCCAAACTCTACAGTAAGAGGTTTAGGGGAGACACATCACCATGCACTTCAGGAGAATTAAGGTGTTTGTACCCACCTGAGAGCTTACCATTCTTCTTTACAGTTATTTTTCAATAAACAAATTGTCATTCACCCACCCATGACACTTGGAACCATATGTTCAATGTGCCCATGCCCGGGAGGAAACAAGCCACCTGACTGATCCAAAAGCCATCTGACTCCATGAGTGCAACACAGAGCTCACACACATGTATTTGTTTCTCTGCAGGACTTACTAACTCACACGTGTCATGCTAGTAGAGTGACAGAGCTGGCAGCAAACTCAGAGCATCACCAGGGGGGCTTGTTCCTGTCCATGTCCCCATTCCCCTCAGAGAGAGGCTCACTGCTTTGTGACACAGCTGCATCATGAAAAGGTTTATAAAACACAGTGAAACAGCACCAGTCTCTGCTTGTCAGAAATTATGGCAACTGCCTGTGCCTGTAGTTGGGGCTGTGATCTTTAGCCGTAAAAACTCTGCTTCTTACCCTCACTGGCTGCCACAAGGTTCTCTGCTGACCTGAGCCTCCCACAGCCCTGCTTTAAAGGTTCCCAGTTCCCCCAGCCCTTCTAGGTTCAGAACACTTTGTAAAGTCCCTGATTCCTCCTCCACAGTAGGAAGTCACGGCTGGGGAATAAATTTCAAATTATTTACGAGTGTTCAATGGCTGGGTGTCTAAGGGATTACATACAGAGGATACAGTGCATGGAGAACACTTTCTTTTTAGATGTATTTGTGTGTGTGTATGCGAGTGTAGGTGTGTCAAACAAATTTTTCAGTGACAGAATTTGGAAACATCAGTTAATCTTTGCTCCTTTTATTTCCTCCAATGCCCTAGGCACAGGCTCTGCACACCCTGACTAAGGCACTCACTGCAGCTGTGTGGATTTCTGCCACATCCGTAGCTGCTGCGGCAGGTCTCGATAGCAGTGAGTCGTAGCCCAGTCCTGGCATTCACAGCGAGAGCCCAGAGGCCAAGGAACTAATTGAAATCAGTGAGTTTATACACAAACACAGCTACATGCATACAAAAACACATGCTCCACTTTGAAACCATATTTCTCAATTGAAAAAAATCAAACCAAGCCAGAAAGCGCTCGCCAGTACTTGGTAGCAGAAAATAATTGCACACCATCCTAAGTGGTGGGATGTGTCCTGCTCTGTCCAAGATGTTGTCATCATCGTTCAACACTTTATGTTATCTTAAGCTTTATTTAGCAAGGCTATGGAGTGAAGAACAGCAGTCTTTTACATTTATGTTGAAAAAATATTAACCCCTGTAGCCACCCTATATCCTGCCTCCTTCCCCAGTTTCAGATTTTTCTCTAAGTTTTGCCATTTGACAGTGTTTAATGTAGAAACCCGTGCTATAAGTGGATCCAGTCCAAATACTTTATGCTTTATGGAGGTGGAGGGAAAAAAAAGGGAAGAATATTTTGATGGGCTGTGTTTTTATGAACATCACATTTCCATACCACATAATCCCACTTGCTCTACATCAACTGTCAATGAGAATCTAACATTCCAGCTCCACAGGCCATTCTCACAGCAACAGGGATGTCTTTGAAATGTTTCTCACCCAATCCCACACACAATTCGTGGAGTTCCTCATCAGCAAAGGCTCACCTGGGGCTGCCACAGCAATGAAGCAGTGCAGGGTTGGGAGAGGCATAGGCACCAGAAATAGCTTATGAAATTACTCAGCAGAAGGGGTTTGTACAGTGCTCCAGGAGGAAAAAAAGAAGGTTGGAGAACAGGGATTAGAGCTGGCTTGAGAAAGGAATTTGCAGATGGAGAGAAAAATTGAGCAAATTGTGGCATCTCTGTTTGAGGCAAGTCAGGGCAGATTGAGCTCATCTAAAATAGTGTCTTACCTTGTCTTGCTATGCTACCCTTGGGTTTCTACCTTTACACCAAGGCCTGGAAGACCTTGGGACTGCTTTTCCCATTGTGGAAGCAATTCTCTGCCATGGCAGTTGTAGCTGACTGAGCACTGGGGCTGCCTCTGCTGCTGCTGGCTGCATGGGACTCCCATGGCCAGAGAAGGGGCAGTGCTGGACACAGGCCTGAGCCCTCCTCCTGTCCCTCCACAGCATGGCCACACCTGCATATTTACCTGTCCACCTCTAGGTGCTTATTTTGGACTATTTCTCTCCCTGGATTTGATATCCCTGACTTCTCTTTATAGGGCAAGCCTCCCACTGTAACCATGCATGGAGCATCCTGCCCCCGAGACATTTTGACAAACCAGTAGGAGGAGGTAGAATGTAAATGGGACAAACCCCCTAGATTCAACATAAGCCATCAAAAATAAGTCAAATGTGCTTGTAGAAACTAGAGTTACTTTTAAGAAGTAATTCTTAAGAGACTTAAGACTCATTTGGGTTTCTTAATTTTTTCATTAGCATAACTGAACATTACATAAAAACACTTGAGCTTTTTTATTAATCACCCTTAAGAGACCATGCTGATTAATCCCTTAGTATCCCTTAGTACTTACACCCTTTGCTGATAATGAGTTGAGCTAATGCATCCAAAGACCTACACTTCTTAGTGGCAAGGCCAAGACTGCACAGACAAACAAAGCTGTTGTTTGAGGATCCAGTAACAGAAGGCCAACAGAGTAGGTTTGAAGGCCAAATCATTTTGACTGATTTCTTCTTTCCTTCATTAAAGATTAGTGATTTGGAGCAAGTCTAGCTCCTGAGGACCCAAAAATGGCATTTCCTGATAAAGAGCAAAATGGATGGAAGCCTGTTCGTGAACTTGAGACTTTCTTTGAGTCCTTGCAAGATTGATAGCCTCCCAAAATGTCAATTCACAGAGAGTTAATATTACTGGCTATATGAAACTATATAACTGCCTCTGGCTAAACTAGAAGTGATACACATCCAAACAATTCCTTTTCTAATAAAATACTAGAATGTATCCTTTACACACCAATCCATCATCTCTAATGTCCTATCAATGTTGTTTTAGCATATGTCAATATACCTCAGGAGTTTCTGGGGTAAAAAAAAGAAAAAAGGGGGGCTGGGGGGAAGCCTAGGTCATTCTTTCCTGATTTGAACATTAAAAAGGAAATTCAAGTATTATCCCTTGCAGAAGCACGGAACTTGGCATGAAAATCCATGCCTTGTTACAGACTCCTGGTTTTCAGTTTCAATAATGCTTTTAGCTTAAATTGCTGGGGAAGGGGGAGTTTCCAAACCATAATTTTTGTTTTAATTGGCAATATATTGCCTATATGTGCCCAAAGCACCTGAATGGAGATCTCTTAACCATACCACTAACATCCATGTAAAAACTGAAGCCTCCCTCAACCTGACTGTGGATTAGTTGGTCTAATAGAAGACACCACTTCTACTAAATCACTTTACCTTGTTTATCCCTCCAGATAATTTTGTTTAGAAACAAAAATGTTAGTAGTGCCTGGTAAATCACAACCTCCATCTGGGTCTCCATCTTCCCTTGGAGAAAAGACCCTGAGAATTCAGGGAGTTCCCTTGGTAATTCTCCTGGCAAAACCAGTTCGCCAGCCAAAGGGATACAGCAGAAGAAAGGTTCCTGAAGGTTCGATTGCAGTCACAAGGCCCTCTCCCTTCACTCACCTGTCAATCAATCGATCCTGACAGGTCTCTTCCAATGCAGCATATTCTGAAAACATCATGTATCCAGAGACTCAGAAATCCTGAGTCTCAAGCTCTGTCTGATTTGGTTTCCCAGCCTCCTAGGATCTGGCAGATCTGCTCCATATTTCAGCTCCTCTAGTCAGGCTTCTCAGCCTCCCAAAGCACCTTACTCCAGAGTGTGATCAGCATTTATGGAGACTGCAGGTTATTACAAAACAAACCCTTTGTGCTACTACCTTTGCTACCCTGCTCCTGCTACTGAAAAACACCTGCATTAAACACCAAAGCTGGTATGTTGCTGAAATAATTTTATGCCATCAGTATTGTGTAGTTCTCAACCTGCAATCTGTGTAGCACAGCCTTTCACATACAGGTACTCCTAGATAATGCCACAACTCAAAATCATAACCCTAGGAGTCCATTTTCCTCAATACTTAACTATGAAATACAATTTGGAAAGAAAAGCAAGAAAAAAAACAGGACTACACCCTAATAAACAACTTTGTCTTATTCTTCACATCATGTGTTGTTGGCTACAGATGACAAAAGGAATTTAGAGCAACTACAGATTAACCACAAATACAACCAAAGCCAGAGAGGATGCAGACTGGCATACCACTAAATAGCCATAGTCTATAATACTTCTAAATTAGCTAATTCGTTTCAATTCATTGACTTTTATATTAGCAAACTGTACACCTGCTCTGGCAATGCCTGTTTCAGCTGCAGCTCGATGTTGCCCTCCTGTGGGCCGATAAAAGGGAGAGCCCTTGAGCTCCTTCCCACCTTCACCACAGCAAGAGAAATCTGGGCATTATTTGCTTCCTTCCAGATGAGAAGGAGTAAGCACAGATTGAGCTGAATACCTGTGCATCATGTAAATGTAACATTGTTCTCAAGATTTAATCATTTCTGCACTACTTTTGGAACAAGTCTGCTGCATAGGAAATTATTCCATAGGAATAAACATCTGCATCCTGCCAAATCAACCAGTTTACAAGACAGTATTTATGCTGACTTTCTTCCAGCTGAGAGAGGGAAAGAGATACATGAAGTTTGCTGAAATAAAAACAAGTCTTCAATTTCTTCAGCAGCTTTTAATGGTAGAGTGATTTCTTTTTTTCCATCCATTACCTGACAGTGGAGGGCTTCAGTCTTGAGGAACCCCAGACACAAAGCATTTTTGCTTCAAATTTGATGAAGACGTCTCCCTCAGCCGGGGTGAATTTTTCTGAAACAACCTTCTTAAAACAGAGTTTAGTCTTTGTCACTTATGTGACTCTTCCCATATTTTGTCACCTGGGGACTGCAGGTCCTCATTTCTGTACCAGACTGAATTTGGGGCCTACCTGGATTCTGAACTGTGGCTGCATTGATTTGGGGATGGCATACAATAAGTTGGTCTCCAGCTAATCTTCCACTTCCTAAGGATGGGGTAAAGGAGCAAATTTCCCCCAGGAAAATACTCCAAAATCAATGATTCACAAAACACAGGCACCACTTAAAGACTAGGAAGCTAATACTTGATTTCTTCATGCCAGAAGAAACAGCCAGGAGACAGGATGGGATTACCTGGGCTATGTGAGACAAAAGCATTCTTCTCTTCTTGAGGCTTGATTCATGAGTAGTGAGAGCTATGAGGAACATAGGTTAATACAGTTTATTTTGGTACTTACATTGGTAATTAATAATTTTCTCTGCTAAGCCCCAGATGTGACTGTCACATCTGTCACTCCAACAAGGTTAACTCCCCCAAGAATCCTTTAGGAGCAATGGGAAGGAAAAGGTGTTTGAGGCACCGGCAAGAAGAATCTGAGCTCAAATTCCTCTTATCAGAGCAGCACAGCTCAGGTCTGTGCCAGCTTCACTGGGGAAGAGACAGTCTCACTTCCAGTCTGGAGTAAGACAATCCTCCATTCTGTCATGATATTTATGGCGCTCAAAAACAAAATCATATCAAAAACAGTTTCAGGTTACTTAATTCCTCTGAAAATGCAAGCTGTCCATAGCAATGTTCCAAACAAAAGGAAAGGGATTAAATCTTCAGCGACAGGATTTGACTACACGTAGTCAACATGAACCAATAAGCTATGTAGTCTTAGTTCATTGGTAAAATCCACCTCTGAATCCAGAAATGCTCTTTGTGGCTGGGTCTGACTGTTGCCATAGGCCAAACCAACATCTTAAATCCAAACACAACCTCAAACAGAGGAAGCTGAGGTCAGACAGTTGTGGCTTGCATTCATGTCTGCTTGCTACCAAGTCAAAGGCTTCCCTCTCAAAAACAGAGTGCTAATGATCAAGTGACAATCCAAATGCAAAGAAGAAAAAAGCACCGAGAAAACATCTGGAAGCAATACTGGTAGGAAGAGAACATGAAGACGTGGCCAAATGCATCACTGCCAAAGAGGGGTGAAGAAAAAAAGAAAGAAAATATTTATGACAAGGGGCTTTTCCCTGCCTGCATTCAAAGATCATCAACAGAGCATCTGTGCAGAATAAAGGACCAGGAGAGAAAGTACATTTGTGGCAAGGCAACGAGGAAAGTAGAAACTGCTAGAAAAGCAACTCCAGGCTAGCTAAGGAGAAAGAAGCTGATTAGCATGCAGTCAGTTAAGATATACACAATAAATAGCATAATCAGCGTTCATATACGTCTGTCCAATAAAGCCTGTAGGAGCCACCATTTTCCCTTAACAATCACCAAGTTTAAATCAGAAATTACCATGCACTGGCAAACAAAGTCAAATTTCTGAAATCTTCCTTGCTACAATTAATCCACTAATTAGGCATCAGCATAACACAAGGAGTCAAATTAATAAAATCCCCTGGAAACTTTTACAGTAGTGCTTAGGCTATAGTGCCTGCTGACACAGTGAATGCAGATGAATTCCAGAGATGAGCAGGCAAAGAAAACACATTGAAGCAGAACAAAATTTTTAAAGCAAATCTGTGCATTTCCTGAAATGGTAATTTTGCTGGATTTTGTTTCTGAGGAGGAGGAGAAGGGAAGAAAAAAAAGAATTAAAAAGCTATTTTTCTCTCATCTTCTGCAGCAGCTTTAACGAAAACATTCCTCTGTTTTCCTGTTCAATTCTTACACTCACACACCTTCAGGGCAGATTTCCAAATACTTGGAGATAGACAGCGATTCAGAACAAAATACAAGCCAGTAAGATTAACTCTGTTCTGGAAGGGAGGAAGTGAGGGGCAGCAAAACCCAGGTATGCTGCCTTATAAAAAGAGAGAGAGATGGATGTTGCCAAAAGCAGCCATGGCCTGGTTTCCATTTCCCTGCTCCCAATGCCTCTCTGCAGCAGGCTGAGCTCCCAGTGGTGTGGGGAAAGCCCACAGCTTGGCAGCAGCCAGGGCTCATGGTCTCCATCCTCAAAAATAAGTTTTGGCACAATCCTTTAAGCCGAACTTCCTTCTCATGGCTGCAAAATCGGGAGCCAACACCCCTTAGAGTCAGGACATGGAAAAATCTGTTGTCTGTACAAGCTGCTTTTAGAAGACTTGGTTCTGCAGCTGAAAACACTTCTAACCTACTGTCAAACTATATAATGCAGCAAGAGACAAATTAAAGCCTCTTTCCACCCCTGGTTGAAGTGAGTTTCACAGGTTTTATTCTTCCTCTGAATAACTTCAGCTTTGAAACAGCCTTCCAGTTAAAAAGCCATTTCTGAAAGCACCTCCATCCAAATGACAATTCAAACAAAATACACTACACACATTTATTTGTCCTTAATAGTACATTCCTTGATGGATTATATACTTCCCATACATGTACAAAATGAAACCTGACCAGAAATGTGAAGAATTCCCAAGGATGCAAGCAATCCGATGAGTAAGCAGCTGTTTTATTAGCAGCTCTTGATTTAGAGGCTTCATTCACTCAGAACTGAGGAACATCTTCTGTGCCTGATGCTATAAATGCCAGTCAGGACTAAAAATGGCAACAGGACATATCTGTTGCTTCCCAGACATGTCACCCGAGCCCAGTGAAGCTGAACAGGTGATAGAGGAAGCAGATGCTCTGGCAGTGGTACAGCAACCCCAACTCTTGCATCCACAACTCCTCCTGTGCACCTACAGTGATGGCTGCAGAGGGAAAGCAGAGCCATGAAAACAAACAGGTCTCCCAGCACCCTCCCACAGCCCAAAGCACGGACTGAACCCGCCCCACGTCTCAAAACTTTCCATCGACGTGACGAAAGCCTCGGCTCTCCAGCACTGCTTCGTTCTTTCAAAACTATCAGGGACTGCCAGATCTGTATTGATCCCTGGCCAAGAATGACCTCTCAGGACAAACACAGCATGCCTTACCCAGCTGACAGCCCAGCTGTGGTTGCAGAGTGCTGTAGGACAACCAGGGTGTCCAGCAGGACACTGAAGATCAGCACCGTGGCGTTTGTGAAGCTGACACGTGGCACAAGAGCCACTCAATGCATTTTCCTATTTCTTGCACTCTGCTTTCTCTGTAAAGGAAGTTGTCCTTTCCCCCTTGCCCCATCAGTCTGCTTTAACCTGACTCATTACTACCAACCACAGAACTACTTACCACCATAGTAAATACACATACTTACTGTGTTTTCCATTCTTATAGGAAAAAAGCTTCTTAACCCTTTGTATGTTTCTTTAGTGCATTTAGAAGGAACAAAACATTAAGTACTACCAAATAAGATAAGGATTTTTTTTCCTGGATTAGTCTTTAAGGCCAGTTAAGGAATTCCCTTATTTTCCAGTTATTATTTTCTGAAAAAACTTATCCCATTCACCATATCTAGAAAGGAAATCCCACAGCATGAAAAGGCTCCATGTGGTTCAAAACTGAAACTTTTTAGCTCACATAGAAGATGACATCAACAATCTCAAGTAAAAAAAAAAATAGCAGTTGTATTCTCTGATCTGTCACAACCATAAAATCAAAAGCCAATCCAAAAAATAAAAATTTGTTTTACTCACAAAGAAATTGCCTCTACTGATAATGACTTCCTTTGATAATAAAGTTATATTGATACAACTGAACTTTGCCAACAGAAAACTTACATGGTAACACAAAGATTTCACATTCTATTATTCAGTAGCTCAAGATCTTTACCTCCAGAGCAGGTAAAGAAACTAAATTAACAATGAATATTTATAAAACATAATAGCCCAAGCATTTTACAGGTTTTAGGTGTAAAACGTACCTAATTTTTCCTTTTTGTATTTTTCTCTGAAGCCTACAAGCCACATAATTGGTTAATGCACTCACTGAAGTATACAAAGTTTCCATTTAAATTTTTCTGACTTGACATGAGTAGACAAATCCATCTAATTAGAGCTGATGAAAATTGCTCTATTCACCCGCCTCTTATTAAGAAACTTCAAGACATGGGTCTGTGCAATTTTATTTTTTTTTTAAAGTATAGTTTTAAGTTCTATATTATTTTTCTGACCTGGCTTTGAAAAGGTACAACTAAACATATATGTCAGTGGTCTCTTCAAATATGTCAGTGTTTTGTTAAGGAAAGAAAATATAAAAAAAAAAAACAAGCGACAAAAAAACCACCAAAAAACCCCACCAAACAAACAAACAAACAAACAAAAAACCCAAACCAACAAACACTAGTATTTCAATATTTGGAAAAGTAAATAATTTCAAAGAAACATGATGACATTTTACTTCTGTGAGGTAACAGTTATTTTCCCTTATCCAAATAATCAGCAGAAAGGCTTGTGAAAGGGGTCACACCTTTCCAGGTAACTTCATACTCACCACCATACACCATACAGAAATGGCACATTGAACCACCAGCTAGGAAAACATTAACCAAATAATTAGCCCCATCACATATTAACACAACCTCTATATATTAACATTCAGTTTTACAAGAGCACGAGAGTCAGAGGTAACGTTTCATTGGAAGGTAAAACAGGTACAGGAGAGACTGAGCCCAGAGCAGGGAGGTGGAGGCCCCTCTGCTGACGAAGGAAGGGAGGAGATGCTCCCACAGTGGCTGGTGTTAATCTTGGCTCCCGCAGTCTGGCGGATTTTGGGCTCATACCAGAAGATATTTTTAGAAAGTAATAGAATAGGACCAGGGAAGAGATCCCACATCAAACATCAGCTTGTTGGGAAAGTTTTGTCTTTCTTCTCTTGCTCTGCAGATGGAGCTGGCAGAGGGCTGTGTCTGGTGTCTGCTCAGAGCCCCCTCCCGCCCCAGCCCCAGCCCGGCTGCCGGGAAGCGCTCGCAGCAATTGCGGACGCTCGCCTGGCAACTGAGTCACTCAGCCAGGGGCCATGGCCAAGACTGGAAATCGAGACTCTGCAGCCTCTTCCCAGATTTGCTGCCAAATGGATTGAACAAATCAGTTCTGAGCCGCAGTTTTCCCATCAAGTACTTTGATGCACTTAGATGAAAGGCTGTGCGAGCGCTGCTCTATTACCAGACACTATTTCATCCTCTCCCAGGTTGTAAATTGCAACTTCCACCTAAAAATATGGGTATGCAAGTATTATTCATGACTTTTTTAGGTGCATGTGGACAAATGCACGCTGTACAAATATGACCATGTTGCTTGACTGGACTCCTAGGTAACTACATACCTTAAGTACTATGTTGAAGTATTTTTGCAGCTTTTATTTCTAATAATTTCTATTATCCAGACCCCATTCTGGTTTTAACAAGCATCTATACAATTCAATTTTGGCCACAGGACAGCAGACAGAGGATAAAGGCACTACTTTAACTACAACTTCTACTCACCAGAGAAAAAGTACACAGATAAGAAAAAGCCTTTCTTTCCTTCCACTCTCTCTGTTTGCACATATTTTTATTAACTAGTTTAAATACTTTAACCTCCCTAGCAAATTACAGAAGAGGGTATATAGAATGTACAGATCATGAAGTGAAATTGAGGAAGGTCATTTCCAAGAAGCTTAAATCAAATGTGCAGAAATTCAGCATTTTGCAAACATGGCCCCAAAACTGATCTCACTATTTCATTGTTCATACATTTTAATTGCTTCAAAATTGTGGTTATTTAGACTCTACTTATCAGAGTGTTAAAGATTATTCTTATGAGCAGCCTTAAGTAAACACCAAATAAATTAAATAACTTTCTTGTGGTATATTTATGCAATGCATACCCAAGACAGCAGAATAAATGACCAGAGGCTTAGCAGACAGGAGGCTATTGTAGGACTATCCAAAACTCACTCCTAAATTATAAGCATTTTATTCATGCTGTTATTATTCCTGGTTTAAGCTTAATGAATATGAGAATTCTAGTAGCCTTCTGCCCAAAGTTCTCATGAAAATGAGCACAAAAAGCACCATTACATATTCAGAGGGTCTTCTCTGAGCTTCATGTGTTATCATTTAACCAAAACAGAATGCACACCAGCATGCAGAGGGCAGCAGTTCAGTTCAAAGAGTTTTAACACACCACCAAATAATTTCCTGAATAAAAAATAAATACAAAATTGACACTATGCAAAGCTGTTAGCCCACTATCTACACAAAACTTTAGACAGTCCTGAACTTACAGCTAGTCTAAAAAGGAAAGTAAAGTTCTATTTAGCCACTTGGTTTAAATATATTTGTTTCTGAACTGAAGGAGCAATGAAGAGAGAGGAACTGGAGCCTGGAGAAGCATACCATGAAGAAACCATGCCCCACATTTAAGTAGCACTTTTATTGCCAGTGGTATTGGCTGTGTTGTTGGACAGTGTTCTCCTTTCCCACACCAATCTACAACACAGAAAAACATTCACAATCCAAAACTTAGGCAGTTGAAAAGCTAGATGAAGAGTATTCTTTTTATCAAGGTTCACTTTATACAGAGGGTTATCAACATGCTGAACTCAAGCCAGGTGGGAGCACAGAAAGAAGCTCTGTATCTAAAACCAACCTCCAGGAATCCAAGAGAAGCAGTGAAATGTTTCATAACACAGTGAGGAAGGACTGCAGGCATCTCTGTAATCACTTTACCAGTGGACCACAGGCGTTTAGGAAAATACTGTATTCAAGAAAGAAGTTGGCACAAGGGATGGAGAAGTGCCATGGCTTAGCAGTGCTCTGCTGCCATGAGACATCGCACCAAGCAACACACACAGAAGGCAGCACAGTAAAGGCAAAAATTAATGAATTAAATTTATCTAACAACTGTTGGCAAAGAAACAGAGTAAACTTAAATTGGAGTGGGATAACATAGGGGTTCCAATTAGCTGCCTTATAAATAATTCTTACTGTTTCATCTGGCCAAATGTGAGAAATGACAGCAGAGATACCTACTAGGAATTCAGCCCCTTAGAACAGAAAATGAAAGCCAACAGAGGATCTGTTAACTTCTGACATGGTCAATATATTTCACTTTCCATTACAGCTTGGTAAGTGGATTGAAATAAGATATTTATTGCTATTTTTTGCATGAAGGATAGACTATGATATGAAATGTTGTCACTTGCTCACTCAATTCCACTGTCTTGCACTTTTTCTAAACTGATTTCCTATGGAGTCAGATTTATAACTGTAGTAGTTTAGGTTTGCCAATTTGTGATTTCCCAGCCAACACACCAATTTATGTGGTGGGTCTATTTTCCGCTGTGAGATAAGATTTGGAGAAGGGCAAAGCAGGCTCAAACTTTAAAGGGTATAAAGGAAAAATTTATTAACAAAACTAAAAGAATAATAAGAATCAGAATAAAACCTTCAGAACACTTCTCCTCTTCCCCCCACACCCTCTTTTCTTTCCCACTGACAATGTATAGAAACAACACCCAGAATTCTCAGTCAGTTTTCCACCTCTAAAATAGTCTTTCTTCAGTTCACTTAGGGAGAGGAACATCTCTTTCCATGTAATGGAGACTTCTCCACATGAAAAAACAGTGGCTTCAAAGTCACAGTGAATCAGCTGGCCAGGAGATGGAAATCTGATCACTGTGCAAAAGTCCCTCCTCTCAACTTACAGCTTTCCCCACTACTGTTTTTGAGGGCTCAGTCTTTGGCTAGTGGGATACACATTTAAGGATGAGCTATTCAGAAGCAAAGATTCTCTTCATCTATCTCGGTGATCATCTTCATCTCTGGCATCCACTTAGTTCCATCATTAAAGAAAAAAAACCCCACCAAACAAGAACAAACCCAAAAAATCAAACCCACAAACTTATTTCTATCCTTTTAAAAATGAAACTGAATACCAAATAGGCTTTCTTCAGAAGGGTTTTCTTTTTAAAATCTGCAAGCTTCAGTAGTGAAAACATTCTTATCATTAGCAACAAACATTTATCACTCTTAGACATTTAAAAGAGAAAAGATAAAAATCTAGTAAAATTTGCTGTAAGTTTTCATCATGAGCAGATTTTTGTGGAAGATATTCAGTCCAAAACTGCTTCCTTGGCTTGCCTTTGAACTAAAGAAGCAGCACTACAATACAGCATGCCGCACATAAAATCTTCAGCTTGGAGATAAGCACATCAAAAACAAAAGGGCAAAAGCAGATGGGAATATTTATAAAAGTACTGTACAGAAGCAGTATTTATATTTGAGTTACTTACAATAAATACACCAGTACCCTTCTCTAAAGTTTCTTTGTGTCTTGAGTTGCAGTGCAAGATGTAACCTAAATGTCTAAATAAAGCATGGATTTGTGTTCATACACGTACACTGATGGATAATGAGATGAAGACTAAAAAGCCCTCACCAAAGACAGACCACAGCAGTGAAACACAGCACTGCTCACCTGCTCCAACAACCACAAGCTCAGGATGAAGGGCTTGCCTGTGGGATCTGAAAATACTGCTCTTGCCTGGAGCCTTTATGTCCATCTCATCCCACTGGCTTCATAGACTACTAAAAGAAAATTAGAAAACCTCTCCCATGCTCTGCAGAGGTCTGAAGAAGCAGTTTAAAAATTTACACTTCAAGTACACTTGAATATAAAGATTCCTTGTCTCTGTCTCCTTGGCTCCTGCCTCCATTCATGCAAAAGCCATTGGCCACCCATGCTTATTTTTTGTCCCTGGAAAGCTGACATCTGGCAAACACATGAGATGTGAAGAGGGCATGGTTTAGATGGAGAGATGTGCACTGTATGCCTGAGTGATGGGAACAGGCAAGGAGGCTAAGAGAACTAAAAGTTCATAGCACATGTGGCTAAAATGCTCTCATGCAGATTAACACGTGATTGAAGTATAAGAACTGAGAATTTCCTCTATTTTCAAGTAACTCAATCAAAATCTCCAGTTTACATTTCCTGATGGCACAGCAAAGACAAATCTGTGACAGCTGGATCCAGAAATTCTATGGAAAATCACTATTTTATGTACCAGTACCTATCTTACTTTATGTGATATGTGTTTTAAACAATGACCAAATGCTTGAAATAGCTCCCTGGGTGAATCACAGTGTACAAAAGTGGTTCAGAGATGATGAGTCTCTAAATGTGGCTGTGCCAGAAGTTCATCGTTGCACTCTGTATCCACCCACTTCATACATTCTCCAAGCACAGCCAAAGATAAAACTAGCTTCAAGTAGCTTATACTTAATACTTTCTGCACCAACTTCTCCTGCATTCTATTTACTTCATGCTGGAGTACCTTCCTTTAGAAGGCACTTCTTTCAGAAATGCCTTAATTGCACCATATCTATGTTAGAAGTCTCTAAGGAAAGAGCAAGTTAATACCCCCAAATCTTCATCTCTCATAAACTCAGAGACTTGATAGAATTTAGGAGCTAAAACATCAGAGGAATTACTCCTCAAAAAGCATACTTCATTTTCTCTAAGCTCTTTACACATATCCCGGAGGCAACTAAGTTGGATCAAACTCTATTAGTAAACCCTAGATTTCTCTGTAATCAGTGTTCTTACAGTGGGACCAGAGGAGGATACAGTTTGCTCCCTCTGGTACCCTCACCAATTCCATCTCTCCATCCTGACTGCTACCACAAGAGAGGGAGAAAGACCTAGCATTCAAATATTAACATCACAAATTGAACACACCTTCCTCTTACAGAAGGGTGATATTGTTATCAGTCAGCAATTTGCTTTAAGGAACAAAGACCTGAGCAGTTCTGCTAGTCCTGCTGCTAGAGACATGGAGAAGTGCAAAACAGCAAGGCTGAAACCTCCTCTTCACACACTGACAGTAGATGACCATACATTGTGAGAGACCAGCAACCCATGTCTGAGAAAGCTTAAAGCCTGAAGTGTTAGCAAAGCCCACTCTGAAGGGTAGATTCTGATGTTTTAAAGTATTAAATACGGTAAACCATCTCATGGGCTTACATTACTGCTCACACTTATTTATCGTGCCAACTCAGACTCTGAAAATGCAATGCATTCATGCCCTGTCTACACTACAGACATTGTAGCAAAGTAGCTTATAGAAAATTTAATTCGCTCACTTCCTCCTCCCTCTGCTTCCCTCAACAGATTGCAGAAACAAAATGGTGCAGAGTCACTGGTAGTTGAGCAACTCCTTTTGCAACTAAGCAAAATTCTGGGAAATAGGAGAACTCTGGTTTGAGGCCAGAAGACCAGTTCCTGACTAAGTCTGTTACTGTATGACTATACATCTCCCTTGCCACCCTCAGGCACTCAGACATTCAACAACCAAAAAGCAGAAGTAAATGGAGCAGGTAAGTGCAAAGAGATCAACATTCAGGACCCAAAACACAAGCAGTTTTTTTCAAGAAAGCACAGTTTTCTCCAGTGCCTAAGCAGCACAGCATCACCCCAGGCCCTCCTCACTGGCCAGGCTCTCAGCTTTGCTACTTCTGCAGCTGCACTGATGCCAGTACAGGCTGTAGTCATGCTGACTGAAATCCTACTTTTGAACTGTTGCCATACTCTATTAAATAACTTAAGACTAATATGAATTTATCAGAGCTGATCTTACATTTGATCCTGGTGCAAAACAATCTTGGGGGGCATTGCTTTAACATAGCCAAAATAGCTCTTGTCAAGTGAAGCTTAATCCAGAAAACTCACTTTTCAGAAGCAATAAATTACCAAGAAAAAAAGATGATACTGCATTTAACAGCCTTAGCATCATGCCAGGATATCAACTGATTTGCAAACATCCTCCTGTTAGTTTAGGATTGAGGTGCTGTAGGCACACAGCTGTGTGCTAAGAGCTGCAGAAGGAAGCAATTGTGTGGGGTGAATTCTGAACTTTCACCCATCCCTTCCTCATTCTGCCCTCCCCCTAGCCCTGAAAGATAATAAAAGACAGCCACCACCCTGTAAGTGGGATGCATTTATACAGATTTGACCCATATGTCAAATAGGAAGAGAATTACACACAGAAGAGGAAAAAAAAAAAAGAAAAAAGTTGACAAGGTGCCAAATATTTCACTGAAGAAAATAAAAGCTTCTCTTTCCATTTGTATTTAAGGCTTGTACCAAGGTTCTTCAGCACTGTTGAGCAAGACTATATTGGCTTTATTAGATTCCAAGTAACTTCTTACATTAAGATACAGAAAGCATGTGGGACACCATGTTGGAAAGCCATTTAAGTGGCACTTCCACCATCTAGCTGCAACAAAATCCTGGCAGTCATAAAATCAATTACTTATTCTTGCAGCTCTACAGTTAACACTACCAGTGTTAACTCATCTCTAAGAACTGCCAATATCAATTGTACAAATGTATTTTGTGAAAGCTCTGCCCTCTAATTCATAGTCTGCTCTAGAATCAAAAAAAATTCCATAATTAAGAAAAATTAATAGTCAAGTAATTTATTTGACACCTCAGTCATAGGGGCTGCTGAGACAGGTATTGTCTTCCCTTCCACTCACAAAAATAGCAGAGCAGCTTACTCTGCCATGCAAGAAAGTGAGAATTCAGGGAGGCAAAGATTCAAAAAAATACTTACTCATTCCAGAACTGAATCCACTGAATACCACATCAGAAATAAATCAAATAAAACTGAAGTTCTTCAAAAAGCTCACTGCAGCAGCTGAAGAGAAAAATATAAACCAGTTCTTTCAAGCAGAAAAACAAAAGCAAAACTGGTTACATGCATATGGGAGGAAAGAAGTACAAGGGTCCTTTCTAGATTTTCTCTCTTTAATATCTCCATCTGCTGCAAAAGAGAAGCTGCTGTGGAAGCCCTGCATTGAATTAGCATTTAGTCCACGAATACAGCAGATGTGGGGGAAAAGTCATTATACAGAAACAGGCACAATCAAATACATTTCATTATTATTGCCTCACTGAAAAAAGTCTGTATTCTTTCAGTGCTTGTCATAGTCTGACTCCTTCCCACTCACAGAAAGCATGAAGCAGTAATCCTCTGGGAACAAAAAAATGAACAGACAAATAGATATTGGATTTACTTGTTGAACAGCGATGCTAAAGAAGATTAAATGTGTAAAGGCACTGAACATTTCTTAGGAGTAGAGCTGGAATAGTTCACAAATATGAAATAAAACCAAGCTATGCTCAGTATTTTTAAACAAAAGGATACTTCAGAACTCCTTTGCCTATATACTGCTCGCCTACCCACATCAGTGTCTCTCCAAGCACTTAACACTGAAAAGTAAAGCTAGATGAAAGCAGAACAAAGTACTTTACAAATGCCTCATCTGTAGCAGAGCACCCTTGTGTCCTTGTGCTCCCGAGGTTTCTCATACCCAAAACCTAAATTCCAGCAGTGTATATTCTATGCCCCAAAACCAACTTTACTAAAGAGATGAGAGTCTAAGTGCTTTTAAAAGTAATGAAATAGAGAAAGAATCTTCTAATAGCAGCACTTCTGTTTAGTCTATGTGAGTTCACATCCTCACATTCCAACAGGACAGCAAAGCTTGCAGAACTAACTCAGGTGAAACATTCAGAAAAAATTTATTTTCCTGGCATGTGTGAGTTCTCAAGAAGTTAATGAGAACACTTCCATACCTGCTGTTGTCCACCTGAAAGGTATCTGCCACCCTTTGCAAATACTTTATTGAAAGAAGAAATGAGAGAACGTTAGTAACTCAAGCATGGCAAACACATTTTCCCTTCCAACAAATGTGCAGCACAGTAAACACAGAGTTACATGTCACTAAGTCAGAATGAACCAAGAGTTGCAAACACAAAAATTTAGCAGTAAATAAAGCCCCCGGGGGTTTTTTGAGGCAAAATATACACCAAAAAAAAAAAAAAAAAAAAAAAAAAAAAAGAAACTTTGCTGATGATTACAGAATACATAATTGAAATACAAGCTATGGGGGATAAAAAATTCTGCAGAAACTCTCCTGTGTTACACATTGTATTTTTGTGATGTTTTTTCACCTCAAAATAATAAATTGTCTGTTCAGTGATCCAATGGAAAAAAATATTATTCTAAGTCAGCCTAAGAGACCACAGACAAATGCTCTGAAAAAGATGATTTACAAAGGCTGTTTTCAGTTTGAAGGCCTGAAGATTTTCTTATCTGTAAAGTTTGTTTAAGCACAGGCAGTAGAGAGAGAGAGACACTGAGACACCTGTTCCACACCAGGAAACAAAGCTGAGGAATAGCAACCCCCAAATATTAGCCTGAAAAGGAGAAAAGTTGACAGTGTAAAGTAAAATTTTAGAAAAGCAAAAAAAATCCTGTCAAAAGCCATTCCTTTTCAAGCCAGCCCATTTTAATACATTATTGAGGCTAACTCACTTTGATGCATTTGCTTCAGCATAACTAAAAATATGGCTACAGCTCATGCCTCAAAACTGCAGACCAGGGAAATAAGCAGATGCAAAAGAAAAACCTTTGAAACTCTCTCCTAATGCTGTCAGCTGCATATAAGGTTTCTGTTTAGAAAATGTGATCTAAAGCTTCTTTAAAGATACACAGTTAGAAAATGAATATTGTTTAGATCATCAAATAGCCTCCATGTAAAAACAAACCCAGGAACCATCACTCCTGCTGGGGTCCATCTGAAAGTGTAATGCAAGGCTTGGTACACAGGCACTCACTGAAATAATTTCAATAGCAAGCAACCCAAAATCTGACCTGCCCATCTCCCGTGTGCAGACCATTAGAAAATATTTCTCAGCAAATCAGTTTCTTTAGGAACAGTTGCAAATGCAAAGAAATGACCTGATACAGTCAAGTAACAGCTGCTTCATTAATTTAAAACTACCCTTTATTTTTCACAAAGTTTTCCAACATTTTCGTGCAATTTGGCACGGTAGACTTTGAAACAGTTAGCTTCAAGTTTCTTTAAATTACAAACAGTAGATACAGTAGGAATATTTTAAACCAATTTCTTTAAAATAAATGTCAAGTTAAGACCCTTAGCTTTAAAAGAGACTGCCACCATTTCATTTTCCTGATACAAAATTCAAGTAATTTTGAGAGTAGAAAACTGTCCCTATAAAACATCCTATTAAAATTTACTAGCGTTCTGAAAATAAGCATCAAATTTCCAGTATCCATTGCGTGCAACTACACATTTAGAAAAATAACTCACTTTAAACAAAGGCCACTTGCTGAAGAAAAGTAAGCTTTCAACAGGATGAGTTGTCAGAACAAGTGATAAAACATATTTTCCTTAGATAAAGGATTTAATCCTTCTTCCATTTCTGCAATTAACTTATTTTTTTCTTCTAAGGGTGTACATTTCAGTGTTGAGAATGAATTAAGAGACCATACTAGAGACATTTTCCCTTCAGTATAAACCAGAATATGGAATTATTGCTTACCAGAAAAAAATGTAAACAAGATTCATTTGATTTTGTTTTTATGCTGTGATTTTTCTTTCATTGGTTGGTACCAAATATACAGACCACCAAACTTTAGCTATGTCACTTTACTGAATGAAAACCATGATAATTTGTCCGACGATTTAGTATTTAGCGTTGCTTGGGGGTTGGGTTTTTTCAACGAAGAAATGGGTTCACTGTGCTTTTCCATTTTCTCTCCTTACCCACGCTTTAGGACAGCAGAATGGAAAAACAAGTAGGACATGTTTACTTTGGGACTCAAGGCTCAGAGCAGATATCAAGAAATCTTCAACAATATTAGAACGTTTTCTGTTTTCCTCCTTTTAGCCCAAAGTACCTCTGCTGTGTAGTAACAGTAACTTAAAGTTTCTTTTATCACCATCTTCCAGAAGAGATCTATAAATAAATGTTTATGTAAAGAACACTGCTGTTGAAGAGGACAAAAGAAAATAAAATTAAGGATCAATAAATGATACTGCAATGTATCTTGTGCCATTCAAGATAGGAAGTCCTTCATGTAAATGTGTAAGTCTTCCTGGGTGCATGAAACTCCATCCTTTCCTGGGAGACTCAATGGAGCAGTTGTACCTAAGAAATTTACATCCACCTCCCTGTGATAAAACACAAACACAGAAAACCCCAGACATTTATCTTGTGTTTTAATAAATTTCTTTTTATATATTCATCATCAAATAATATGCTATTATTAATAGGCTGGGTCTTTTTCTTTTACCATCCTTTAGCAAGGTTGTCTTATGACACCATCTTTAGAGTATTAATTAACAGACAAGCATTTGCAACTGGATTTCCCCTTGTCTTGCTTTACCATTCACTGGATAACAACTCATTCTAGCAATAAATCTGGCAAACAGGTCTTCAATAACTTCACTCTAGATTCTAGCAGAGAGAAGCAAATCGTGTTCACAGGCCTTGTTTCAGGACTGCACCCCTGTCCAGGACAGCATTTAAACAAATCTTAAATGAATGAATCTGGCTGCTGATTTCAAACTGAAGGTGTGCTTTCTAAAACAGTGTGGCAAGCACATTTATTGGTGTAAAGGACTGTGAATAAGGCTTATAAACACAACAGCCTAAATTTCTCTGAAAGCAAAAGTTGGATATTATTACCACTGCCCTGCCTAGCTCCCCACTCTGGGGACAGTTTTACTTGAATCAATATCAGACAAGAAAATCATTTAGCTCAGAAAAAATCTGAACAGATACAAGAGTTAAAAATTTTCATTCTGTGGCTGATCTAAAAACGAATCATTTAAAAGAATCTACAGAAAAGAAGCCACTTCAGTCAACTTGGCACTACTTAAACTCTTGAAAAATTGTTTTTCGCTGTACAGAAATGAAGCATTTCAGAAATGTTAAAAATGAAATTACTAATATCTCTTAAGTTTTTCTTCAAACCCCTTCTCTCCCACCATCTAAAACCAGTTTGATCAATTCAGCCTAACTGCATCAACAGTTCTGGATCCTGGAATTGAGCAAATTTAGTACTTAAAAACCACAAGGCATTATGTATCTCAATTTGTGATGTGCATCTTTTCCTTTTCAGTTGGATCTCTAAGTATATGTGGTTGGGCTCTAGTTTAGAAATAATAATAGATACTCAAAGGACAACATTTTTTAAGTCAATAACTTACCTGAAAGTCCTCTCCTACTTTGTTGAGGGCAATGTTGATTGTGAATGTGGAGGAGTCATGGTGAGGCCTGAGCGACCGTTGTCTGTCAGGGCTGTATTTTACTACAAAGTTTAGTAGAGCATAGCCCTGCAACAAAATATAGTCAGACTTCAAGCTGTGAACTGCCAAGTGAGACACAGGATTCTTGGGATTTTGTTTGAAGCCTAGATAAAATTAAAAAATCAACAATATTCATCTTTAACTACTGCTATGCCACATATGAACTCCCCAACCAAACCAAAGAGGTATATTCACTAAAATATTTTAAATTTAGTCAGACCATGGAGTAATTATCTGCCAAAGTTTTTAACCCATACCTTGGTATAATAGCCAGCAAAGACTTTTAGTGTTACTGGGGCAATGAACTCTCGTATGAAATGCAGCCATTCATTATCCAGTCCTATTTGCTTCATATGAATGTCATCAGTTGGGACATTTTCATAACCTCCAGAAATGCGGCTGTCCTAATGAAAACACCACAAATAGCTTGGAAACAAGAACATGGAATGTTTCTGACATTTTAACAAATATTTATTTGAAATCTGCAGGATCACAGAACTGCAACAAAGCAATGTTTCAGTGAGTGTCTGTACAGCAATTCCACAGCTAACTGTCAAGGAAAAATGTGTGCTGAGATATCAATGAGCAAAAATTGGAAGTTTTTATAGGATGAGTCAATATTTGGATGTGTTGCCTGTAAATAAAAGGGCTTCTTGGGGTAATAAGTTTTATTTACTGAGCTGCAGATGCAACTGAAATTCTGTCAGATCAAAAGACTATAGGCATCAATTTGACGGGGTAATAAATGTTGAAATAATCTAAGATAAATGTTAAAATTTTTTCCTACAGTGTAGGCTCCTACCTACATCACAGTTGTGACTACATTTTCTCATGGTAGCACATTTGTGAATAAGAGAAACGTTCCTCTGATTTTAGTGGTAGCTAATAATTACCTGAATTCTCTGACACGGTTGACACAATAGCTCATAACATTTTCAGGTAACTCCTTAGCAGGACAAGTCTGACAAATTAGTACTTAAGAGGTAAATGAGTAAAACTTGTCTGAGCAGTTTTCAACAGCTATCCAAAATCAGCCTTGGTAACTGCCAGGTACCTGCTACAGGGCTGCACCACTGTTAGTGTCTAATTTGCTAAATCAGAGTCTGCGTTGGGTTTATGTGGCACAGCTTGGGTAGCAGGGGTGGCCTTTGTGAGAAGCTGCTGGAAACTTCCCCTATGGAGCCAATGCCAGCCACTGCAAGACACTGGCCAAGGCTGAGCCCAGCAGTGACAGAGACAGCACCTCTGGGGTGGCAGTGCCTTTAAGAAAGGGGGGGAAAAAATAGTGCAACAAAAATTGCAGTTAGAGAGGAGACTGAGAATATGTGAGAGAAACACACACTGCACCCCATGGAAGGGACCTCCGCTGCAGCAAAGGTAGAAATGTGAGGAGTCCTCCCCCTGAGGAGGAAGGAGTGACAGAAAATGTGATGACCCCAATCTCCCATTTTCCCACCCCTGTGTGCTGCTGGGGAGGAGGAGGTGGAGAAAATGGGGAGTAAATTTAAGCCTGGGAGGACAAGAGGAGTGGGAGGGAGGTGAAGATGTTGTTTCATTGCTCATTATATTACCAATTGAACCAGAGTAGAAAGTAAAGTAATTTCCACAAACTGAGTCTGTTTTGCCTATGATGGCAATGGAATGATCTCTCCTTGTCCTTATCTCTCAAGTTAAACTTTTTTTTAACTTCCTCTCCCCTGTTCAGTTGAGAGCAGCGACGGAGTGACTTTGGTGGGTGCCTGGCATCCAGCCAGGGTCAGCACACCACAGCATGAATTGAAGAGTGGCTCTAAGTGTACTGAAGAAGCAGCTATATGGTAGACTAAACTAAGCACTTCATACCACAAAGCAGATGTTTCAGACCATTGGCAATTGTTGGGATGTTTGTTTGTTGCAGTACACTGTGACTTACTATTGTAAAAGTAGTTAAGATCACTCATTAAGATTATGTTTATATAGGCTGACACTTACTTGGTGTTTTCCACCAGACCATTGCCCAAAATGTTCCATTTCTTCTACTAATTCATCACAGGCAGTGTCAGAAAATATGGGAAACCAAAACACATCTGGACATGGCTACAAAACAAACCCCCCCCAAGCAATTAAAAATGTGATTCTCAAGCACATTCTCGCAAAAGCAAAAACTATGAGATACATCCTAAGCTCTGACCCAGCACTAAGAATGTGTCAGTGCACCCACACCTTCTGTGCCTTATGGCTCTAAATAACAACCAAATTACAGGTTAATATGGGAAAACAGCTTAAAACTTAACATTGCTTTACACATAAACAATTTATCCCAGGTTTTTAGAGAGGCAATGTTCATTAAATTACTGTCCCTAATTTCACAACTGATCATCCAACACAAGTGGTTTGCCCAGATTAGTTGCATTAAAGCAAGTACCCTACATCAAATGGCAAAAATTCAATTCTGATGCAAAACACCAAAAAACTGCTTAGTCATAGACCAAAACAGAATTTTCATGGAAATATTCACTGTATGCCAATTTATTATCAGTCAGTCCCACAAATTTTTAAAAAACTACTTATACTCACCTGTTCTACTATGTTATCAGTGAAGATCTTTGAGTAGTTTGGATTTATGTAAGTTTCCTTCCAGTCCTAAAAACCCATGATTTAAAAACATTACAAGAGAACAACATTTATGAGGTATAAAAAATAATTCATACTCTATTCATTTGCTCTACTGAAAGCACGGGAAACAACTAAAAAATTCCTTATTCTCATAAAAAAAACTGGTCAAAAATCATGAAACCTGTTACCTCAGGGCCATATCTCTAATTTCATGCTCTGGTCACCTTGCTGACATGATATATTGTCATTTGCTTAGATGCATGAGAACACCTTTTAGCACATGATCAATATTTAGCACACAGTAAACAAAAGTTCTCCACATAAAGCCTTTAAATCTCAAGTCCTTTATAATATATAAATTTATACCTTTTTTAAAATGAAATAACATTTTAGCAATATTTAGATGCATACCACAGGATTCTCAAATATCTGCCAGAGGTCATTGTTGTAGTGGGAGGTATTGTAATTGGCTGTAGAAAGAAGTCTTCCAAATTCGTGTCTGTTGGTAATGTACATGAAAACACCCTATACCAATCAGAGAAAACATTATTAGCAAAACTGTCCATCTTAGCAAAGTTTTAAAAAGGTCTGTTCATGATTGCATTTTCATAAAATATAATCACACATTTCTACACATATATTGTAAAAAAATAATTTATCATCTTAATTTTCAAGTGGTTGACTCTAGTCACCAACTACTCTTTGTAATTTGTTGTTTAAAAGCATTTTCCTGCATTTATTTTCTAAATACATTAAACCAAAACACACATTGTTGAGAACATATGTAGAGTTATAGAAAGGAAAAAGCAGAGGAGTGATTGGTCGATTTGCTTTCCAGAAAACTTAAGCAGACACACTGGAAGCATCTGATCTCAAACTGAAAATGCTCACACACAAGAAAACCAACATCTAGGGTTTAGTTTCAAATTAAAAACTGAAAGAGTAAGCTAATAATCAAAGGGTTCATGAAAGTCAGAACAAGAAACTTATTTCAGAATATTCACTACATGATCCGTCTGGTGAATTGGCCTGAAATAAAAACATATTGGCAAATATAGCACACAAGAATAATCAGATCAGCATCCAAAACAGCTGAGTACTCTGAAGTCTCTTCATGAAATTATATGCAAGATATCAAGTGTGGTAAGATACAGCTTTATTATCAAGCTATTAACAGAAGGTATTAACAGAACTCTCATGATTAGAAGTAGTAGCAGAAAAAAGTATTTTTAAAAAGAAACTTAAGTTCTATGGGATCTTTTTTAGCTTAAGTTTTTTCAGACCAAAACTTTATTTCTGAAATGTTTGTGACTTTTGGATTTGTAGCAAATGAAGACATTACCATTTTTGGGTACTTTGGTACTTCTGTCTAAGTTTTTGTCTGAAAAAGAGTTAAACTGTTAGAAAGATAATGATTATGTTAAACATGCCCAGTTGTGGGCACTTACCAAATCATAAAATAGCTGCAGCAGGGACAATAAGGAGGGCCTGGGTCAAGAAAAACAGCTTGAAGTGACAATGTGGTCACTGAGGGGGCCTGGCAGACCTACCACTGATCAGAGCTTTACTCCTTCCTAGGACTGCTCCATCCATTTTAGCTACAGAAGCAGTGTCAGCACACCTTGACCTTAGAAGCTCTGAGAAACCCCCTGAGGAAACAAAGAGCTTCTCTGAGATGCTTTCAGCTGGGCATGAAAAACCTGTCCCCAAAAACCTGAACCTTAGAAGACTGAAGAGAAAGCTAGAGCATTTCATCAGAGGAAGTGGACAGAGGAGAAGTATCTTCCTGTGGTAGAATGATACTACATGTAATAACTATTTAATAAAAAAAATAAAGCAACACCTTTGGGGCTCTGAGCATATGGAATGTTTCCGAAGAAGGGGAGTCTTTTTCCCTTTGTAAAGTCTAAAATGAAGGAGAATCATCACATCAGTTTTCTGACACAATCTCTTTCTCTTTTTCCGACTACTTTGAGATTTCCACAGTTACATCAAGGAAATAGCAGCCTTTGATCAAAAGCTGATATGCCTTTACAGATAACATGCATCTCCAAGCAAAGCTCTTCATACACGTGTCAAAGCTGTTTCCACCAGCCCCTTCTTATCTGCTGCAATACAAAACCAAGCATGGACCAAACCCTCCTACAGCCCAGACTGAGAAGGAGGAAAAGAGGAAGCAAATTTCTGATGAGCAAGTCAGATTAGTTTAACGTGCACATGGAAAGCACAGGTTTTGCAGGAACTAATGCTGAGGTTTGAATACAACAGGACTGGATGGGGATGTTCTGAACAATCAGTACAAACAGAGGAGATCATGCCTTGTTATGAGGGAAAAAAAAAATTAATACTTGCCAACTTTTCTTGTTCAATTCAGCAAAAATATTTTTCAATGCTATAGTGTCTGGAAATAGGTCTGGTTTAGGTCTTATTTGCCTCTGTGCTGAAACTAGTGTAAACATCAGTAGAAATATGGATTTATAGATTCATAACTTTACAGAACAAATAAGTTCTCTCATTACTTCCAGATTAATGCAAGCAACATTTCTCTGATACAGTTTTAATCTGTCTAGAAGAATTAATGAGTAATTCACGCTCCCTAAGAAGATTCCTACCATTTCTTAAATCACCTAGGTTTTTTATATAACACTGCCCATCATTAGTTTCAATATATATCTATTTAATAAAAAATTGCAGAATATTCCAACTTAGTCTGCTGGAAGTTCACACTGTATAAAAGATACATGACAGAGATGATCCAAATGCATTGGTAAGTTTTAAGTCATACACAGCAAAGGAGTTGAGCCCTCTTTCATCTGTTGAGGTTGTGTAAAGGAGAAAGGGATTTTAATCTCAACAGAATTTTTCAGGGAATTTAACTAGAAACCACCATGCAGTCAGTGCACCAGTGCACTGGCCTTGAAAAAACCTTTGTTCTCAACAATTTAAAGAAATTCACCTAAAGAGTTTTATCACACAAAAATTGGCCAGTACTTTGATTTAGAAGTAAAATATAATATCCAAGATCAATCAAGTAAAGCAATCTATGAGTACAGCAGGACACAAAGAAATGTGTGCATTTGAAAGCAAGCTGTTACAGATACACCTTACCATTTCCCTGGCATTCCTGCAGAGTGCCATATCAGGATCCAACTTATCACGCATGAAGTAGTTCTTTTCTTTCATCTCAGATCTGAGCGTTTGTCCCTTAATTAAGTATATATTAGCCATATAAGGGATATTCCATACTCCTCTGTTGAAAATAAGAAAAAAAAAAAAAACCCACAAAAATAGTTTAACACTATGAAAACTAATTTGTTGCCTATTCTATTAAATCAGCATCTCTGTATTTGCTGACAAGACTAAACAAGTTGCAAGGAGAAGAAGCTGAAAGGTTCCCCCAAGACACTTGTAAAACTACATCAGGACATCTCAAACGTAGGCGTAGGCAGGAATTCAATTTTTATGAAATACTGTTATAAAAATACATCAAGTTAAATTCTCTATAGAGTTTTAACTACACATGTACTTCGTGTTTCCATAGTTAGGGCACTCAGTCAAACTCTCTTATAATATTATTCTACACTACCAGATGGAGAAAGTAACTCCAAAACAGATTTTTAAATGAGTTTAAAGACTTCACTGAGACTTCACACAGCTGGTCTGACCTCCTCACACAAATACCCACAGACCACAGCAGGCCATGTATTTATGTGAGTTGGGCCAATATCAACACAAAAGCATTGCTTTCAAAACACTCCCTCTGCAGATTTCCCCCTCTCTCAGTGCCACAAGCACCTTTTAGTACAATAGGACTGAAAACAAGCCAGTCCTATAAAAGCAGTCTGTTTCAGACCTTTTTGTTCTTCCAAGGGAAAGAAAAGGCACCACCATATGCAACAGTCAAGCTTAAATCAACTTACATCACATTAATTTAGGGGAGGGATAAACCCAAAAGTTTATCCTTGACAACAGTATTGCTGAAGAGCTCCTTAAGATATCCCTTCATCATATACAGGATGAAACACACAAAGAAATTATAATTGTTCCATTGATCAAGCATTTGCCACAAAGAGACGACAAAGTCATCTGATGAATACAACAACGATTCCTTTTGGCTGAGGTTCCAGGGATGTAGAGTTTTGGGTTTGCTATTTGTTTATCCTGCCTTTTTCTGTACTGTGCACTGCTAGAGCAACCGGACACCATCAGACAGGTACCAGTAATGACTGTGTCCAGTTTTAACCATAGCTCATCATGCTAAACACTTGGCATTTTTTTCAAGCTGTGAGTGGGAATAAACAAATGTATTTCTATGAAATGGAAAACCTAAAACAATATACCTAACCTCATCTCTCCAGGAATAATACCATATTCTTTTATTGCAATATGTCATGCAATATGTTGCTAATGAACATACTGGGTGCCCTGCCTTTAACAATTAGTTTGCAGTTACTTACACTCTGTTCCCTTGGACAATGTCCACATAATCTTCTGATCGAGCATAATAACCATCCGGGCTCAAAGCACCCCAGAAATTGGACCAAAGCTTCCCATGGCGAGTTACAAGTGGAGCAATTATCTTCCTGTGAAGTGACATATTGAATAAGAAAATATGAAAATCTGAAGCACTTGAAATTCACATCAGGAATTGCTGTTTGACAGGAACAAAATGCTTTGTGAATTGCTGGCCCCCAAGCCCATTATGAAATATGGCAATGAAATACCACAAGTAAACAAAGAGGATTTAACTCTGGAAAAACAAATGGGATCTTATTTTCTCTGGACAGACCCCAGAGAATCCTTTCAATTTAGAGGAAATTTGACAAAATATGGGATTTAATATACCTGTTCTGTTCTATCAGTATTCTTAAAGTTTTCGGGTTTGTCAGAACAACATCTGCATCTATGCTTAAGTAATATTCACACGTTTTATCCTGGCGACAAAGGTCCCTAAAAAGACAAAGAAGAATTATTAAGTCATATTAATAATATCCACATAAACACACCTCAAGAAAAAATCACAAACAACAAAACAAAGATTTAAAAAATCCCCAAACCACAAGTACTGAACTTATTCCCTGCATTAAGTCCTCTGCAGCACAGTACTGTAAAGGTCTCTTTAGACTACAGTGTGATTAACTAATCAGTGAGACTAAAATACATGGAATCAGATGACTTATATTTTCCTTTTAATTAACAAAGTGGTCTCTAGTCTTTACTAAGGTCACTAATACCTTCTATATAGTGTCCTAATGGAAAATGTAGCAGGGGCAACATGCCATTAATTTATATAGCTGGGTCTCAGTACAATCACTTAACAGTGAAATATGACCTTATTTAGTAAGCTCCTTTAGCAAGTAACTGCACGTGGTTGTAATGTTGTCTTTGGAAAAGATTCCACAGATGCACTCTGCTAATCTGAATTGTAATTGAAACCTTATGGAGAGTGTAAGACAAAAACTACAAAGAAATATATATTTAAAGACCTTTTTTTGTCTTTTTGACTTACAGGAACAACAAAGTTGGTAAAGAGAAAGATAAACCAATTGCAAAGGCAGTGAATTTATACTGGAGAATGTAACTGACTGTGTCCATACACTATTTCTATCAATTGTGATTTTGATCTCAGAAGAATAAACGGTTTGCACAAATTCCCATGCCTCAAGAGAAAGACAAAGAAAACACATTCTCCTGTAAATATAAAAGATATACAGAGTATGTCTGGGTGGACTTGCTAGGCCAAAACTTAGTACAGTAAGTTCATCTTTCCTATGCCATCAGAATAGGAGATTATAGGAAATCAAAATACTTTTAGAGAAGGTGGGACAATTTCCTCAAATCAATACTACAGCAATAGCTTCTTATCATGCAGGTGGTAGCATTGAATTTGTCTATTTTCCCTATTTTAATTCTACCATAACAGCTTGAAACATTATCATCCTTTCTTGTTTTAAAATATCTATAATCAGTGCTTTAGTTCAAGTTCCACTTGATTTGATTGACTGTGACTGTTTTCTGCAAAGACAAAAATCTCTGCCACTTCAAAAGGTCTGATAAAGGGTGGATGTGACAGGTTACACACAAGTCAAGGTAAGGGCTGCCATGGCTTCCTGCCTGCCCTTCTTCCATTTCCCTCCAAACCTAGCACTAAATCTTCCATCAGAGTTACTACTTAGCGACACCTTTTCTGTCTTTCTGTTCAAACTTTCTTCTGCTCAAAAGACTCAAGAGAACTCAAGACTTTGTTAGAATCACAATAGGAGGCAGAGCTTTTTTATTCCATACTTTAAGCATTCCTTCAAGCTTGACCACTAAAGACCTAGGAATAATTTCAGAAAAAAAATTAAAATACCTGTATGTCAGTAATGTCTTCCCACTGCTGCTAAAATCACACTGTGTTTGAACACACACACAGTTTACATCTCTGGTCAGTCTCTGGGCTTGCCTTAAATGACATCTTTTTTAGACATTTTTATGACAGAAATTCCTTAATCAGCACTTTCTCACATAATTGCACCAACTGAAACCAGCAGGTTTTATTTTGGCCATAACATGGTCCTGCAATTCAGTCTTTATGGTATTTTCCATTACTAATCCATTCTGTTCAAAGCTTTGCAACCACTGAACACAATTCACATGTAGCTTTATCATTAGCTTAATTACAATTATTAATAGTAACCTGACTTTTATACTGCACTTGGCATTAGATGTTAAATTTCTTGCAAAAACATTCAGCTCTTTATCTTTATTCTAGTGAGGAAAATGGACCTGAGACCAGACTTGATCCCAGTCCAAGGTTCCAGCCATAACATTTGCCAGCACTGCCCCAAAAGCAGTTAAACCCTCTGCTGCTAACAAAAACGTGAATAGAATTAATGCTTTTAATTACAGAAATGTGATAAAGTGGAACAAATTTATATTTATGTGTAGGCAAATATACCTGGAAAATTAATTACATAATAGCAAAATGCATTGTCCTTTAACTTCTGCCTTTTTTTCTGTTCCCCATCCTTTTTAAATGCAGAACCAGAAAATTCTTTTCCAACTGGTTCCATGTGCTTAGTGTTAGAAACCCTTCAGTGTCTCATTCACATAATAACCCAAACCACAAAACACTAAATTAAAAGTTTTGGTCTAAGTTACACTCAGTCATTCAGCACTCTGTTGAGAACTCTCTGAAAGCATTCCCGCCCTAAACAATCAGGAAATATCAAAGTTACTATTCTGACTTATTTTTTCCTTCTTTCTCTACAGTGTTGAAGACTGGATCACCACATGGGAGAACATATCCTTCATATTTGACATGATGACTTGACATCAGAAATGCTAGAAGAATTATGCTGCAAGCATGAAGTTTTGCCATTTGGTGATCCCTTGCACTTTAAGGTCACTAACAAAAATTTCCCCAAAACACTATAGGTTTCAGATGGGGAGAAAGAAAGTGATAAAGGTTGCAGTCAAAATTAGTAAAGCAAGCACAATCTCCAGAAATTATTGCTTAAAGAAAGCTCTTTAAGCTTTCACTGTTGCCCAGCAACTTTGCCCAAGGAAATAAATGCAACCCATTATATTCTCATGCTTTAGAGTACTACATTCTTACACTCTATGCTAACCTCTCCAGATGTAGAAATCCCAGATTATATGTGAAACTATTTGTATGCACATCCAGAATACTCCAAGGAACACATGGAAAGTGCTTTCTGGCAAAGCTCATGAGCAAAATGCTTCCTTATCTAAATTCAATAGCTAAAATCTTTCATCTACTTGCTTTACACTCCACCTGCTCTAAACTAAGACCAAATGTTGAAAAGAAAGCAATGTTCTTGTACATAACTAAGAACACTTTCAGTGTAGCGATTAACAACAATTTAGAAAAAAGCCAAGATTTTTGGTTGGCAGCATGAAGTGAAGCTCAGATCAGTTTACAGTATTTTGCAATCAGTGATGTTTGACTGCATTTACAAACCACAAGTCCATCTGGAACAATGACCTCATCCGAAAATGGGAGAATGTCAAAGCTCTTCCCTTCATCACACTTTCCACTGAGATATTCCAAGGGTCTACTTGGTTGTAACAGAGACATTTTGTCTACCCAATTTCCCTACCATTGAGCTATCTTTTTTTTTTTTTTTTTAGACATAGTTTGAACTTGCAATTAATCAAGTTATCATTTTTAGACCTCTCAGTTTGGAAATACAATTTCAAATGTGGACTGCAAGCCCAGAGGCAGAGCATTTAAACCATTTGACAGACCTCTGAAAGAAATGGTGCTTCAGACACAAGTCTGCCACCAAAAGTCAGCCTGCCATTTAAGGTTATATGTTGCATCTCTCCAGACAGCCACGACAAACACTTTCATATCAACCGACACTAAAACCAAACAAATGTAGCCAGAAAACAGATAAAGCACTAATGTTTAGTTTTGCATCTCAGGCTTAAGTAGTGTTACCACAGTTATCACACCTGGAAGCTAGTGAAATCAGATGTGGGTGGAAAACGTGTTTTCCAGCAACACTCAGAGGTCAGTGTTCCTCCTCCGAGACTGAAACCCAAAACTACTGAAGGGTTCAGGAGAAGCAGCTCCAGGAAATCCAAGTCTCTAACAGGAGACACTTGACATCTGGGAGACAAAGATTTAATCCCTGCTCTTCTTTCCCCCATTGCCAGGATACTTGCCCTGTTCAAAGGAGTGGTCCTACTCCCTCCAATGCCCATGCCATGGTCTATCAGTACCAACTGGGAACTCAGAGACAATGACTTAATACCCTCCCTCACAAAACACATAGGAGACCCCAAACATAACTCAAAATTCAACAGTGCTGTCAATGAACTCCATCCTCTTTACAATTTTTCCTGAAACTTTTGAAAGCTTTCAGTGTAAACTTTCAATAAAATGTGCACATTCCCACTTAAAAGCTGAGATAAATGACATTTTTTATAAAGCTTTGGAAAATTCCTACCCTATTCTGTTACTAATATTTTTGAGGGAGGAACCAACTCCCCCAAATGAGAAGCCCTGAAGGCTCTAAGTACCAGGAGAAAAAAATATTATGATAAGTACACTTTTTATAAATAAAACCTCAGAAGTTCCCAACTTTCTGTTATGACTTGAACATACTTAATTACTTTCTGTTTTCTGTCATAACAAATTCTGTAACAGCTGGCTGAAATATCATCTGCAACCAAGGCAAAACCAAAGATGATTTTTCCTTAAAGAAAAAAAGAACTAACTGAAAGAACTCATACCTTATAGACAAAGGCAAAAAAAGAAGACATGGAAATGCCACTCAAATGTTTCAAGTGATGAAAATGCAGAGAAAATATTTAGACAACAAGCCTTCCTTCTCTTTCTACTTAGTTTTCCTTCCTTTTTATCTCAATTCAGCCCACAAGAAGGAAAACTGTGCACTTCTGTTTCCAGTATTGATGAATTCTAAAAAGTTCTGCAGATTGCACAATTTTGGATCCTTTCCAACTCCTATCCAACTTTCACAAGCACATGAGAGGGCTTTCCATATCAGGAAGAAGCAAGAAATTAAATGCTTCAATTATTCCATATTATGTGAATGAGAAAAGTTGACCAAAGTTTGCTGCATGGTTATGGGTAAGACTGAATAAAGGTTATTTTCTCACATTTATACTGACATGAGAGTGTCATTTACTGGGAACCTCATTATGATATATCACCACTTTTTACTGAGTCAAAAGCCAAGAAGAGAAGAGGTGAGGAGAAAACTGATCAAACTGCATTATATACTCCAAAGAATTCTGCTGAAAACAAACTAGACCTTCAATGCTTAAGTGCCCTCTCCTTTGTATTAACTGAGCCCTGTTAGGCTTCTTCAAGTGAATAGACTCTCTGTGAAATGTGCAAGTGAGAAGATCAAATTCATTCTAAATCTAATGGAAATTAACGGAGACACTAAGAGCAAAAGCAAGTATTTGAGGCAGGTAGTTTTGTTCTATCTGTCAAAAACACAGAGAGGCAGAAGAAGATGAATCAGAAGACTGAATATCAATCTCTAAATCAGAACAATAAACAAGCTTGAAGAAACATTCTTTTCAAGTTATTCCCATTGAAGTATTAGTGAGACATAAATGAGGTTATGTAGATTAAAGCCAAACGAAGGGTTGAAAGCAAATAATATTTTATAGTAACTGCTTTCACCTTGAACATCCCAAACTTCCAAGCTCAAATTTTTAAAGAAATGTAAAATGTGTTTGTTCCAGTGAAGTCAGTGATGTTCACAAGGGCAGCCAAGCACACCAGGTGTGCAAAGCAAGCAGCAGATTAACTTATTCTGCTTCAGAAAAATTGAAAGGAGCCATGGAATTACATTTACGTTGCTTACTTGGAAAATCCTATTACTAAGATTCTTACTTTTTGGGTGATCCATTTGGATGGTCTCATTGCACTTCAGGTTTTCTCTGTGTTTCTCTTAGGACAGAATCTTTATCAAAGGGGCCTTTCAAAACTGGAACATGAGTCAAATTACATCCATACCTTGGATAACATATGACACATATGATTATCTACCTGCCTTTCAAACAGGATTTGAAATGACTTTGTGCAAATATACATGTAAATTATTATTATTTTATCCAGAGATCAAGCAGGGACCATATACCGAAAGTTCTGTCGCATTTTAAGTTGGTAAGTTCTACCAAAAGATGACAAGTTTAAAGGTCTTTGGGTGAAGTTCAGTATTACTATAGATACTGATTACACTGAAGATTCTGCCTTATATTGTACATATAACAAAAAGAGGAAAAGGCAATCCAGAAACTCCACCGCAGTTACACATAACATACACTAAAAAAAGTTTGCCAACATGGTACATCTGCTTTGGAAAGTATTATAAATAAAGAAAGAATGACTTATAAACATGTGAATGGGTGCTTAGACTAACACCAGACATCTGCAGCATTTCCTAGAAAGGCGAGGGGAGAGGTTTGGACCTCAGCCAGAGATCAATTTCCCAGTGGCTTCAGCACAACAAAGACCCATTCAAACAAATTTCCAAGAACACCACAGAGACTCAAGACCTACATTCTTTCAGCTGAGGCTACGAAAAGCCTATGCTCAAACTCTGAACTGAAGACAGCCTTTTGAAATTAACTTCTCTGCTCTGACACTCAGGGAGGATTTGGTTGAAGAGTGAGTCAAAGAACTATCACAGAATGAATTCTGTTCCAGGGTCACAGCAAGGTGGTCCTGATCTTGGTGGGATGCTGGGCTGAGAAACTCCATCATGTGACTGCTGCACTGGGAAAGCCACAAGCCACTCTGTAGGAGCCAGTGCTGCAGCCACTAAAGAGACCCTGTGACAGGCAGGTCTGACATGGGACACAAATTCCAAGGTTCAACTTTAGGCACTGAAAGTGCCAGGTTTAAAAGCTATAGTTTTGGATACTCTAGTAAGAACAAAAGAAAAGAAGAAAGCCCTAACATAAGATAAAAGTCAGTTGCTTTTGTGATAAACTTCTGCTAAAGCACTTCTAAAGGATACCCCTGCCTCTTTGAATCACCCATATATCCAAGAGAAGCTTTAACCATATGTTTATTTATAAATAATGTCACTTATGAAAAAAAGAAAAAAAAAAGTATCTATTAGGACAACAAAAATGCAATTATTAAAAGCATATCCAGAAACCATAAAGCACTCAACAATTCAAATCTTATGTCTAGATCTTTTCTACCACAAAAGCTCCCACTTTCACAGGTGAAGATGTAAATGTTAAAGATGCAAAATAATACATGTGCAAGATGAAAAACTGTGAGTGAATGCATCAATATAACAGATTTATAAATTAAAACCTACATTCCCATGTTCCGGGCTTCTGCTTGACTCAGGTTTTCTTCAGGTCCAACAATTTTAATATTTCTGATAATGTTCTTGGCTTTTTCCCAGAATTTCTTGATGTGCTTTTCATGGTAAACCTCCTGTAATCACGTAAACTTTTTTTTAGCAAATGTAAGGCACAAATTACTACAAATCATAAACACAGTGTCCAAGAACACACTGTATTCTGTCCTAAAGAAACAGATGCTAAACAGAGTTTGAAGATATTCCAGTATATCTGTCATTAAAATGAACCTCTTCTGTCCAAAACTTTAGGAAAATAATCCAACACGTCAACAATATTAATCAAAGCTGTACAACAATGCAAGATTCACAAACTATCTATGCAGAATTTTTCAGGATATTTATGTTACAGTCTTTCAAACCCATCCTACAACACCAGTGGCATGCAGTTTTTTATGCCCCTCCAGAATCTCATTAGAGAAGGAGCTGCATCTGTACCAAAATGTACAGGCACAGCCCTTGTTTCTGTAAAATGTAGTCCCACTGATTATTCCTTTAATTTCTATTTACCTTCCTCCTTACTTTTCCATTTATCTCTATTTAAGAGCTCTCAGCTGCACACAATACTTCCAAACCAGTGTCCTCATTGTAGCATTTGCCTATTATGGCTGACATTAGAGTAACTGAAATACTGGGGAGGGGTTTTGCCCCTCTATAATAAAAAGCTGTTCAGTCTTTATATCCATTTCAAATACCATAAAATTTTTGGCTGAAGCTACAAAACCTACATAGCCCACAATTCCCATGTGCACATCACATTTATACCTTCGAAATACCCTTACAAAACCACAATGAACACTTTAGAGAGAAGCTCTGCTTCTATTACTGATCCCCTTTTTGCTATATCAACAGCAATGCATGCACACTGAAAAGGGTTACAATTAAATTTTACTCCCATTTGTCTTCCAGACTCATTTTTTCCCAAAATAATTGCAAACATTTGACACCTCACTCACTAAAATAATAAAATCAAGAGAATGCTTTGGGTTGGAAGGAGATGATCTTTAAAGTCCCTTCCAACTCCCCTGCCATGGACAGCTTCCATTAGAGCAGGCTGCCCAAAGTAGCAATACTGACTGAAGTCACTGGGGAAATATTAGCAATGCCAGATCATTAGCTAATCAGCAGAGAGTATTTGAAAGTAACTTATCTGCAGTGCCAGTCAAAATATATCTGAACACACCAACCTTTCCCTGGGACCCAACAGGAGTGCCAACAGACACAAAAATGCACTCGGGTATCAGCAAGATGAAAAGAAAATCCCACATCAAGTACAAGGCGACAGTTGTTAATTATTTGGTATCACTGTTGGTCAGTCCTGAGGTGGTCAGCAGTCAGCCCAGATGGTCATTGTAGGCCCCTTCCAACTGGAACTGTTCTGTTCTTATTTTACTCTATTGTTTTATGTCAGTCAGTGCTTACTCCAGAAGCACACACTTTAAAATACATTTTTTTCATTAGTAAAAGAATCTAAGCAGTTTCTTTAACTAAGCTTCAGTAAGTCCTGACACAATTTAATTTTTCCAGCTCTGCATAATAAACTCTGAAGGATTATCTCTTCCTATGCATTTTAACTGTGTTCTTATATCAAATCCTTGCACTCCACACTTTGATTTGTTGCATAAATTCCAAAATTGATAAAGTCATACTTACATTATTATGAACGAAGATACTGAGTGCCTCCCGTGGGTAGTCCAGAGTCAACAGTCTGTCTAAAAATTTAGTTAGGAAAGGAGTGGGTTGTTCAATGAAAACACCAATTTTTACTCTTGGATATTCCTAAAAAAAATGATATTTTGACACAACCAATAAGACTTGCCTCTTTTCTAAGATTACTTATAGTAAAGAGCAACTAATGTCACGTAGTAAACTTAGTCCACACAGCTTTCAAACAATCAAAACCAGTGTGCTCAAAAGTGCTATGCACCCCATTTGTTTTCACTGGCTCCACAAAATAAGCAAAGATAATGGATTTAATATTGAGATGAAACTCCTCGAATTTAATAACACACACCGGAAGCTGAAAATAATTCAATGTGGTTTTTAAAATTCTTACTTTAAAAAACTCCACTAGAACAGCAAAATAATCATTTAATGAAATACACCTAGAAAAGAATGGCAAAATTTTTATTCTTTTTTTAACAAGGTACAGACATTATGTTGACAAGAAAATATAGGAGAGATCAGGGGTTTTTTAAACATAGTTAAAGAATAAATACTACGAAATATTTTATTTAGCTGTACTTTAAACCAAAGACTGCAATATTCTTTTATAAATGTATATGCACTATTTCTCCCCATTCATTTTAACTGGGCTCTGCATTCCTTCCCTACTCACTGATTTTAGAAAGATCTTTAACTAACAGAGCTTCTCTCCTTACATCCAAGAATACTGAAGTTTCATGGACCTTATTTTAAAGTGAATTCATATCTTTTGATGGTATTTGGCTGCTTTGTGTGCAGTTGATAGAGATCATGAAATCATGACCACTAAGAGAAACCTAGACAGCACTTTGTAGTCCTGAAGTGTATTATTGCACTATGCAAGACAAAAAAATTTAACCTTCAGAGGCCTCAACTCCTACACAAAGAAGTACACTGACTAAAAATTATTTCCATCTCTAAACCAGACAATTACTATAAAAATCTAATCCATTACAAGGCTCAGAGAGAAACCTTATATGAGCATAGAAGGCTGCCAGCTAGCTTTTTAAGCAGGCCAACACCCACTTGAGAAGTGTCTGGATAAGCCATCAACACATGCTGAGGTTTCACAGTGTCACTGTCTGCATCCGAACCCAGGAACATCCTGGCGAGTGCCCCAGCTCGGAAACACCCAGTGTTTACCCTGACCACCTCCCACCACAGCTGCATCTGCAAACCTCCTAAGTACTGGTGTGAAAGCACAGCCACACAGAGACCCCAATTACTCCAACTGATGAGGAGTGCACTGATGTGTGCCCCTCTCTGGGACCCACTGCTGAGGCTGTCACAGGAACTGGTCCCACTGATGGCCAGGGACAAGGGAAGTGAGCACACACGTGTGCCACCAGTGCTAAACTGCTGCAGTAATTGTACTTTGTGCATTTCCCTAATTCAGTCTTTCTCCCCTTATTCTCTAGGGGAAAGAGAAAGAGGTTCAGGCTGGATGGGCAAAGGCTATGGGGACAATGAGGAATTACTGGCACTGCTTCATTACTCCAAAATGTGAACCTCTCGGCTCTACACTGAAATCCCAGTGTGACCAAAGCAAAATGGTATTTAAAAAATTAGGAGTAAAAATTCCTGCAAACTGCATCTCCTCAAAGCATAGGGTTCATTGATTTAGACCTTGGTTTACCACAAAGAGTTGTCACTGCATAATCTGAATCTAGGTCACAATAAACATTTTGAGTATATGAAATCAGAAGTTGCCTCTCAGCAACACCACTTTGGGAATACCCAGTCTGCACCCAGATGTCACATTTTCTCTGATAGATTTTCTCATTTTCAGTGAGGTCACTTATTTGACTTTAAAAGTTTGCTTTTTAATAAACAGTAGTTGAGTATAGGAGAAGTTTTGGAAGAAATACAGGACAATGTCTCAGTACAATTGCACACAGCAAAGTCCAGGATCTCTTGCCACAAGAGTTGCCAGTGACATGAGGAGCGAGGTCATCCTTTTCAGCCAGACTGGAAAATCTGCATACCAGTAAGAAGCTTTAGAATTTAAAAGCATTCCTAGGGAGGGTAAATTGGGCAACAATTTAAGTTTCAGAAAACAAAACAAAACAAAAAACCCTTAAGTAAATAGAAAAAAATTGCACTTATTGAGTCCATGTGCCCTCTTAAACTTATTTTTCATTATGCTGCTTCTACCTGAACAGGTGGCTAATTTGAGGGTGGCACAGGCTGCTGACATTACCAGAAGAGAGCAGTTACTGAGTTTTCCCACATTTCAGCCATGATTGCAGCCCAGGAGATTCTGTTTCTGTCAAAAGGACAAGGACTGGGCAAAAGACCTTGCATATTGTACCTCTGAACTCCTTTATAGGCAATTCCAAAAAAAGAAGCAAAGTCCTCAGAAGATATGAATGTATAAATGCAGGCAGTTAAATAAAACAATATGGATAAAATTATTAGAGGCACAGAACAGGAACTGCTCTTTTCACTGAAAATTTCTTGTTAAGTAGCAACCAGACTGGCCTGAACAGAGAGCACGTTCAGAAAATGAAATACTGCGGGTACTTAGAAATGCCTGAAGTAAACAATTCCACTGAGGCCAAAGAAAAGCCTTGTTATTTCTTCTGGCAGAGTGAGTGAGGCATGAAGTACAAAGAATGCATTACAGTAAAGAAGACACATTCCAAGAAGATGTACATAAACTATAGGAAGCTATCCAGTAAATCCTTGCAACCCCTTACTGGCTTTAAGATTTAACTGCTCCAAAACCATGTCTTAATTACCAACACCATTGGAAAAAAATCCTTAACATCTTTTCCTCAGGTAAACCTTATGATGGGAGTGAAAACACCATCTAATTATAACACCATTTAAATGTTTATTTTAAAAGTGAAAATAAAATTTTAAAACATAGAAAGAATCTGAAAGTCATTAAAATTCCAGCAATAATTTTTTTAGTTTATATTCAAGTCCATTAGCTACTTATTGCCCAGAAATTCTTTAACTTTTTCCTTTCATTACAAAGATAACCAGCCACTATTTCTTTCATGCTATCCTCAACACGATCTTCTAAGACCTGTTCTCATTCAAATCTTCAGTATAGAACAGAAATGAAACATCTGCTGGAAGAAGGCTGTTAGGAAGAATCAGAATTTACTTTTTCATCCAAGTCTTATAATTCCACATGGTAGAGCTTAGTATTTAGTCTGCCTCAAATTTACTGTGTACAAGCTGAAAAATTTATAGAGGCATGAAAGACATTCTTGGAGTGGAAGAGCCAAAGCTACCAAGAACTGGATATGCACACATGCCATGTGTATGTGCGTATTTCTCCTACAAGAATTCTGAAAACTGAATGAAATCCAGTCTCAATTACATCAGATCTTTTTCTACAGAAACACATTTGCTTATACAATAAATGTATGTGTATTGTCCTCCACAAGGCAAAACAATTTTGGATTGTTTAATCTCAAAAAATATTAATTTATTTAAGAAAATAGTAACCATGTTAATTAACTATTAAACTCTATTTGCAACAGAAGTTGTTTAAATGATGCATACTGACTGTTTTGACGGCCAAAAAATCTGAAATATCTAGAGTTTTTCTACCTCTTCCAAAATTCTAATTATTCTCTAGAACCTTCCACAATTCAAAATTTGTTCATTCACCCTCACTGAACAGAGGTGAAGATCTGAGGGTTTTTGGGGATAGGCTTCAGCAGTACTGTGCAAACCTATATTAAAATACATGCATAAAAATATTCCTGAGAGTAGTAAAACATAATATTTCATGAAGAAGCCGCTTGGCCTCAGAAATCACTAAACACCTATCAAGTGTACCCAAAAGGGCCTTGTTCTAGTGCAGAGTATTCTTACCTTTACTGCTGACAGGTCTAGTAAGTCCAAATCACAGATAGTGCAACCAGTTTCCAATGTCCAAGCATTAGGAATATAGTTTCCCAGATAATTCAGGTGAATCTGGTACATAAATGAACAATTCAGACTAATGAAAGATGAGTGCAAAGGATGATCTGTACGTTTCAAACAATTCAGGTTTACTCATTTAATCACTTGTAACTAAAGGCAACTTGTAAGAAACGAACAAACATAAAAAATAGGAAATTGAAAACTTGAATTCTTTTTGTTGACAAAACAGATTACAGATGTACCATGAAGTCTACAAAAATGAGTATTTCATTAAAATGACACACACTTGAGGTGAAAAATAAAAGCATTACACATCAGAATGTAAAAATTATTTGGTAAACATTTCGAGAAATGTATCTAACCAATTGTTGCAAATTACTAATCTGCAGATTGGAGAGATTAAGTACAAAGCAGAAGTACTCATGAATTAAAAAATTTAACTATTGGGAGTTAATTCTGGGAATTACTTTTATGCTAGTTTATTTACTAACTAAAGAAAACTTTTTGTCTAATATATTATTGTCCTTTTGATTCCATCCCGGGTTTAAAAAAGAAGAATTTAGCCACCCCGACAAAATGATGCATAACAAGAGTTTTCTCTTTGTTTTTAAAAATCACTACAGGCAGAGGTGGAGTTTTTTAATGTAGTATAACACCTGGATTAGTATAAGAAGTTCCATCCTAAGCTGTTTGCCCAACTGTAAAATACAGAACCTTTCCTTTTATTTGCATCGTGTCAGCAAAGCCAGTGATGACAGAACTTGAGGATTTAAATGAGGCAAAAATAGAAGGAATTGGTCATACATTTCACCCCTACTGTGTAGTTACAAGGCAAACAGTTAAAGACATCATTATATTCACTAATTCAAAAATCAAAACACAATTGCACAAACAAAGAAGCAGCAGTCCCTGGGATATTAGTGAGTTTCAAACTTTACTTCATTGTCCTGAGAGGCATTTTTCTGAAAATGAGGAGCTATACTAAGGAACATTTATTCGGAAGAAATTACAAAGTAGCCATGTCCAATCCTTCAGCCACCAAACACTACTGAAAACAATACACCTTTACACTTCTTCGGCACAGAACAGAGAGATGCAGCTGCCATATTACCAAAACACAGCCATTTCTCTCCGAGAAACTGTGCAGGGACCTCTGAACCACTGAATCCTTACACATGAACAGAATCTGTCAGAACAGTTATTTCACAGGGCAGACAGTGCCCTATCACGTGCCCAAAGCTGACAAGCCATGGGCACATTGACAGCAGTGATCAGTGACACTGAAGGCAATGACAAAAGCCAGCCACACGTGTACCTGGACAGATACACTTACAAAGACACTTCTTCCTTGGCCAAAATGCAATGTATTTTTTTATATAAGTGTATACACACACCTGGCTCCAGGGTAGGAACAGATGTGTTAGTGTTTTTTATTCCAGCCCACCACTCTGGGCTAGATTATCCTGTCCCCTATTATTCTGAAAGCCATTTAATAACCAGATGGACATTCTTCACTAGCTTCAAGAACAGTTCTGTGCTAGTGAACAAATTAACAAAAGCTTACTTGCTTCTAATATCCCCTGCTACAATGAATTTGAGAGCAGAATGAGTTGTTTCAGCAGCAATATCAAGTTACAGTGACATCAGAATAACAGGAATTCAAAGGGGGATTTTATCCTCTCTATTCCTAATAATTTTAAATGGAAATGTGCATTGGTGGTGTGCTATGACTTTCATACTCTTCTACCATTGCATTTTTTGCCTTCATGGATGTTTTGGCTTTACATGAAAATAAAATTAAACTGTCACTCACTTTAGTTGGACCATTTCCATGAACAGTGACTGGTAGGGTGTCATACACTGAATTCCTTGCTCTTACTTTTCCTTCTTCAAATTTCAAAAGGACTTCATCTATAAATCAACAAAGCAGTAAATAAGTTCATAAATAAGAGCTAAAATTTCAGAGTTCAAGTTCTTGCTGATATAATATACCTTGTTGTTGCTATCATTGTCAGTATTATTTATTTAGAGGCTTTTGTTTATTTTTTCAACTACATCTTGAATTCTAAGTTCCTTATAAGTAAGGTGACATCAAATGTCATAGTTTTTCATCAGCAGCTTCAGTATTGGAATAAAATAAAATACTAAATAAATTCAGTATTTAAATAAAAACTATTTTAAAATAGTTCTAATTTAGTGCAAATAATATTTACAGAGAAATCTGTTATTTCAGATATGATCTAACTAGAAAAAGCTGTTCCAAAATTGGAGATCAGATGTAAGAAAGGAACTTTGCACAGATGCTTTTTTCCATGTAAATTCATGACAGTTAAATAAAGGAAATTCTACATTATTCTACGTTCTATTTCATTATGTATAGCCATTTAAAATGCAGTTTTAATTACTAATCTTACTCCTGTAAGTAATTAACTTTTGGAAAGGCAGATGGAAAAAACTATCCTTAACTCTGTATTTACTGCCAACTTCATTTATTTAAAATTATTTTTTATATTTTAAATCAAATATTTTATCAATGAGAGAATTCAATTAACTATCAACCCAAAAGACTGCAACTAGTCTGGTGATCAGGTTTACCCATCCAAACACTTCCTTAAAATAATCACATGTTTAAAGAACTACATTCACGGTTAAGCCAAAAAAGTAGGGTTAATAACAGTTAATAAAAAACACAACGTTTAAATCATACACTTACCCACAGCTCCATTTAGGGTCTGGAAAATTGTACATTTGTGGTCCAAAGTAATGTTGATGCGCTCCTGAAATCAAAGTACCAAAGCTGTTGAGGCATTCTAAAAGCCGATGTTTTTACTGTAACACTGCAATTATACCACAGTGGCAGCAAGGAATCAGGGAAAATGACTCTGTGTTCTTTACATTACAATGTTTTTCTGTGTTCCCAAGTTGTGCAGCTCTATAGCAATCAGTTTTGCATATGCAGAAACTTTAAACTTGAAGGATAAAGGCCATAACTCTCCACAGGAACTGCAATTTAGCAGTATAAGCCAAAGAAAATTTGTGTCTTAAAAAAAAAATTAACAAGTCTTGGCCAAGAAACAAAACACGCTGTGTTTCAGAGTCACAATAATATAAAAATCAAATGTAAGTATCATGTAGAAAACACTGGTGGTTTTAAAACATTTTCCTAATGTTGTATTACTAATCCTAGCTTACTTTAAATACCATGTTTTACCATTTTTAAAGTGTTGATTCAAGTATGCAACATTTAAAACACACTTAAAAACCTGTATAAAGATGACATACTTCGTTTTGGTCTTCCAAGATTTTCTTCCACACTCTACAGCATTGGGCATGTTGTTATGATACAAAGAATCAGTGGTGATCTATAGTAGGCACCGTGGAAGTGCTTTGAATCATGGTGCAGCAGTGTTCTGCACAGATACACATTTTTGGGCTAGAAGACAATCCATTTAGACAAGTAATTATGTTACTTCTGACTTGGATGCAGAATCAGCTTTAATATCTCTACACTCTGTCTCTTCAATTGGGTCCCTGGCATCTCACTTAACTTGCATATAAGCAAATCAAACATGAAAGGCTAGAAAGAATTTCCTGTGAGGAGCAGCTGAGGTTTGTCTGGTTCAGAGGAGCAGGCTGAGGGGCCACCTCTGTGCTCCCTACAGCTTCCTGAGGAGGGGAAGGGGAGAGGGAAGTGCTGAGCTGGTGGGAATGGGAATTTCTAACACAGCTGCACCAGGGAAGGTTCAGACTGGACACTAAGAAGCATTTCTCTATGAACAGGGTGGTCAAACCTAGGATCAGTTCCTAGAGAGGCTGCCAATACCTCCAGTCTGTCAAGTGCTTAAAAAGCATTTGGGCAATGACCACAGTACAGACTTGATTTTCCATTAAGTCATGCCAGAAACAATATGTATATATTTCAAAAATGTTGCATCTCCTTTAGGGATACAAATTACCAAAACACTTATTAAAATAGTGCTGTATCAGCTTCTAAAGTTTTATTTCATCAATATATTGATAACTTCCCTTATCTCTCCTTTTCCAGCATTAGAGAAACTCCTCTATCTTGCTTTAACACTGCAACTCAGCAGAGAACTTAGTTAAGTGAGGGCACAGAGAGGTCTTCACCAAAAATTTACAATGCAGCTTTATTGAACATATTTGCACAGAAAGTTGAAGGCAGGATCTGAAATGGCAGCAAGCCAAAATATAAAACACTGGATGACCAAGTAGTTCAGTGACACCCTGGAAAAATGCCACATTCTCTGGCCGTCAAACTGCCAAGTACGTGGGATCCTCATTGAGATAAATGTGTCTGATCATATACCTCAGAACTGTTATTTCTAACAATGAAGCACAACCTGCCTGGGTCTGAAGACAGCCTGAAATAATACATCAAGTCATGACCCTTTTGGAGCCTGTTCATCATTCCAGCAGTAGGAACCTCAGGAGAACAAACAAGTGTCAACATGGCAGCCCAGTATAAAGAGACAGCATTCCTTGTCTTTTCATCTCCTGGTGTTTTATGTGGAGCAGAATGTTATTTCAAGCAGAAAGAAAAGAGAAAGCGAGTTACTACCTACCCTTGCCAATGGGTCAACATAGATTTTAGTGTAAAACAGCTGGTCATCATCATTATCCTGCAGATTCCATTGCTGCACAATGCGATTTATGTATGGAGCATAACCAATGAATCCTGCAACATCACACACACATAGGTTATTTCCATAAAAAGCACTACCCTGCCAACACTGTCTACCAACCAGGGACTTCATTCTGAGTGGTGCCAGTAAGAAAAAAGCATGAAATTTATGAAACTTGGCTCAAAATCCAATCCTCTTCCTGAGGTATGTAACAGGTCTGTTTCAAAAAGTTAACAATTAATGGCTATTTTTATACTAATGGTATTTAAAGGAAAAAAAATAAATCAGACCTGCCCAGGATGGTTCTGAGAATGCCAAAGCATGATATCAGACTATCACTTTCCCAAGAAGCCCATCTGTGGAAAAAATTTCATTTTCATCAATCACTTCTTACTGCCAGAAGTGCCTGAATCTAATACTGCCAGAAATAAAATGAGAATTCAACTCAAAAACAATATACACCAAAGTAAAAAAAGATAGTACATATAGGTGAGGGAAAGAAACAGGGACACTCCCAGATCTGCACACTGAAGAAGGGTGCCCCAGAAATGACACACTCAATACTGTGACACACTCAAATACTGTGCTTCTACACAGCACAGTATTTGTATCAGTGCATGTATTAATCAAGTGCAAAAATTATTAGCAAAGCTGGCATTTAAAAGAGGATTCCAGAATTCATCCATCATTGAGATTACAGGGAGTAGCTCCCACTCCTTTTAGAAGGAGCTGTGTGAGCCATGGTGACAGGCCAGGCAGAGCTGCCAGCACATCCAGCCTGTGTGCAGATCTCCAGGAACCAGGCAGGCAAGCTCAGGAATTCCGTAACCAGGCTGTGCCTGTAAACAGCACATGCTGCCTTGTCTGGGCTCGTGCCCTGCACTGCTCCTGAAGCAATGGGGTCACCCTTGCACAGCTACACTGCCACACACAGCTGCTTGCTAGACCCTGACTACATTTATCTGCCTTTTACAAGTTACTGCCAAACACACACTGTGCAAACTTGAATGAAAACTATGCCTGAGCACAGAAGAGGAGCTATTCAAGTGGGGAGGGGAGGAAGATGACAGCATATCCAGTCATCAGTTTTATACTTGGGTAATCCAGGAACAGCTCCACACACAAGTACATAGAACAGGTAACAGAGATGGGTGATGTTCAATCTCAAGTGTTTGAGGATCACACTTGCCTCCTGAGTTCAGGAATCTTTTTCCGCTCCGGACAACAGGATACTTGTCAGCCAGCCTTTTATCTGGCCAAATCAGTCCATCTGCTGCAAACACCACTTTGTGATTAGTTTCCTGAAATTTCTTTAGCAGTTCTTCAGGGCCCCCAGCAAAGATAACATCATAACTTAAAAGGAAAGAAACACAGCTGTTAGGTTAGTTTTATTTTAATGTTTCTGTGTTCAAAAGAAGTCATTGGACTATTCAAATTTAAAAATCAAACAGCTCTTTCATTCTGAAAAATGGCTCAAATAAGTTATATTCAATGTAAAAACTCTATACCCTTCTAGGAGAGAAACTTCAATCAGTACTACTTATCCAAAGTAGCTTCCCCTTCTGGTTTTTAGTCTTTCACATTTTGGACAATCTTTTTTCTTCACATTTTGTTTATCCGAAATTGATTTCCCTATTTCAGGTATTTTGCTTATGTTTTTAAGAACAACAATTAAAACCATCAAACTTTAACAGATGGAAAGTAGGACTGAAAGATGACTTAGATGACTTTCACTGGCAAAATCTAGATGATCTTGTTCCTAAACACAACAACACTGACTCTTCTAAAAAGTCTTATCAAGAATGTAGATCTCAATTAGGTCTAATTGCACTGAAAAAGCATATTTCATCCTTGCATCTATGCCTTGCATTGCAAGGCATAGATTTCTCCTTCAAGCTCTTTAATGTGCTGAAGACATAAAGGCTTAAAGCATCACAATATCCATTTATGAAAAGCTTTCCCTGCCTGTGTATCCTCCATTTCTATGGAGGATAAAGGGCTAAAGGTGAAGGGCTCCTCTTTGGCAGTTACACACAGCCAAAGGTCAACAGTGTGCCAAACCAGAATGAAACCTGCCTGGGTTTGGCCAAGGTCCTGTAAGAATGGAGCATCCCAAGCCTGGTGGTTTCTTGTGGTTGAACCAAATCCAAATCAATGCCTGGTGGGCACAGGGGGTTGGGAACACAACCAAGCAAACAAACCAATCCCCCACCATGGGCAGGCATGACACACACTAGACCAGTATGCTCAAAGCCCTATCCAGTCTGGCCTGGAACTCAGAATTTGCCAGGGATTGGGCATCCACAGCTGCCCTGGATGACCTGTGCCACTGCCTCCCACTTCAAGGTCCATTTTACACAGCATGAAGAAGGTCACTGTGAAATTGGAATCACATCATAGATTAGTCTCTGGCTGAAGCAGCAAAATATTTTAATGACAGTATCTCAGCCTTGCAGTTTCCTCATCTGAACACAAGAACATTCTTACTCTGCACATGTACCTTAGAAATTAAAAATCACCAGCTCTGATAACAGGCAAAGGACCAGTAAAGCTGCCAAAAAACAAGGTCTAACCTTGACCAAGACTTTTCTTGCAAAGTCTTTTAGCTGGGCTAACTAGGACAGCAGTACCCCCACCTGCAGTACACAGAACATTTTGCGTTGCAATGGATTACCCAGCAATGGTGCTAACAGATTAACCATTACTGACTTATGGTATTCCCTTATTACTGTTCTGAAATTATTGAAGACGTCTTTTGTTCAAAGAGGATTTCATGAAATTTGCCTCAGAACTAAACAACAGCTGGCTTACAAATGTAAAAAAAGATCTTCACCACAAAGCAAATTATGAACCCTGGAGAAGAAGTGTGTTATGTAGTCTATATAAGTAAGTGGTTTTCTGAAAACTCTGTTATGTTTTTCTACAACTTTGGCAGAAGAATGCATGAAAGAAACTGTACATTTTGGACCTTCCCCAGTTTCACAAAAAATGCCTGTTTCTGCCCAAATTTACAGGAATACACTTCACTCCCTTTTCCATTCAATTTCTGAAGCCCGACTCAATGCCAGACTGAGCCTGTAGAACACACAAGAAACAGGAGACAGGTTGAAGACAGACAGAAAGAGATCTGTCTGAGGCTTTAGCTTAATAGCTTATGGCAGGCTGTGCTTCTCCTCTGTGATCAGGGCAGTGCTGCCGCTGCTAGGACTTACAGCTGCAGGAAGGAACCAAACACCCTGGAACATTGCTTCCAAGACTGTCATTCTGTGAAAGAAAGCCAAAGTTGAGCAACATGCTGGGCCAGACACAGACTCTGCTTGTGAAAGGGATATGCTGCTTAACACAGCACAGTTTAAATCCTAAACCCAGAGCTGAGCTGCTAAACTGCAATGGATATTATGCAGCTCTATTAATCCAGCAGGAACCTACACTTGCTATTAATGGTCAAGAGGTGATTGATTCACTGCCACCACACCTCTTCCTGAGCAGGATCTCCACCAGCCTTCCAACCCTTGCTGACAGTATCCTCATCAGCTGCTTTGCGAGGTTCCCACTTTCCTCTTCATGAAAAATGAAAACTTCTTAGCACCTGTAAATTTGCTTTGTTTACCTGCTCTCTCAGATGACATCTGGACTATTCAGTCCTGCCTTCCTGCTGTAAGGGGAGACTCACTTCAGGTCTACCCCACCAAGACCATCACAAAACAGGTCCCAAGACTGTCCTTGACAGTATATACTATTACTAGGGGTGACACAATGACTTACTTTAAACATGACTTCAAAATTTGACAGGGAAAATGTGTGGACATATCCAGGAAAAAACAGGCTTCCTCGGCAACCAGGAACAGCTCAGATACTCTTTTATTTACCCTTCATAAATCCTTCCAATTAAGTAGAAAGCAAAAAGGAAAAAAACCAAATGACAAAAAAACAACCCCAGAAAGTTTCCACAACCTAATCCTATTTCCTGAATCTCCCATATGGCAGATGCTTGAGACTGGAATCCACCCCTCTCTCCCTCTCTTTTGCAGCAGCAAAGTATTCTGGTTATGCACCCTGCACTTTCAGCAACGCAGGGAAACAGCAGCAGAGACTCAGGTGCTCTAGAACTGACCATGAAATTCTTGCATCCACAACTTTAACAGCAGTATTTGCTACTATTGGAGCTGCAGGGTAAGAGCTCAAAATACAAGAGAGATACTGCCTACTAGTGACTAGCAATGTCACAAAACAAACAAAAAACTATTTTGTCACTTAGACTGTATCCCCACAGATAATAAGGATCACACCTTAACCATTTTGAGATACATAGAAAATATAATTATCCCTTAGTTTCTGATGAATGTTAAAAAAAAATACAACAAAACAAACAACAAACTGAGAGGCTTCAACATTCTTCCATGATACAGAGAGATGTCTGTGGGAGTTCTGGATGAACAGTCATAGCACCAACCAATTTATCCAGTCTACATTGGCCATTAACCAGTTCTATCAGAAATGGTCCAAAATAAACCAGAAATTAGCTCAAGCCTAATTTAAATAGTGTTCCATCTGCAGGCATTTTGTTATCTACATACATAGGCACAAGCTGTTCACAGAAGAAGCTCAAACTACTTCCAGAATTCTGAGCCATACAACAAACTGCTGGGAAAAAAAAAAAAAAAACAAAACAAGAAACTAAGTTTGTTAAGTAAACAGTTCTCTAGAAATTACTTGCCTAGTTACAGTAAGCAAGCCAGACATTTCCTTTCCCCACCCCCAAGATTAATATTCCAAATGCTTCAAAAAGAATATAATAAAAAACACTTGAGGAAGAAAGGAAGTTCATGACATTTGTCTTTTCCAAACTTACTGCTACATTGATCAGCGTTTAAATTGCAAACCAGGATTTCTGAAAATGAAAAAGCTCATTAGAATTAAAATATAATGCTAGAATCAGCAAACTTTTTTCCTCCTCTGTCTGGAATCAGTTCCACCAGCTTTAAATAAATATGTACCTGGGATTTCAGACTTCAGGAACTTGGGAGGCCTTAAATCCTGTGATTTTGCATGGGAAGAAAGATTATGGTTTTTGCACTTCCAACACACATGGTCCTCTGTACTCTCTCACCCGCGCTAGCAGACATCCTATCCCTCCAGAGAGTAAATTATGATGGAGAAAAATTTGAGCTAGACCTTTGCACCAATGTGATAATAAATTTTCATATTTTACTGCATAGGAAGAAAACAGTTATGAATTAGGATAATACATTCAGGAACAAAGAAAATTCAATGTAAGTAGAAAACATTTGGGAAATGTTTGATTCATCTCAGCTTTAGCACAGAACAAAATCTTTGAAATTAACCTTTAAAAGTTTCAGTTCTTGTATGATTAGTAGGACAACAACACCATGAACAAACATATAATGTATTTACTTTTAGAAAGATTCTTTTTCCACTTAGCAAATGCAACATCGAGCAAGTCAATTAGAAAAGAAATTATGGATGTGTACCTCCAAACTAGGTAACTTTCACAGGCCTAAGCATATTAAAAAAATATTCAGCATAATAAGCATCCCTTATAATGCTTATTTATAAATCAGTGAAAATTATTTACATTTTTTGCTTTCTAGGTACATCTTTTACTCATCACAAGAGGTAAAATTGGAACAGAATTTAAGTAACATATTTGAATTTGCTACCAGTTTAATAGGCTACTCCAGCTTACCCAAAGTGTTAAGTTATGCAAAACAACAAATTGACTTTCCATTAAAATGCCATAAATAAATGTCTGGCCACTTTGCCTCGTCGTGATGTCTGCTGAGCAAATCCTGCCAAGCTCCTGCCTTGAAAAAGTGTCCCTAAATTTCTTAAACTGTCAAATTTTAAATAAATAAAGCAGGTTAAAAGCTGAGAGAGAATTCTGGAGCAGACATTCCAATGTGATGTGGTAACAGCAGCCTGGGTAAACTCATACATGACTCTCTCGAAGGTCACGCTTTCTCCAAGGCTGCCTGTCAGCAACTGGAGCTTCCTGTCCCTGATGCAAGACCTAGTCCACACCTTCCTTGCAGTGATTATTTCAGAGCTATGACTCTGCTCTGGTTGGCATTAGTGTGGGAGAGCCTGGTGGCTGCTGCAAGCTGGATTCTGAGCTGCTCTGATCATGCTGCTGTCACAGGAGGGAAGTAAGAGGAAGAGAAAAAGCAGAGGGAAGCACCAGGGAAAGTGTGGTTGGAACACATTTGAGCTCTATGTGTTCAGTGACAGGGAGAAGTCTATCTGGCCTCCAGGGAGGCTGTTAAAGCATAGCTGTGCTATGAGCTATAATCTGGCACCTGCAGCAGTACTTCTCCATCCTTCCATCACACAGATAGCACAGGCACCAGGCTACATCTGACACCAAGACTTGTTTCAGGTCTCTAACACACAGAAATTCTCCTGTTAAATGCTTTCCTCAGGGAGCCATTTCCCAGCTTCCTCCATATCACTGTTACTTCATGGAACAAGATTATGCCTCTGGTCCCTACTGGACACTTTATTTCTGGAGCTGCTTTTGCTCCCCCTCCCATCCACACTCCCAGCCTGCAGCCACATCCTGCTCTCACTGCAGCTGAACAGGCAGAGGAAAAATGCTTGCCTAAAAGCCTGTCAGCTCCCAGCAACATTTTTTTACTCCCTCCAGACAGCAGAACTATGAACAACTCTTACATCTGTAAATCTGTTAAAAAGTAAAAATTGCTCCAAAAGCAATCTTACTATTTTTATGAATGAAGAAAAAAAGACACAAACTCTCTCAAATAAAACAGCGAAGAACAAAAGCATGCAACATTCCACACGTCACAGCAGCTGCTTTTGCATGTCTACCCAAACTAAAACAAAGGTTTGCTCACCATTCAACAAACAGTACAACCAAGTCCTCTTGATCAGCATAACTTTCAATGCCTTCTTTCAGCAGTCGAACTTTCTGCCCTCCACCAATAGAGTTGGGCAGCTCACCACCTTTCCATTCCTCACCTTTTCCAAGAACCTGGAATAAGAGGAAAAAAGAAAGCACTTTTTACTGGTACCCAAACCAAATGAGTCTTTTTTATAGTGGACCCTTATTGAAAACAGATGCTAAAGCAGAAGCAACACATTAAAGCATAGCAGGCCAGCATTTCCAGCATCGTAAGTTTTCCATGTCTGAAGCAACATTCAGCACAGTGACATCACTGCAAAAACATCAGAGAGACATTTCTTAACCAAATAAGAATCAAGCAATTGCCTGCTACTGCCATTTACTCAAATGTGTCTCCTTCAGAAAAAAAAAAAAAAAGCAAAAAAGCTAAGGATTGGTTCAAAATTTGTATTAGAAAAACATTCTGAATGAGACCTTTAAAATTCAATAGCATTCTTTTAGGAACAGGAGGCTCAAAAGACCTTGGTGGATCAGGGTATAACTAATTCAAATTGCAAGCTTTTTGTACAAAAAAGGGAAGGATAGTTTTCCCAGTACACAGCTCACTGCTAAAACTCATTTAAAATAAAACTCCTCCCTAGTCAAGCACTACAGCAGATTACATGTCAAAAAAGGACAAAAAAAAAGCTCTTTACATGTTTTGAACATAACGTTTTTGGAACATATAAAGCCTGGAAGAACTACATTGCATGATGTTTTAGACAAATCTGCAAAGCTAAAAGATGTATCCAGAGCTCAGGCTGCTCAGGTGCTCTAGCACAGCTTTATTAGATTTGGAAAGGTTCTCTCAGTCCTCTAAATTCAGTTGTAGAAGTCAAAGACCCATATAATTTCCTATTTATAGTGCAGGCACTGTGGTAAGTAAGCAGAAAAATTTCATAACAGCATCTGAATTCCTGGATTTTCTCTTGGCAAAGCCAATTTGCAGGGAAAGTTTAGAAGGTCATGCAGAGGCCAACCTAAGTACGTGACATACGGAGGCATGGAGCAAGGCAGAAAAGGCTGGCAAGAATGATAGAAACACATTGTCCTCTCAGAAATTACAGGTTCCTGAGAAACACAGAGAAATTTCCAGTTGTGACCCTCCCTCCTTCCTTGCAGCAGTGTTCTAGCCTTGCTGAAGGAAAGAGATCCAAAGCCCTTGAGTGCAGTCCAGCTCCCAGAAGCATTCATACAAACAGAATTGGCCACACTGAAAAACAAGGCTCTGTGACAAAACAATGCAGAACCTGTGAGAGACGAGGATACTGACCATGATAGCTACAAACCTCTTCAGCAGCTCCTAAGGCAGTGGAAGCACCTCCTTTCCATGGTGGTTCAGAGGGGCATCAGCAGAGAAGCAACAGGGAGAGCAGCAAGTACCCTTCTTGCCCCCCAGCTCAGTGTTGTTTCCCTCTCTCCCAGCACAGAAAGAAGCTAAAGAAAGGTCAGCTACCATTTACTGGTTCTGTCTTACAGCATGAATATTTGGTACAAAACACACAATACCTTTACTGTGTAGTTGAAATGCTTTGCAGTTCGCATGAAACGGTGAAAGCCATCGGTTTCTTTAGTTGCTACAGTAAAGACTAGAAGTTTATCTGAGGAAGAAAAGGAAAGAGCATGTATTAATATGCTTTCAGGGCACATTTTTTATTGCAAAAAATGCAATAAACAGCACTAGCTCAGGGGCTCTGTGACCTTCTGTATCTCATTCAAAGAGAGGAGGCAAATATGTCACCACAGCATAGGTGTGAGACATTACCAAACAACAGCTGCTATGGCAAGGTGATGTATTTAAAATTATCCTCTGGAAGATGAAGCAAATAAGTCTATCTACTCTGTAAACAACTAGTTCAAGACACAAAAAAAAGCTAGTATGACAACTGGACAGGAAGAAGTATTCAAAACAAAAATAGATTACTGCTTTTCAGTCTGAGCTAATCTTGTTACCTCTTACCACAGGACTGAGTGGTGGTAAGAGAATTTCACCCCACACCCGCAGCTCCCCTGAAAGCCAACAGCGCATACTCTTCATGAAAAGAAGTCAAAATGACCCAACCATTGAAACCAATCCCCCAACAAAAAGCATTTAGTGCTTTTAAGTCCTTGGACAGAGACAAAAGAGCAAGGAGTTTGCTTGGTTGTTTTTTTTATTCAGTGCATATGTACGTAACACCACTGCTAATTTTGCCCTCTTACTGCACACAGGCAAGTGACCATGCAACCAATTTCCTCTTCACATTCCAGAGCTTTTAACACAGTTTGAATGGGGTCATAAATTTCCACTAAATAGCTTCTTAATTAAACTACTGAACAACATTTAGAACCCTATGCAATATGCTGCATAATGAAACCAAATAATTTGAAGCCATAAGAAGGCTTTATCCCTATGTAAAATCAAGTGTTTAATCAGACCAGCCTGGATGCCAGAGTACATTGCAATTTTCCCAGCTCAGGCCAAGTTCAAGCAACAGCTGCCCTCTAAACAGAGTCCATGAGATCAATCTTTACAATTAAATAAAATTAATCACTTATGATGATTATTCCAGACAAAGTGCCTGTTACTCTGGATTTACCTTCCTCAATCCAGTAACGCATGCAACAAGTGTCTGCTATGGAAAACATTCCTATTAACTCTTCAGCCTTGTCCACCACCAGAGGCTTTGCAGCCCTCAGACACCCAAGACCTCATCCTAAGTGTATTCAAACCACTCACCACTTCCCATTTTATTTTATGTGACAGTAACAAAATTTAACACAAGATGATGACCCAGGTCCCACGCTGTAGAAGGAATGCACCTTGCAACTTACTCTGCAATGCTCTGCAGCCAATACTTCAAGTGTATTGACTCAGTCAGGCAGAAATACCTGTCAGAATACAGACAGTTTATAGAGAAACATAAACCCCCCTGTCCTAATGAAATTCAAGTCTGTCTGAAGGAGCCACAGCAGACAAACTGCAGACCAGTCTCAGGTGGCACTCACCCCGTTTCCACTGAAATACAGCTCAGACTCAGCCCTAGTCACCAGATCACCTCCAGAACATCCTGCCAGGTCTGACAGCAGCCTGGCAGCTCCATGCTCTCCAGCAGCTGTACTGGTGTACGTGGGGTAGAGCAGGGAGAGACAAGCACATGGTACCTTCTCTGCTTTGCTACTGGTCCCAGTTTAAGGGTGTTCCATACTCAGGTGGGGTTTCTGCAAATTGCAGAACACTCGATCTGCTTTGTGACTTTGCTCTTCCCTAGTCACTTCTTGAACAGATGTAACCTTTAAGCAGTGACAGCACCCTGTGCCCAGTACCTACACCACCAAAACTTATCTGTGCCTCGAGCAGGACTGCTGCCATTTTATCTGGCACTGCCCAAGTTCCTCAGCTACAGACAACATTTCTAACTGCCCTCCCCACTACACACAATATTTGGGATTTGTCTCACATCCTGCTATTGTGAGAGAAATCTCTTTTTATTTTTCCTTCAGTGGGGGGCCTGGGAGACATGTCTGTGAACAGGGAGACAATGCACAATCCCTTTCTTCAAAGGTCCTAGAGACAATTTTAACTGCTGGCTCTACCAACACTCCTGCAATATAATACACAACAAAGAAGAAACTGGAAATACTTTAAGTTCTTCCATCAACTCAATTTGAACATCCAAAAATTTTGGAAAGACAGATTTGGAAGATTAATTGCTCCACCTTTCCCCCCCTTAAGTGATAGCAGACTTTTGTAGCAAAGAATAAGAAGAAAATCCCCTAAGTATATCTCAAAAGGACAGGAGAACCTCACAGTGCAATGAGTTCACACAAACAGAGCAATTATGGCTCAATACCTTCCAAACATTTTATTATAAAGATCATGCAATTTCAAGTAATTCTACTGAAATCACCACAAAATTAATAAAGAAGATTGGGTTTTAGACTCAAACAGAACTGAAGACAGAGGAGGGTTTTCCTCTATGAAGGAAATTACGACTACTTCTTTGTTCAAGCACTACATTTTCAAATTACATGGAACTGGAAAAATCTGATCATACCAGAATTGCATCATCAATTGCAACTGGATCCATTATTAAAAATTTCCTAGGTGGCCAGATCACTGACTATAACCATGGAATTTGGTTTGAAGTAGGCATATTTCACACCTACACGTTGCTAAGAAAGCTAACAGCAAAGATCTCAAAAATCCATACTTGACAACATAATGTAAATGACAAACTGTGGGCTGCATTTCACCGTTACTAAGTCAGAGAAAGTTTAAACTAACATACAAGTACAGTTTGGCAAGCAAAACATAATCTACTGCTCTTTATGGGATATTGTTACTCTCTCTTAATGGAATACACATTATTCATGTATTTCAAGATTCACTTTGGAGTCTGGTATGTTACTTGACTTTTGTGGAACAGGAGGAAAGAGAATAATGGGCCAAATCGTAAGGGATTTCAACCTGAACTATACAAAATGAAGAAAGCTGAGCAGGTAAATAATACAGATTATACTGATACAAAATTGAAAGACCTGTAATGCACCAACAGAAAATGAAGCAATCTCAACAGGCTGCCTGAGTGAGGTTTGCAAACAGCCAGAGAACAAAAGGAAGTTATTTTAAAGGTACATTGAAAATGTTTTCTGTTTAACATGGTTACCCCATGGTCTTTTCTTTAAAATTAGAGTTGAAGAAGTTTAAGAGGCTTTATTTCATGTCTTTTTTGCACCACTGACTTTTAAGTGCGGGTAGTACTTAAATAATTTTGAAGTGAAATTATAGCAATTGAAGTCCCTTTAGAATTAGAGTTTCTTTATAGATTACTTAGTCTTCAGTGGGTCCTCTTTTTGTTTTGGTTTGTTTGCTTTGTGAAGTGGTTTGTTCTTGGTTTTTTTTTAAAGCTGTGTCTGACCGAAGAGCAGAGAAACATGTTTTTATTCTATACATAGTATATATGGAGAGACAATGCAAACTGCAGTAAATGATAGTTACCTTGGCACATTATATAGGGTATTATTAGCCAAATGAGGAAAGCAGACCCACTCTCCTCCAGCTAATAAAAAATATTAACCTAGCTCCTGTAGGTTGCTGTGACTATATTTAGATGTGACGACTTGCACAGTTTCAATGGCAGATTTCCACTAAACATAGCATGGGAGATGTTTGTTTCTTCCAGTGGAAGTGAGCGAAGAGAATGCTTCTGACCACTAAATACTGCTAATTTCTTTTTAACCTTTTAAACTTCATTCTCTTTGAAAAATCTACTCCTTGCTCACTACATTTAGGTACAACAACTTCTTGGAACACTTATGCCATTTGCATGCAGCAACATGATACAAAGTGACTTTCATGATCTCACAGGAGTGTCAATGTGAAGCACAACACTCCCAATGCAGTAAGTTTATCCAAGTGTCATTTGCATTTCAGGACATACTCAGCTATCCAGCAGCTGCCACCCACAGTGTCCCTGCTGCACAGAGCAGGTTTGGCACCAGCACACCCTGTGGGTGCAGAGGTTCAGGGCTGCATCAGAGCCCTCCCTGCACAGAGAGGCTGAGTGAGTGCTCAGAGCCCCCAGCAGCATCCCTGTCCCCAGCTTTGCAATGAAGAGCCAGGCACAGCACTTCTGCAATTACTCAGACCCCAGGCTGCCCCTGTGGCTTGGTACTCCCCAGAGAGAACATTGCAAAATCCCCACAAGGAATTCCAGCCCCAGCCAGACACAATTCCTGCTTCACCATCCCCTCCACAAACCCCAACCTCCATCGAGGTGCCTCCCTAAGGAGTTCTGCTATGTGATCTTACACATAGGTTGGAGTTCTGCAGGTCAGCCCTGACTATCCACCCCACACAGGGACAAATACAATCCTGGGAGTGTCTTCCAACAGGAACAGCATCCTGAAGGTGCAAACGTCCCTGGGACCTAGAAGGAAGTAGGCAACTGAGATGCCACAGAGGGTGCGGGCTGCCTGCTCCCCCGCACACAGCCTGACAGAGGCACCTTGGCACTCACCCAGCAGATTGCTGAGCTTGCCATTTATTTCCACAAGTCAGTTTGTATAAAAAGGAAATGTAAACCCTATGCTGAAGTTCAACAGGAAGGCATGAAAAAAAAAATCTCCCAAGAGCTCCATGCCAGGTATGTGTTCGGTTACTAGGACGAAATTGTGTCAGACAGATTTCTGATAGTTACACCCACAAAACAGCTGTTCTGTTTGAAAACAAGCCTGAGAGGGCACGCGTTTAGCCAAGAAAAGTATATCCAGTGACTAACAGAATTCATTTTTACATGCAAATTAGAAACCCTCTAGCACACAAGTTGTGAAAGACAACAACACTACACAGGGAGCACATGCTGCACATTAGGAAATCCAGTGAAAGTTCATCAAAACATCGCAGACTCCTAGTCTTTTCTGCTACCTTCAGGGACCTGACTGCATCATATTTATTTCAAGAAAGAAAATCAATAAACCAGAGCCTTTTCCGTCAGTGAATCGCCTGGCAAGGTGTTAAGCCAGGAATGGCCGTGGCAGGACCACTTTAAGCAGCGGTGACCTTTGTCCTTGTATCCTGGCAAAGAAGCATGCAAAGAACTACAGTCATTCCTCACACACCCACATGGTTCTTATTTATCTTGAATGAACACTCTCAGAGATTACTACATAATTTCTACCAGGGGTTGTGGGCACTAGTATAGTAGCTTCAGAGCAGCCAAAACTGAGGATATTGCTCCCAGCCACACGGAAGCTGACATTTAGTACTGGATTCCAGTACTACAGGCTCCTCTGGAGTAGAAGTGAGCTAGAAGATCAAAGGACATCTGTTCAGGGTACCACATTATAACATTAAAATTATCTCTATCTTTAAAACTAGTGGCTTATAATGGCAAACAAATTATGTTTGGTACTTGTAATACATTTTTATCCATATTCTAGTGTCTACATAGAACAACCTACTTTCCTGTTTGCAGATTACATCCCATCTTGAGCTGCTCAACACAGCAATGATTGCTCATTTAATGGAAATATTGATACACAAAGTTATTTTTTACAATATGCAAAATAAATCATCAGCAAGCTAATAAATGAGTAGCTAGATATCACAGAAAAATCCTGGAAACATACTAGGAATACCTCTGTGGATTTAAGAAGCAAAAAAAGTCCAAAATGGATAGGAAAGGTCTGGTAGTACTAAAGCATAGGCTGGACAGATATCCAGAAGAAGCACATGGATGAATCCAAGCTCATTGATAAAGCTATGTAATTATCTACTGCATTTCCTGAATCTCTGAAAATGTGGGAAACCAACAGGATATAGTTTCCCACAAAAACAAACAAAAAAGAAGAAATAAGAAACGCCAAACAACTCCAATGCAAAGTACAGGCTTTATTCAGCACCTCAAAGAAGCATGCCTCTCTATCATTGGAGAAATGCACTAAAGCTCAACACAACTGAAAAATTGTTTTCAGCATGGATTCCTCTTGTCAAACTTAAAGAACACAAAACCAAATTCTTCCACATGCTTCCAAGATAGGCTGAAGCTCTGCAGATAATTAGAGAATCACCAGTGGTGCCAACAGCAACTTCCCTATTTATATAGTCTTGGACTGTATGTTCAAAATCCCAAGAACCATTAAGACAACTAAAATACCAAAAAGCACTTTCAAAATCTAGATCTTTTAGCACAACACAATCTTACACTTATCACCCACAAAGGCAATGTTAGACTTTTTGAAAAGGAATTTGGATTTTCCACAATGAATAGGAGTTATTGCCTAAACTCAGGATTCTGTGTCAAATATAATATTTGAAAATCCACATACTCTTAAATGATGTCAAACAGCTGGAGATGGGAAAAACCCATCATATACAACGTAACCATGATTATAGGTTATACCTACAGACATATGCTTGGTTACTGTAATCCAGCAGCAAACAAAGATTTTAAGTACACAATGAGAAAAACACAAACTGTATGTATATATACATATATATATGCACATCCAGTGAGAGCTTATGATGAACATATGCTCAAATAAAGTAGTAAGCCAACAGAAGAATTTCTGGTCAAATAAAACTTCTGGCATAAAGAAAGAAAAGACAGAGCCATCCGACAGCTGTTTATTTTCCCCTTAGGATTCTTTAGAAACACAACAATGTGCTGAAATAGCAAACATGGTCATCTTCTTTTCTCAGGAAATAAATGTGCAAAATTACACTACAGGAGGGGGAAAGATGACTGGGGCATAAAACAATACTACTTCATACTTGGGAGTTCTGAAGATCTACTGATCTTTATTCAATCCAGTCATCTTCCACTCTGCACAGAGCACCGCTGCACACCTCCACTCATCCCACACTTCCCTGAGAGGCAGACTGGTTTCAAAGTCCCACTAACCATAGCCATGATCAAATAAGATTGGATTCTCTGCAGTTCAGTAGTATGGTTGGATTAGCAGGCTGGATGCTAAAAACTATCCTCGGATGCGAGACAAAATGTGCTTGAAAAGCTCATGAAAGATCAGAAAGTGGTACAAGTTAAAGTAAAAGATAAAATTAGAATTAACAGATAGCAAGTAAAGAGCAGTCATGGATTGCCAAACACACTGTACATGCTGATTTTCTATACCAATACAATTCTTGTGTGAGAGAGAAGATTTTCTAAGAAGCAATGCCTTTAGAGGCCAGAATTTAGCAGACTTTACTGTACAGACCTCAGTCTGATCTGTTTTTACTCTGTATGACAAACCTCCCTTTAATCACTGCACTTCTATGTATACATGTCTTACTGCAAAATACAGACAGTAACACAAACGTTACTTTGGTAATTCCCAAAAACTTATGAGATTCTTCTTGGCCAGCTACTAACAGATTTGTAGAAATCTTTCTTTTGATGGTATAAAGCTATTGCAGAACTAACGAAGGTAGACAGAGGTGCTACCACCTCATCTTTATACTGGTTTAACCTGCAGGGGAGAAAAGAAAAAAAAAAAAAAAAAAAAAAAAAAAAAAAAAAAAAAAAGCAAACTGTTGCAAACAGTTTATAACCACAATTGGCATTTATTTACGCTTATCAGGATCACTCAGTGCATGGGCTGTGTATGTCTATGGATAATCCCTCCTGTGCTCTTCCACATTATCCGTAAACCTTGTTGAAGTTACAGAGCAATAGCTACTGCTGTCAAAGCTGCCAACACTATCCCAAGGCAGGGAATAGGCCTAAGAAAAGCAAGAAACTTTCAGGAGCTCCCTAGGGAAAGAAATATACAAAGTATTTCCCACTGTCAATTACTTTCAAATAGCTGGTACTGTTGCAACTCCCTCAGCAGCAGCACAAGCTGCCTGTTACAGAGTTCTCCCTCTTCTCCAGTGTTATAAAGAAATGAAGAAGCTGAGTTAGCAAAAACACATCCTTACGCTAAGCAAGAATTTTCTCATAGCAGAGAATCTTATGTTAGATTAGCACTTGCTAACACACAGCCTCTGGACAGGACAGTAAAATTCATTTTATTTTTTCTTTTCTACAAACTGAAATTCCCTCAGGCTTTAATTCACAGCCTGTAAATGTGTAAACAGGCATTTTCCTCTTCCATGCAGACTGACTCAAATGGCAAGTGTACAGAGCTGCTGCTCACTACTCTCTTTAACACATTGTTTCTGATGTCACACCAATAAAGCAGCTAAAACGGTTACTTTAAAATAATCAAATGTTGAACAGAGCCAGCTCAAAACAAATTAAATAAAAAATTGTGACACACAAATCACAGCTCTTTCTGTATACATTTATCCTACACACACTTTCAAAGATCAGCAGGAACTCCAAATACACAAATGATTTCAGGAAGCATTTGAAAGCTGATTATGCCTCAGGTCTTAACTTACTTTCTATTAATTCAGTGTTACTGAATATATAGTCAACAAGAGCTCATTAAGAACTGTATGTGCACTCATCAATCACGCACGTCAGCTCTGAGTGCAGCACTGGCCAGAGCTCAGGCCTGCAATCACTCTAATGCAAGATTTCCTTGTTTTGATAGTTGAACAAAGCCAAACACAAGCAGCAGTAAAGTGTTTTTCCATCAGCTTCAGAGGACTTTGATGAGACCCTATGTACTGAGTCAGCTATTCTGTAGTAGAGCAAAGATAAGATGTGTTCCTTAGTTCCCAAACTAAGAAAAAAATTAAAATCAACTGTTTGCAAATGGCATCATTGCAATGCACGAAGGAACTCCTAGCTGCCTAACTTCCTGACAAATGGGGAACAGATCAGGTTGCAGCTGTTTATGAGTGCCCAAATAGAAATCAAACCACAAAAATCTTGAGAGCAGAGTGGCTGGAGTCATGGCACAGGCTGCGTCTTGCTTGAACGCATGGCTTGGACCGCCCCACTATAAACTGTCATCGGGGTGTGCAGCTGGGAGCAAGACACAATTAGCATCAGCTGGCTAAGTGAGAAAGTTTACTCAGCTTCTGCCTTTTTGCAGCCTTGCCCTCTCTTGTCTCTCTCATAGATATGTATCTGGAGAAGAGCATGTTTCTTCTTGGGCTGTTATTTTAACAAATCCAGCTGTTTAAACAGAAGTGGTCACACACAGCACCAGGCATTGCTGAAGTCAATCTTTTGACAGCTAATCAATCCATCAATGAAACTCAGAAATTAAGATTTGCAATAATAGTTTCTCCTTTGATTAGTCTTTAAAAGTAAGAAAAGAAAAAGAGGAATTGAAGCTGGAAGTGGGGTCATCCTGAGGAGCCCCAGCTGTCCTTCACTGTCCTTCGTGCCTGCACTGTGGTTCATGTTGTAAGCAGATGCTACCACCCAGATCAGTCAGTTCATTTGAAAAAGCTGCCCAAGAGCTTCACATCTGGCCCTGTGTCCAAACACTGGACTGTAGAATTCTTCACATACAAGTGACACTACCTCAGAAATTAAAAAAGAAAAAAACAAAAAAAAACATACTTTTCAAAGTTCCCTTTTCTGCGTGAACAAAAAATTTAAACTCCACACTTGTGCCCTCTCCTGTACAACTCAATCCTTCAAATCATGAAATAAAAAATTCTGTCCTACTCGTGATAGAAGACACCATGACATGACATGTATGTACATTTACAGATGTTTTTAACATCACACATTTCACCCAGCAACTTCAGGTATTAAATTTATGGGCCTGGTTCTGATCCAACACAATGGCTTTACAGTGAAGCAGAATTAAATAAAATGCTTACAGACACTGTATTAAAGTTTCATGTGAATTACAAAACTAAATGATCTACTTTTACTTCTTTTTTAAAAAATAGTAAAAAAATTAAACAAGCAATGCTGTCAGAGGTTGAGTAGTATCTGCACAACTGATTTTAGCAAGAATAGGCTCATTCAGCACACTAACACAGAACCACAGGTAAAGTATTCATTCTCAGAGGAGTGGCACTTAAATGACAAGCCTATTTTTGTTTAGCATTTTTTGTCTTTGCTTCCTAACAGTATGTTTCCATTAATTACAAATACTGCAGCTTTAAAACATACTTGCTCTTTCCTTACAAAAATAGATATGTGGGACAAAACTGTATGTATTTAAATTTACGTATTTAGTCTCCTTATCACCAGCATAATCAATATTTTTAAAATCAAATTCACCTCAAGGAAAAATTTAGAAGCAGTTCTATCAATCCTAAAGATACCTATAGTATCAGGCTATCCTTGCAAGCATGTATTCCATGAGAGTTAAGTGTCATTTATTCTTTAGAGCTACATTACCACACATGAGACACAAACCTGCTGATAATCTGCTTGGTCAAGTTGTGGTTTGTGCTGGAGAGAACCCTGCTACTGTTCAAATTAAGAGGGATCAAAAATATTCTTCCCTTTCCAACCCGCGTGCAACTGGATCCTCAAAAAATATAAAAAATTAACATTATAAACAGAAACAAAAATGCCCTTACTGTAACCGTGCTTATTGCCCATGACAAGGGAATTTGAGCAGCACGTCAATTAATTTGTAATTCATACTGGCAGCTCTACACAAATGGAAAGATACTGCTTTTGATTACACAGTGCAATAGTGCTAACAATTCAACAGACAAGCTAAACACTTCCCCATGAAAAGACAAAGTCACTTCTGCTTAAGTAAGCAGCAGTGAGGGAAAAAGTTAAAAACTTGCCCAAAAATGATGACTCTCCAGAATATGCCACCAACCTAAAGAAAACCCTGAGAAATAATGTTAGTTTAGATCCTTGACAGAAATACATCTCACACAAACCACCCCTGGCTCAGATAAATACAGCAGTCATTTTACTGTGCCCTTTCAGTGCAATTTACAGCATCCAATGTTGATGATAAAGGTCACAACAGTTTTACTTCTGCTTGCTTTAACTGAAAATGCATTTTACAGTCAAAGTTGCAGTAATCCCATTGTATATCACAGAGAAAAGCAACGTCACATCCAACTCTGTGGTGCACAGCCATAGCTTAATTATTACCTTCACCTATGAAAAGAAAAAAAAAATCTGACCAAATAAGTCTACATTTCTGTTGGGGTTTTTGGGGGTGTTTTTGGTTTTTTGGGGTTTTTTGTTGTTTTGTTTTTTTGCCAAAAAGACTGGCATTGTGCAGCCTCTAACCCAAGTGCTACAGAGAACTCAGATGGCAAACCCCGGGTGTCTTCAAGGATGAGTATTTTCCAGGGGAAAATACATGATGAAAGCACAACTTTGCTTCTCTGCACCGCTACCACAATGTTTGCTTGTTTTTAACTAACTTCCAAACACCCACACCTCCCACTACACACTGTTTTATTTGTCATTCACTATTTATTTCAAAGCTGGAGGCTAAAGATATCCCCATGAGTGGGTAATTCCCACCTGAGTGGTGCACACTGATGGTACCTGCATGATGTGCCCCAGGCACAGGTAACCCAAGCACTGTCTACTGCACAGCCAGTTCTGGGTTCATCACCCTCTGCTTTTACCCTTCTCCTCTAAAGGACTGCTTTTTCACACAGTCCTCACAAAAAGGGCACAAATCTCCCAAGAGATCTGGAGGAGGGTTTTCCACAACACAGGTTTGTGTTTTTAAGCAGTTTTAGGTACTGTGGAGACAAGAGGTGACAGAAGTAACACCAGTAAAGAGGCAAGAGACAGAAAACTGGGCAGAGAGACAGAGGCAGGCACAGAGTGCTGTGCTTACAGCCTCTCCTTCACCAAGCATGCCGAGTCTGCCTGTACTTCTAATAAGTATGTCAGGATGGTTGAATGACTAAATTTTCTTGTTTGGGCACTACAGGTGACCCAGAAGGAAAGGCCTATCGATCACTGTCACTCAGAGCACTTAGGCTGAGCCCAAATTAACAGAAATGGCAGCAGTACATGGTATATCTCAAAGTGAGTCCTTGCAGAGCTAGACCAGCCAGCAATTACTGCTTGAATCATTTGTGAGCAGCACTGAAGGGACACTGGGGTGGAGGGAAACCAGTGTCTCAGAGCACTCCACAGCCAGCTGAGCCACCACACCTCCCAGCCCAGCTGCTCTGGGAAGCCACCCACGCTGCTGGAGCCCCCCAAGCCATCCCTCCCATTTTGGAAGGGCATACAGACAGCAACAAACCATGGGGCTCACTTCAAACCCTGCCTGAAGGCCACCATTCCAACCTGGACCCCGCTGCCTCAGCGCGGCTCCGGCCGAGTCACCACAGCTGCTCTGGGAACAGACTCAAAGGCTGCAGAGTCATTTTCCATGCAAACAGCTGATAGATAAAACATCCTAGGTGAGAACATCATTTACATCTGCTGCCAAGAGAGTGTCTGCCTCTCACACAATCACAAATGTCATTCTCACTGACTTTCTGTGCGTCACCATAAGCAATCTGCAAGCAGCAAGCTTGGTGCAATGGAAATATTTCAGCGCTGATGTTTTAAACCAGAAACTTTTGCATCTTCACCACACAGGAGCCAGTGTTTCAGAGCTCAACAGTGCTCTTCTCTGTGATTGCCTGAAATATAAACCTGCGGCCAAGGAAGGAGCGCAGAGGGATATCTGCAAACACAGTTTGCCACAGTGCTGCACTGATTACTCCCTGTAACCAGTGCTGTGCAACAGGCAGCTCTCCTGCAATTACTTTTCCAAGCCTTTCTGAATAAAGTCTTATTAAGAAATAAAGATGCAGCTTGGCAGTTGGTTCCAGACAGTCTTGTTAGAGCTTTTGTTGCAAGCAAACAGCACTAATGGACTGCATTAAAAACTGACACGTAAATCGTGCCTGCTGTTTTACACCAAACTGCATGAAGTATCAAGAGACTAGAAACTGAAAAACAGATTTCTAGAAATAGAGGCACCATAAGGTCTGTGCTTCTTCAAGCAATACAGCACAGATTCAGGGAAAACATTTAAGGGTTAAAACTGGAATAAAAACAAGTAACACAGCGGGCAGTGTCTGAGGTCAAGAAACTACTCTGAGTGGTTTCAGTTCAACAGAGATTGCTACAATTCAGGTTACTCCTGTCTAAATTAAAAAGAATTAAGGTCTTCCTGCATGAACACCTATATATAAACCTATCACTGCTTTCTTGCACTGTAACTTGCATAGAATCATTTTTATTATTGATATAGACAAAGCAGTCTATTTTTGGATTGCTGAATCATACAGTGCTGTCTGGAATTGGGACTCTGCTTTGCACATATTTGAAAAGCAGCAGGATTAAAGAAAAATCCTTATCATACGAGCTATTAGTTTATGCCAGCCTGAGAGCCCACATTTCAAGTACACAGTTAAAACAAAACATTATTTGAATAGATATGTTTGCGAGAATAACTGTTTGCCATAACTGATTTGCAAAGAAGTTCAACTTACAGTCTCACTGCTATGAAAACAGGGGTAGGAGCTCAACTTTCTGCTTAAACCTGTCCCCGAGGGGTGCATTCCAAAGGGCAGCAAAGGCTGAAGGATAATGCTCACCACCACCAACACACAGCAATCACACCATAGCCTTCAGAGAAATACTCTGAATGACCAAAACCAGCAAAGTATTACAAAAACTGGAAATCAGAACTTCATTGGGCAGTCTGGTTCAACAGCTTTTTTAAAAGTTATTTTAACGTTTTACACAACTTATCAACTAAATCAGCAATTTTTATATCAAAGTAAAAATCTGATAACAAAACTTGCTGCTCAAATAAAGAAGCCTCCTTGTTCAATACAGAACAAATTAAGCTAGATATTAAAAATAACTTGATAACTCTTGAGAAAACAAGCCAAGAAATGAAACTATTTTGGATTTCATGTGGTAAAAATGTAGTGGGATGAAATACCTTTGAATGCCTAGAATAGAAATCAGAAATACAGACGCTAAACAGTATTAGAGCAAAAAACATGTTTTGGCATATTGTTGGACATACATGTGTTTGGACACCTTTCTCTGAGGGAATTTCCTATATACATTTCTTTATTTTACATGCTGAAGATACAATTTCTTTCTACATCTCAGCTCCTTGAAGAGAAAGTCACTACACAAGTGAAAGGAAGGGAAGGCTCTGCAGGACGGGAAGGGGCACTGGAGTCTCCAGCCGACTTCTGCATGAAGTATGAAACATCAGCAGTTGCTCAAGTTCAGAGAAGCTACTGCTTTTCCAAGCACTGGAAAAATATGTTCATCAACACCTTGTCTCGTGGAGACGGGAGAAAAAGGAAGGGAGGGGCGGGGAGCGGGCAACGAGAAAGTTTAGGAGTCTCAATTGCCCTTAAGGAATGTTATATTTGGGGGTTGGGGTTTTTTGGTTTTTTTGGGGGTTTTTTTGGGTTTTGTGGTTTTTGTTTTTTTTTTTTTTTTTTTTTTTCTCCCCTCCTTAAATGGAATTAGGCACCTATGAACTCCTGGGCGGGTCAAGACACTTTCAGCCGAGCGGTTCGTCTCTAAGGCAACCTGGGGAGCGCTGCCCCGGCTGCCCCTTCCCCCAGCGCCGAGCCGCTCCGCGTTACCGTGCGGGGCAGGGACGGCTGGGAGATAAATAAATAACCCGGGGAAGCGGCGGGTCCCAGCCCTCCCTTCCTGGCGGATGTAGCCGAGCCGGCAGACACAAAAGCGCCCGATGCCGCCCGGCCAGCAGCGCATCCCTGCCGCCCACACACACCTCCCGCGGGCACGGCCACCGCATCTCAGCACCCGCACCGCATCCCAATCCCCGCACCGCATCCCAGCACCCGCACCGCATCCCAGCACCCGAAACCGCATCCCAACCCCCGAAACCGCATCCCAACCCCCGAAACCGCATCCCCAGCCCCCGCACCGCATCCCCAGCCCCCGCACCGCTCCGCGCTCACCTGCGGGGCCGGGCCGCCGCTCCGCCGCCGCCGGCAGCGCCAAGGCCAGCAGCGACAGCAGCAGGAGCCGCGGCCACCGGGCGCCGCTTCTCGCCATCTTCCCCTCGGCACCCGCCGGCCTGCCCGCGCCACCAGCCCCCGACAGCGGGGGAAAGGGGCGGGCGTGGAAAACGAGAGGGGAGAAGGCGCCTGGGGACCGCCAGCAGACCGCGCTCCTCCTCCGCGGCGGGCAGGAGCCCCGGCGAGCTTTATACGGCGGTGGGAGGGCCCGCACAGCCAGGGCACCGGCGGCGCAACAGGAGCCGCTGTGGGCGCACCGGGCCGCCGCCGCCGGGGAGGGACGAGCCGCCAAGCCCCGCCTCGGCCCCGCCGCTCCGGGCGCGGCACTGCACAGGCGGGGCCGGAGGGGAGCGGAGGGCCGGGCACTGCCGGGGGATCGGCCGGAGGGGATCGGCCGGAGAGCCGGGCACTGCCGGGGGATCGGCCGGGGTGGGCAGGGCTGGCAGGCAGCGCGCCCGCGTTTGCTGTGCTCGCAGTTACACCCCGCCAGGCACTTGCTCCGTGTTTTCATTGGCCATTATGTCCCGATAAACCTATTCCCGAAAGTGTGATTTTGTCCGGGAGGTTGTGAGCACCTGAAACCGCTGCGCCGTGAGCCGATGGAAACGATGCTAACCCTCCGCCTGTGTGCCCTGATGGCATCGGGAGCGCACTGCCCATCCGCTCTGCTTGATCAGGACGCGCCTGTCCAAACCTCCATCACTTCAGCATTCAGCTGACTCCGTTCATTCGTCTAATTAAAACACGCAAGACTGCTACGTTTTTATCATTGAACAAAAGCAGACAAGCACGGTGATGATAAAGGAGGAGTGCTGGCCCACCTTCACTCTTTTTCTTGTTGTGATACAAAGCATATTCAAAAAAATACCATAAATATTTAAAAGTGATTATAAAATTATAAAAGCACATGCCAACCTATTGGAACCAGTGTAGATTTACACCTTGGAAATACTATTTGAACACCAAAGGCATAATCCAAAACAAAAATTAGTGGTGAAAGTAAGATTCATGTGTTTGAGTTCCACAAATATAACCATCAAATAGACACCTCATTTTTTATCCTAAATGTCTCTATGGGCTTAACAGATGTTCCTTTTTGACCTAGAGAGAACAGAAAAAAAAGGGGGAAAGAAAAGGAAAACTTGACCTGGGCTACTATAGCTCGAAAAAGTGTGTTCTGTTATTTGGAACCCAGGGCAGAAATCAGAGCCTGCATTATTCTGCCAGATGCCTTTATGGTTAATTGGGAGAGCTCATTCTTTCTGGATCATACTGCGCGGACAGCAGGGCTAGAGAGCAAACCAAGTAAAAAGACTGTGTCCTTAGTCTAAAGGAGCTCCTGCAACGTAGAGACTCATGGAAGCAGGAGCTGGGAACTAAAAATGTAATCATGAAATTGATGGAGAAACAAAAAAGATCCTCCAGTTCTTGGGCAATTACTCATGCTGTACTTTTTCCTTCCACCTCTCCCAGGCCCACAGAGATTCACCAGAGAACAAATATGTTTTGAATGCAGACAGTATGACCAAATTACTGCACACATCCATGAACAGCCCCTGCTCACTCTTCCAAGAAAAAGCACTACTGCTGCTGATCACCTCACCACATTAGCTGAAAGTGAGCAATGCCATGACTGGGATGATCTTGCAAGTACCATCCATCTTCAGGTTTGGTTTTTCAATAAACAAGTCCAAGAAATTTGGCTAATGGAAAATGAAGATGGAAAAAATAGTTAATATATCACAGCTGTAGTTTTAAGGTAGAAGACAGTTTAAATAAACATTTCAAAAGAAGTCCTCAACAGATCAAACCTTACCTCAAATCTGGAACAGCTTAATGATAACACTGGTACTGAGAGAGAAAGAAGGAATAATTGCAAAGCTGGAAAAAAACCCAAAACTCATTGAGAATAATCACTAAAGCACACTTAGTACCATTGACCCTGAAAGAAATCACAGATTTCTTCAATAAAGTCTTAGAGGAAAAAAACAGGACCATTGGGTATAATTTCAGAATACCATGGAGATGATGTCATGGCTCCCAGGGATGGAATTGGAATCAGACAAAGCTTCAGCTCCTAGTATTGAGAGCAAAATTAGTGGCTGACGGTCACGTACATACTCAGTGCTTTGAGAAATCACAGTCATAAGCAGCTGCTTTCACCAGAGAAAATGCACAGGTCCTGAAACAGCACTGTTAGGTGGAAACCAATGGGTATAAAGAGGAGAGAGCATCCAAGAGGAATCCTAAGAGGCATTTTGTTATCAAAATGTACAAGTAAACAGTAGCAGGGAAGAATGAAAAGAATTGGTGAAAGAACTCTGTAAATATGCAACAGTTAAAGGAAAGGAAATAGCTGCAAAGACAGATTTCTAAAGTAGGAGGAAAATGGGTTGAGAGGACTGTGATATAAACACAGCTCATACCTGTAAGTGCAAGCCCAGACTTGGACTAGAAACTTACTCATTTTCTTGTCATTTTCCATGGTCTCTTGAAGGCTAATTTCAATTTTAGACTGTTCTTAGAAAATGCAAGCTTTGTCCCCAAGAGAAAACTGAGTTGAAAGCTACCCAAAACACTGCTTTCAAAGTGACAGATGTGGTCAAGACATCTCCTACCCCCAGAGGCTTCACTCGGACATTGGCTGATGGAAAGGAAAATGCTTGTGAAACTCCAGAACTGAGCTGCACCAGCTGTGCAGTGCCCAGGGGCTCTCACAGACTCTTGGGTTAGAAATGCTGTTTTTGTGCACAAATACCAACTTCAAGGCCTGAACTGGAAGCTAGTGGTGAGCAGGGTCTTCAGCTCTCCTGATGCTTTTGCAGGCTGCTTCAGTATGTTATTACTGGTATAGCATCTGCAACACTTAAAACACTTAAATATCTGAGCTCCTAAGCTGAAACTTATCCTCAAACCAAAAAAAATTTAAAGAATACCATAGGCAGCATGGAATGAAATGTCCAAGTATACCTGTTAAGCTACAGAGGTTAACTGTTGAAGCAATTCCTACAGAAGTTCCAAGAAACATGCGCTCACATTCTTGCTATTGTCACTATTTGTTCCTTTGATTTTTGACTTTATTGATCCTTTTTCCCTTTCTCCTGCAACAAGGCAATTTCTTCATAAGTAAATCTGTTTTGTTAAGTAGGCATGGAGGATGGCAGAGAGTTTTAGTTGTGAGGCTTTGAATGTGGAAGTTCAAGGAAAGGAGTTTTCTTGTCCTAAAACTACAGCAGTAGTGAGGAAAACAACAAAGGGAGCAACGGCAATCAGTCCTCACTTCCAAAAGTAACTGTGAAAAGTGATTAGTGATTTTCTAACCTCATAATCAGTTACCAAATTTATTTATCTTTCAGACCCTGTGCATTTTCAAGAGCTCAGCAATAATATCTCAAATTCAGCTGGCAAGTTTTTGGGCAAAACTCTACAGGACCTCTGCAGAAGACAACAGCTTCCTGAATTGTTTTTAACCTTAATCCTTCAGTAGCTCTTCCTAGATATTTAGAGAGTTCTTTTACAGTCTCAGTAACTCCCTGTCTGTACCTGCCCATCTGTACCTCCTTTTCCCTTTCTCCTAATTGTATGTAGGAAATTACCATGAGGTTAGACACCAATCTTCCCCAAACCACCACCAATTTTATATTTCAAAATGCATGTAGCCAGTGCCACGTGGAATGGAAACAAAGATAGTTCACTGCAGTACCAGCCCACCACTGCAGTCAAAAGCAGGGAGGACCTGTTGCAGAAAGCCTTTTAAACCACGGGAACTTCTTGTGAGACCTTTTTCACATCCTCTAACTATTCTTTATTTCACTGTCCTGAAAAAAAAATGCAGTCAGTGCTGTTGCAGTGCTTTTTCTCTCCTTGAACTTTTCTCACCTTGCCTCTAGGCCTCAAAAGCCATTCTTTTATTCTGGAGCCCCACTAGATTACCTTTTCCACAATTGCTAAAGTGGAGAAGCTTTGGTAACATGATCTTCCCTAACCTTGCAATGCTGAAATTATCCATTATACAATAATTAAAACAAAAGGAAAATAATAAGATAGATGTATGGAAAGCCACAGACAGAAGAGATTTTCAACAGTTCTCCAGCAGCAGCATTGCAAGAATAAAATAAAATCATTATACAAGGATTCCAAGTCCCTTACCTCAATAAAAATCATAGTTTTCTAATTGATGATAAAGTTTTGTCTGGGCAAAATCGGATATTCCCCATGTATTTTCAACAGCAGCAGTCATTAGATATTTGTTATAAAGAACAAATTGATTCATCACCTATTCCAGTTTTCCCTCTCAAACGTTTTTCTCGTTGCATAAATTTTGTCCTCTCTTTGTGTTACAGCAGTAATTCCATACCAGTGATTTCACTGCCTGGGTCAAGTGGATATAAACTATAAAATTAAATAAAAGGCTTTGGCCTTTTTTCCTATGGATCTAATTTATTAATCAAAGTAGTTACATGACATGATTTTTGAGACTAGATTAGTAAAAGACCTTTGAGATGGTAAGTCATACCAATTTTTCCAGTTAAATTTTAAATTATTTACCTAGTGTAATTTCTAAAATGAAAATACTAGTTTTGAATTATAAATTCAAGCCATATCAGTATTTTATATGAGTTAGGGGTAGCTGAAAATAGATGTTTGCTATTATAGAATAGTACTAATAGAAACTGACATTCCAAATTAATTCAAAAAGAATAAAAATCCTTTGTCAATCATAGGAAAAAAACTTCTTCAGATATATTTAGTTTAGATGCCTGAAGTTGCTTAAATTCGACCACAAGCCAATGAAACACTAGCGTTAAATTAGAATTAATTTGTCTTTTTTTTAAAAAAAAACAACACATTAATAGGGACATGGAAGTCCATCTGGCAATAACATGGAATTAAATTGTGCATCACATGATCTGACTTAGTATGTGTGGGCAAGCCTGCAATAAGGCCTCTTAAGTACTTCAACCCTAATAAGAACTCTTCCACAGACAGTTTATTTCCAAAGAATTAGGCTAAATGGCACTGAAATTCTAGTCTTGCTGTCTGAAAATAGTTTCTCTTTGGTTGCCTCCCTTTAATTTATCCTCAGTCTCAATCAGAACATTTCTTTGAGTTGCTGCCCCAGTGGTATGATTATGGGTGTGATCCAGCCATGGCCAAGAGCTGCCAAGTGCTCCTCAGGGATGCTGAGACCCCACTGATTTCCATGGATGCTCAGCACCTTTCACTGGGGGAACCTTTTGGGCTGGAGTCAAGGTTTTTTTCCCAAACCATCCAATCAGAAATTACTTCATTTCATTCACTCATTTATAATTATAGCTATAAACAGCCCATATGAGGAAAAGATTAATAGGGCTAGCAAGCATTTCCAGGGTATAATCGGCTGTCATCCCATAATTACTCAAAGAGATTGAACGAGTGGCTTTGAAATTACAAGGAGAGTTGCATTCTTTTACTGAGATGTGTGCAGCAAAACATGAATACACATGAAAAACCCTGCTAAGTTTTTGTCTGTGGTCCATCCTTTAGCATTTAGGATATGGTTGCTCCAGCCTCAAGGCCCTATCCTGTGGTATAGAAGTCAGTGAGCACCCTAAGAGTATTAATCCTGCTGATCTGGCCTTAAACCAGATGCATGAGACCTCTGGTACTGCTTCTGGTGGACACAAAAGTCTGATCCTCATTTTTCACTTCCATGGCACTCATTTTTATGTGATTTATATAGGCAAAGAAACTAAGAATTAAATCCTGCAGAGTAATCCCTGCTGACCACGGTTGATCTTGTAAAGATTTCACTCCCATCACCCAATAAACTATAAAATGCTTCACAGAGCCTCTAATGAGAGGTGTTGAAATACACAATTAATCAACATGACTAAAGTGTTGCTTTTGTTATAGTTTGAGAATGCAGAAAAGAATATAATAGAAAAGAAACAGTAAAAGAAAGCAACATTCAAGAAAACTGGCAAAAAGAAAAATAATTTTAAACATTTGCTGTGTAGGATTAATAGAAACCAGTAGAGAAATGCCTTTAAGAACTTTTCTGGAGTTGGGAATTGATTGGAGTTTGGTGTCTGTCAAAATCCCATCACTGTAGAAATGTTCCCCTGAATTAAGCCTATGGTGTTGGGCAGGCTGAAGGTGTGTGCCTGACAGGGGAGGGGAGCTCTCAATGTGCTTTACAATAGTTCCTCTAAAGCCAATTATTTTTGTGATTTCAGAAGACCAGAGGAGAGTTCTAGAGTGGCAATTTGGGAAAACCACTGGAGCAGAGAAACGTGTCCCACAAGTATTCCCCTACGGGAAGACATCAGATTTCATACCCTCTGTTACTAAAATGGTTTTGGTCAAAATTTCTTTTCCTTCCCCGGCTCTGGGAGTTTTATGTCTGTTCTGTCTATCCACAATGACCTCATTCTCTCCAGCTGACTTGTTTGAGGTAAATAGAAACTGCTGTCCTAATTTTGACAGGTAGGTTTTTTTAGTAATTTAGTTTGATTTATAACAAAATTGCCATTAAATTAGTCTTATTCCTACTTCCTGTATGATGTAAATGAGGAATCCCAGATGGCATGAAAACAACTTCTGGCAGCATTTCTGGAGCACTAGATTCAAGAGAGAAAAGAAAGGAGATGGACTGGCTATTTTTTTTTTTTTTCTTTTGCTGCTGCAAAGTTCCCTTCCACAGAGCCTTTCAGCTTCCACTTTTCAGCAGGCAGTGTGTGAAAGAACAGCCTCAGGAAAGGTGAAGGAAAGCTAAGAAACACAGATTTTTCTTAATTTAGTGGCTGGTCAAAATATTATATGGCTTTTCAATACCCAAGTATTTTGCCTCTTGACAGAAAAAGCCTTTTACAGGGAAAAAAGGTGGAAGCCAATAAAAACAAGGAGAGTGAAAATAGCATATTTAAATGAACAGTTAAATACAGTTACCAGGAAAGCTGATGAGCAGTGTCCCTGGCACAAGCAAGGAAGCAAGAAAATCTCATGACTCAATCAGTAGGGGAGTGTGTCTTCAAACTTAGAAACATCTAGGAGCTTTAAACTTTGAGGTTTTTTCTCATTCTTTTCTTGCATCTTGCACTGTGTGTCTACATAGATTTATTTGATAAAAGGGGGTATGAAGGGATGTTAGGTTCAGCTCACTACTAGAAAACTCTCTCTGCAGAGCAGGCATCACAATTGTTAACTCACACTTGTGCACTCAATCACTTCGCTCAGTGGCTGCTAGGGGAAATGTGAGAGCAAAACAGATTCAGACCTTTAACACTAAAATGGCCAGGAGTTCTGAAGGAATGAAAAAGTTTTAGGCTACAGGCTGTGTACTGTGAAAGGGAAATGCATCCAGTCTGAATGGTTCTTCTCAATTATATTTTTGAGGCCAGTGAGCAAAAGCACAGGTCCTTTTTAAGGCTGGGACCTTGACTGTTCTCAGCTTACACAGAAAGGGGCACCGAGGAGGCAAACTTCAAATAACAGCACAGTTTTGATTGATGTTATCTACTCTGTGTTCAAGGCAACTCACCTGTCTATTGTTCACAGAAAGACGGAAATACATTGAGAACTTCCAACAGAAGCTCAAGAGAATTCTTTTCGAAAGATTTTGAAAATTAATTATTTTTTAGCACATCACTCAACAGAAGCCAGGAGGATGGCTACTTTGAATTCAGAGATGGCAATTTGTGCTTGTTTAGTTTGGATGCCCAAGAAGAAGTCTCTAACTAAAGTAATTCTAATGACTTGCCAAGGTTGGCAAAACCTGATATTGGCAGTACATTTGGTCCTGTAATCTGGGCTTTAGGAGGGTGGTTTCAAGAGTGATCTGGCTCTTCACATCCAGATAATCCTAAACCTGTGGTGTTCAAGGCAACATACAGATTGATTCTACAGTAGGGAATGTGATGGAAAGGAATTCCTTTGTATTTAAAGAGAAAGAAATGAACTTTGTGTATTGGAAGGCAGCAATATCCTCCAGAGTGGGAAAAAAATTGTGATGAATAAATAGCAGGAGTCACAGGTAACCCTGCAGTACCTCAGCACTCTGAATGGCTGTTCATAAAGTTCCAGGCAGAATTAAGAAAGAGGACCAAATGGCAAATAAACTGAATATCCGGTGCTGATGGACCTGAGTCCCTGTCTTCTTCTGCTTTTCCCTCTTCCTCAGTCTTTTTTCACTCCATCAAGAGGATGTGTGTAGTATAAAATGCTGTAGCCAAAATCGCTTTTGTAGAGTTTAGAAGATTGAAAATTACAGTACACAACCTAACAGTATCCCAGATAAACTGTCCAAGCAACCTTGGAACTGCAAACTGTGCAGTTCCAGGGTACCTAAAGAAGGAGAGACATTTGGTAGGCACAGAGCACACACCCCCAGGAGGCTCCTACTAAATGGCCAGGAAAAAGTAAAATTATCATGGCAATGAAAAGGGGTTTCCTTTTCTTTGTATCCCTGTACCAATGTAAGGCAATACTTGCCTTTGAGATATTTACACATTAACAATGTTCTTTGATATAGCCAGAATAAGGAAAAAACCATAGCCCCTCTATCTAACTCTGGCAGGCAGCTATCTAGCAAATTATCACCTCTGCAAAACCCTTACATATAAGAAAGTCTTATCAATGTGGCTGTCCCATTGTGCTTACATTCTGTCTGCTACAACATAGAATTTAGCTGAAAATATGACTGCAGAACTCACTGTGGCTCAGCTACAATGCTCCCCACACGTAGTGAGAATATTGATTATTACTTGCATTCAGGTTCCTAGAGTGGGATTTGTACATGTGATTCAGGAAATGAAAAGGTCAGTAACAGTACTCTTGTTACTCTGCTTGGAAAATCTATGTAAACATTTGTGTTAACCTACTAAATTCTTCCTAACCAGGTATATGTGACATAAATTATAAACAAAAAAATTACCTTTACATCAGTTATTGTCATATTATTTCCCTTTCATGTATCTTTGTTTTCAAGATGCTTCTTGACAGAAATTTTTCCAAGATAAAAATTATTTAGTTAACATCTCATAATGTTACTCAGCAGGAAGATTAAGTAATCCTAGGAGATTATTATTAATTATATTTTATTATTGGTATCAGTTTGGTAAATATGGTACTGTTTGACTCCAGAGAAGGGTCAGACACATTGTGCACAGTATTGTAGTGACAACCTACTGAGCACCACCTGGGCTAGCAGGGGATTATCAATCTGAATAATAACATTGAGACCGTTACTAAATATTTACTGAGCCATCAGGACTCCTCAAATCACTGTATAAAACTATTGTCAGGTATTGTTATTGCCACAGGCTACTCATATTACCCAATTTAAATGTTCACCCCCCCAATAGGGAATACAACTGATAACCTCCTCAGCTTTCCAGTCTAAAGGATGAAAATCACTTACTTCCAAAACAAAATATAATCTTTAAAGTAGACCCTGCTCAAGGTAGCTACCAAAGCCAGAGAAAGAACCATGACACAATTTCCAACACCTAATGAAGAAAGAAAATCCCCTCTAAATCACAGATATTCAAGAAAATTTACACACTGCTGCAGTCAATTTCTGCAAAATCTCAGAGGCAACTTCCTTCTGTTCTTGATACTTCATGTGAATCTTTCCAAATGAGTATCAGAGAGAATGAGGATTCTTGTTGTTTCAGTAAGACCAGGCCATTTAAGCCTGCTCTTCATCTCTTCCTTCTGCTTTCCATGAGCAGCCCAGATTGCTCTTTATCAATATATATTTGTTCTGTTGAGTTATTACAAACAAGTCTCCAGTTCTCAAACATAATTCTAGCTTTTTATTTCCCTTATGCTCTAGGACTGTAATTGAAACAGCTGATGACGTAGCTGAATTAAAATTTCCATAAACAGATGCTGTGAGTTGGAACTCAACTGCACGTAGGCCATCCACACACTTTTTCCACTCTGATTCTTTCTCCCTGCATCCAGCTGGTGAAGATGTTTTGGCTGTGACTCCCCTGTAGCTTATTCCACATCACACCAAGTGAGGAAAAAAGCTACTGGTTAAATGTCCATGGTTTTCAGTCAGCACAGCAAGAATCTCAGGTGAGATGTACTCCTTTTCTCTTCTGAAAGTGATCTGTGCTCTCTAGTCAACCTTCAAAGCTTTGGAGCTCTGTTTGTGGAGCCTGTCCTCTTCACCTCTCCAAAGACAAGGAATCTACTGCAGCAAACTTTACTGGCTGTGTTTGCTTTTCATATAGTGCAGACAGGGGATATTAGGCAGGAATTTGCTTTACAAACACCGTTTACATAATTGACTCTTGTTCCTTTCATCCCAGATAAAGCCTAACTATTTTCCCCATGGAATTTCTGTTAAGTGAGTCACAGAAGTCAACTGCTGCCCAGGCACTCACAGGAAAGGAGGATTTACATTTCATGTGTGTTTTTAGGAACACTCTCCTGTCACACCATTCATCTCCATGACTAAATTAGGTCATCCTTATGCTTTTTCCCTCTTTGTATTGTAGAGGAAAACAGACATGATTTATCTGTCTGTCATTATGGAGGAGGCTTCATTCTGATTTTGTCCATTCACTTCTTACTCCACATAAACTTCAGCCTGTGATTCCCATCATTTTTGGACTCCATAACCAGGGAGCATGACTGGGCAAAGACTTGGATACTTTGATGATTAAATATTTGTAAAACTAATTTAGGTGGCGGGTGGATGAGAACAAAGAAACAACACTTCTCTGTGGCATGGTCTCCCCATAACCCACTGGAAAATATTTGGCAGTAAGCAAAGATTCAGAAAGCAGGTACTAGCAAATATGCTCTGTTTCTCCATGTGTGCTGTGCCTGAGGTGCCTGTCCATGGCAGGTCCCTGAGGGACAGCAGGGGTCACTGGCAATGGGACCTACAGCCCCTCTGCACAGCACCTGGGGGGCTCCTGCACAGCCCAGGGCATGCCCTAGAGCAGTGCTATAGGGGAAACTGTGACTTTACAGTGGTGAGGAGGATAAGAATGCTACTCTTAAGGATGTGAATGTTTTCTAGACTTCCACAGAGTTTAAATTTATTGAATCAATTCTTAATATTGCAGCAAAACTCCTTTGGGAGTTGCATATGTAAATTTTTAAAGCAAAGTAATCTTTTGCACTTGTGATCTGCTCCATTCCATGGGACTTGGAAGAAACTCAGTTACTGCTCCACAGTCACAGAAGTCTCCAACAAAAAGGGCACTGTCTAACTAAATCTAATATAATCATTAATACAAGGATAATTATTTAGAGAGTTCCATCATATACAAAAACATTAAACACAAAGTTGCTAGATTAACAGGAACATCCTCATTTTTTTCTACCTACCTGCTTTTTTCTTTCTTTCAGGAGAAAAAAAATTAATTCTTATATTTTGACATGAGAAGAGACACTTGATCAAGTGTTCTGACCAGAATGTCACACTCACTGCATTTCTCTTTCATACACTCTTATTACAGCCAAAAAAGAACATGTGTTAGATTAAAACATTTTGGTCCTCAGCAGAGTAAACTGTTGATGCCATGCTGACAGCCTGTTAACAGCCATCAGCTATTACTAGAACTGCTGTGGGAGTTTGTGGAAGGCATTTGCAAATGCTTTATCAATACAGATTTACCTCAGCAGCAAAAGGACAGACAGCATCACTTGTTGCAGCCTGGGTGGAAAATGCCTTATTACTTCTCCTAGCCAAAGAAAAAGCATCTGAGCCAAAATGAATTGCAGGGAGATAGCTCAGGAGCTATCTGGGGTGGAAGGTAACAGTCTCAGGGAAGGAATGAAGCTTCAGGCATTGCAAGAGTTTTCCAATTTTTTACGTGTAATCAGGCAGCACTCCTTCAAAGAAAGCTGTCATCATGCTCTTTTATCCAGTCACTCCAGACTGCAGCTTGATTATGCTGAGATTTCAAGCCCTGATATTTTTAGCATCATTCTCTTGCTTTTTGCCTTTGCCAGCAAGTATATTTGCATTTTTAAGTAACCCAATTCTAATCATAAATGTAGATTAGTGAAAAATCCCCCAATCTGTACCTAGATATAAATACTGCTCTGGCTGGATCTGAGCTGGGATGCAGAGATTTATCAGTGGTGTTAGGTGCCCTCTGGGCCAGGTTGCTCCTTGCCTTTGACCTTGCCCATCTTGGCTCAAAGGATTTTGAAGTGAAATGTGTTTTGTAGATGTTTACACCTCATTACCTCTTTCTGAAAAGATGAGAACTTCACTTGTGCACACTTCTCTCTGCAAATTTGGCTTGAGTTCCTCTGACAGTGAGAGCTAAATTTCACCACATAATTACTGAAGTGCAAATCCCCAGGAAAAACATTTTGCTGTAAAGATTTCATATTTGCAGCATAAGAGGTGCTGATTAGTTGGTGTTTTATTCTGGCATCAAATCGTAGTATCTTCCTAACAGCATGCATAACAACTGATTTTTTAAAATTTATTTTTCATTCATTTTCATTAATATGTAATTTTTCAAATATTTCTTTCAGCTAGGCATATTGCTTAAAAAGTTGGACACCATAAATGGAGCACAAACAATGCACAAAAATGTAGTTGATTTATTCAACAGATTTTGTCTTCTTCTGTCTTGTTCTCTTCTCTACCACTACATTAACTAATTCTCTTTTCCTTTTTTTCCTTTTTATTTTCTATGTTCTGCAACACATAGGTAAGTTCTTGTTCATTTCAGTGGCTGGATTTAATTCTTGGTGCAACTGAATATTAGCTTACCACCTCTAATAGCCCTTCCAAAGTTTGTTCAGTGGAAAGGACAGGACACAGTGATCCCTTGTCTGTGTTGAACAACTTTGCTTGTATTTCTTTTCTGTCCCAATCTGGCACCAAGTAGAATATAGGCATAAACAGTGTCAGCAAGCTCAGCCTCAGTCTGCTGAAAGACCTGTATTTTCCACGGGCCACAAATTCTGCTCTCAGAAAAATGAGACAATAAAACAGTGTGCCTCAGTCCCTTCATACAGTCATATGCAGTGGGATAAAAAAAAAAAAGAAATATATTACACCAGTTAAAGAGTAAGATTGACTGCAGGGGCAGAGGAAGGCAGGATTTAGGTGTTAATGTGTAGGTCTTTGCTAAACATACACACTCTTGCAGTATTAGGATTCGTTTTGTTCAAATTCCCCAGAGCAAGTGTTGCTGTGCATAGTTATGTGAGGCTGGAGAGAGCCACAGTAAGAGCAGGAGACTGAACTTGAGCTGAAATATTGCCTGAGCTTGGAAAAGATCATAAAGAATCGAAGGAACTTACAGCACGTAAAGACTACTGGAGGGAGCTCCTCAGTGATGTACATGACAGCTCAGCTGTACAGCAGAATATAACTAAAGAGAAAGCAGATCAGCACAAAGAAATGCTTGTGCAAGGTCAGATACCTTGGGAGGCTCTGCGGTTCAAACTGTACCCACAAAAATCCCCACATTCAGGAGGAACTGTACGCTTATACAAGAGTAGAACTACACTTCAGAGCAGGAATGTGCAGCCAGGACCTCAATTAGAAAACACCATTGTACTGATGTGCAGGTCACACACAGTTCCAGCAAAATGCTGCTGTAAACCACAAAGTCAAGGCAGCCTTAAAGTCTCCAATATTTTCAGGGTCAAAACATACGACTGGGTCATTTAAATTAGCCAGTTACCTTTTGTTTATACTTCTCTTCTTACGAATAGCTTTAATTACAGTCTTCAGCCCAAACCTCAGTTAGCCTGGGGGTTTCCAGGCAGCATTTGCTGCCCACAGCTCGCTGCTGGGGCTGCTGCCAGCTCAGTGAATCACGGCGGTGCCAGCACTGCCTCCCAGCTCGCCGGCAGTGCCACGGCAGCGCTGCAGTGTCTGCACACTTACCTTTGTCCGTGCTCCTTGTAGTGGGGATGCAGAGTTGCATGGGAATTTTCCTGCAACAGAACGTCTCCATGTCACTCCCTCTCTGCAGCACAAGAATCAAGGAACCGGAGGCTCCTGACTAGTGGTACCTGAGCTGCACCAGCCCACTCCCCCATTTTTTTTTTTTTTTTTGGCATGTGTTTGCCCTCAGGTGCCAGCGGTGGTTGTGCATCAGGGGCGGGGACAGCAGGAGCACACAGCTCCGTGCCCGCTGCTCAGCCTCCCACCAGTGCTGTTTGCTCCTTGGAAAAGGCAACCAACAAAAGAGAAATATCGACTGCCTCCGATGCTACCAGCTGCTCTGGGTCAATAACTAGGTCAGCTAAAGGTTAAACCAGCTGACGCATAAGCAGCAAGTTCAAATTTAACGAAAAAATAAAGAGAGAAAAAACAAAACCAAAGCTGGGAGGGCTGGTAGTCCACATCACAGCCATTCACACTGAAGCCATCTCATGTCTGGGGGGTCTAAAAGCACCTTAGACATGAATCAATGACATTAAACCAGCAATGAAATCAGCCTGTTTGCTTTGATGTACCCTGCTGTAATATATTAATAACTTTTTGCTTTCTGTAGTAAATTCTGTCAGAAATCATATCCCAGTTCCAAAATATACCATTTACCAAGCCTAATGCAACTTTAAGGATATTATACAGTATTTTCTCTAAGTATTTTAAATCAATCATGGTTTAACAGGCACATGCATGTTTTTTAATTTTCCTAGAGGTGTGTAATTGCATTTGAAGCTTAGAATTTTGCTGCTTTGGTGGGGAAGATACCTCTAGCTTTCTACACTCATGTAGGGAATACATACTTTGGAGATAGTGTAATGCAAAATTCCTCCACTGAGAAAATCAGAATGACATCTAAGGAAACTGTCTCTGGATCTCAGAGCTAGGTTTAAAGCTGGAAAGATAATTTCTGTGCTAACACTGCCACCCATCGAAAAATAAAAGACACAGTCGTATGCCCCTGTTTTCATCTCTTTGGTATGCTGCAGTCTTTTCATGGATATTTTCTCCTCACTGCTGTCTTTAATAATGTAATGTTATCAGGTAAAAATTGTAAATAAACTAAACCTAAGTAGTAGGTCAAATATAGCTATAAACTAGAAGATAAATTGTCTCCAGAACAAAATCAGTAACATATGGAATTCTCCCTGTGAATGGTGACAGGGACCTACTAAACCCCCAGCACATAAACATGGCATGTATAAATATTTATATCATGAAAGTCCATGAAGAGCCCTGATCCAACAGAATTCCACCTGCTGGGCTCTTCCCTCCACTCTGGGAGAGCTGCACTTTTCCTTTGTTATAGAGAGAATCTCCCTCTGACCGCTTGCTATTTTCTTTGTGGTTCTTACACCTTTTTTATCACCCGCCTCACTAACACTAAAATCAAACCACATGACTGCTTTTTGCTTAACATGGCTTCCTCATCTTGTGGTGGAGTGGTGGTTTCCCCTCAATGCAGCCCACAGCGGTTTCCTTGTCCTGTTTGTGAGAGGTTCCCTTATCTTCAAGAGTCTCTGGTTTCACAACTTCTTCCCTGAATCATGTTTTTACCTTTACCATTTCCCCTCACAAATTATTATCGTCTCTATCATACAACGACCATTAGCAATTAAACACTTGAACCATGCAATTTTACAATAAATTCCCTTGCATGAAGATTTGATTTTCTTTATTATGTCTTGCATTTCCCAAGAGTCACCCCTGCACCTACTGCAGTGGGATCAGGAAACCAGCTGCTTTCTCCTTCCTTGACTCACCTTTTGCTGTGCAATCCTGCTCCCACTGTCAGATTTTGGTCAAAATGATTGTTAGCAAAGCCAACACAAGGTACCTGAGGGATATAAGGGCTGTTCTTGGCTCAACAAAAAGACCTAAGGAGAGCTTTTTATGAACTTTGCAACTATGAACTAAAATGTTTTTAAAAGGCAAACTGTTATACAAAACCTTAAAACAATGCTCTTTCTCATTTCCAATTAGCAAGGTTATTAGCAAAAACCCAGTCTTGCTTACGACTGAAGTAGTAGATCACTTTTTTTAGCACTTATAACTTTGTTTTCTGGAAAATGGAATTAATTATGCTTTTCTACTGAGAAGCATCATATAAATTATATTTTTGTGTGCTATTTGAACCCTAGGCTTTTGTTAAGTGACTGAAGCTCCTGTGCAGCTGGAGATGAAAAACTTACCAGGACAGCACAGATGGAAAGTTCATTAACAGAACTAGAGAAATCCATCTGCAAATCTCACTCTGTAAAGGTTTTATGTAACAGCTCAATCTCACTGAGATGCTATTGAATTACAGCTGGTATGCTGGAAGTCTTCTAATGCTTTACAAAGCCTGGATTTATGAACAGGGGGTTAAATCATTGTATTGCTTATTGTCTGAAGGATGAAGAGTGGAGACTTCTACACTGGTGATTTATTAAATATGGATCTGTTATGATTCTTTCAAAATGAAAAAAAAAAAAAAAGACAGCTCAAATAATGATTTATTCATCATTTAACACAATTTCAGAAATGAGCAAATCTCCAGAAGTTCTTGAAAAATTTAAGGACTAACGATTTTTCATTTAAATGTCATCAGAAAAAAAATGAGATGGCAAAGGCAATAAGATATTGTTTGGCTAACTAGAGAGTTACTGCTTGACAGCTTTAGTTAGGACTTCCCATGCAACATTTTTATCTTCATGAGAGTGTGTGAACTTTTTCACAAGACAAAAGTTTATGAGCTGTGTAACCAGTGTCAGAGTTATCCAGTTCTCCAGCTGATGGAAAGTTCCTCCAAGTCCAATGCTTTCTCTGTTGTTTTATGATCTGAGGTTGTAGAATTTCTTTCCAGTTCTTACCACAATTCTGGCAAATCTAAGACGCTTAGCTGCCACTTCTTACTCCTTAGCTGGATTCACTTATTCTCTCAGGGTATCTAAATTGTCACCTTATTTACTAATTTTGCTAAATACATGGTAAAGGAATAAACTTCAACAATCTGCCCGCTAAACTTGAGCAGCATAAAATCAAAAAATCTAAATGGGCAACAGCAAAACTTACAATTTCACTGCTGGATTTCACTGTGTTTGAGAAACCTGTATGTAAGCAGAGATATCTTTGCTTTGATTAAGCTTCACGCAGCTGTTACTGCTCACAACTGAAATTCTCCTTAAGAGGGAAGAATTGCAACATTGTTTTCCTACACATCTTGATCATTCTTAACGATTTGCATTCTCCCATTCTTCCCTTACTGCCCCACAGAGATGTACATTAATTCCTCTATGTAATTTTGAATGAAAGGTTATTGGAACAATGGTGCTTCCAGGACTTAGGGTGAATAACTAATAAAAACATTTGAACAAAAAATGTAATTACTTGGAGGAATTAAAACAAAGTCTCCTGGTTATGTCCTATTAGGCCTAATACCTCACTTAAATTTGCATACATTCCCCAGTTTATTGTCAGCAGATGAATTTATGATACAAGATTCTTTTCACCAAAGACAAAGGTATCCCTGTTTTGTCTACTTGCAAAATATTATTCCGTCCATTCCTCAGACAGCCATAGACTTCACTCTAATGCAAACTGTAAATTTAAATTTTATGCAGCACCTGCTATGGAAGTAAATAGATATTTTCAAATACCTCCCAAACAATGTTTGTGGAATATTTGAATAACTGCTGAAGCACAGGGATCAAATATGCTTGAGCCTGGGACTTCAGAGCTACATGCAGAAATGAAGATGTGTGCCACCCCTTGCAGGAAAAATAATGATGGGCTTAGCCACATGAATCCCTAGAGGACAGGTCTGGTTTCTAATATATGTAGCTTCTGCTCCTAACTCAAGTCATCAGAAATTTTTAGCAGATTTTAACAAGATTGAATTTCTGGTATCTCATTAATAGATGTTCAATACAGCACAAATTTTTTAAATAATAATTTAATTTCCTAAGAATAATGCTGATGAAGCAAAAAATGCACCATATACAAGGATATTTGTATATAATATATTCCATATACCTGGAACTTTAGCAGCAGAAGCTAATTTAACAAGGAATAATATATAATTTAAATATTTTCAGAACAGTCTGGACTGTTGTCCCAAATTTGCACAATTATTCTAACATCAAAGAGAAACTAGGTACAGAGCAACAGTGACATTTCTCTTCTTTTGCTTTTTGAATGGCCAGAAGCAACCAATAAATTGAAAATACTGAACAATAGGACTCTTCAGCAGGACTAGAATACAACTCAAAATACTAGCAGGGACTTCTCCCAAGTGGATACCAAGAAGCATTGTGTGCATGTGCTTGTGTGCTGGGGTAAGAAATTGCTACTTATGCATTGCTTGGTCATTTAAATGAGATCTTTAGATAACTTAAGTAAAGCTATAAATGCTAAGAAATTGTCCTGCCATTTCATGTGTCTGTTTTTGAAGTGGAACTCTTCTGTTTACATACAACACTCATTCTGTTTACTCTGTGCCCTAAAACAACAGGCAGACTCACAATCTGTGAAAACCATGGACTAAATGAGGAGCAAAAAAGGACTGGAGAGACTGAGAAGTAACTAACCCTTTTTTCCTTGCCTCATGCACAAAGCAATTTCTAAAGATTATAAAAAAGAAGCAGGCAGAGACAGTTTTATTTCCTGTCACCTCTATACTTATGTTAGTGGACATGCAAGCTTTAAGTTTCAACACAGCTCAAGAAAATTATGTCATGCTCAGGAGGAGCCATATTTGACAACATATTCATCACTAGATGTGGTGGGTTGACCTTATCAGGGTGCCAGGTGCCTATCATGCACCTATGTCTCCCCTTCCCAGAGGGACAGGGGAGTTATAATAAGACATGAAACAACTTGGAGGTTAAGATAAGGCAGTTTACTAAAACAAAAGCAAAAGTTTGTGTGTGCACAAAGAGCATAAAAAAGAAAAATTTTATTTTGTACTTCCCATCAGAAGGCAATGCCCAGCTACTTCCTGGGAAGCAGGGTTTCAGCATGGAAGTGATTGCTTGGGAAGGTAAACACTTCAAAAAATGAATGCAATGCCTTCCTCCTTCTTATCTTTTTCTTTCTTTTCTTTTTCCTTCTATCTTCTTCCTTCTTATCTTTTATATCCAAGCTCATGTCATATGATATAGAACGTCCCTTTGATCAATTTGTGTCAGCTGTCCTGGTTGTGTCCTCTCCCAGGACCTTGCCCACTCCCAGCCTACTCAAGGCAGGCAAGAATGCTGGAGTATTCTGCTCAGCTGCAGCCAAAACACTGCTGAGTTATCAGCACCCTCCCAGCTCCCAGTGCAAAGCACAGCTCTGGGAGGGCTGCTGGGGGAAATGAACGACAGCTCAGATAGACCCAGCATGCCAGTAATAAAATTTTACACTGATTTCAGATAGTTTTGTTCAAATGCATTACTGTGCTGTGAATGTATATATTTGATGCATTTGGTAAGAAAATGGAAACAACAGAATGTGAACACCAAGGCAAAACTACCAAAGAATACCCAGGAAAACATCAGTTCCTCCTTATTAGGCTTAGGTTATTATTAATATTGAATATAGGAGTAATCCTCTTTTTTGGAAATCAAAGTATTATTATAGTAGTCATAAATAACTACTATAATTAGTTACTTTAAAATTACATAGTTCTTGGGGAAAAGAAAGTTGCTATATATTTCTCTAAATCATATTATTTATCTGTACAGATAAAGAGTCTTTATTTGAATGCTACAAATTATTTCACCAGATTAAAAAAAGTAATTAAAAATACCATAAAGCTTTTAGAAATGTATATTATAGAAATGTAACTATAACATGTACATTTCTCATATTCTTACTGGAGCTCTGCAATTCATTGGAAAGTTGGGAGATCCATGTTCTTCTTCCTTCCATATAGAACATTTAGATTTCATTACCAAACTTCTGCTTGCTGATGCTTAATTACCACTATGCTCAAAAAACATGAAGTCCTAAGGGGATAAAAACAAGCAAACAAAACAAATAATTCTTAAATGTGGTTATTAGTTCCGAGATCTCCTGGCTGTATTGCAAGATGTACACCTTCCTCTAAGAAACCTGAAAGGGTGAGAAGAAAGGTGGGGGCACATTTGCCATGCCCTCACCACCTGGGTCTCTCAGAATGGGACATCCACAGAGACAGAAAGATGGTGAAGGACCAACATGGGGACATTTAGTTTATCACTAGCCAAAGCTATGCTTCCTTTACTGAGGATTTCTGCCCTGAGTTTGTTCGACCTGACTCATTCCCTCTCATTTTACCTCAGACTGGAGTCCATCACAATAATGGCTATTTTTAATTTACTGGTGGGGGCCCCATTTCAAGTCCAGGTTGCCCACACTCTCTAATGTTGCACTTGATGCACTTGGTAGCACAGGAACACACACCACTAAACAAAACCTTGTTCATGCACAGGGCTGTCAGAGGTTGGTGAAATCTTTCCAAACTCATCAAGGTGCTTCCCATGCCCCTTTCCTGCCCCTCAGCAGCCCAGCCAGCACAGAAACAGTTTTGAAATGGAACCTCAATGCAGAATTGTGCTGTTAGGTGGAAACAGGAGTGTGTTCCACAGTTTTCAAAGAGGGAAGTAAACTGCACTGCACTATTGACAGTCTGAGTGCAGCTGAGAAGCACTCTGACAAGTTTAATGAACTCAGCCTCCGCAGTAGTCCTTCCATTTGGATATTACTGCTCTGAGAGCATTAATCCTGCTCAAATCAGTGCTTCACATGCTTCCAAAGAGAGTTGGGAGGCAGTGGCTGCAGCATTCAGCTGTCCACCAGCCCAGGTCTCTTGGCTATTGCTGATCTGTATTTTTCTGGTTTCATCATCCATAAATTTGCTTTCCTCTGCTAGTAAGTCTGTAAGAAGTCTTCCCTTTTCTTTTTACAGTCCCACCAAATATGAAACTCGTCTTAAATACAATTAGCACTTCATGTAGTCTAGAATAGCTTATTGTCTAAAATAATTCTGTGTTGCCTTTTGTGCACACAGAAGTTCACAAGCTGTCACCCACTTAAAGGAGCTCAAAATTTACTCCTTTACCATCACAGTTTAAACATGGAGATGAAAAAGTTCATGTTCTATGTTCATGTATTAGTGAATGACAGACTTACAATAAGAAAGCAAGCACCAATCATGACAGCTTTCATTTTCACATCAAGGTCCATTGGGAATGAGATTCCAAAGTTATCTGTGTCTGTAAACATTTCCCGCACAAAACCAGTCCACTGCTTAGAAATCCTCCCAACAGCAGAAGTCTCATCCAAAGACATCACCTATAGTTTAACATAAAATTTAAAAAAAGCATCATCCAACCTATCATTCATAATATTCCCAAATCCATTTTGGAATAGATCCATTTAAAAACTTCAAACTGTGAATTAGTTTCTCCTGCCATGTGTCAGGAACTGCTCAAGTGAAAATTAAACAAATTACATTCTTCTGTTCCAAAGCAGAGATTAGGCTTCTGGCAACATTACGTTTTCTAAAGTTAGATCCATTCTTCTGGGTCATGTGAAAGATTAGTTTCCAAACTAAAGTGATATAAATTTGCTGTGGCAACTATTTGCAACATCATTTTAAACATTAAATTGTAGTCTCATGTATCTTTTACTTAATGTCCACAAAAATAATGTTGCATTAATCAAAGTTATTTTAAAAGTTTAGTATTTAAAAGTTGCAACTCTTCGTTCATTCAGCTCTGTATTTCAGATCTAAATTATCTTAACTTACTAGTTCACTGAATGATTATTAGATGATTAAATAAATGTTTGAAGGACGTAATTTTAATAAATACCTGATACAGCTGACTATATTTTTCTTAGAGCCTGACATAACAGATTCAAATAGATTTTGCTGCTAAATATTTTAATGAAGTGATTTGTGTGCAGCCTGAGGGAATTCTCATTGATCACTGATGAGTGGCTTTAACACGTCATCTCTGGAAGTTTGGTTTATCTAGAGTAATTTAGATATCTAGAGAAGTCATTTGATTATACCAGCATTAAAAGATGATGTAGCAATTACTCAATATATACTACAGTTATGTTCATAGGTGGTAAGTTGAGCAACAAACTAATATCAAACTACTATCTCGAAACAGATACATGCAAACAATTTTTACATTGCATACCTCAAAATGAATGTCCTCACAACACCGGCACATAAGACATGGGCCAGAAATTTTCAGTATGTCTGTTTTTTTCTCATCTTGAATGGTAAACTTTGGCAGGCAGAAATGCCAGTTCTGGACAACGTAACCAACTGTTGTTCCTGGAGGCGCCTGGACTTCCAGCTTCACAGGGAAGAGAAAATCTCAAGTGAACGATCATGCTTCCACAAGCTAGTGAGACAAAACCCACACCAGCACACAAATGAAAGAGAACCTATTTTCCCACAACAATCTGGCCTTACAAAGCATTTTGCTGTGAGAGTTTTCAAAAGACCACTCATATTGCAGACCTCTTATTCAGCTTTTGCCTTCAAGAAAACAGTAAGACTCCTCAGGCTCCGGAGCATACAAACTATGCATCTACAATATAAAGACCAAAGTCCAGTGAAAGAAAGGCAGCAACCATCCCAAAAGCATTCAGTGAAGACATTATAGGGAACAGCAACTACAAATGTCTCAGCAGGAGCTCTGAGTAGGCTTAGATATAGAGTGTCAGAAGTTGCATCATTCCAGAATTATGTTAATATTTAAGAAAAGTCATGATCTCTTGTGTTGAATGTCACTGTAGCTTTCAGAGCTGTAAAAGGAAAACTCTGTTATTTTATGAAAGTGGTTGCGTTACTCTTCCACTCCAAGTCCATCCCCAGTGCAGACTTCAGCACCAGCCACAAGTTTCCCCACATGCTGCTCAATCAGATTTTTCATCATCACAATCAGAATTGGCCAGCAAGTCCAAGTGTTGCAGCACATTTACTTATTTCCAGACCAAGAACCCCACGCACAAATCCTACATCTTGCTTCCCATACCCTACTGGCAAAGCCTGACTCACTTCACCTCACCTCCTGATTTAAGGCAACTCCACCTTAAAACTGCACAGGAGTGCCTGTCCCACAAGAGGGAAGGTAGTGAGAGGCAGCAACTCACCTCCTGCAAGCAGCAGGGACAGCAGCACGTGGAACATCGGAGAGGTCTGTGCAGTGTTATCACCTCATGGCCCAGGTTGTCAATAATCCTCATGGTGAAGGGTCGTGCTGGCCCACAAAAATTCCTGGTGAGGCAGTCAGTGTCCTCTATTGCAAAGTACACCCTTTGTCCCAGTGCATTCTTGAGTTCGTATTTGTTCTTCTCTTCAAAGCCAGTCACAACTGAAAAATGGGAAAAAACCTGCTAAATTCCTAGGAGTGTCTGGTCAGACACTCCCTGCCAACTCTGCAGCTGCTCTTTGGGAAGTCATGCCTCACTCAAAGTCTGTCAGAGGCAGCTTCTGGCAAAGGAAAATGATAGCAAAGGACCCTCAAGCTGCGAAGCCTGACTGAGAAGTTCAGAGGGAAGAAGCCACCATGAACAAGGACATGTGGAAAGAGACTGAGATTCCCATCTCTCCCCAGTATCCCCACCAGCCACAGGCACCTGCTGCCTGAACAAGCACCACCATTACCAATAACACAGCAGGGAAGGTTCTCAGGGGAGAATTGAATGGGTACGAGTTAAAGAGAGTTGTGAATTTGGGGGTGAAGCCAGGAAAGGGCACAAACACATTCAGAATAAGAAAGCCACAAAACCCCCTCTCAGTCAAGATTTACAGCAGCACACACTAAAAGCAACAAGAGCCAGGACAGAAGTTTTAATTAATTTCTATAACAAATGAAAGCACTCTTTTAAGTTTTAAAAAGAACCAGAAAGAAAAATACAGAAGCAACATTAGGGGTCAGCTGGGATGTATGGTCCATTTTATCCCGTCTACATTTGAAAGACATTGATCATACAACTTGGATATTCTTGAAGCACAGAATGAGGGGAACAGAAGGAAAGCCATTCAGTTTGCTAAAACAATAGGATTGCCTGTAAAAGGGATCAAAGCCACATGCTAGTCCACGAAATTAGGTGGGATATGACAGGACAGAAAACAAGATCTTTAAGTAAGGAAGAGAGGAGAGTAGAAATCATTGTTAACAAGCAACATTGGAAATGTGTGACTTCATCTATAACTAGATATATATCAACTATAGCATCTATAACCAAGATTATTCTGTTGCACTGCTGTGTATATTTTGAGATATAGAACCTGCTGAAAATCTTCTTCCCTCCTATTTTCTCCTTCCTCTCCTCCACTTTCTTCAGGACTTCTGCAGGAATTGAGACAGGTAATACAAAAAAGACAAAGGTGGTAACCACCTTAAAAACATAGTGTCAAAGAAAGCCTAAACTTTACTGTTCCAGGGATTATTAGATTTAAATACTTTGTACTTACTCTCAAGAAGTTCAAGTTGCTGATGAATTAATACCTGGTCAATCTGTTCATGGTTAAAAAAATTAAAAAGAATAAACAGTCAACAAGTTGCAAGTTAACAGTTAACTAGGAAGAACTTTAGTTTTAAGAACTGCTGCTGTTTCTTTCATTTTAAAATTAAAACGTGTGGATCAATACCTTGCGTAGAGGTGGATTATCTCCCAGGTAAACTGTGGAAATAGCTCACTTGCCTCCTTGCCAGGTCCTCTGCAGTTTAGCAGAAGAGTTCCAGAACACTGGAGCTGATGGGGGGAGCTGAACCCAAACTGGTCTGGTTACAAGAACACAGGGCTAACAGACCTGTGCTCCTTTCAGGGCTCAGAGCCTGACAGAGCTCTGACATCATGTCCCATATAGACATATATATACATACCCATATACACTCCATATAGACAAAAGCAGGAATTTTGGATATTTTAGAGCAGAAGCTCAGCTACTACCCAGCTCTAAGGAAAATTCAGGGGAAAATAAACCTCTCCTCACCAGTGCTTTCTTTTTTGCCTTTTTTTTAGCACTTTGCAAAACTGGCAATACATCAGTATTAATCTTTCTAGTGCTGAGATGAACTGTATTTTACAGTACAAAGACATATTCAGTAATGTGGAAACAATACTTATTTTGCTATTAGCATTCTCTATGCTGTGAAGTCTGACTGGCAGCTCTACTAACAATATTAAGAGGTGTGAAGAAAGCATCATGTATAAAATAAAGTGTTTCTAATGCACTAGAGTTGCCCATATTATAGGTATTTATTCTGTACACCTTTCCAAAGGACATTACATCTCCCAAACAGTAACTCCAGAAATGGGAAGGATGTATGACAGCCCTGTGTCCCTCATCCTTTAGCACCCTACTTGGCAGGATGGTACTCTATGAACAAGAGCTACATCTCTTACAGGTCTCTGTACTCTGACATTACAAAAGGCTTCACTTAGCAGCCCACAAAGCAGCAACACATGCTAGATGCTTTATTTAGCTATTTCATGGATGCAGACTGCTTTCCAGAGCAGAATACCTCAACTCTAGGGGAGGAAGGGTGCAGGTACCTGTGTGAGGTACTCCAGTCCAGGAGGGCAGTTGGGAATAGAAGGAGGGATAGGCATCCAGATTGTCCCATTCATGGTGGGCTGGTTCTGGACAGGTGGAACCGCAAATCCTCCTGGGAATCCCGTGGGCTGTGCCTGGAATCCATAATTCACTGCACCTGTGATATTTGGCACGGTGGGAGAGATATGGTTATGAAAGTTGAATGTTGGAAAAGAATTGCCCCATCCATATTCAACAGAGTAATTTATTGACTATTTGGAACTATGGAGATCCTTATACCTTACATATTTTACTTATGGATACAATAACTCTCATGAAGGGAGTTACACTGCTGTGGCAAGTTCTGGCGCCTCACACGAAACCAAACCAAATAAATAAAAAAATATATAATTCTAGAATACAGAAGAAATTTCAAAAAACATAACTAAATAAATGAAGGTTATTTCTAAGTAGAGAAGAAAGAATATTTTAAATTACATAAAAAGCATTGGCATTTATACGCTGTCAGTTGAGCAAATCAGGTATTTTAAGACGTTTTCCTGGAACTATACCTTCTAGTTTTGTGAAAGGAAAAGTCCTTTTAGCAAAGTTCATCTACAGTTTTCAAATCAGATGACTTGTACGCTTTCATCCCACACCAGCTCAGCACCAAATTTCACATTAAATTGCAATGCATGGACCAGTGAACGTGAAAGATCAGGCTTGTGGCCATAAGCAGGCGAGGACCTCAGATGATGTAAACAGTGACTTAAAACTCCTGGGTGGCCACATCACCCACCCCAGAGAAGAGAAGAATCCTCCATTTGGGAATTCAAAATCACTTTTATGTCTGAGCACAGGCTTTGCACACAAACTACCTACTCCTATTGTGGGTGTGTGCACATGCAATCACTCAAAATAACAATGCTCCTGTGACCTCCATGGCACTAGCAGTGAGTGCTTGTTCCCTGCTAAAGCCAAGTGTACTTACAGACCTCAGAATGCCTTGTCCCAGGATGCACAAGCTTCAACTTATGAACAGCACAGTAACTTGGGACAAACATTTTGCTTTTTACCTCTGACATGCTCTGAGCCTGATTGTTAGATAATTATTGTGATTTGGTTCTTCACAAAGAAATCATTGGCAGAATGAGAGAAGCTGCTCAGGAGTGCTGCATTTTGAAGTGGAGCAGAAAATGAGACAGAAGAAGAGAGAGCAAGTGAGGGAAAGTGTAAGGTATAACCACCTGCAAAGTACAGCAACAGAGTAAGAAACAGTAACTGAATACATGCAGAACTGCAAGAGGAAAACAATTCTTTCTGCACTTCTGTATTTCTAGAGAAAAATGAAGTAAAATACTGAAGTAACCTGATAATTAAAAAATCTGATTATCAGTAAGAATCTACTGCACATTAATTGCAATCGGTAACACCCAGCAAAGCTTCCTAGCAAACTCCCCACAATGACCACTGAACACCTGACATTTTTAACTCCTGCCACTGTCAGTACTGCTCAGCACATACTAAGAACCACAAAGGAAAGAAATGAATTTTTGGCAAAACAGAAGGCAAAAGAAACACTGTAGAATGAATAGCAGAAAAGTAAATTGGAGATGATCACCCTTGTGCAAACCCCATACTCCCTAATGGTCTCACAGATCTGTAACCAAGCCACCCACCTTGGTAAGGCCCAGAGGCCTGCTGAGAGGGGCCATAAGGCATTGCAGGAGCTGTGGCAGGTTGAGGTCCTGGAAAAATGGAAAATACACTCCATGTATGTAAAAATGTGGATCATTTCCTCCTACCCTGGGCGGAAGGTTCCCAGTACTGGCTCCTTTTCCAGAGTACACATAGAACAAAATCTAGACAGCTTTTTTCAAAATAGCAAAAATATACATCAAGAACATATTTCTGAACATCAATAAAACTTAATGGAGCTCTTAATGGAGCTCCGGACCTTAAAGCACAGGAAAAACGACAGGAACTGCACAGGATGTCATGAAGATGTCACAGAATCACCAAATTGTTCAGCTTGGAAGGGACCTCCTGAGATCATCTAGCCCAAGCCCTGCTCAAGCAGGGTCAGTTCACTCTGTCTGGAGCAAAGATGTCTTTGTTCCTTGATATTTAGAAAGAGGCTTGAGTCCAAGGCATTGCCAGGAACTGACAGGCTGTCAGTACCTCCAGTACAGAACATGGCAGTGAGTCATGGCCCTCTGTGTAAAACCTTTTCTCCCAACTTCTTCAAGTTCAGACTATACTAATGCCTCACCAGCAGATGGAGAGGGTTATGGATTTAATCAGTTTGTAAGCAGAAATAACTTGAATTTCAATATTACTAAATTATTTATTATTTTTTACCTAACTTCAGAAATCAAAATCTGAAAATGTATGCTCTACATTTTGTAAAATATTCACTTTTAAAGTGTAAATAATTTCAGGTTAAAACATTCATACATATTTCATATAATTAGAAGGTAAGCTAATAGCTAATTTAATATTGCTTGAATGTGCTGTCGTTGATGCTAGCAAAAGTTGACATTTTGATTATATTTTACTCACCTTGCATTCTTGTAGATTTGCTTGTAGTTGTTCTGAAAAAGAACATTTTTGTCTCATGATTTTTTAAATATATAATTTCACACAAGAGCTATTCAGAGTTCTCTATTATTGAAAAAATATATTTGCCTCTCTAAACTGTATGGGAAAACGAAATTACAAATACAAGCAAAAATAAACTTAAATATCTTGGCTTCCTTCTAGGCTGTGTCTCAACTACTGCATAAGTCTGAGTTTTCTATGCCTGCAGTCAGTCTTTGGGTATCCTGAAATCATCCTCAACTCAGAAAAGCACTAGGGTCTGCAAGAGTCCCCTGTGCAGCCATTGAGGAACATCCTGTAATTCACATGAACAATTTACTACTAGTAATTTTACTACTATTACTACTAGTAATTTTATGGCAGCTGGTTCAATGTATTGATACTGACTACAAAACCTGCTCAGGTAAACCCTGGAGCAGCCATGCTACCACCTACTCAGTTCTTTAAGCTATTCCACTTCTCTAGTGCTAGTAAGTATCACATATCCAGTATTTGCCTTCACAGGATAACAAAGGGTGGTTAGCAAGAGGAATAAAAATAAAAACCAACCAAACAAAAAACAACATAGCCCCCCCATAAAAAAAAAAAAACCAAAAAAAAAACCCCACCCCAAAAACAAAACAACAAAAAACCCCTTCCTAACACAAAACAAAAATAAAATCACACACAAAAGAAATCCCCAATCCAAAACACCAAACAAACCCCCTACTTACTGATACCAGCTTAAACCTTGAGAGTTATTTCTTTTGCTGTGGTAATGAGGGAAGCAAGACAACAGCAGCAATGATAATCAAAAAATATGATTATAATCAGGTCCAAAACAATCAGGAGGTCCAATCATGGAAGTGCAAAAAAAAAAATGGTACAGGCACTCCTTTTAATAGGATTGAAAGATTTAAAATAAAAAATAAACCTAGTTCTTCTTTAAAAACAATCCAGTACAAGTTAAACTAGCAATATATTTTGTCTGTTATGATTAATCTAGCTGCTCAGTTCAATGGAGATGTTGTACAAAGCTGGGAAGTGAAACTGAAAGCATTCCTTCCTGTTTTTCACTCCCCGAGTAAAAGATCTCCCAGCACAATGTTTAATGCTTCTGGGATGTCATGGAACTAGCTAACTCTCTAAATCCTACAGAACATCTTATTTCAGAGCAGCTGATTCAGTTGTTCTTAAAACATTCCTTTTTTAATATACTTTTTCTTGTACTTTACCTACTCTACTAACACCATCCTGTTACACATACTTTAATTGGGTTGGTTAATAGGGTAGATTAGAATGTAATCACTGTATGAATGCAGCAATATCAGAAATTATAGAATAATTATTTAAACTAGCAAGAGATCAGTTTATACTGTGAGATGTTCCAGTTACATGACCTTCAGTTAAATATTGAGAATTACAAGTAAACCCTTTGGTAAAGGGACAGTAGAGACAGAATCACATGATTTATTTAAAAGAAAGGCTTTGTAGTCACCCAGAATCTTTCATTGTCCCTACAACCACACACACAAGCTACTGTACAATCTAGAATTTAGAAAAGGTTTCTCTGTAATAGAAAGCAATAAAGATTTTACAAAACTCAGCCCTCATTTCATCCCTAGACAGTTCCTTTTTTATGAATGTCCATGTTTCTTTTTTGTCCACTTTCTCATTTTCAGAACTACACAGCTACATAACACAGCTACATGTCCCTTAGCCTGATGCATGTCACTAGACATGCTGCAAGTAATTCAGAGGTGTCATAATTACATTAACTACAGGGCTTCTGCTCTTTATCAGAAAAACAGAATACTAGCATGTACAAGTAGTTTTGTTTCTTATCCAGCACACAATAATGCTGCTAAGGCCATGTTAATGCAAGCACTCAAACACAAGCATTATGTAAATAACAAGCCAGGCCCTTTCCAATAAGTTGTAATATTCAAAAAACAGGAAGCCAAATAGCCTGGGGACATGCATCAGTTCACCTTCTGCAGCTATTTTTTTATTTTTTAACGTTGCATTAGACTATTCAGCCCCTAGTGGACTTAATTAAACAAGTTAATTTTGTCCAATGTCAACAAAATATTATTCAGAGAAGGAATTAATTTTATTTTTGGTTCTGATGCCGTAGGGTACCCTCTCCCCTTACACTGATTTTTCTCCCTGCCGGGCACGGGAGCGCGGCTGTCCCCGAGCAGCAGCACCTGCCCAGCAGAGCCTGCAGGCACCTGCTCCTCTAAAGGGATATATTCCAACTGCTGCCCGTCCGGCCCCTGCCACAGCACTGCTGAAAGGGCTGTTTGCCTGCCAGGAGAGCCCCGGGAGACTCGGCAGGAGCGCCTGGAAGGAATGCCTCTCCCTAAGGATGGGAGGCTCAAAGCTCCCGGCAGCCAACGCACCCGTACCGTTCGCAAGCCGCGGCTCCGCTGTCACCGTGTCCCCGTGTGTGTCCCCGTGTGTGTCCCCGTGTCCCGCCGTGCCCGTCCTGTGCCGTCCGGGCACTCCCAGCGCTGCAGGGCGGGGAGCGAGGGCAGGGCTGGGCTCCGGGCAGGAAATTGCTGCCAGCCCTGCCGAGAAACGCCGATATTTCTACAGCTGTGCTCTCCGCGACATTAACTTTTTCCATTTCTGTTAGCATCACTGCCCATTCAGTACTTTTAAAATTAATTAATTCGTTAATTAACTTGATTTCTGCCTTTTAGTCGTGGGATATGAGGTTACATACAGGTGATAACACCAAGTTCTTTGTCCACCCTGAAAGGAGAACAAATTTGTAATGGATCTAATGTAATGTAATGTAACTGTGGTGTATTTGGAACAATTTTACCTTGCTTATAAGGCAGGATCTCAGGGGAAAATATATATTTATGTGGACCTTATAGTTACAGGAACAAGAACGTACAATACTGAATTGTTTGGGAAACAAAGGACTTGGAGTAAGTTGGTTCACACCCTGATTAACAGCTCTGGTTGAATAGATCCTCTGCATACTTTTTTGTACATTCATGTACGTCAGATTGGAGCTGCTGGTTCCCACGTGTGCCTCTTCAAAGGAAACTGTATTTCATGTAAACCACTCAAAACTGATCACAGTAATTGGTGCATGCATGAAACCCAAGATGGGTTCAGCAAGTGCAGGTCACCTTGTACATACTCTGTAGTTTTTGTCTTCTACCTTCCAAAATAAGGTCTGCTCAAACAAAACCAAACAAACAAACAAAAAAAATCCCCAAACTATTATTCTAGTCCTGCACTGGATTTCACCTAAACACCAGATTTCACAGAGATTTGGGGATTTTGCTTGTTTCCTCAGGTATAGAAGAATCTAACCAAAAGCTGACTAGCACTTCCCCACACATCTGCACTGAGTCCACTAAGAGGATTAATAGCAGACACCAAGAAATATGTTTTTAAAATCTCTTAAGAAATAGGTATAGAATTATTTTGACATGGTTCAGAAATTAGAAATACATAGTAGCTTTTGATACCACCCTTCTTTTCTACAGGAATATAGCATTGTTATATTTAGCTTGGTCCAGACTCATACACTGAAATTCAAATTGTATTGCCGAGCAAACAAGACTTTTTGACATAGAGATGAATGTCATTTCTTAGGTGAGAATATCATTGTCCTATCAGAGAGAACAAAGATAGCAGCATATCTCTTCCTTTCACATGTCTAAAGTAGGAAAAAAACATTTTCACCTGCAGTGGCAGAAAAAAAAGATGCCATGATTCAAAAATACAAAGCAACTTATCAGTCTTTTCCATATCAAATAATGCTCCAGCTCTTTTCTTTTCTAGCTAGGATCATTGATGTTGTAACTGACAGTGCTCTTCTGTTAGGGTTGAAATGGTCAGCACCTTTTTATTTTGTCCAGTGAGCAGATTCAATCAGTAGGGGAATGCCTAAAACATTAAGAAAAGGAGTTGGAATTGTTTCAAGAGAAATAAGAAAATAACTATGCTCCTAGTAATTTAGTCTCTTAGGTTTAAGCATGTTTACATGAAAAGAATCATTCTTTGTAGATTCTTGACCCTGACTTCTAATATTTCTATGTTGCTTATGATCTGGATATTCAGAACATTACTTTCTACTGCTTTACGTTCTGATGCTCCTGGTGTTGGCTCCTCATCTGATCCTGTGGTGCCCAACACCAGAAGTGGGACCAGCTCCTCCACCCACTTCTCATGCAGAGGTCTCCAGTACCTGGAGTTGAGTTGATGAAATCAGCTCTCATCCTTCTTGCTAACACTCCCTTAACCAGCTCCTTTTCTCTCAGTGCTCAGGCAGGACATCTGTGTGAGGGGACACGGGAGGAAGTTCACTCAGGAAGGTACATGCAAGCAAACAGCCTTTGTGCAGCTCAAACTCTGTTTTAACCGCATTTAACCTCAGGCATGGCAATGTTTGCACTGCTAAAGGAAATGAAAGTGGTTAGAAGGGGGTTTGTCTTTTGTGCCTGTGAACGCAATCTCACAGAAGACTCCCTTCTCCAGGGTTTGTAACCTGGAAAGCAAACCTGGTTCAGCAAGCAGGCATAGGAGATGAAGAGAAAGATAAGCTGAGAGGAGTTGTTGTCTTTACAGAAAAGACATAGGATGTGTGGTTTGAGGCACAAACTTGAGTGGGCTACCAGGAAATAAACCAAAAAAAAAAAAAACAAAAGAAAAAGAAGGAACAGAGGAGAAAGAAAGAGGGAAAAAAGAAAAAGAAGATTCCTTTCAGTGGCCAGGAAAATCTCCTGAGCTGCACTGGCTGGAGCACCAGCCATGGGGTACAATATTTTTCCTACTGTTTGCCATTCACTTGTGCACATTTTGGGAAAATCTTTTATTGTAACAAATAATGTTTAAGTATTGTGAATTCCTTTATCTTTAGCTTACAGTGCTTAGGTCTGTATTCATGTGTTCAAGTGGTTATCTTAGCATTAAAAACTGCCTCAGCAATGCTGCTGGAAGGTGATTTAAATACACAGAAGAATTGGTGAGGATGTTTAGCATATATGCTATTATATATTATCTATATATATTATAATAGCATATAGCATATGAGTTTGTAGGAATGTAATGAGTCTGAATTAGTTTCATAGATTTAAACTCATCTGTTCTCTAGCTGCGGTGCAGAGGTTAAGCAGAGAGATGCTTCCCTCGTGCTCTGTGCTGAAAATAAAAGTAGTTTCACTTTCTGATACTGAAATTACAGCATTAGATTTATTCCCAACTTTTGATGACAAAGTGATAATTACCTGATAAAATTTTCACAATATTTAGAACTTGCTTAGAAAGCTTAGATTTTAAAAGAGTGCCTCCAACCTAACTACTCACATTTAAGGAATCTTCTACAGAATCAGTAAGATATTTTCCTTTTTTCCATTTATACTACATGTTACACCCAAACTAGTAATGGTTTTGAAAGCAGGAAAGCAAATAATGTAATGTACCAATAGGCAATGTCTACATTTTAGTACAGCATGCTGAGTCTAGCATGAGCCCACCACCAGTGTGACAGATACAATGTACACGTAGTAAAAGGCAGTTTAAAACCAAGCATTTTAAAAAGTAGATAATTTGGTATTCTTAGTATTAGTATTACTATTTCTTGGATGTGGAACTGGAGAAATGGATTCCATCCTGTTACCATTTAACAGGCATCTGACATCCCCTGAATCTCAGAGTAGCTCTCCTTTTGTTTTGGTAATTAGGCCTTCACTAATTTAATAAAACGTGCATTCATGAAGCTAGAAGAAGCAGCTAACACATCATCTCTGTATTAAAGATTTGTAATTGTGAGATCGTAAACAGGCCTGTCCACATATTTGATTTCATTTAACAATGTCAAGTCAGTCATCAAGCCTGCAGTCTAAAAAAAGAGGGTTAGGTTTTCCTTTGAGAGGGAAACTGGGTAAAAATGGGTTTAGTGTTGTAATGTCTTAGGTAATTCAGCATCCAGATTAAATCAGTGGATAGTTATGAGTCCCAAACCACGTAAAGTAGCACTCCTTATATTTTTACATATCCTGAGGAGCAACTCATCCCCCTGAGCTGTCACTAACAATCGTAGTAATCACTCACAGAGGAAAAGCAATTCCTGCAGAGGACTATCAGCCACCACCATCAGTCCTTCCTCAAGATATTTGAACACAGGGGAAAACAACAACTGAACAACAATGGAAGCAATACTACACATTTGGGTTTGCTACTAAATGTTTTTGTGCCCCAGCTATTTCTTTCTTGGACTGAGAAGAAAGCTAAATAAAGTTTTACTGCTGCCAGTCATGGAAGGTTTTTGAATGTCAGCACTGTAGAGGAACCAGCATAAGCTGCTTTGCAGTCAGAAAATGGGATATTGGGAGAAAAAGAACAACTCTATATAAAGAAATAGGCCATTACAGTTTACAGCATTTAGGATTAACTGTGGTACCAACAGTTTAAAATGCAGCTTGTGTAAATCCTGTTTTCTGTTGAGGGGACATTGCTACTGCAAATAGATTCTAACAGGGAACATTTTCCAAGGCATGATTTTGTTTCTAAAAAAATATAAATACCAGCATAATTAAACACACAAAAAATCAAGTCAAGACAATCCCATCCTGGGCAGACATCCAGCTCTATATGTCAAAGCAGGCACTCTGAACTCCCTGGCCACTCAGTTATCTGTGTTTGTGTTTTCTGAGGGAGAATTAGGGCTTTGAAGGTTTTTGCAAAGCCAAGTTCTTTCATTTAAGCACTGTTGCCGGTGACACTGAATCATACAGCAGCAGTGATGTGTTAGTGGTCTTTGAACTCACTCTCCCTCCCTCCCATGCCTTTTCTCACAAGCACACACCATGTGTGGGTGGGATCCACTGGCCAAACTGCTCTAGAGCCCACATTGCTGCACCTCTGTGGAACTGGAATCATGTAAAGCAGTTATGTCAGGACACCACAGGCCTTGAGTGAATATTACCCTTTGAAAACAAACATAAAACAAGGAAGCCTGGAAGCAGCAACCCTTTGCCTTGGTGCACAGGGTCCCTCTGGCTCGAGGGCAGGAGTCCCCTCTGCTCTCTTTGCCCATGCTCTGGAGCCCCTGCTCACCAGTCACACCTCTCTGAGCACAGCAAAGAATGTAATGCAGCACCCAGGCTCACATCTGCTGTTATTTATAGTATCTTAATCTTTGGGACACTGCATTTTAATTCAGCACTATGAAAAAATAATGCCTTTTAACCTCACATTCTTTATTAGGCACCCTTGGCTTGTTTGGGAGCTGCTGATAAAGGAGAAGCTGGGTTTGATTGTGCTATGATATACACTGGCACTTTTATCAACATGAGGACAAATAGAGCAATACTGATACACAGAACCAGGCTGAGGAGAGGATGTTATTAAAACCAATGAAGTCCAAGTTAATGTGTTTCATAACAGACTCATCTGATAAAAATGTACTGGGACCTTGAGGCTTCCGTTAATTAAGAAGATAATTAAAAAGTTGTAAATGTAGAAGGACCACTAGATCTGCAAGAGTTTATGAGGTGAATTTACAGCTCAATTAAGAATGAAAATTGAGGAAGCCCAGCACCAGGCACTGCTTCTTACACCGACAGCTGGGGGATTTGGGGAGGTTTGGAAGCTGGAGAGGAGAAAACATGGGAAAAATAAAATGGAAAATATTTTTATCAGATACAAATGCTGTTCACTATTAAGACCTAGTCACCAGTGTCAGGTACTGTAAACTTTTTCCTCACAGTGATTACCTGGGATGTGGAATAATCACACATGAAGAAATTGCTCATCAAAGCAGTGGGCTTCACACTCAGGCCAGAGCCATTTCCCAGAAATCCTGAGCACAGCTTTCAGGAGAATCACATTTAGTCCTATTATTTCCTAAATCAAGTTTGCCAGATTTGTTACTCCCAGCCCAGAAGGTTTTTCTCCCTTGTTGCTGTATCATGTGGTATTATAAATTGTATTTGCCATCCAATCTCTGATTCAATTTTTTTATGTAATTGAGCTGCTGGTTGTACTGATCAGGTTGTTACAGATGCCCTCTCCTCTCTTCTCCTCTCCCCTTCACCATGTCTCTGCTGGCAAGGCAGCAGCAGAATGCATCCACACTGCCTGTGCTGATGGGACCTCCTGGTCAGGCTGCAGCTTCCCTTCCAGCTGTGACAGTTTTGCTGTGTGCTGCCAGAGGACATCGTGCCATGGACACACACCACGAGCCAGCCCTGCCCAGATGCTCCTGCACTGCTGCAGGACCAGGTCTTGTGACCCATGGTCCCCCTGATCCTGAGAGCCCAACACCCTGAACTTGCAGATTCTGCAAGTTGGATGGGATAAGATGGCCTATGAAGTCTATGCAGGCAGGCTCTGTAAGTTTCTGGAACCAGTATGGTCCAGAAGCAGGTTTTCAAAATTGAAGTAAAAGTATTTTTCACGCTGGTATTTATAATTATTCTATATAGTTCTCTTTCAGTGATCTTTCCTAGAATTTCAGGACATGTGATTTCTGCCCAGTTAGATCTATATTAGTATTAATCAGTGTTTCCTATGGCTTTACAACAAATGTTTTACACCATTTCTAGTCATTGTCTCTGAACTAATAATATAAAATACTTGCTGTTAGGGCTGTCTGCAGTTGAACTGGACTTATCTGGCAGAAGGCCTTATGATCTGATCCAAACCCTAACATTTGTTTTATCAGGCTTTCAATGAAACCCTGTGGTTTTGATGCTTCACTGAGGTGCTGCAACTCTAAATCCTACTACATCAACCAAGGCTGCAGTTAAGATCACATTTTGATTTATAAATTAGACACTGAACAAAGCTATTTACAAAATTTACTTTCTGAGACATCTTGGGCAAAGAGACTTTTTTTTACTTTTTTTTTTTTTTTTAACTAAATATGCTTCTGAAATGACTTCTATTAAAGTTTATTATAATAGTTTTAGATTCCAAAGTTCGCCAAGAAAGATAACACGTATTTGTAGTAATAAAGATTGTGCTAAGCACATTAATGCTGCATGAGGCATTTTGCATGTCTGCAGATTTTCTTAAACATTTTTTCTCTCTTAATCATCTCTTATCAGTTATATACCTGAAGTACAAGATAAAAGAACATTTTTAGCTTGAACAAATCAGCAATGCAGTAAAGAATTATGACTTCATCAAGCAGATGCTCATTTTTACAAAAGATCCATAGCACTTTTCCACTAAGAATGTATTTGTAAAGACCGTATTAGACTTCAGTTCTGATTGAAAACAGTCATTTACTCTTAGAAATATCTTATTCTTCTTGAATTCTCCTCCACTCCCTGCTAATTTTCTTCCCATACTTTCTTTAGCTCATGTTACCCTGATTTTGCAGAAATTTGTTTTCCTCAGACTCCTCCTTTTCCCAAGCTCCACAATCATTTACCCCTTTGACAGGGCCAATGGTTTTACCCAGGGTGGTGACAGTTCAACTAAAGCCTCATGTTCATTGAAACCACTCAAACACAGTACTGGCAGGAGAGAACTGTAAAGATCACAAGAGTCAAGACAAACCATTTTAAGGGACAATGTCGAATGAGCCTGTTAGTCAGGTCATGCACATATCTTTTTTATGCCCCAGCCATAAAACCACACCTCTTTATGACAGCAGGTTGTATGAAATCCAAAGCATAAACACATCGGAAGAGTAAGTTCATCTGTTGATAAAACACAAATCATGAACAAAATGTCTGGTCCCACTGGTTCCAATCACTGCAGCTAAAAGCAAACAGTTTCACCTTACAGAAGTTTTTCTGGATCACATGCACGTGCTTTCCTTAGGTACTACACCTGCTGGCACAGATGATCTTGGCATATCAATTGCTGTTTCTGTGCTCTTATTGAACAAAGTATTTGCCAAAGGCACACCTGCCTGTTTCTTTCTACGTTCCTGCCTAGATTTAGTGTCTCTTGTCCTTATTTTATTGCCCTGAAACTTTGAGATCATCTCCTCACTGTTTGAAGTTATTGAGCAACGAATGGAGAAAATGCACCTGTTCAGCCTTTTTCCTCAGTGGCAAAGACAGAACCACAACACACTGTGTGTAACAGTGCAAGTGCTGGTTTGGTATCACAATGATGAATACTGTATGAGCATCCACAGTAGACAAAAGACATTTAATGACCCATCTTGCAAATCAGCAAAAGGAAAAAAAATCTCTTTGATCTATTAGGCTCAATTAGGAAAGTGACCAAACCGTGGGACTGCACTGACTTTGCAAGGGCAATATCCATTTTGTCAAGGAGGATGAAATACACTGTACACCACTAATTCTTGGTGGGATTTCACTCTTCTGTGAATTTTTATTTCATTTTATATCAGGCCCTTGAGAGTCTGAAAGTGATAAAACCAGAAATAAAACTCTTCCTGATAGGAAACCATTTAATTAATTTATTTACCAAATTGTTCATTTAAGTAATAGCCCACTTGTCTTGGCTTTTGCTAAACTTGTTTTTATCTCAACTCTTGCATTTTCAGAGCATTGAAGTGATGCTTCTCCCATATGGTAGGCTTATTTAAGTGAAAACATTTCAGAATCAAATATTTAAAACTGTTCCAAACTCAAAGGAGTTTCAAACACACAGAGTTCTTGGTTTAAATACTAATATTTTAAAAGTCCTTTGAATTTCAAACCATAATATTTGTAAACTAGCCTTATTTTCAAGGGTTACAAGTGCAGTGTGGCTGACCCAGTCGTGGGCAATGCTGAAGGCTAAAGCATGCACCTGTTATGGGTCTTTACCCAGGTGTTCTGACTTTAATCTACAATTATTTGGAAATAAAGATAGAAGATTAAATAAACAAATTCTGCAATGATTTGGGTTGGAATGGACTTAAAGCTGATCTTGTTCCAACCCCTGGCCATGGCACACCTTCCACTACCCCAGGCTGCTCAGAGCCCTATCCAGCTTGGCCTTGGACAATTCCACGGATGGGGCAGCCACAGCTTCTCTGGGCCATCTGTGACAGGGCCTTACCACCCTCACAATAAAGAATTCCTTCCTTGTATCTAATGTAAACCTGTTCTTTTTCAGTTTAAAACTATCCCCCCTTGTCTTGTCACTACACACCCTTGTCAAAAGTCCATCTCCAACTTTCATGTAGCAACTTTAGGTATGGAAAGGTGCTATAAGGTCTCTCTGGGCCCTTCTCTTCTACAGATTGAACAACCCCAACTCTCTCAACTTGTCACAGAAAGTCCTCTGGATTATTAATTTTTAACAAATTATTTTTTAAAAATCTTTTTTTGCTCCTATCCTGTACACTCAGCACACTATCGTATACATAATAGCCAAAATACCTCCCCTGGATTTTTCAAGTGAATAGGATTTTTTCTTTTTTAAATAATACAGTATTTTGACACTTTGGGTTCTTCAGGGAGCCCAGAAGAAATTAAAAAGAAATGCTCAAAACTTTCTCTTAAAAGCTAGAAAAGTGTGAAACATACAAGGTATTTTTAGTTGTGATCCTTGCTCTGATCCCAGGCTGCATTTCTTTCCTCAGTCCTTGTTGGTATAAATGGCATTATCATGACAGCTGCTTGAAATGATTCCTGATGGCAAAATAAAATTTTTCAAGGCTCTAGAGAAGACACGTGAATAGAAAACTAATACAGCAATTAGCCTCGCCCAAAATTGACCCAAGATTCTGCAAGCAGACCATAAATGATTAAGAAAAGACTTATGAAGCAATACTGAACCTTGACACGTGCACTGTTATGTTTCCTTTAGGGCTTTGGTCAAAGTCACCTAGTGAAAAATGTCCCTGCCCATGGCAGGGAGGTGAAACTAAGAGGTCTTTAAGGTTTCTTCCAATCCAAACAATTCTGTGGTCCTATGATCTGGGGGAGATAAGGGAGGGGACAGAAAGAAAAAATGTCCATGGTCATTTCTAGATAGAAATAGGTATTTCTCATAGAGCAATGTCTGCAACAGAACCTTGTAGGATGTTTTGTGATTTGATTGTTGCTGTGTATGGGCTTTTCTGATACAAAACATCAAAAGTGTAAATAGAGTACTTACCTAATGTGACTGGAACAGAAAAAAACAAGTCCTTCAAAGGAGTATCTTAAAGTGGAAAAGCACATCAAGTTAATGAGTCCTGATGAAATGACTTGCAGGTAATTTGTTCTTCAATGCTCAACTTGAGTTGAATTAAAGTAGGATTTATGATTCTAACATAGAACATACCATTCTAATTGAAAAGAAACTAATACAACCAAGGGTCAGAAGGAGTAAATCTCTTTTTTTTTTTTTCGAAACAGCTTCACTTAGACAACTCTATTAGAAAATGTGCATTTTGGATCATTTCCAGGTTTGTCTAATCCTAAACCAAATAACCAAATTGACACAAAAATATTTTTTTTAATACACACAGCAAAGTCTATGAAGATAAGTACTTTTGCATCCACGAAATTATCAGACAACCAAAGAATCTCAGAATTTACAGCATCTCTCTGTCTTCACTCTCACAGGAAGTGTCTGATCTTCCCACAGGCAAACCAGCTCAACCACACGTGCTGGTGCCACCTGGGTTTGTGGCACTATAGGAGATTTCCTCCCCTCTGCCCCAGCACACAGTGAAAACCATCATGACATGACCTTTTACCATACAAACCTTCTGCCTTTCTCTATACACCACCACACAGCAGTATCCTTTACACATGGCCCTTTCTGTTTCTGCAGAAGGTGGGAAGTGTCCTGGGGCTGGGGTTTCTCCTCTGTCCACCTGCAGAAGCTGGAGAGATGCTTCAGGTGCAAAAACTAGGTTGGGTTCTGACTACAGGAGTTCACTTTGTGGTAGATTGTATTCTGCCCATGCCCCGACCAGATCTCATAAAATAACCAATAATACAGTGTAAATTGCAGGCAATAAAAATAATCCAGTATTGTGTGGCAAAGGTTTAATATCAGACAGAGAAAATAAAAACCTTCAGTTCAGAGTAGAATTTAATTAGAGGTTAAAGGTATGTTTAACTTCAATCAGCATCCTTGGTACAGCTTATGATGTGTGTAAAGCTAAATACTGTCATAATGAGCTGTTGCTGCCACCTACTGAACACAAGGAGTGTGAACTACACAAATTTACAGTTTGGCTACTGACCAAAAGTATTTGCTTGGCTGGATTAAGTAATAATTTCTGTTTCTTTAGAGCAAATATGTTTCTTTCTAGATGATATCCAGGACATGAATTTGCTTTAGAAAAAACTTGTGACCCTTTGGGAGCTCTGAGTTCTCCTTTGGGAGCCACTCTTAGCCCATGGGGGAATTTTGAAAAGTGAGCATATGTAGCTCCCTTTTTAATGTGAAACACATTGCTACTGATAAGAAAGAGTTATTAGAAGTGCAGGTTATTAAGAGCTTAGAACACTTTAGTTCTTCTTTCTCAATATCATGCAGAATCCATAAACTCTGCTGAGGATGGATACCTGCCCTTGTGTGACAGCAGTGGTTTAGATGAATGACCTCCCAGCTGAAAAAGCACTGGCATTGGCACTGAATTTCTACCAGGGTGCTGAAGGGTGGCACAGAGGTCAAGCAGGCTGCTGAGGGAGTTCTAAGTAGCAAGAGCTATCCCAGCACCACTGCTTGTTTTATCCAGGGGATGAGCCTGTTCTTGTACATCCCAGAAACTGCCTCTGAGTGTAAACAGAAGCATTCAAGCATATATATATATATATATAGATAGATAGATAGATAGATAGATAGATATAGATATATAGATATATATAGAGATAGATAGATAGATAGATAGATAGATAGATAGATAGATAGATAGAGATATCTACACATTAACAGCAAAACCCCCTTGTATTTACACAAAAAACAGTGCTACCATCTGGTTGCAATCCATCAATAAAATATATGCACATATTGCTTGCCTACAAGGTATAGACATGGACACTCACAGACAAATTCAGCCCTGTGGGCAAATAAAAACTTATTCTGTGTTGACTTTAATGAGGTTGGACACATTCGCTTAGAGACATCTTGGCTTGTTAAGGGCCACAAGAAGACTGAAAATTGCAGGGGAAAAGTGGGAGATAGGTGGGGATCCTGCTGATCTTAAGGTACTGTATGTGTTGAGTGTTCAGACACACACAGGTCAATAACAAAGCACGAGAGCTAAGATTATGGGCTGCAAGAGCAGTGACTTCTGCCTAAGAAGGCAAACGAATTTAAAGAGAAAAAGAAATAATCTGGGTCTTTTCCTCAGTCTACAGCCAGGTGTGCTGGAGCTGCATTTAACACAACGACACTAGTGTGAGTTTAGTCAGAACAGCAAAAAGCATCCTGTACTCCTCTGTAAATTCCGGAATTTCCACACGAGGGAGCTTCCTGCCCACGAAGCTCACAGGGAGCTTCCTCCTGGGAAAGGTGGCAGCTGATTGCACTGCTACGAGTCACAGCGAGAGCCAGAAGTGAAAGTGTTAACAGATAATGATGATTGTCAGAGCTTGTTAACCACAATTATTTTCAAGACATATGTAAATCTGTATAAATACCTAAGTGTGGTATATAATCTAAAACATACTGTTTAAATCTATAAGCATTCCTGAGTTAATTTCACTATGGGAACGTTAGTTGCAACTTCCTGACTTCACTGTGTTTGAATTCATATCCATGAACATTAATTTAAAATTAGTCTAAATATTTGTTGAGCATTAATCACCTGATAAATTTAGCTCTTTTTCATTTTTATGAATTATTCATTATCTCCTCTCTTTCCGTTGATGTGTTGGTTGTTTGCAAGAATTGAATTACTGGTTGACATTAAAAAAAAAACAAAAAAAAACTAGCATTTCTAGTGATTTGTAAAATACTCCCCTTAGAAACTTGACTGGTGACTATAAGAGCAATTGGGTTTGCCACCAACATTTTGTGGTTTGCTTCTTGAAGGGAGTTTTTGAGAGGCATATGCAAGTTCGTACGGAAATATTTTGCAACAATAGCAAAAAGATCTGTTTATGTTTTGCATACATATCATTCCTACAAAGGCAGTTTGTATTAGCAAAAGGCTGTTGGTGGAAATGTTTGGAAACAATACAATGAGGTGTGGCTGCAGGAATGAGCAGCTATGTAAAACTGCTGAACTGCAAAAGGCTTCTTTTGCACAGTCATCATAGGAAATACTTGAGCTTGCCAATGGAAAAGAATAATTCTGTTCTAGGATGGCCTCAGGCAAGTCTGAATGAAAAATTATCAGCCAACAGACATTACAAAGAGGAACAAACCTTTTAAGGAAAGCTTTGAGTAGATGGCAGCAAGGATCCTTAACACTGCCTGGAACAAAGAGAAGTGATTTGTGAGCCTCTAGCACACAGAGGACCACCACTCAAACTTTATCTATGGCCTGCCTTCCATGGAAATCGTGGAAGACCAGATTTTCAGAACAGACCTACATTCTCAAATCTAGGGCTGGAAGCCTAATTCCTGGCTGCCAGTCATTAAAAAAACCTTTGTCAGAAAATTAATTTACTAGCAACATAACTTCCCTTCTTCCAACGCACTCAAACAGATACCATCTTGAACCTTCCCATTGGGTATGTCTTTATATTTGTTACTTTCAAATCAGTTTGCTACTATTAATTAAATAACAAATCAGAAAATTACTTCTAAAATTATAAAAAATCAGAACTCCCAGTACACACCCTCATGTGGTTAGTAACTGGTACCAGCACTTGCAAAACATCAAAGGCTTCTCTAAATATAGACTTTCATCAGTGATGTTGCAAGCCTTCATCTAATCTTTCATGATTTCCCATGCAGGAACATCAAAAGAGAAAGAAGAGAATAGCACTGTTCCAAAGCAACAGTGCTCTGTGTGAAAAGTATGTATTTAGCTACAGCACATATAAAATGTAAATGGGAAATTATTATTTACATGAGATGTATTTTAATAAACATCATCATTAGCTCCCTGTCTTTTCCTATAAGGAATAAGGATCTTTGCAGTTCAAAATCACGTCCAAAGCTCAAGCGATTTCTGGAAAAAAATGAAAAAGAATTAGAAATGTATAGGCCTTCAAAGCAAGAAGATCAATTTATGTTTCATTTTTACCTACTGAAACACATTCTGCATATTTCATTGTTTCTGTCATCTTGTTATAATCCATCCAAAGAGTTTTCAAAGAACATTAAGTCCTACAAATAAACAAACAGTGAATTAGATATGGAAGGCACAAAAATGCAACAACTACTATCAAGAGCCTTACTTGTAGGCTTCTCTTACACAAAACAATTATATTAGTCAATCCCTTTTTATCACTGCCTGAGAAACAGGAATTTTGGAAGGGACAATCAGAAAACCTTAACTGTTGTTTCTATCCTACTAAAAGCAGAATTTCTGAATTGTTGAAATTTTAAAGCAAACACTTCTCAATGAATAATTTGCATAGTATTGTAATTTTGGTTCATAGTCTGATGTAAGTACCACAGATGATTTTGAAACCATTTCATGGTAACACAATTATGTTAGCAAAAGAGCTACACAGCAAGTATCAATTTCTCATTCTAGAAAACATGTATCTTAACTTCATCTTTACCCCCAGCACTATTCTCCTTCTCATATAATTCTTATGGTTATCTTCAAGAGAGAATTTTTGTAGAAATTTTCAAATGACCTGAAGGTCTTACAAACAACACTCGAAAGAATTATTGAATTAGTTTGAAATTACCTTTTTTTTTTTTTGTTCATACTCTTGTTCTAACACAATAAGGGGTTTGGGGGAGTTTGGTAGGTTTGAATATTGAGATTTGATTCTGCCATATAAAATATTGAACTGCATGTGTAGTACTATTTAAACAGTTTAATAAACAAAAACTTAAGAACTTTTTAAAAAAAAGAAAAAGCAGAGATAAAACCTGAAAGGTTTTAGTTAATCTTTTAGGTATGGGGTTTGGTTTTCCAATGCACTTTCACTTTTGTAGTTCTCAGCTGTCAGCAAGGGCCCCTTTGGCCCCAGTCTACACATCTCTGTGGGTCTGCCTCTCCACCCTGCACACTTACAATGAGGAAACAAGCACCAATCATTACTGCCTTGATCCTCACGTCAAGATCTACAGGGACCTGGATCCCAAAGTTAGCAGTGTTGGTAAAGACGTTGTTGACAAATCCGGACCAATACTTGGAAATTTTGCCAATTGTTGTCATCTCATTGAGAGCTTTTACCTGCACAAAGAAAAAACCAGGAACAGACACAAATGTAAACAAATCATGGGCACACTGATGACATCTCCACAAAATTAATGACTGTGTCCTGACATGCAGAGTATGCTATAGTTGTCAGGTTCTCTTTTTATTCTTATTGCTGTGATGTTCTATTAGTGTCAAATTTCCCTTTACGAGTGGCACAAAAGAAAGGGTCTCAAGTTTGGAAACATCAGCATCTTTAGAGCTGAAGAAAAGTGGGAGAAAACAATCTTGAAAGTTTATTCCAGCTTTGCCTTTCTTTCACAAGTTTTGGGGTTTTTTCCTCTCTCATGCTTTTTATATTCTCCTAGCCCACTGCTGTGGGCCACTGTCCCTCAGGGGACATAATAATGCAACCATCTGCATGTTTCTCACAGTACACTGAAATTTCAGACAATACCCATTGAAGTCTTCTGATTGGGCTAATGAGTTGATAAGCTGATAAAACCAAAAATTCCTTTATGATTCTTAACTAAGGCAAAGCACTTTGTTTGCATCAGAAAACTCTGTTCAGGGTTTCTTCAAGTATCTCCCATTCTCACTCTCTGAGCAATTTATTCAAAGTTGTAAAACTTTTAAATCATTAACACTTGTACAAAACATACCTCAAAGTCAACATCTTCAAAACAGCCACAGGTTGCACATGGGCCAATTATTTTTAGCACATCTTCTTTACTTTCATTCTGTATAGTAAACTTTGGCAGAAAAGGGTCCCAGTTCTGTACAACATACCCAGCTATTGTACCTGGTGGGGACTGAACTTCTAACTAGTGAATAAAAGAAAACAACAATAAAAAATGGGTTTAGCTGATTTTATATTAATATATTTTTCCATGACAGCATATTGTTTATATAATGACAAAATATTTATCTACTGAATATAGTAACAGATCATTTTACCAAATGTGGAACTGGATATTGCAGAACTGCCTAATGGTGTTGTTAAATATAGTAGACAAGGTGAAGCTCAAAAGCTGCACCAGATGCCAAGATCTTACATACAATAAAAGATTTTATAAAAGCTATAAACAGGGGAAAAAAATGTTATTGTATTCAGTGAGTATCCTACAAGCTCTTTTTAAGTAGCTGTACTACCAAAGGACCTTTTCTTTAAAAATCCTGACATGAATAAGTGCTAAGGGGGTAAGTGGTTGAGCCAGCCTCTAAAACATTTTCATCACAAAAGAAAGATGTCTGAATAAAGGAGAGTCAAAAAATATGGAGAAAAAATCTGATGCTCTACAAGATCTGCATTTTTCACTCCAAGCAGCTTACTTCCATGTTCTGCAATTTCCCAGACGTATGTGGCCCTGAGGAGGCAGTTCCATGGAGTGAAGGCTCTGCCTCCTCAGAGAGCTGCTTCCAAGTGGTCCTACAAACCCCAGTGATCTCCAAAGAGTTTCCATCCTTCACCCTCCTGCAGTAAGTGGGTGATCTCTGCCTGTGTCAGGGCAAGCAGTGTTTTGAGGTATCACTTGACTGGAGAGACATCTCAGACACCAAAGCTTTGTGTGAAATGTCAGCAAAGCCAGATGCCATGGAAGTGAGGAGGCACACTGGGAACAGAACTCGTTTATCAACACTTGTATCTGTCCAAAGGCCTCCCTGCAGTCCCTGAGCTGGGGAGGAGGGCTGTGAAATCCTGAATCCCTCCTTGCCTCCCTCGAGGACCTGCACAGCAAGATGCTGGGCCAAAGGGCATTTGGGATTCCCTCACCTCCTGCAGGAAGCAGGGGAAGCAGCAGCTGTTGCACCTCAAGGGTCTGATGACGCGGATCACCTCCCGGCCCGCGTTATCCGCAATCCTGATGGTGAAAGATCTGATGGGTGAGCACAGCTTGCGGTCAAAGCAGCCATTCTCTTCCACTGCAAAGTAAACTCTTTGTCCCAAGTGGTTTTTTATCTCATATTTGCTGGAGGTCTCTGTGCCAAGTATGGCTAAGAAAGCAAAACAAGTAGAATGTTAACTTACATAATGTTTGTTATTATCTTAGTGTGTGTATATATATATATGAGCATTTATTCTAAAAGTTTATGACAAAAGTTGTTTCAAAAATTGTGTTGAAGTAGCAGCACAAAGAAAATATACAAGTATATGGAAATAATAGTGCCAGTTCTGTATTTTGAAGGCATTAATTCAGACTTTGATTTGCTGTACACTAAAGCACATATCACAAAAGAGAATCCAGATTCTAAGTTTTGGGTTGGGCTTTTTCTGGCTTTATCATCAGTGAAAAGTAATATCCTGAGACTGTCTCATTTAAGTGACAAAGTTTTCACCCAGCATGTCATGTAAGAATCAGGCCAAAACCATTCTGAATGGGAGAAATACATTTTACAGTGTTTTACTGGCAGAACTTAATACTTGTTCAGTACTTTGAAATTCTGAGAAACTGAGTAATTAGAAAATGTTTTGATTCATTTTATGTTTTCTCACCTTCCTTTCTCTATTTTCTTTGTTTTTTCATAGTATGTTAGTTATTGCTAAAGGCAATAAACTTTTTTCCATGGATTGGAAAGATGGTTAAACTTTAATAACACTGGGAGGGAGGTGTCTGAGGGAGAGAACTTAGGACTGTTGTAGAGATTACTCACCCCTCAGTGGTTTGCTGCAGAACAGGCAAACAATAAAGTGAGCCTCCCCCACACTATCACTGCATAACAGCCTGACACAAGGGCAGCAGGAGGGTTCACAGTGACTTCAGGGGGCTGGGGGCAAGACTTGGATGCCTTTTGGAGGCACCCATGTACCAGGACTGTTAAAGGGTGACAAGGATTGCACCATACCTTCCAGAAGCTCCACTTGCTGATGAATAATTATCTGGTCCAGCTGTTATAAAAGAATAAACAAGATGGTGGGTCTTGGATAGGTCTGGGGCTGACAGTGGTCATGTGACTATTTTTATTGCTATTGCTCATCTCCCTGTTGCTGAGATTTCTCTCCTTCCAAAAATGCACAGACTGGGTGCCTGAAGGATATCTCAAGTCACACTTCGGACTTCTCTCCGAAATTATGGCTGAGGAATGTGACATTAGGTGCTGTGGCCATGTAATTCATCCACATGTTTGAAGAAAAATAATCTTCACTGAAGGAATAAGGAAGACAACAGCAAGAGAAAGCTGTGTGTGAGAAGCAGAATCCCCTTCTTGGTCCTGTTGCTCCTCTTTGGCAGAGGGGAAGACCTTACCCCAAATGCAAGGTTGGTGCTGGGCACCATGGCAGTGCAGGAGTGAGCCTGGGATCAAGCACAAAATGTGCAGTGGCCACACCCCAAAGGGCCCTGCTGGAGCAGCCCAGCAAGAGAGTCAGGGGATGCCAACGATGGCACACACCAGCTTTAACACTCTGATCTCAGGAATGCAAGCCCTGCACCCTAAATCTGGCAAATGGCCATGCCAGGGTACTGGAATGAGCAAAACAGTGAAACACTCAGCTGGTTGAAAATGTCTTCCCCCACGAGCTGGTTACAAATGCAGGAGAAAAACTGCTTGCCATGATACCCAGCTTTGCTGTGCTTATTGTCCCTCCAACATTATTCTTTCTTGGAGAACAGTTATTAGCATTATAAAACCAGCAAGACTTAATTTCAGTCTACCTTTCAGTTTTATGTGACTTTTTATGCCTGTTTTATGTGACAGTTTTAGGCTTTACCAATCTCTTTTCCATAAATTCCTGATGGGCAAATGCTTGGCACAGGGTTTTGCCATTACTCACAGCTGCAGACACAAAGCACACAGCGACCTTCTGAGACCAGCATGTCACAGTTCTCCAGTGCCTGGATATTTTAAAATTGATAAATCTTGCCTGGTACTATTCAAACTGTTGCAGCCATTTGTCACTTCTAGTCAGCTCCTGCAGCTAGTTCAGGCTGCAAAGAAAAGCTGGTAAAAAAAGGAACTTCTTTATCCCTTTTATTAATCTCTGAAATGTGCATGCCAGTAATTGAAATAATAAAAAATATTTAGACATTAAAATATTCTCCCAAGAATCTTTGCTGTTTGTTGTTTGGCTCTCATGAGAGAGCTCTTGAAGCTCTGCTGATGGAAAGAGAATAAACAAGTTAAAGATGGTAGAGTTATTTTAATATTTTAGTATTTATTTTAGTATTTATTTTAATATGGATTTTTTTGCCCCATGTAGATGTTTACAGGAAAAAGAAAATTAATGAGCCTGAATTGTTAAAAGCTTTGAGTGATTTCGGTCTGTGTATTGGTTTGCTGTGCACAATGTATAAACTATGTTGAGATAACACAGCAGTACCACTTGTTATCCTTGTTTTGCCTTTCAGTGGTTTCTGCAGGGGAGAATTATGATGCCTTTTTATTAGGGCACTTGTGGATTGAGGGACTTCTGCACTTGCATTTGAAAGCACCCAAAGCCCTTTGGCTTAGCAAGGGTCTCATCCCCTTGAGCTCAGATATGTTAAAATTCCTTATACATGGATAATTCTTAGTATTCAGTTAGTTCTGTGGGCATTGAATTTACATCTGGTCAGTCTAGCCAAGTCTAAATGAAGCAGGTTTTTATAAAAGTAGTTAAACCTAAGCAGTGGCACAACATGCAGTTCAAGTATTCAGAAAATTCTTCTCCAAGGTTTCACCTGTCCATTCCCGCTGTGGGAAAAGGTTAATACAATTTTTGTTTTGGACATTGAACTACTCTTTGAGCTATGGCTGTAAACTGGAAGATAGTAATGAGGTCTAGGTAACTTTTTTTTTGAAGGAAGTTATTTCAACAGTGATAGTCATAGAAAGCTGATGTGTTTGCTGAGGCAGAACCATTTTTTGCCCTGCTCTGGTGGCACCTCAAACAGCTGATTGGAATTGTTCCTTCACCTGAACTCACTCTGGGTGTAGATCTGCAGAGTGAAATGTTGCTGGCTGGCCTTTACCTACAGGACACACATTTTCCTTTCCTCTCATCCAATTCTTGGGTTGCTATTTAGAGTAAGATTGTAGGGATCTCTCTGAGACTGACTAAATTTGTATCCTTGTATCAGAGCCAAACATGTCATGGTCTTACTGAGAAATACATTCAGCTTTCTCAAATCTATCCAGCTATCTTTCCCACTCCTGCTGGAGAATGTAATATCTGTTCATTATTCTGTATTTATTCACAACCACTCTCTTTCTTCCAGTAATGCAATTCTATAAATTAAACATGTCTCCTTCCAACAGTTTGTTTACTCTCCTAGGCACTCAGTATGGTTCCCTCTCCGATAGTGTTGTTTTTAGTCTGCAGATACAACAGATGGAGTCTTGTTTTAAAGGAGGTTCTCTATTCTCCATGCACTTCGAGCAGCACCTCTCCATGCCTGTTTCAGTTTGGACCCACCTTTCCCCAATGCACACAGCACCAGAATGACACAGAGTCTTCTAGAAGTCTTCCCAGTGGCATAAATAACTCCAAGTTCTGCTAGAAACATCTTCATTCCAACATTTAATTATGTGAAAATCTCTTAGTTCATGAAGATAAATCCCAGGGGATTACCCTAGCAGCTGTGAATCCCTCATGCATTCTGCAGGCAGCCCTCTCCCTGCTGGTGGGACCTTCTTTATGTTCCCATCTATCCTGAATGAGCCCCTTTCATTAGCCACACAGCCAGTATGGCTTCAGCATCACACATTAAAATGTTTTGCAATGCATGGAAACTCAAGCTGTGGGTACATGACAACAATCAGCACTGTACACATGCTTCCCACTTTTCAGACTGCAGAGAAAATTGAGAATAATTAGCAAAGGCTGCAGCACAGGCCAAGAATAAACATGAATTAGGTCTTCAGTTCCAGCTGTAGCTCTGAGAGTGACCTGCTCTTTTGTCTCAATGTCAGATGCAAAGCTTCTATAAAATGGAGTGATAGTATTTGCTTGCCTACATTGCCTGGATAAATCTGAGGTGTAATTCGTGTTCATACAGGAGCCTGAATATGTAACCTGCCAAGTACTTACTATCACAATCACTTTTAGACTAAAAAACGTAGCTTCCACGCTCTGTAAGCAAATGCTCATGTAATTGACAACACATATCATTTTGTGCTCAGGCATCTTGAAATGAAAGTCATCGCTCCACACGAGAGACTGCCTCTGAAGAGTCTCCCCATTTCATTAGCTATCTGGGTAACTTAGCTCCTGATATAAAATACATTCAATTTCTGCTTCTATATAAAACTAGCAGAAATATGTGCCTAAAACACACATCTGGAGTGAAGTAAACATTTCCCAGCACCACCAAAATACAAACATAGCAGAAATACATCAGAATCATAATCTGTCTATGCTGGGGGCCTGATTCTGTCCCTGCCCATTCCAGGCAGTGACACCTTACTCAGCATGTAAGAGTGGCACAATCCAGCCACAAGCAAAATGCAAACCTCAGTCAGTGTCAAAGCAACAGCAGGGAGTGACTCTCCTGGGAAAAAGGTTCAGGGAAAGATGAAACTTCTGGAACAGAGCTGCAGACTATCACTGCTCTGAGCTCCAGGAGCTGAGAGGTTTCACAGTGCAAAAGGGACAGCCACAGGTTTAGCAGTAGGATGGAGAAGACTTAAGCATTCATTTTTCTTCCCCACCTATGGCCTACTTCTCTGCCTCCATTTTAAAGCATTTTCCTCTCTCAGGCATTAGTACTTTCTTTCCCAGAGTTAATACAAATTTGTAGCCACTCAGACCTAAGTTCATCTAATTTCTATAAAATGAATGGCAGCAATGAATAAAAAGCTTTTTCTCCTATGTTCCTTATTCCATAGTAATATCAATCAACAATCTCAACCTACCCCTCCCCCAAGGGGAAAAACCCAAACAACCCCATTCTCCAGGGTATCAAAGCAACATAAAAGTAAAACATAACAATTCTAACATTCAGAAAGATTCAGTACCTGGTTCAGGTACTCCAGACCAGGTGGCAAAGTATGCATGTATGATGCTTGCTTCCAGATACTTGTTGGTTCAACAGGCATATTCTGGTCAGAAGAACCAGGGAGGTAATCCTTAAAGATTGGGTTGGTTTGTCCCTGAGATTCTGCAGAAACAAAAAATAAAAATATTGAAAGCAAACAATAAATAAAAAAAAAAAAAATAACAAGGAGAAAACCCAGAAATATCAGGACCAAGGAGCAGCTAGCTTCTTGGATCAAAGCTGGAACAATAGCATCATTCTGTATGTGACTGTATCAGTACTTCAGGTCAGGAGTGAGGACCCAAAAGGTCCTGATGTTCCCACATATTGAGCACTCTGATTATAAAGCTCTCTTAGAATATGCAAAGAGGAATCACTGCCCAGAAGAATCACTGCAAGTAAAGTTAAATCAGGAGATGTGGTCTTGGAGGGCACCTGATCTGCTCTGACAGCTGGTGAGCACAGAGCCTGTGTGGCAAGGCTGGAGCTGTCCTGGACTCACACACACACAGGGTGGTCAGAAGCCCCTCTGCACACTTTGCCCAGCCCTGCTCCCTCTGAGCTGCCCTGTGTGCCAGTGCACCCTGAGCTGCTGAGAGCTGGCTCCTAGCAAGATGCTTTCCGGTATCCTGAGGAGCCCATAATTCCTCTTAATTAGAGATAACCTTTCCAGGGATCTCAGATTCCCCAAGCTGGATATTACAACCCTGATATCAAAGTCTACACAGCCTCTAATATTCATTATTATCTTAATGATGCCATTATGCTGTGTTCACTGGTTTGCTATCACAAAGAAGTTTGCTGTCACAAAGGGCAAGTGATGGTGACCTTGGCCAGTGCTGTGAAGGCAATGAGAGCATTTACTGCCACAGGCACCTGTCCATCCACACTCCTCCACAGGCACAAGCACTATCTCCCACAGCACAGTGGCCACCTTAACCACTGGATTTCCAAAAAACTGCTGCTGTTTTTTCCAGGTATGTTGCTCCTTGACCTTCAGCAACACTGGTTCTGCAGGAACCAGGTGGAGCACACTGAAGCTCTCCCCATATAAATGGCAAATTCTTGTACTGAGCTGAGCCCCTGTGATTTGGTAGGAAAGCAGTCCCCAAACTGATCATTTTTATCTTGTGTGTGACAATAATTAGACACAATGGGGTCTGAGGTCCAGAAGAAATGTTGGCTATAAGTCTGAATCTCTCTTTTGCTGTTGTGGGTTTAAATGAGATCCTTTAGTATTATTTAAACTCACTTTGAAAGATTCATCATTCAATAATATTTTGATCTTAATTTGTCTTTGCAGCCACTGCTTTCTTTCAAAGTCTGAGACCACAGGAAGAAGTAACCCCTTTGAATTTGTTGCTGGCTTTTAAAAATGTATAACTGAGTAATAAATATTTTATATGCTCTTCTGCATCATTTTACCTCACAGGGTTCTGTTACTGCCGTAACTCTTGTTGTTACATGAAATGCCATGAAGTAGCCCAGTGTTAGTGTTATTCTTGAATAATAAAGAGAAAAAAAGACAACAAATTGCAGTTCTACCTATCAAATTTTAAGCTATACAAAAATCAAACAGTAAATACATTAAATATTAACAACAATTTGAGCTAGTCTGACACTTTGTCTATTTTTTGTATGATTCCCATTTCATTACTAGTATGGAAAATCTTAAAAGTTACCGTATGATACAGTGAGCATTCTGTACAATTCTACAATAATTTGTAGAGTTGCACGTTCCTAAAAGAGGTGTATTGTTAAGTTTCTTCACACTAAAAAGCATATTCCACACCATTACTATTTAACTGTTTCTCCTAACTGATATACATCAGAAATATGCAAAAACAGATTTCTCTCATATGGAGAGAAAAAAGTAAACATTTTTTTTTTTTAAATACCCTATATTGCAAGAGTACGAAACTGCTGTAAAACCTGTTTACTCCTGTGTACCTTTTAGTGCTCTAATGCAGAATGTTCTGAGTGCTTTGGGGGCAAGAAAGAGGTATAAACATTTGGCAAAACTAGACAGACATTGCTGAAACTCCCTAGCAATATGTGCCTCTGCATATGCCAACAGAAAGACCTCCATGGAGTTGCCCTCATGTTAAGAGAAATAGATATTTGTATCCTTCTGCTTAGTCTAAGGATTTGAAAACCTGGAGAAAATGAATTGAGAAGGCTGAATAGATCAGATGCTGCATGCTCCATAGCCCTGAGCACTCAACCAGCTACTGTTAAAGTCAGTATGTGACAAAGATGCACCCAGATAGGAGCAATTTGATTAAATTTAGTTATTCTTCAGTTGTTATTCTTCATGTGGGGTTACCAGGTCTCTGGCCAGTTTGGAATATGAAAAGCATTTGCTGATGTAGTATTTTCAAAGTGAAATAAGGAAGTGTACAAAAATAGTGGTACCTTTGGCTCAGTACTCACCCTTCCCAGGGTTCTGTACCAACTGGTTTAAACACAAAGACAGCAACACTAAATTTTCTGACTGAATGCAAAGGCTAACATTTTAAAACGTATTTTATTCAAATAACATCCTAGTATAGATTTTAGTCTCCTTAGGAGCCTCTTGGATGCCGAAGAATTAAAGGAAGACGAAACAAATGTGCTTTGACTGATGTGGTTTTAGCCTGAAACACTCATTTAATCAGCCTGCTCATTGCTGGAAACGCAAAAGACTGTAGTTTTCTGTAAACACGATCTAAAAATACAGCCTATAGATGCACTTACCTTGGGAGGCCATGAAGCTTCCTGAGTTACTTCTTCAAAGGAAGCCGGGTTAAAAGAAAAGGCTTTTCTTGTTGCAGCAAATAAAAAAAGGCGCACAGCATGCACAAAACTTCAGAAGGCGTCTGTGCGCTCGCTGTCAGCTCGCAGAGCACGGGAGGAGCGGCGCCGTCCCCACGGTGCAGAGCACAGAGCTGGCCCCGGGGACACAGGCTGGGGGAGCCGGGAACACCGATCCGTGCAAGGCGTGTGCATCCACGGAAACAGGGAAAAGAGTTTAGCAAGCGTGGAGAGACAAAGCTGCAGTGTAACCACTGGCTAAATGAACACATCAGACCTAAAACCCTGCTTTATAATGTCTGTGTTTATTCTGAGAGTACAAAGATTCTATGTTTTTAGTTCAGTGTTTGTCTCCACTTTTTCAGACTATCCAGTGAAGACAGAGGAGCTAATGAAGTTGTGGATGGCCTGTCCCTAGAAGTGTTTAAGGCTGGATGGAGCTCTGAGCCCCCTGGTCTAGGGAAAGGTGTGCCAGTCCAAGTCAGGGGGTTTGGAACTAGATTGTTTTTAAGGTCCCTTCCAACCCAGGCCATTCTATGATTTCCCTACAGCTGAGCCCAGTCAACATTTTGCATGCACAAAGCAGGAAAAGCTGCCTTGGATTTCCCACTGTATTCCATCCATGTAACATCAGCCAGAGGATGTCCTCCAAGGGATGCCATGCCTACACCAAATCCAAGAAAATCATCCTGTGCATTCCCCCACCACCATGCCCCCAACACTCACATTCACGTTAGGGTTCTCTGATCCCTGTGATTTGGAGAACTGAAACAGTCTGGCAATACTTTGTCCTAGAAAAGCATGGCCGAAAACTCATGACATATATGAATGTAATTATCCCCATTGCACTGGGAGGAAAAGACAAGGAGAAGAAAAGAGCATAACCTTGACTTACCAGCTCATATTCCTGCCTTGAGTGCCCAAGTTGCTGTGGAAATCATCAGGCAGATGTGGTCTGCAGGCTGCTGTGATGCCTAGCTGCAAAATGGCAGAGCCTATGCACAGGGCCCAGCAGAGCAGAGGGAGGTGCTGGGGACCATTTTCTGTCCTCTTTGCTACTGCAAATTCCACTGGTTTGAATCTGTCTGAAGTATGGTTGAGCAGATTAAATTCCAGAGTTTACAGCTCAGGAAGATGCTGATGAGGTTTCTCTGAAAGAAGAATACAGAAAACCCATCCCAAAAAACTCCCAAATTATATGGAAGCTGATTTTTATAGACTATAGTAGCAAATGCAAGAGCCTCAGATCTACTAATGGATTTGGCCATGTGAAATTTCCCAGGAGTTTATTATTGCCTGCTTAAGAACTCCCTGGATGCAGGTGCAAGCACAGGCAAGCCCAGGAGCCAGACCCTGCTGTGCTCAACCTGGAAACAACCAGAGAATTGACAGAGACAAAAAATTCTGGTGACTGAAAAATGGGTACTAAATAAATCCTTCTGGATTAAGAGGAAGTTTGATATAACTGGAAATAAAAATTAAGAATGATCAAAAGTTTTTGCTTTCTGTTTCTCTGTCAAGGATGGGCTTCTTTGGAGCAGAGGCTCTAATCCAGAGAGCAGACACAAAGCCTGAAAAAAGAGGAAAAAGTATAGGGAAAGCTCTGGATAAATACAGTAAACCTATCTTTAAAAGTGATAGATGAAAATTCAAATGAGATGGCACTCATTTACCTCTAAAAATGAATACTTATCTTACCTCCCAGAAAATTCCAGGGGAAAAAAAAGTCCCAGTAATTCTGTCAATGCATAAAACAATCATAATAAGAGAAGTGCAAACAGACAAAACACACTAACAAATATATGCTGAAAGAAGAGGTTTCAAACATTTGGAAAGCATTTTTCTGAGAAGTCCAAGTAATTTATTTGACTCAGAGGAGGACAGTGACAGCTCATGCTGCACTTTACCTGCAGCAGGGGCCAGCCCCTGTCCCTTCCGTGGCCATGCTGGGACAGACCAGCCTGACCATACTGGGACAGGCCAACCTGGCTGTGTTGGGACAGGTCATGCAGGGACAGGCCAGCCTGGCCATGCTGGGACAGGCTGTGCTGGGACAGGACAACCTGACCATGCTGGGACAGGCTGTGCTGGGACAGGCTGTGCTGGGACAGGCTGTGCTGGGACAAGCTGTGATGGGACAGGCTGTGATGGGACAGGCTGTGATGGGACAGGTTGTGCTGGGACAGGCTGTGCTGGGGCAGCCCAGCCTGGCCGTGCTGGCAGCTGCTGTTGCTGCACTGCACAGCCTCTGCCCAAGAGCTGCCCTGGCAGCATGGGCAAGCTCCCCTCCCTGCAGGAGCCAGGTTTCATTTTCCTGGTGCTCATGAAATAAACATTTTCCTGAAATAGTGATGCCCCAAAAGAGCTAATTTTTCTGACATTATTTGCAAATTTGCAATAAATAGGTAACAGAAAGAAAAACAGCTTGGCTTTAAGTACATTTTGTGGATTTGTGTTTTTTTCCACATATTTCCGCATCTTTTACAATGTTCCATTTTACCCCATTTCTATTGTTTTATTCCAAAGCAATAATTTTAGTAGATTATTATGAGTAGATTTCTGAAGGATTTACAAACAATAGTCTTGCACTGGCGTAAGTCCTTACAAGTAAAACCACATATTTAGTAATTTTTTTAATCTGAATTTTTGGTATGCTTATTTTTTTTAATGAATACTCATATATTGGTCCAAATAGGCTGTTGCCATGATTAAAAGCATTCTCACTAAGACATCAGGTACAGAAGACTTGACCGTATTTACTCAGGCACAAAGACAACCATTCTTTGGTGCCCTTTAGATATGCATAGGAGGACACTCCAGAAATGAGGACAAACATTTGAAGAATTGTGTAATGCTACTTCTAACCATATTTTAGGGCCTTCAAGAAGCAGAGCAGCAGCACCCAAAGGAGAATTTCACCAAGACACCCAGTGGGCTGCCTCTGCCCCTTGAAGAAGGTCCAGGGGAGGGATATCACTGACTCTACCAGTCAGAGTCTCAGCACTAAAATAGAGTACACTGCCTTCCTCTGCATGAATATATGCTGGGCATCTAAAACACATTCACAGCTATTTAAAAACTTTTTAAAAATTGAGTCTGCATACATATATTCCTATTACTTCTAAAATATTCTTACTCCATCCCATGCTGTAAAGCTGATAAAAATTGATCAAATAGTCCTTAGAATCCTTAGAAGGCACAAGTTAGCAAGGATCCATCAAAATCAATGAGCCTATCCAGATTAGGGCAAGCAGTGCTTGGCCAGAGGAGTTTATACTTCTAAGACCTTCCTTTTTTCCTTAAAGAAAAATTGCATCTTTTCTATAACTACCACTTCCACAAAGGCCCACAGACCCATCCCTGCTGAGCTGATGTACAGGCACCACTGCAGTTAATGGTTATTACATAAATTACTGCAGCCTGTAGGAAACATATGCATGGACTAAGACACCCTTGCCCTCAGCACAGAAACAGAACACAGATTTTCCTCCAGAAAGCATGTACTAATAGTCAACCAGGTTGATCAAGAGAGAAAAAATGTCTTATGGCTCATCATAGGTACCTTTTCTCAGGAGCCTAATCACTCTTCCATTTCCTACAGGCACCCCAGCAGGAGGATGGCAATGGTTTCACAAAAAACACCTTCACAAGAGAAAAACAGGAGACAGTAACAAATTTCAAAGTATTAGGAAAAGCTGTTTGATTTCTCATCCTGCTCCCTGCTGTTCAGCAAACTGCTCTGTGAACCTGGTGTGAGGTGTCCTTGTACTCAGCAGGAGAAGATGGCATTCCCTTAGCCCACTGTACCACTTTGGACTCCTCCAGGTAAGAAGAAACTGCCTCTCCTCTTGTCCCCACAATCTCCACAAGTTCAGGCAGAGAGCTCAGGCCCTTCTCACCTGCCCTTCCTGAGCCCCAGGCAGCCAGCGCACAGCACACAGGCATCAGGAAACGCATCTGAGCATCACCAGGCAAAGCCTGAGCTTCCCTGCTGCTAAGAGGGGTCATCACAAATCACTGTTTGCATTCCAGATTTCCTTTCCTTGAAATAGCAATTGTGACCAGCATTAAAATGCACTGTTATTGCCATTTTTTAAAATAGGAAATATTACAGCCTTCTTTCTTCCTTTTTCTTGTTTTCCCTTTAGCACAGGGAGAAATGCTGAGCATGATCATAACTATCAGACTGTGACCCTGTACAAGTACAAGCCCCAAGCTACATTATTTCACCCAATATTGTTTTCTGCACTGGGAAAAAAAAAAAAAAAAAAAAAAAAAAAAAAAAATATTTTCTTAAATCAGCCAGCACCTAATAGGGTTCTCACCTTGAACTTTTGTTTGTGTGGCGTCTTGCTTCAGCTGGTGGTTCCAGGAGCTCCTCCCCTGCAAGGACGTCTGCAATCACGCTGGAATTCCGCAGGCAGGTCCCGGTGCCGGCAGCGCACGGAGCGCGCACGCTGCGGAGCTGCCTCCGGAGGTAGCACTGCCAGGTGACTGCTACACAAGCTGTCGTGCAGCAATTAACAGCAAAACGCAATCTTTAAAATAACACCTCTGCAGCAGCCTGATCTTTATTTTGCACTGAACTCCACTGGGATAAATGGGATCAAAATAACAATCTTAAAGTGACTGTGCAAGGAACTTATCAAGCATTTGTGTTTAGAGATGGCACATGGTACTGAGTACCTATCAGAATGTTTTATTGCTACCTCCAGCAAGGACTGATGTACATCAGAAACTAAATATAGATGTGAGCAAGATACAATAATCCACAGGAAATTCATAAAGCAACTTCCATACCAAAACCTGACACAGGAAAAAAGATGGCTTTGACATGGGGTTTGTCTGTTTGGGGGGTTTAGGGGTACAGGTGTGTTTGGGTTTTGATTTTTGTATGGGGTTTTTTTGGAAGTAGATTTCTGTTGCACTGAGTTTTTTAATAATCTCTAAAATCTTGTTCTTATGACAATACAGCCTTCAAGGGGCTGTGGGCACTGCCACTAAGCTCATGCAGTTCCTGGTCTCCTACCAGTTCTGAAACAGCTGCACATAGCAATTAGTCCAAAAAACTGAATTAATCTCCAGACCCAAATGATTCAATTTTAATCAAATTAAGTAGGTTTTGGAATAAAAGTACAGGAACTGTAGCCATCAAGAGACATTTATGTAAGCAAACCATGTGATTTAAGCAAAAAATAAAGCCAGGAAGGAGCAGTGTAACAGACTTGAATATGTCTTGCACCAAACCCAGTATCAAAACTCACCACTGGTCATGAAGAAATTTTCAAACTGGTCTCTCACTTCTGAGTGATTTTGTTCTAAATAATGAACACTCTGAGGGAATCTTTTTACACCTATCCTGAAGATGAATCTATCCTGAGGATCTATTCTGCTCTAGATAAATATCCTTTAATATTAATTGGATTTGAGTAGGAAAAAGAATAACTTTTTCTGTGGCAAGAGCACACTGGAGGTACAGAGTTTACTTGCTTTGACTGTACATGGGAAACAAAGATATTTTAGGATATTTTTCTGCTTACTTTAGTAAACTGTCATTAATCTAGCTTGAGAAACTAAAATTAATTTCACCTGTTACTATTTTTATTTTTGCCTGAAACCATCTGCCAAGTTCAACTGAAATTTGCAAAACATCTCAGATTCTGTCTGCTGATTAAACACGGACTGAACAGTAACAGAACTGCATCTTGCCTGTCCTTACACGTAACCAATGCCTCTGAACACTTTATGGGCTGAAAACAGCAGACATTCTTCCTGGGGAAGAAGCTTTCACGGGACTTACCAAACTGCAACTACTCAGCAGTCCCTAAGAATTAAATTTAGTGTTTGTTGTCTCTAATTAAATTTTACACATTTAAACCTATGAAAAAAAAGGATAAAGTTCTCAGTATACACTGGTATGTTAATAAGATTATTTCTGTCTTCTAGCACATTGAATGACAGAAGTCTTGTATACAAGTTGCAATTAACACTCCTGATGATGATGGATAACTTCTTTGCTGGCCCTGAAAACTCATCAAGCAAATTAGAAGAATTGTGCTTTGCTGTAGAAGAAAAACTAGTACTTCTCTCACACTTAGCCCTCCTTTTCCCTTTCTCTTCTCTGAAACATCTAAATTGGAAGCAAGAGTACTGAAAAGCCAGAGCATCAGAAAACACTGAGGATATGTCAGGTGTTTTTCCTTCTGTAAAAATTACTTTTAAAATGAGGTTGGCACTAACTGTCACGTCAGCAGTGTGAGCTCCTGCCAAGGCAGGTCCAGGTGAGGTCTGGTCAGTCCAAGCTCTACCCAAGAGCAGAGCACAGCAGCAGCAAACCTGCGCAAAGAGGAGACACCCAGGGCTCACCATACTCAGGGGCTCTGGGCTTTGCTTCTGCTCTTGGATGGCTCTTCAGCCAAACACCATGGGCAGCTTTTGGGGCACTCCTGGAACACTGTTTGGTCCCACCAGCAGGAATCAGTCTGCACACTCCAGGATTGAGACAAAACTACTCTCAATCACAGAGAGTCAGGAGGACCAGGAGACTCCCCTAAAACACTCTTAAAGAACTTTATCACCAGCATGGACATGCCCAGTCCACCACAGGATCTGCTGTCAGATCCCTCCATCACAGACACTCCAGTTAAGGTGCAATATATTTTTAGCAGTCATTAAAATTCCTGCCCAATGGTTCAGATTTGCTAGTTCCATCTCTGGAAATATAAGCCAACATTACCATGTGACTCTTACCTGGCATGACTGTTTACAAGTTACACAGAGCAGCTCAGACCTGGTGATCCAAAGGTGAACAGTTTTGTGCTCCTTTAGAGCACATGAGGGGATCAGTCATGATCACATCAGGGGAACACTCACATGAAGGCCACATTCCAAGATTTATAGAAATCCAAGCTTTTCCAGGATTATTTGTTGATTTTCTCCACCTTTTCAGAAAGTCACCATTCAATATTCTGATTCTAAATTCAAACTAAATAAAACAATTTTTTTTTATTTTTGAGAGAAGGAAAAAAAGAGAAGCAGATAAGACAACCATAAGATTTAATGGCATAATGGCAACTATTAGGGCAGCAAAATTAATTTCAGTTTCCCTGAGGTATCTTATTTTAATTAACAAATCCGTGATCCTGCTCTATTAATTAGCATACTGAAAGAATAATAAGTTTTAGATGAGCTTAGTTCTGATAAAGCTTTTCATCCCCTAAAAAAATAATAAAAGGAATTAAGAATCTCAATCCAATTTGTTTTCTACATTTAGTATCAATGTTTAGAAATTCTACCCAATAGTACAGCGCAACTATTAGTGTTTTAATTTGAAAATGTTTTGGGTTTAAATTTAATGCATTTAAGACATTCTACCTACTGAAGGGGTGGCAGTGGCCCACTAGGAAAAGTAATCCTTGCAGGATTCCAGGTAATTTTGTTTTTCATATTATTTCCTACTGATAACCAATAGGGGAAATATGTGGAATTTATTACAATGGATTTATCTACTGTGGATTTTCCAGAAGAACTATACAGTAACAGTCATCCATTAGCATCCCAACTGGGTAAAATAAAATCCTAGGAACTTATCTGTGACACCAAGCTACACAGTAACTGTTTTGTGCCTCAGTTTCCCTGGACCATTCAGAGGTTACTGAGTAGCCACTTTACTACTGGTTCAATCACTCATTTTTATAGACATGTTCATGCATTAGTCTGCTTAAAGCAGATATGGAAACCTGATTATTTTTTCCCAGGTTTGTTTTATATTCCTTTCTTCCTGTATTACAGGAAAATTACTGGCAAAGAAAAAAAAAAAACAAACAAAAAAACAAAAAAAAAAAACAAAAAAAAAACCAAAAAACAAACCCACTAGTTTTTCCATTTGTTTTTTATCCCAAAAGCAACAAATCTGTACTTTTGATTCTTGCAAAGCACTTTGCAAACTTCCTGTTATATGAAGTATAAAAGAAGATGAAAATGTTAGCAAATCACCACAATGGCTTAGGTAAGCAAAAAAAAGTTAAATGAACATATGAAAATGTGGAGGGACTCAGAACTTCAGAACTGCTTGCCTGCAAAGACAGGCTGCTTCTTTGACCTATCACCATCTGTAAAACAAATGAGAGCAAAAGTGAACACTAGGAGGTTGTGTGTGCACAATCTTTCTAATTAGTATGTCTTGACAGCCTTTTGCTTACATATTTCAAACTCCCAGGTGGAATATTTTCAATGCTTTACTGAAGTACACAAGCCAGAAACAGTTACTATGTAACAGAAAGACGATTTCCAAGAACAGAGTTTGTAGAAAGTGTTGAACAACCTAAAAATATGTTTTGAAATGGAAAAGCCATGTGAACTTCCCTGACACCTCTGCCAGCCCCGTGGCTGCACAGTTACTCTCTCCTCCAGCAATCACAGAGAGGGGAACGGCAGGAGCTGCTCTATTCCTGTAACAAGATGCTCTGGTAGGAAGTTGGTCCTGCTGTCTCCCCATCTCAGCTCCCTTAGGATTGATCAGTTCTGTTGTCTATCCCAGGAGATCCCAAAGTGACACCCTGGTGCTAGCCTGTCTCTGATGTGGGCAGGAAAATGACAGATGTTGCTCAGATATTGTCTCTAAAGACTTGAAAACTATGGATAGTTCATTGTCATACAATGTCAACAGCTTCTTGTAAGGCTGTCTAAATACCTCAGCTTTATTTTTATTTTCATCTCCTTTTCATCTCCATGTGGTCCATCAAGGAAGTCTAATTAGCATGTCCCTCACATATCTTTGTTTTTTCTTCAGGCACCTAATAGCAATTATTTTCTGTGTTTATTTCCTACTGTTTATGTCCCAGGAATGTTAAAGAAGGGTAATTGTCAGCAAAATGATTAACATGCCTTATCATCACTTTATTATGTGTCTTTTCAAAAGGCTTTGTAATGTGTTTGGTAGTTTACTCAGAAAAATAGAGAAGCCTAGAGAAACTTTCCTCTCCACACAAGAAAACAGGGCAGTTCTTTCAGAGATTCATTGCTCTAAAAATTTATCTTCTCAGAAGAATCTGAGTCATGGAAGACTGAGACCACAGAAACAGGGAATATCTTTATTTCATATTTTATGCCTTTTAGTTAGGGTTTCACCATCTCAGGATTTATATTTTTGCTGTAGTGGGGATCAGCACTGATAGATTTTTTTTTTTTCAAGTAATAGGAGTACTATAGTAATGCTTAATAATAGACTAAATAACATCTTCATTAGCCTGTGTTTGCCAGACTCTCATACTTTTTGTGTATCAGGTAATAAAGAACCAGACACAGAAGTCCAAGTTCTTGATTTGTTCAAAAGAATGGGAAGTTAAAATAAGAATCCCCCTCCTGATAAACGCACACACACACACACACACACACACACACACAATTTTTGTGTGGTAACTATACTATTTCACTCTAATACTTACAGTTTGAATATAGTAGAAAGACAGGAAGAGACTTAACATGCCAAAACCAGCAAATGTATTAATTATAGAAGAAAGAAACGAGAATAATGAAATATTGGAGGAAATTCTATACCTGTTTATTCCAGTATAATAGTTTGTTCTGGTGACTGGTATGTGAATGTGGGCTCACTCTATATATATATGTATATATACAGAATCATACATTACATTTTATGGACTCCAACATTTGGTTAATGGTTACTAAATCTAGCATTTACAGAGACATTAGGAAAGATGGTATTTATTTGCAATTTTATTTCCCTCAGAGTGAAACATGGAATCCATACAGCTGTACAATGACGATGATTAGAATTGCCAGAAATGAAGGCCTCCTGGGAAAAAAAAATATCAATAGCATAGTTTAACTACATGAACCATAATTGCATTATTAGCTCTGCTGTGCTCTACCACAGGAAAACTAATGACATGATTCTGAAGAAGCTTTATAGATTATGGAAAACTATATAACCTCTTGCTCTCCCATTGACAACACAACTCATTTGAGATCCCTGTCATTAAGGGAAGGAAAACTGTCTCATTTTTCACAAACCCTGTGAATATGTCTTTTCATGGATTTTAAACTTCAACTGTATATATACCCATGGAACAGTAGCTGAAATAACAAATAACCATTTGCACAACCTTAACTGTGGCTATTTTAGCTGTGAAATGTATTTAGAATCCAAGACATTGTTGCAGAAGGAGTGAGGAAGAGGCATTCCCTACTCCAGGTATGGACTTAGCAGCACCTGGAAGGTAGCAATAGGATTATTACCATAATAATTGCTTTATTGTATTATTATCTATTATTATCTATTATCATAAACTGTCAGCGAAACAAAATGTCTGGGGTTTTTCAGAGTTCTAATTAAACTTACTGCTTAATCAGTCTGCCTACAGTTTACTAGTGGGAGTCCATCCTAAAAGCAGAAGACCAAAGTAATTTACATTGTGTTCTGACAACATGCAACAGTCATTGCCAGTGAGTGACTCCCACTTTGTCCCTGTATTCTGCCCTCCCTCCCAGCCCCAGGTTGCAAAGACATAAATATATGATAACTATGACTACTTCAGTAATTGCTGAAAGAGAAATGCGTAATCAAGGTTATTAAGTCTTGAAACACAACGCAATCCAAGACAGTCTTCAGACATCTGGCCTGGGAGACATCTCCTCCATCACATGACACAAAACCAACTTGCTTGAACCTTTGCTCCAGGACTCCGATGAGACCTGCAACAGCCCTCAGGGACTTTTTCTCACTTTATGTGTGCACTGATAGACACCTGTGGGTCTCCCCTGAGTTCTTCACCATACAAGAATAATACATGAATATGTTTCTTTTTTCACTGGGAAGGCTGAAAAGTGAGTTTGTGAGCTCTGTGTGAACTGAAAGAGAACAAGCCCTGGGGTGTTTCCCAACCCACAGCTCAAAGGTATGCATAATTCATTTAATCCAGTTTAGGTCTTGGAATTCTTCACCACCCTCCATGGGGCACCCTGGGCATCCCCTGCAGGTGCCGGCCAGGGCAGCCCGGCCAGGCCCTGCCCTGACCCCACGGTGCTCAAACGGGCACGTTTGCTTCTCTCCTGGCTCTGGGGCGCTGCTTCTGCCCTCACTGGCACCGTGAGACCATAAAGGGACCGAGGGTGCAAGAGAGAAGGCTTGCCTTTAAATGGGACACGGCGTAGCAGGGTGAAAACAGAGCACTAATTTATCAGCAAAATGTCCTGTCACTATTTACACATTATCTCCTGCACACTTTACTGCTGGGGTGACTCCCCACTCTGCAAACCTGTTCTGCCCAAGATGCTGGAAAAGGCCGGCTTCCTGAAAGACCCTCCCGCAACAGGCTAAAGGAAACCCTCCAACAAGGGAATTCCTGAGCTGACATTCCGTCCAGATCCCCACAGAGGGCGGACAGAGCCTGTCGTGCCGTGCCGTGTGCCCGTGCGTGTCCCCGTGTCCCCAGCACGGACAGCCGTCCCCATGTGCGGGAGGATGTTGCCATCAAGCGGCCGCGCTCCCAACTACAGAGCGCTTCCCCTGCGGGCCGGTCCCTCCTCTCCCTGCATCATTTCCCACCCTGAACCGGCTGCTGAGCGACTGCAGGAACTCAGCTGCTTCTGCATTACTCAAAAACATTGCTGATCCCAATTGCTTTGATTCTCCAAAAAGGAGGAGGAGGTTGAAAGCATCCAAATTAACATTATCTGACCTATTTATTGATAAAATCCAACCAGGTATTTTTTCCTCTCTAGCTGAGGAGCACAACATATAATTCTGATTCTACTAAGAGAAGGTATGTAGGAAAGCATTGCCCTTAAAGCTGTTGTACATACTGCCTTACAAACCATAGGGGGCATTATGTTACCATGGTTTGTTCTTCTCATTTATCATTTTAAAATTATGTTCTGCTATTGTCATATTCATCCAGCTCTCAAAATCCCTGTCTTTACACCAATGTAAGAAATAAATGCAGAAAAATATGTTCTACATAGTCTGCTGTTTCAAAAGTTCTTTTCAGGACATTCAAAGCATGGGATATGCATTTTTTTTATCTGCAACTTCATTTAGATCCATTTACATGCTCTGAAATGCACAAATAAATTTGTAAAGTGTCATAAATCTGTTACTGAGTGAATGTACAAAGAAAGCAAGGACTAACCTTCAGGAAGAGATGAAAAAGGCCTTTTAACAGTCCTGGGCTCTGCACAGCATGAAAGTATTCCCTTTTTGTTTACTTGAGTTTGTGCAGGTTGCACAAACTAACAGATCTCTGAAACAGTTTGGTTTCCACAAACCTTTCCCAGTCTGTGTCCCAGTTCAGCTCCCATAGCCTGTGCCAGGTGTCCACAGAGGGAGGGTTAAGTGCTCATGGCCACAGGTGCTCCCAAAGCACAATTTATAGCCTTTGCATGTTTTCTGCAGTAAGAAGGTTTGAGGATCCCGTAAACAGCAGAAATAAAGATAATTTCAAAACTGGTTCATAATTTTTTGCTTACAGGACTTATCTTTCAACCAGCAAGAAGGAAGCCTTTAAAGCACAAAAAGTCACTGTGTTTTAGCCCAAATTTAAGTAGAAAAAGCAGGCATTAATTAGTAGTCTTGGTGTTGAATCTAAACTTATTTTAAACTTTAGTCTGACAGGAAAAGGTTAATTGAAGAACAGATCCTCATCTTGTTTCCTTTATTAAGAAATATATAGAAAAAAACCCCAGGGCGATTTTGTACATTGTTTTAACAAACAATATTTAGACCACTTCAGAATAAATACCAACCTTTCAGGGTGAGATTTGATATCCTCTATGGTATCAAGAGATTTGCCCAGTTCCTTGTTCACATAAAGGCTTGCCAAAACAAAAACCAGGAGTAATGGACAAAACCCAAAGCATTATATTGTAAAATGGCACTGAGGCTTGAGTTTTGCAAGGAAAAAAAGTGAAATATTAGCCATTACTATTAAGAATCTTCAGGAAATTACAAGGTTTTTTTATTCATAAATTAACTGTTTATTTTAGACCGTGATTGTGAGAAAAATAATATAATGAGAAAGGCAGTAACATTTTGTGGTAAAATATATTTTTCTGAACCACTTCTAGGAACAAACTAACAACTTGATTCTAAGGTGGCTCTCCAAAACTGCACTCTGTGTTTAATTTTGAAAGAGTTGGCATTGCCTCACACCATCCAGCTTCTCTCACGTTCCTTTCAGTACAGAGATCCCTCAGATGCAGAAAGGATGCACTGTTACTTCTTGGTCTCACATCACATCTCAGCCACTAAATGCTGCCAAAAACTTCTGCTGAAGAGAGCAAAGCCAGCTGCACCTTTCTAACAGCAAACAAGGCCTGAAATCTCCAACAGAAGGAAGGTGTGGATGCATAGTGGCAGCAATCACCATGGGTTTGGCTAGCTCACAACACAGAACAGTAATACAGACAACCTCTAGCACAGGAAAAGTGCCAGCTCCAGGAGCTGCTTCTGCTGCACAAAGACACAAGATTGAACAAGGGGAGAGTTCAGTGCTCCTGATACCTACAGAAACACTGTCCGGAGAAAGAAAGGGAGGTGGAGCCACCTGATTTTATAATATTAGTAGAACCCTTGCATAATGACAGAGAGTCTGTGACAGCCGCTTACGATGTCCCTACCACACGCTGCAGGTGGAGATTTATCCACAGGTTTCCCATTCCTCTGAATGGAAAGCAGCAGAGGGTGGGCTCTTGGCATCCCATATAATAGCAGACACTCCAAGCAACTAGCATGGCCTAGACCCCTATTTTAATTTTGGGGAAAGTTTGCTCACCTAGTACCAACTTTAAGGCTGCTTTCTTTATTATCAGAGATGTCACAGGACAAATAGCAGATGAGCAAGGAACTCAAAGTTCTTAGGAGTGTTGGCTATACAGACCTGGTTTCTGGAATTTTCTCTTAAGCTTTATTCCCTGTTGAGTGTAATTTTACAGGAGATGATAAAGGAGAGCTGTGCCATTTAAAATTAGGGGCTCTAAAATACCAGTAAGTGCAAAGACAACTGTTGGTAGTTTGAAATAATAATACATGTCTACAAAAGCCTTCTTTGTTATTTTATTTATGCCTCAATTATATCACTTCTAAAAACACAGTTTGGAAAGAAGGGCACAGCTCAGTGCATATCCTTTCACCTCCTTCATGCATATGAGTACACAAAATTCACCTCAGGGTCAGAAATCAAATGGTTATTATTGCTTCAGAAGGAACATCACACATGCCGTGCTCTGTGGTATCTCACAATACAGTCTCTTCATCTCCTCAGTTACCATCCACTCTTTACTAATAAGCAGTGAGCTCAAAACAGAACAAAGCTTTAATCCTATACTTCTTTTGAGCAGGATGGTGTGCTACCCTCACTTGTTACAGCCTGCTCTTAGTGGTACCACAAACTTACAGTGATACTTACTTTATTTTCATTTCCATTTAAGAGTGTATTTTTCCACATTTTCCCTCGTTTATTTTAATCACTTGTTGAGCAATGCTAGCACATCTGACTGCCTTGGTCTTACCATGCTTGGTGAGCTTCCAGAGCTTCCAGCAATAACAAAAGCCAGTTGCAGACATTCCTATTATTCTCACTGCCACTAGGAAAAGCTGGCAGACTCACTTTGTCACTTTTGCAGCTGGGTGGCATTTATGAGGTGTGTTTCATATTTTCACAGCACTAACTTGCATCACAGAAAAGCACAAAACTATAATTTTAATTGGAGTGATCATAGGTATCATTCTTGCCACTGTATATTACATTAAGTTAATGAACTCTGGGAGATACACTTGAACACATCATTGCCATCAGCCCAATTCATTACAAACCTTATTCTTCATTTACATGGGTTCCTGGGTTATTTTACTGAGCATGGGGAATATGCATCCTCTCCTAGCAGCTCAACTTTTTTTCTCCCACTCAAAAATTATTACTTCTGACAGACAGTCTGAAGTAACAAGGGAACCAAAGAAACATAAAAGAATATACAGTGTCCTAAATCAGTACTGTACATTCAGGATTACATGCTAAATATGAAGACAGTATAAAATAAGGTTTTGCAAAGCTGTTCTTTTTTTTCTTCTTTTTTTTTGAGGGGGGGGGGAGGGGGGGGGGGGTGAAAGTTTGTTTGGTCTTGTATTTTCTAATCTTTTTACTTGTATATTTGTCATGAGAGAGTGAGACAGCTTTTTCTACCATTCAACAGGACTCTTCAATTGTGCTTTCCAGCAGACTCCATGAACAGGAGGAAGGGCTCCTACCTTGCAGCTTTTGGTTCATTTCCCTGTCCGCCTTCTCCTTAAAGCTCAGCTTGATTTAAAAAGAAAATAATCACAGCTGGTTTAGAGTTAAAATTAACTTGAAGGAAAACGGAGCATCTCAAAAAGAAAAAAAAAAGAAAAAAAAAGAAAAGTCATGCTCCCTACAGCTTTGTCTGAACAATCACTTCCATAAGCTGACTAAGGAACGCTCCCATCTCATTTTACTGTTGTGCCATACACAGGAAGCTATTTCTGAATGAGAACACACCTGTGTATTTTTTATTTATTGTAGCCGAGACTGTTATTGCTTAGAGCTTGGTGTAAGGCTATGCCAGGGACAGGAGCAATGCTCTTTCTCTACCTGCTGATTTTCCTTGGAGTTGTCAAGTGGTTGTCTAGAAATTTTGCTCTTGCACAACTCACTTCTTTACTTCATGCATTTTTCTTTTTTATGGAGCTAGAAAACAGCAAAGATTTTGTAGATTTCGTGATTTTTACATATGTTTGTTAAAAGTGAACATTTAAAAAATATAGCTGTGGAGTAACTCACAGCTCCAAAGGCAAATTTTTTGAAAGAGCAGTTCCAGGGAAGTATGCACAAAGTATAAAACCCCTCAAATTTCAAGGTCTCTCTCATCAGAAAGCATGACTCAAGCCCATGGTGTGACAGAATTAGCAGGTAGCCCGTGCAGTACTCCTTGGTAAGTCTGTCTGGGAAGATGATGAGTAGAACATACATCCTGATGACAGCATGCATCTACTAACCAGCTCACTTGTTAACTAAAGCTGGCAACTGTAAATCAGCCAAAGAATATTTTGTTCCCAAACCCAAGAATTTTCCTTTTAATTTTGTCAACTTGGTCATTGTCTTCTGTTCTGCACATACACATGTGACATCATTTTCTCCTCATTAGCCATTAATACATTAAAAATGGACAATAGCAACTAAAATAATCGAAAGTCCCGTTACAGTATGGATCACATCTCTCTGTTCTAAGGATGAACAACTGCAAAACCCAGATGCATTAAAAGACCTCAAGCTCTTATCACAAATCCCAAGCTATATGAAAGCTGAAAAATTTGTCATGGGAGAAAAATATATTCTCTGGTGGAAAGCAGTGCAGCCTGTAACATTGCAATGTTGAGAGCATGTTGAGCACATATCTGTGCCCATGCAGGAGGGAGGTATTCCAGGGGTGCAAGGATGTGAGATATGTGAATAAACACAGAGACACCGTGCCAATACCCAAATCTCAGCTGCTGTCAAGTGCTTTGTCATCCTGAAGGTGACTCAAGTAATCTCGAAGGGTGGAGATTTCAGCATATTTTGACTTCTGCTAATCTTACCAGTGAGGCAGCACCAATGTTTAATTCTCAAAAAATTCTTATCTATCTGCCCACTCTTGTCCCCTTTGCAAGTTTTCCACAATGAGAATATGAGAGTATTACTTGGTTGTAAGAGAGTGGGTGGATAAGAGTAAAAAAAAATATTAAAATGGACAATGTGAATAATTAAAACCACTTTTCTATCTACTGAAGGAACAGAAAGCACAAAGATGAAAGTGAGGTCCCTTGTTTTATGAGTCGCCTGGCCAATCAATACCACCCGTCAGCAGCAACTGTATAAACACATCCCCTCAGCAAAGCCTTTGTAGAGCCACCTGCACCCTGATCCAGACTGAACTTCAGTGACATTTTAAACATTCTCACGAGAAGTTTTCTTCATTCAGTGAGTACAACATACTGCATGGTTGAGCAAATTACTGGAACATATGCAGTGGCAGTTTAGGATTTTCAGGAAGGGATTTGAGTTGTTGGGAGTTTTTCTAACCAGAGCTGCTTTTTAACATTTGAAACCCCATATTCATTTCCATCTATGTCCCAAACAGATTTGACAAAACTTTTGCACACTTTGCAGCTTGACTCACAACTGCCAAATTCCCCAACCCCTGTAAATCAGTTTAGCAGCACTGAACTCAATGGAGAGAGGTGAATTCAATTTAGCTGAGGATTTAGCTTTCGCATTTTAAAGAAAAAAAAAAAAAAAAAAAAGGGCATCTCGAACTGTTATTTATTATTGAGCTATCAGGTTTATTTGGTTTTGCAATGTTTGACAGAATCATAGGAGTGAATTGTCACTGCAGTAAGCAGGGGGTTATAAATACAGTTCTCATTAACAGCAGTATTTTTCTGGGGATTTTGCAATGCCAATGCCACTTAATCAGTCCTTGCTTTCATGCTTCTGCATGCACAAAGCAGAATAGGACTTAAGGAAGGTGAAGTGAAATTACTATGTCAAAAAATTCCCAGTGATTACATCACTGAACTCCACAATTCCCAAGCAATGTGAACCATGATACTTAACAACATTTTACACTGAATTCAAGGCAGTCATTACCTTAACCAGTCTGCTCTCAGTCTCCATGTTTGCCCTATGGAATGTTTCCTTAGTATAGACTTTAATATAAAAGGTCTGTGTTGATATTCTGTTTAAAAGTCCATCTTTATATTAAACTTCTGCCAAAGAAAGTTTATTTACTAAAGATACTATTTCCTCTTCTGTTTAGGCCTGAAATCAGCAGGTGTTTTTTGATTTCTTCTATGATCAAAAAACAATAAACCACAACTGCTTTAGTGCATGTGAATACAAGGGAAAAATCACATTGCTTTAGTCTCCTCATCATATTTTTTCCAGGGTACTATTTAATTTTGTTGCTCCATTCTCAAATTGTGTAGTGGTTGTCTAGAATCAGGGTAATTCAATGCACAGAGGAAGAACAGAAATGAGAGCTGCAGCAGGAGTGATATAAGTATTTCCTGCTAGCATTTTCACTTTCCTCTCTGCCCAGTCATGCACATGGATAGTGGTGCTGTGGATTCACGCACATTTAACTTTTTCTTCTTACACAATATTGGCAAACTCCTCACCAAAACTTTTCAATCAATTGATTCTCAGGTAGTAAATAGCATTGTCATTGGTTAATCTTCAAAGTAGGTGACATTAGAAAACCAACAGTGACACTGGGACTTAGAGGGGACAGAAACCCAAGGAGAGTAGACAGGCAGATCTACCAGGCTTTCATGTGAAACCTTCAGTATTTCTTTATCTCAGTCATGAGACAGCATTCATTAGTCAGTTCTCCCTCTGCCATCAAGACCAGGAGAAGGAAAAAACAAGCACAACCAAACTGTGAAAACAGTAATTCAGAATCAATTTTGGCAAAGGAAAAGGGAAAATTTCTTCACCAGCCCTGAAAATGAAATAAGCAATGAGGTATAGCGTCAAAGTTCTGTAAACTAGATCTGTTAATATGATAGAAAGTGCTGTAGTTCCATAAAGCAGACAAAATATTTGATAACATATCAACTGTTTCCTAAAAAGTGTAGTTTCACTGAGATTGAAATATTTCAAATAAAAGCTTGCACAAAAAGTTCTTCAGTATTTCCCATATATTTACATAGGAAATATTAAAGGAGTAAAGGGGTTGAAGCATAAAGAACATGACAGAAAATTTGTTTTCCCAGGAAAAAACAATGGAATTCATTGCTAATACAGTGAGATTATGAAGCTCCAGACTGACTAGTTAGGCAACCCTATGTGCCTTGTCTACACAAAACTTTTAGTGCAGTAACCACCTAATAATTCATTGGTAGACGTGTCAAAAAACAAACCCAAAACGAAACACCCCTATAGGCAGAATATGTTAAGTCTCCTCATAAATCAGCAATTTTCTTTCTCAGTGCACTTCCCAGAAAAGAAAAGCATGACTGGAGGCAGTGGCTAAGCAAATACCTCACATTCTAGCTTTTTTCTGACCTTACCAAAAGTATAATAGAGTATAACAGCTTTTTGGGGTTGTTTTTTTTTGTTTGTTTTTTTTTTAGATTTTTTGTTTTTTAGATTTTTTGCTTGCAAAAACATTGTGAAAATGTCTTTTTCAAGTTTAGAAGAGCTTGTTTTTTAATTTGGGAGTCTTTTAGCAGTGGCCATCTCTTGATCCGGGACTCAGTGTCCTCCTGTGCTGAGTGCACAGCAGCACGCATGGAGAGCCTGGGCTGCTCTGCTGTGGGGTTAGATGGGAGAAACAGCATGGGCTCCAGAGGAGTCAAAAACCTATTCTTAAGTTTCCACTGCAGGGCTAAGGAGTTTCTTATGTTCTTCTAATGAAATAAAGTAAGCATCAGGAAAAAGCACTGAAATATATTTTTAAACTGGAATGAATTCAAAGGTGCTGCTGTCAAGATCATACACCCCACAATACATAAATGCATCCTAACTGATCACATCCCACTGTAGTATAAAATAACTTTGAAAAGGCACATTTTTTCTGTCACCTTGTCTGACAAGCTTTATGTATTTTATTTATATGCAAGTGAATGGCAGTTTATTGTGTCCCAAGGGATGAAGTATTAATGATCATTTGCTCCCTGCTGTGTGGTCTGTCATAATTTTGAAGAAAGATTGACAGAAGTAACAACCAATCAGTCTGGTAATACTCACCTGACAGTGTCCGTTCAGTCCCTTTTAACCAAGGTCCTTTGCCAAATCCTTAGGTAATTTTCATTTTAAAAACACAATTTTTGATAGCATCTGCCAATTGCTAGATAGGAGCAGACTAAACAAACTGTATATTTCTTTTGTGCAGCTGTCAGACTTCCATCTCAGCAGGTGTTATCTGGAAAAAAAGACTTCCAATCTGAAAGCCCATTTTGGTCAGCAAGAATCAATCTCTAAAACATTTGGCAATTTGTTATATCAATATCTTAACATGGTGAATTCCTAGCAGCATATGAGAATTAAATCCAATTCTGACAAGTAAATAGAAGGCAGAATTTTTTTAAATGATAGCACAAAGTCAAGTGTCAAAAAATCCCACAGATTTGTACAATGTGTTGTCATTCGTTTCTCTCTTCTCTGCAATGCTGCCTGCTTCATTTTACCTTGAGGCTTGTGGAAAAACCCAGATAAAGATGGTTGTTACCAACTCTGACATGGAAATAGCCCTACATTTTATTAGTCATTTTATACCCTACAGCCTCACAGTAGATGCACTCTGAGCTATTAAAAAAGTTTCAAGGAAATTAGTTCTGAGTGTTTGCTGAGCACAAGGTACAGGTGATTATGAAGAAGATTAGCAGATGTTGGTATTGACAGGCAGTTGCCATGTCCCCCCCCAAAAAGAGCTGTGCTCCTTTCCAAGCAACTGCATTTTATTCCTGTTCACACTGAAACAATATGGAGACCCAGTACCCCTGAAATCCATCTGAAAGCTAAATACTGATATAATTGATGTTGGTGAAAAACTGATATTGGGGAGGAGGGAATTAAAAATATATGTGTGTGTGTGTGTGTGTGTGTGTGTGTGTGTCAGTGACAGGTGCACATCAGCTTGAGGCAAACCCTGCCTCCTGGGTGACAGATAGGTTGTGACAAGGTGTGATGCAGCTGATGGACCCTACCTGGAGGAAGCAGCACCACCCACTCCCTTCCCAGGGTGTGCTTCTGAGACCTAATGACAGCCAATATCACTCAGGTGTTGCAGCAATAACATTTTGATGGAAATTTAATAGATACATTTCATCAAAGGCATTTGTAAAAATGGCATAAGAAAGGGATAGAGACTTGTTTGCTGCCTGCTGTTCTTTATATGCAAATCTTAATATATTACATGGCAACATACTTGCCTTCCAAAGCCACATAAATGTTTTACTGTTTTATGAGATGTTTGCAATAAATGTGATTGATGATGATTTTTTTTCATAATTGCCTATTAGAAATACACTATTTTGGTGACAAATCCTTAAGGGATATCTCAGTTTCAAAACTGAAGAGAATGAGAAGTACCTGTGCTAGGAATGGGGTGCTGCTGCTAATGAATGTCAAAAGGCACATTCAATCTGCTGGTTAATTTTACTCATACATTTCTTTAAGCTTGTTAGCATCCTTTCCAGGTTTACTGAGTTTTGCATTTCAATCAGATACAAAGATGTATAAAAATACTGCTACCATACCTCAGGGTAGGCAAATAGCTTTAAGCTACACACACAAATAGTCACAAGGGTGAATAGCTATAATTATATTGGAGTGCATCCAAGAAACCAGCTATTCTGTTTATACTTCTTGCCTTTTTGAATTTATGTGCACTTCAAGCAAACATACTGTAAACTGATTTTAATACTAAAAATGTTGACCTTAGTATTATAGCTTCTTGACTATTTTTCATAAGATCACTGTTGTTCTGGAAAAGATGTAAATGTCTGGATAAAAATTTATAGCAGGAAAACTGGACTATTTGTAAAATAACCTTGGATATCACTAATAGTCACTTTAAATGCAGGAATGCTAAAGATCTTTGCCCTACAGATTTAAAGCCAAATCCTGACCTGAGCAATTCTGAAACTGATCGAGGTGCACAAACAGAGAAACCAACTCTATTATGCTGACGTACACGGGCATTTTGAAATCCTGGGTATCCGTAGGTTTCTTCCAGCACAAGCCACATCAGAGCGTGGAGACAGCTGCATGAATGCTCTAAAGGTCATACATGGATTTGCACTCATTAGTGGCCCTTGTAATTTATTTGTCAGAGGTTTGGCTTCATTGTTTACATTAGACCTCTCCTCATATATTAAGGAAGTGGTAGGAAATCAGGACTATAGCTGTTGGCATGAAGAATATGAATTATCTTCCCAGAGTATATGCAACTATATCCCTCTTATCCGTATCCTGCCCACATAAAATCAAAGCAGCAGCACAGACGAGCTTATGTTTGTGTGGTGCTGCTGAACCCACTCCCACTCCCAGCTTTGCTTTGGCTTTTGTGGAGACTTAGAGCTTTGGTTTTTGCAGCATTAAGACATGAATGAACAATGAGAACTCATTTTGTACCACTCTGAGTTCTCTAAAAATTGCTAGGGATACACTATTGCTGATTAAAATGCATCATCCACTCATTAGCAGTGCCCACACAACATCAGTAACATATCGAAGAAATCAATTGGCAAATATAGTACTCAATAAGTACGCAAATAATCACTTGGGACAGAAAAATCTTCTGCAACATTAACTGACAAGAAATTAATATATTACCATTTATCAAGCTTTTCAAATACATACATGGTACAATGGACTTTTTTGAGTTAAATTATAGGAAACAAAAATAGTAATTGTAAGCTAGTAAATGAATGGAACCAAACCCAGGACTTTTGCATCTGTGAATTATTAGTCCCAGATTTCCATAACAATACATTTTTTTCTTCTAGGTTAATTGAATTAAGAGGAAATTTGTCCAATTTTTTGCCAAATAAATTAGATTTAATATAGTAACTTGGGAAGACATCAGAGGAAATTTACTGTGTTCATTAGGCTTAGGAAATTAAGTTACAGAAAATTGTGCTTCCTTGTAATGGATTTAAGCAGTAATACTTAGCAGTCTGCCAAAGATACACATTTCTCATACAAAATAGATATCTTATAATCTGAAAGAGCCACTACTGCACAGCAGCTGCAGTCATGTTTTCTAAAGGAAAGGCTGCTCCTCCTCTTAAAACATCTAGAGAATTCTACAGAATGGCAGACAGTGTTAATTACAACCACAAAAATGAACCGCTTTCCCATTATTAGGGGTAGTGGCAAGGGGAGGTTACTCCGGATAACCAAAAAACTTGGGTAACCTGCTGGAGACATCCCATCCAGACACTCCAGACTGGGCAGTGGCTGCATTATCTCCTGCTCAGCTGTGCTGGCCCTCAGCACCACCCTGGGAGGGCAGAGAGCTCCCAGTCCAGTGCCCAGCCCAGCCTCTCTGTGTCTTCTCCAAATTCACAGGAAGATTAACCCACATCCCAGAAAAAACTCCCATGATAACAGCATGTACTGATGTACAGGAGTGCAAATTCATGGCTTAGGAGGCTTGGGATATACTCTGGTAGGCTGCAGGTATACCCAGGAAATGTAGGATAACACACACAACACTTTATAGAAGTGCTCCTACAACACTACCTCGAAGCATCTTCCAACAAGTTAAACAAGGTGTTCACTCTATAACTCCACACAGAGAAAAGCAGCCCAGGCAGAACTATTTTGTAGCAATTCCTTTGTCAATACATTATCTCCTATAGAAAAATAACCATGTCAAAGAAACAAGAACAGGCAGGAAATAATCTTCATGCCCTGTGAGGAGGTAAGGACCAAAGCCTTTTCCACATGAGCCAAAGGAGGAACCCCTCCCCTCCTGTGATTGTATCCCTGGCTGTGACAGCCCAGTCTTCCTAATCTGGATCAGGCCAGGGAGTTCAGTATCCTATGTGGGTACAGCCAATTCTGACAGCTCAGAGGGTACAACAGGAGAGACATTAAAAACTCCCAACCTAATCCTCAACCTGAATAGGAAGAAAAGAATTTAAGAAGCTGAGTTCCCCTCCTGAGCAGGATGACACAACCACCTGGGTTGTGACCTTTTAGGAGAGTACTGTCAAGTCTCATTAAATTCCATCCTAGAGGTACAAAGATTTTTCAAAAAGTATTGGCACAACTATATCACAACTATATCACATTCTAACAAATGCTTGATGCTTCAAAAGTTACATATGGCACAAAATTTTAAAAATTATTTTAAAATTCTAAAATAGAACTGCCTTCCACATTAAGCAGAAACTAAAAGGGTTTGTCATGATCACCCTTAATTCTAACAGGGAGGATATTGCTCAATATGAGGTCCACATAAAGATTGATCTGAGTCAGAGAATAAAGTGGCAGCTTCCTCATGATGCCACATGGGTGGTTAAAACTCATATGAAATGTAGTCTAGTTTGTAGCTAAATCTCGCAAAAATAACACAAATTAAATACTTCTATTGGCAAAAAAGCACTAAGGGTTATAACAATAGTTTCATAATCTAAACACTTTGATAAATTGGGATCACACAATCACTAAAAATCTATCCAGAAAGAGCTCTTCAGACTCCACAGAAAATCCTGAGTCACTAATGCCTAAATTCACCCACCTAACTTCAGTACCCAGTGTTGGTACCAAAGTAGAGAAAGACACAACTTTTTCAGAGGGAAAATTAAACCCAACTCCCAGTAAGTGAGGGGCCTTATAGCAGATCTTCTCTATGGCCCTTGAATAACTGATAGCAAGGTTGCTCTGGGGCATTATTGCAGAGACTTGCAGCAAACAGGAATGGAGCAAGACAGACCTGTATCACTGCTCTTGGGTCAATGTTTGTGGGCAAACATCCCTTTCTTTCAGGGATATATCAAGTGAAGTAACTGGAGTTGTTATTATTTCCCTTCTCTCTGCTTTCCTCTCTTCACATGAATTGTCTTTTGCATCTTATTGCTCTCCCAGTTAGCAAGCAGATAATTTGATTTGCAGAAGAACGCACAGAGGAGTCCTTAAGTGGCTTATTCCAAACTACTGGCACTAACAAAATAACAGTTCCATGGGCAACCTCAGCTCCCAGAAGGGTTTGTGTGATCTTGCAAGTATCAAGCAAATAGCACTTCATTGGAGGTTTATAAGATGGCATTTAAAGAAGTGAATTAAGCCATGAGTTTAAAATTCTTTATTTGGTAATACCCAAAAACAATAATTTGATGATTGAAACATTCTGGTATGTGATACTGGTGGAACTGCTAAACAACAGAGCAGGAGAAATTTGATTTGGGAGGACTTTCTTTTCCTTGTCTCCCTCAACAGTATTTCTAAATATTCTCTTTCTATTTTCATAGGTCTTTAAACATAGGCTGCTGGATGTAACCTCTGAAATATTTGATGATCTTTAGAAGTGTCTGCTTAAGGAGATAGACATAAATGGGTGGGAATTTCTGGCTTTCTTTTAAATTCAGGCATTGAGAATTAATGTTTGAGAAGAATAAAATGAGAGGCAACAAAGGTAGTAGATTGTCCCTTGTGGTTGTAGGCTCAATTTAGTCATATTCCACAGATGTGCTTTTTTATTTTAAATTATAATAGATTGATTGTACAGCTAGAATGCACAGGGCTGGAAATATTTTTATATTTAAAACTACTTCACCCAGGAAATAAAAAATATTTTAGATCGATAAGGATGCAAAAGCAAGTGTAACAAGAGAATGGGATTTTCTAGGAAGACAGCCAACTAAGTAGGAGTGAAGGCCAAATTCAGGTGTGAAGTTCTGCAATCCTCTTCCTCTGTAATATTTATCTAAATAGGCTCAAAAGACTCAAGATAACACAAGCTGCTTAGCAACCAGGACTATCCTACTAGGATATCCTAGGCTATTTGACCATCCAGGGTAAGGATGCTGCTGCTAATTTCCTCCACTTGTCCTGTGTCTAATGATTCTCTTGCCCACTTTAAAAGGACATGGGTCTAAAACAAGTATCTGGACCATGAATAAGCAGCAGGAGGGTTTGCATGGTTCCTTTGTGTCTTGTGCTCAGATAACAAATAACTGGCAAAGAACAGCCCAAAAAAAGAAGAGTAAGGAAACCACATGGGGTGACATTTTATAATGGGGCTGTATTTGGGAACGAGGCAGGTACAAACTGTTAAACTGGAAAACTGCTCAACTAAATTATGATGAACTGGCTCTTTAAAGAATATTTCCCATCCCATCTACCACAGAGGGAACAGGTCCCCTCCTGCTTCTTTGATACCAGCTGAGAGATAGTGTTTATTACCTTGCTTAAGACACCCAGCAAAAAAGTGTTATTTTTTCATCTAAAAACTCAAAAGAAGATGCATGCTTACAACTGCCAGTTGCACTGCTGAACTTTGTGAAGGGCTTGCTTGAAATTATTTAAAACACCAACTTCAGCCCATATGAAATATCAGCTCTTCAGCATTTACTCCTAAAGCTTGTACAGCTGGGACTTTGACCTTAGTGGAGCAGATGGTGTACATGGCTTAGCATGTATTTCCAGGATCTACAAAAATGAAAAGCACACTATCATATGAACTTCTTTATTATTACTCCTTCTGGCATCTCCCTTGGTTAGGGAGAAAAACAAGATCTAAAGATTCAAATTTTCTAGACGTGTTAGGGGTGTCCTAGAAAACTACAGACTATAAAACCAGTCTTCACATCTGATGAATAAACTTAAAAGTGACCATCTGGAAATTATGAAAATTCACAGGAACTAGAAAACATATACACAGTGTGGTTTCATTATTCCCCACACTCCCACATTAAATCTCATATTTAGAAAGACAGAACTGCTCATTTATTTACTTTTAAAATCCTTAAGCAGATTAAACTTTGAAAGAGGATGACTAGAAGAAGAATATACTGAACCAAACCAGAAAATAGGACTTTTCTACTCTTGGCCATCCCCTCCCCCTTCCAGTAACATGTCCCTATTACAAAAACAAATGCCAGTGTCCCCATGCACTGGGTACAGGCTCTCTCCCAAATGTCACAGTCCCCAGAGACACGGTGCACAGGCTCTCCCACAAATGTCACAGTCACCAGACACTGGGTACAGGCTCTCCCCTAAGTGCCACTATCCCAGACACTGGGTACAGGCTCTCCCCTAAGTGCCACTATCCCAGACACTGGGTACAGGCTCTCCCCTAAGTGCCACTATCCCAGACACTGGGTACAGGCTCTCTCACTAGACACCCTCACTCCCAGTGAGCTCAGTCTGACACTCTGCCCATGCAACTCAAGCAATCTGTGGCCTAATGAAGAATTTTTCTCCCTCTAATTATCACATCTTTATTGACATGCAATGGGAGGCATGACAACCTCCCCACTCCAGTGCTCTCCTAAACCTTTTTTTCTTTTTTTTTCAGAATGCCTGGTACTATTGCAAAATATCAGCTAAGCCAGTGAAAAGTATAATTTCAGTTTGGGTCTGTCTTTTACTGGAATAAAAAAAAAGACCAGCAGTTTTCACACAATTACTTTAGGCCTGTGGGGATTGATTCATTAAAAAATAACTTTGTGGCTTCCATGGTTTGATGCCAGTAGAATCATTAAAATAATGTGTCTTATATTTCTTAATATGAGAATTCTCATTAGCATGATACATCCACTATTGCCATATTCATCTCAAATTCAGTGCCAACAATTTCCAGAGTGACTTCCCATATAAAAAGGGTGATTGGAGAACTAATAATTGAAACAGACATTAACGAACACAGTTTGATTATTAATAACCAACCTGGGCACCTTCCTACAGTAGTTCAAGCATGAATTGATTTTCTACCTGTAACCTATTTTTCCATGAAATTTTGAAAATAAATCAAGAAAAGACAAAACAGTTACTGTAGGTCAAAATGTATAAAAAAAGTTTTTTCCTACTCTTGTTTTACACTTTAAATGAAGACTGAGTATTTCAGGTAATGCACACAGAGTAGCTTTGCTTAAGACACTGTCTCAAGGTTCTGTAAATTTTTAACAGTGCCCTTTATAAATGTTTCAGGGCTATAGAAATGAGACAGGCCTATAAGAAGTTTAATGGGTCCCTGTTTAGCCATTTGTAATGGGGATTTAACTGCTTTGTTTGCGAGCTTCAGCCAAGAAAACAGATTACCTTCATCAAGTACTAATACTCCAGAGTAAATCTAAACTCTGCTCAGCTATGGAAAGGTATCATGGGATGTCAGTAAGTATTATAAACACTAATCCAGCAAACCTGTCAGCTGCTTTATAAAAAAATTATATCTAAATTCAAGCTCCAAGTTCAATACTGCTCTTCCATGTCCAAAGCCTTTAAAAAAAATAGTGATGGATCATCAGGGGCACATTTCAGAACATTCCAGTCGTAACTGAAACCCTTGCAGGGAAAGTCATGTTCTCTCAGCACTAGCAAGATAAAGATTAACTAAAATAACAATTTTAAGGCCTCAGAAATGACATCATATCCACCATTTCCGTCAGAACAACTTCCTCCCCATATTTGTTGTGTCTAGCTCGCAGGAATGAAGCTGTTGCCATCAGGGTGTAGAATCACTGCTCAGCCCAGCCAGAGCCTCCATGGGCAAGTCCATCAGGATTTATTGACATCACTCCCTGTGAGTCCCCTTGACTTTGCTACTGCCAAATCTTAAACACAGTGTACATGGGAGCCAAGAACAAAAGTCTGCCTCAGCCTCCTCTCCTCTCGTACTTGCACAAGGACAAAAGGACTGTGCTTTGCTCCTCCACACCCTGGCAAAGCCAGAGCTGGCTGCAAGGAAAGGAGGTGCAGGATGCACTCAGAGCCTGTGCTCCAGAGGGCAGGGAGGGACAGATACCCAGGAGCAGCACAAGCCCAGGCAATGCTATTCACAGGACTCTTCCAGCAGCAATCATCACCCCTGATTTTGCCTTGTAGACTATGAATTCCCATTTCTCCTTCAAAAGTTGTTTTTCCTTAAACCAAACAGAGGAATGGTTCATAGCCAGCAATCTTATCTTTTACTAGCACAGCTAATCTGTTTGGGATGAGAGAGAGGATCTGGGCTGGGTAGCAAGCTGCTGCACCACCTCTGCCAGCCAGGCCTGCTCCTGGCAGAAGGCAGCATGGGCAGCCCTTGGCTGAGGGGCTGCTGGGGCACAGGCTCAGCCTGTTGAGGAGCTGAGCAACATGATCCAGCAAAACACCTGAGGGTCTGCTCAGCTGACCTTATTCTCTCCTTGACTTCAGACAGACAGCAAATGTGCCTTAGCAGTCTTTTAGACCAGGGACAACACCACTCTGTTTGTCAGATGGAGCCCAGCCAAAGAAATTCTGCAGTGCTGCTGCCTGACACATAAGCAGAAATTTCCTTTCTTCAGAGTTTTCAATCTGGTACCTTTTATGATCATTAATAAAAAAAAAAAAAAAGGAGAAAAATGAAAAATTAGGGAAGTAACATCTTACAGGCTTTATCCTTCAGTTCCATCTCTTTGCCAGAAGCAATTATTTAATAAATATTTATTTATTTATTACCATTTGTAATGGCATTGTCATTTTCCTAAAACAAGCTCTGTTCTCAAAAAGTTTGGGAAGCTATCTCAAGCTTCTATAATATAACTGTCATACTTACTACATATTGTGTGCTTGGAAGTAAATATTCCTATGAATAAGAATGTGTAGTGAAGGAAAAATCATAGGAGTTATATATGATTGGCATATGGAAAATATAAACAGAACACTATTTGCATAAGAGTACATTAGGAGAATTTCTTTTATGTTTATTCAACAAATGTTTCCTAAAAGGTTTTCCTCCAAACCAAGCAATTTAATTTTCTTTTTAATGTTATTCTCAGTGGTTATAAACTTAATTAGCTTCTTAAGCTTCACATTTATTTGCATTTGAGATAAATGTAATCTCTTCCTGGTGTAACTTTTTGAAATCAAAATATGGACTAAAAAGGTGCAAGTTTGATTAGTGGAACAGATACTGTAGCAAGTAATCATAGCAATGAGATGTTAATTGGTGTCTGGGTGGTTCTATTCATAGCAACAATAGGCCATAATAACACCCGGTGTCCTCTACTGTTCAACAGTATTTTGCCTTCTCATTTATAATACTGACAATTATATTGTTCTCGAATTTCCTGCCTGTCTTAACAACAGAAAGGTATATAAAATGAGTCAGGCATCTGTGAATTTTTTTTAGGGCAGAGGAAATCAGTAGGAATGTGCTGTAGTTTAACTCCTCTTTCTTTCTGGAAGTCAGCAGCCTGGAACAAGTCTAACTTTTTTTTCCACAAATAGATTTCAAAATAATTCATTTAAAACTGCGTTCAGGTAGTTGTTTTTTTTTCCTTTCCTGAAAATTGTGCTTCATTATTATTGTGCTCTGTATATCCTCTAACAGACCTGGGGATTGCAGTGGTACTGCACTCAAGAGAAAAGGGATCAGGGTGTGTCCCAGGGATAGTCCTACTTCCCTTCAAAATATACACAGTGAAGGACAGCATTTAGGGCCTGACACAAACTCTTCATCCACCATCCTAATTGCTACTTCTTTTGCTTTTCTCTGGATATATTTTCACCTCCATCACACTTTCTTGAAAGATTTCATGAAAGATTTTCATGTCGCTTTTATTTATGAACAGAAACACACAGACTCCAAATAAGTTTATCAGAAGGCTGAAAAGAGGAATTTTTATTATCAAAATGTAGTACCTCATAGAAGGTACTTTGCTAAGTAAAAAGTGATTGGTGAATGGGAACACCACCTTCCCTATTAACATCGGCTAAGTAAGAGAAACAATGTATTCTATGTTATGAAAAACAAGAATGAAAAACACCACCTGCTGTTTTGAGAAAGAATATTGTTTGGAGAATATGTTTACACAATTTCTCTTGGGAAAGTGGGAAGCTTTCCCTAGGAAAAAAAGGATCCTAACAGGCCTTCAGCTATGAAGCGTCAGAGACACAGAATTGTCAGTCAGTCCCACAGATTTTCACTGTTGAGTTGCTCTGGTTAGAAACTCAACTAGTAGGACACCTAAATTGAGCTGGTTTTCAATTAGATGTCAAACCATCATTCATGCCTTAAAGCTTAAGCACATAGGCAGAACACGTATCCACACTTGATTTCTGCCCAGTTTTGTGGGTCCAACAGCAACATCATTCCCAATAGTCCCAGGAGCACAGGAGGAAACAGTTGTCCATGAGTTCATGTGAGCAGAGAGGTCAAATCATAGACAGGGCTCTGGGTGGGAAAGCAAGGGCAGGATGAAGAAATCCAAGAGCCCAGGAAAGAAGCATCCATACTGCTGTTGTTCCTTCATTGATATTTTATACTTTAAATTTTCACTCATTATTTTAAACTGAATGTTACTTCTTTCTTTCTTTTCCTCCACTGCTATCTGCAGAGTTTCCAATTTTGTGGTGAAATTTATGCTCAATTACTTTAATTCCTAGTTTCCCTTGCCTGGTAGTTGTACTATTTATCCCAAAAATGCAGATTTCTTCATTCAAGTAATTTAATTTAATTCACAGTTCTGTTTTTCTCTTCCTAGCAGAAATCTGGGATTTACATTAACTTCCCTTCCTTTCCATTTTATGCTAATAGCATTTCCCTCAGTAAGCCACCCATACTTCTAGGTCAACCTTTTCCATTCAGCCTTTTCCATTTCCCCTCAGTATTTTGCTATTTAATTCATCTGAACATCTTATTTTGAGTATTACTTCATAGATAGCAAGAGCCATGGGAAAAACTAGCAGGTTCCTGAAATCCAGAAGAATACAGAGCTGGGAGAGAAAAATAGCCTTGCAGCCTGTTTTAACTTCATGAAACAAAAGTCAACTTCACATTTAAGAAAATAACCCACTTTATGCTCTAATTGCATAGTGTTTGCTTAAGACATGCAGAGCATGAAATTATACTATGGGCTGTGTTAGGAACTCAGTGATGAAACCACAAGTTCCTCCTTTTTAACAGGACACATCATTTTACTGGATTTAAATTTTTTAAAATTTTGTTTACTTGATGAAGACTCCTAAAACCCAGATTGTGTTCCAATTATAATGAAGTTCTGCTTTCATTCCATACACAGTAAGATACATCCAATGCATTAACTGGCCCATTAGACAATGTACCTTATTGGACTGCCAGACAAGGAAAATGAAATTGTGATAGAAAAGGAGAGGACAGACTTGATCTCAGAAAGTTTTGAGTAAATCAAGTCTGCTTACCAAGAATTCCAAAAAGTTACCCTTCCAGTTTACAACATGGCCATACTTCACAAAATCTTCCCACAAACACTTTGAAATACTGTTCTTAATAAATAAACAACCCTATGTAGATAAAGGAGAGTTCCTGCACAGAAATACAGTGGTAAGACACTGATGCCTTTATCAGAACAGCAACCTTCAGTGCTGCTGGAAATATTGAGTTGAGAGACAGTTCCCCTCTTTCATACTTTTATTTATCTCCAATTAAAAAAATATGGTGGGGGATAAATAAGTTTTAGATATTTTTGTCCAACTTGTATATGAAGGATCCATACCCTCCTCATAGCTCCTATTAGCTCCTCTAACATATTCCAAACCCAGTGTCACCCAGAAGATATAAACCCCTTAATCTTCTAAAATTAAGGAACAATTGACCTAAGGTGTTTTTCATCACTTCTGTGAACTGCCTGGAAGCAAACAACTCCAGCATGTAAAACAGGTTCCTGATCCTCTGAAATTGATTAACTAAAACAATTACAATCAATTAACACTCTTCAAAGTGTTACTGCAATCCAAAGAATGAAATCAGCCAGATGACCTTTAGCAGTAAGTGATGCCAGAACATTTACATATTAAGTTCATATTTAAAAAAGAAAATAACCTTCTATTACACCAAGCCCTGATCCTAAGCTGATGTGAATAAATAAACACGAATATATTGAAACAACAGGGAGTTCAGAAGCATCAACCAGCTGAGAATGGAGCACTCTAAATGCTTCAAGAGAAAAGTGCCTCAAAGGAATAGTTAAGTATTTAATATAAAAAAAGTGAAAAATGAGACTTTGAACTACAATTGCACTATGCAAAAATGTGAAAAAACAGTATGTAAATATTGTAAGACCATGAAAAAATACATAATAGATTCAGCTTCTATATACCAAATGTTCCTAATCAGAAGAGCAGGCAGATTTCCTTTATTTAAGGAATGTGAATTAAATCTTCTTCCATATAAACAATTTCTGAATAGTTTCACAGACACACATTCAGACTGAAGTGATCAGTTTGATTACAGCTGCTCCCAAGAACTGTCTTACTGCTCTTCCTTGATGACCTCTGTTGATAAATGTGCTGACAAAATTAAATCTAAATTTTTTTCTTTTTGTTTACTAAAATCAGTTTTCTTAATAGTTTAGCATGAACCTTTCCCAATGCCAAAATGCTAACTTTTGAAACTTGTTTCAAAAATACCTCCTTTTAGAACAGTATATCAAATTTCTTTAGAAATTTAACACACATGTTGTCTTAAATACTATCCAACAAATACTATTTTCACTTGTTTCCACATTTTGTATACATTGCACAAGAGATCATAAAGGAGATAGTGAATTATTTCAAGGTTACCAAGGCTCCCATGTCTATCCCCTCACTGCAGAGTACAAATTCCCACATAATTTGTTTCTGTGACTGATTATGCAGGGCATCAGGATCTAAAAGTTATTCAGTTATTAACAATTTAGAAGTCTGGCTTAACTCACTGATGAGACACCAAAGCAAAGATACCTGCCAGTACAAAAAGTGTGTAACATGCAAATTTCTGTGACATTTTCAGCATTAAGGTGAAAAAGCAAAACATGGAGTTGTTTTCATTCATGTACTGAAAGGTATTGTTTGACTATCTCTAAATCTTGCTGAGCCACACTAGGGAATTTTACCTTAGATGTTGCATTGCTTGTCATTTACAGCAGTGAATACTGCAGATTCATTAGAAAGAGGGTTAAAGAAAAAATTGAAAATAGTTGGATCACAAACACCAATTTTACTTGCAAGTCTGGTAACCTCCAATATACAAGTGTCAGTGTTCATCAGCTATTTTACACGAAACACGTTTCATTGCTTCCTTGGAGAAAAGGGCATTCATGGAAAGTGAACAGTGGGAAGAGTGATTCTGATTGTACACTGTCTCCAAAAATTAAACATTTCACTCTGGCTAAGATATATAATCTCTTCCAAGACTTATGATAGTGTCTCTGGTTGTGAAGAGGCAGGGCTGAATCAGCACTGTTTCACTGGAGGCTTCTGTATCTGTGGATTAGACAATGCTTGTTCACAGTATAGTGGCAAAAATGCCATTATTGCTCAGAGGATTAACATGTCAGTGCTGGCTGAAAAGATGATCATTTCAGTTCTCTTCCTACATTTAAAACCAAAAGCCTCAAAAATACCATCTGCTGCTTTCCAGTCGTTTTCTGTCTCTCTTTGGGCATATATTAAGGATGTATCCAAGGTATGTGTCATATTTCCTACCTACATAATCATATTACCTACCTACAGGCCAGTGATGCCTTACACCAGAAGCAGCATTGATCTGTGTGACCAGCAGGAACCAGTGCATCCCCCTAAATACTTCAACTGGTGCAGAGAGATGATTGCTGGTGCCCTCTCTCACCCAGGAGCTGACAGTTCCAGCCTGGTAAGGAGTCCCACAATGCTAGTTTGGCCTTCTCAAGGCAGCCAAGAAGTGGGATCACTTTCCCAAGAGCACAAAGGGAAGAATGTGTCCCTGCTCTCAGGGTGGAGGAGAAGGAAGGCACTGTGACCTGCATGCAGAGTGGCTCCAGGCAGGCAGCATGAGTCCCAGCCACAGAAAGGCACTCAAAGTTCAGGAGTCAGCTGAGGGTCAATGCAGAGAGTCTAAAACATATCACACTTTGCAAGAACCATTTTCTGTGCTGGGGCCAAAGCGAAGAACAAAGCTACAGTAACCAAGATCAATTTACTCTGAGTCGGGTATTCACAAGGGAGAAGGGATTGTAGTAATGTGCATTAGTAAGCTACAAGTATCTTATTAACCTAAGCCTTCCCCAATTATCCCTTTGTACTCAAGCCATCCAGCTCTTGCACTTAATACCAACTGAGTTGCCTTAATATGACCTTTTATTAGTTTAAAATCTCTTTCAAAGTATCACAAATACACTACAAGAGAAATACACAGGCTGCCAAGCAGGGCTGAATGGTAGATCTGCCATTCCCCCAGACCATGTGGAGTATGTAGAAAACCCAGTGTTTACAGACCCAAGCTGCTAATTCCAGGTGTCTTCTCCTCCTTAAGTTACAGGAGCATCATCTGCTAAAAGACCAATTGATCTAGTGTTTGGATGTGACCAATGTAGTTATAATGCAGAGGCACAATGTATATGTGCATGAAGTTCATGGAGGGAAAAGCTTACAAACCAAATTTCAAATGCCACAATAGGTTCTGACCACATGAAGACTGAACGTGAGCAGTATAGTATTTGTCTATATCTCAGTGGAGATGTAGTAAAGGCTCCACCTGGAATATTACACACTTGCAAAATAAGCTCTTAAAAACATTTCCCATAAGATTTAGAATGTACAAAAATTACTTATCCCACAGAAAAAAAAAAAAAAAAGGGTTTATGCCATTGCCTGCATATTTGGTATTGTTCCAAACACTGTTAAACAATTTTATTGATTTTAGTGACATATGATTTAGTAACCCTTATTCTATAAGGCGATAACAAGTAAATTAATAATGATCTAGAAAAGCATCTTTGAAGATTCAAGTCTCTTGGAGCTCTTAAAATTACTGATCAAATTTTGTATAGAAAGAGTATCCCCTTCAATTACAGAAGGACCTCTGTTAAAGTCTTTCTGTTTTCAATATTAGCTTAAATTTGTGATCAAACATAAAAATATTCCTGAGCTCTCCTCAGTTGAAATTACTTGTGCTGAAGTTCAAACTTCACTCAATTAGATGAAATATTTCAATTAGTGTATAACGAAACGTCAGCAAGATTAATGGCAAGCAAGTACTAAAGATTTGTTATCAGCTTGTTACTGCTCACAGTGCCCATGCCTCCACATCTCACGTCACTCACTGTCCAGCTTGCATCTTAAACTTGCATCTTGTCTTAAAAAAGTCCCTGCCTTTTTCAGTAAGTTAGAAAAGACCCTTGCATGGTAAAAAATTTTTTGTATTTATCTTCTTTAGTAATTATTGAAGCTAATCTTACTCTATAGACTCTAAGCGTGCACACTTTTTGCACTCATGTTAACCTGAAAAGAATAAGGTGCTATGTGTGCCTTGTTGTTTGTATAGCATCCCTTAACATAAGGCTGAAAAATTATTTCCAGAGGGAAAATTCTACTACATATGACACATCTGTTGTAAACTAAGTTTTCCATGTAAGCTGCAACTACCACAATGAGGTTCCTTGAATTGCAATAAAATTTCCTGTCATTACTGACATTTCACATGACGCAATTCGATGCAGTGCACGCTTCTTTTGTCCTAAACATGGACATGCTTAAGTTGCACTAAGCACAGAGGAAAACTGCAGTGAACTTTACAGCCTCACTGTGGTAATAGATAGATAAATTCCACCACTTCAGCACTGAGCTGGAAATTACCCACAGGATTGCCACTCCAACCTCATGTCTTGGAGGCTGCATTATATTCCCATATGCCTTCCAGCACTTGCCCTCACTACCACCTCATTTCAAAATAAACGATGCCATCTAGAAAGGCAGTAGATCTAAACTGGCTTCTCACACTGGTAATTCTTAGTACCAGTTCCTGGGGAAAGGAAACCTTCAGTGGAGAGAAGTAAAAGCCCTTTATCATCTTTGGGCTGAGGAACGTGCAGAGAAGTTGCAGAGCAGTACTCCCTTTCCCTCTCTGGGCAGTTCATGTTCTAGCTCTCTCCTCTACCTCCTCCAAAGTCACCACAACAGTTCATAACAGATGACAGACTAAAATATTTATTTATAGTTTTAACTAATTTATAGTCTGCAGTTGCATATGTCATATTATATTTTATGCAGTAAGGCACCTTGAACTAAAAATTAACATTTGACAGGGCCAGAGCTGCTGAAGTGACATGAATAAAAGCAGTTTCTTCAGCAAATCTTATACAAGCTTCCACAACTTTTATACAAAGATTTCTCAAACTGCTGGTATATTCTAGGACCCTAAAATACTGAGTGCTTCAAGAAAAATTAATCATTATAAAAGACATTTACATGGTACAAAAACACGTTATTTTGCCTGGTATAAGAGCACAATCAGCTGCTTCACCTCCAAGCACTTCACTAGCGAAGACATCTTACAGTGTTTGAAGCTCTTACAACAAAACACTCTGCCAACACAGAATGTCACAATTTTCACCTTCTGGAAAGAAAATCAGGTCATCAAATCAACTTCTGAAGACAATCTCAGCTGAGGGAAAGCCAATCCTTACACCGTATAGAGTGGAAAGACAAGAATCTGGAGTCAAGGGACTTTAGGGAAGCTTCAGCCCAAAGGATGCAGCAAGCACAGCCCAGGGGCTCCTGTGCCCACCCTGACCCTCTGCCCTGGCAGCAGGGACTGAGCTGGCACGAAAGGTCCCATTGCTCTCCTCTGAGCTTGTTCCACTAGAAAAGCTGCTGCACAGGAGTTTTTTATCTTTGATGGATGAGGATAGAGCAGAGTGTGGCATACCTTGTCAGAGGTGTGTTTGCCCACATAATTCAGCTGTTTAGCACACAACTGAATCTGCCCAAAGCAGTCATGCTTATGAAAAGTAGGTGAAATCTGTAGCACTTTATCTCCTGGCTCATGCAACTGAGATCAGTCCTGCTGGGTGAACTAGAAAAACAAAACCTGAATGACTGCTTTGCATCTATCAAGAACTTTTTATTTCATAGTAAAATATTTCATAGCAAAATTTACTCTTTATTGAGCAAATAAAAACATGAAAAAGCCCCAATCTATTGCTAGTTATACCAAATATATAAAATTATGTTGGAATGAAGGCTATCACTTTTTTAATAAACCAAGAGAAGCTGTAATAAGCACACATACTTCTGATAACCTCAATGAATGAATAAAATGCAATAAAAAATTTAAAGAACGTGTTTTTCGATAGAAAGCTCTACACTCTTTGCCATCAACTACTCAGTTAATTCAGATAAGTCAAATAAGTTTTCATTATATGAATAAATTGACAATTTTTTTTCATCACCTGTATAATAATGCCTTGTAAATTACAGGCAGTAAATAGAAAACACTACAAGGAGCAGTGATGGTATCATATACCATAATTCAAACAGCTCCTAAACTGGGAAACAAAAGATAATCTATATTTTCTGGATTCCAATCTACTAAGATCATAATGTTATAAAGGTTTCGCAACTATTGCCTAAGATACAATTTTAAATTCTAAACTGCTCACATTTTTACTTTGGAATTCACCTTGTTCATTGAAATGTTACCTTAGCATCTATTAAGGTTTCGCCTTGAGCAAGGAATTATTGGGCTTTTTGTTTTATTTTGTTTTTCATTTTTACATTTAAAAGCTGTCTGCTTCTAAAATGAAGCTATTTAATCCCTTGTCATCACATGGTCATAAAAATTGCAGGCAGACAGAAGTTTGCAGTGGCTGCTTCACAGGCCCCACAGCAATGCATGGTAACAGATTTTCAAAGCAGTTCAAAGAGTCCAGTTTCCATCTGTGTTTGGTGAAGGGTGCAAAAACCTTGGGGCCATCTGAAAACTCTGCTTCATCTCTAACACTTGGAATAACAAAGGTGTTATTTTTCAAAGCCACAGTCTCCCCTCCTGGGGTGGCTCTGGAGATACAGTTCAGGGAAGGTGGGAAACTTCAGAGTAGATATTCTCCTTCTAGACTTTGCCTCCTTCAGGGAGTTCTTTTGAGGATGGTACAATGGTGGCCTATATAACATGGGTTACTGCCAGCAGAGGCCAACAGTTAATGAACCCTTTAGACAAATTCTTTCTTCTGATTTCAGTACAAATATCTACAGGAAAACAGCCTCGATGTTCCCCCTACACACCCTTCTCTTCAAGCCCAGGAGTGTTATTTGATCAAAAGAAAGTAGAGGGTGCTCTACACCCATTGTACAACCCAAAATCGTGCAGTGCAACACAGGTATCCATTACATCCAGCTAAGCCAGCTCACTAAACAAAAGAATATGAAAGCAGTGAGAAAGAAGATGATCAGTTTGCTTCCCTCATGATAAATAGCCAGTTGTTAATCTGCACTTCATTGTCATACACCGGCCAAGTGGTTCTCTGATGTTTATTTCCACTATGCAGGAGTAAGAAGTTTGAAAAAAAAAAAAAAAAAACCAAAAACAAAAAAGCAAACCAACAACTTGCCAGTTATTTGCTAGGCATAATTTTCCTCTATTAACCCTTTGCTATTGTATTTCTTGTGCATTGGTATCAAACACATACCAGAACAGAGATAAGGAGAAGTTGATCAGAAAACATCAGTATAAACATGGCAAAAGGCTCTGTCAGGCAAGAGAGCCTGACTTGAAAAAAAAGAGAATTGTCCCTAAAGGAAGGTTCTGGACAATAAAGGCTTTTTAACTAAAATATTCTGTCTAGATGTTCACTTACATTCAAATCAAAGTTTCATTATATTCACATTAGCTTTAATGGGCATTGATCCAGCTCACTTCCAGGCTAGCCAATGTGTTTGTGCCAGGCTAAATTCATGACAGGAGCATACTTCTATTTAATGCAAAATGTTTTTACAGTCAATGAGATGTTTTATACAGAGCAGCTGGGTGAATGAATGGTTTTGACTTCTGTGGTCTTCTGCACGGGTTAAAACATACATCCTCAAGAGAAACTGCTTGATTTTCAAAGATGTATTTACCTTAAGTAACTTATTTGGGGATATCTACTACAGCAAGAATTTCTGACAGTTTTGAAGCTAACCTTCTTGTCTGGCTCAGCTTCTGAAACTGGATGCATCTTCAATATACCCTCCCATACTTCCCCAGAGACTCCTTCTTCCCTCTCCTAAAGACAACATGATCATTTCCTAGCCCTTTTCCATTAGTGTTATGCCAATCATTTCAGTGGAAATAAACCAACACAAAATCAGCATGAAGGAGCTCTGTTCCAAGGTCCCTGCCTCTTGAGCAGTGCTGGGATTGGTGGGTGGGAGCACAGTGGATGGTTCCTTTTGGGGAGGAGGTGTAATGCACCATCTGTCCCCACTGCTGGTAGGAATCAAAGTGGAAGAGAGCACAACCACTGTACACTCATGCCACCTTTTCAAGAGCTCACTGCTTATTTTCCACATTTTAATGAAACTCCATGCCTACCAATGCCCACAGGGCTCCACATTTATTCACAGGCATTTCTTTCTTTGTTGCAAGGCTCCAGGCCTCTTCTCTTTGTTCAAAGCTTTCTCTCAGGGCAGTCTCTACCCTGGCTCCCATCATGTTGCTTCATCTTTGACATCATTGTAGGCAAGAGTCACAAAAAAGGTTAGTCTTAAATCTTATAGCAAAGATATATTCCTTTGAGATCAAGCATTATTTCTTCCTAGTTTTATCATTACCTCTATGCTTTGACTGTTTAAATCAGACTCAGGAGGATCGAGTTTCAAACCAAAAAATAGTTTCTTCCCCTCAGTTTGTGCTTTGTTGTCTTTATATTAATTATTCTATTGTTTTGAGTAATTTAAACTTTAAATACAGTGAGCACTGTGTTACATTAATTCTGATCTCTGAATAAAGATGGCTGGTTTTGGCAGAAGACTTTCCAAGGCACTGGAAGGTTTAGAAGGCACATGGAGGATAGCATGACTTGGCTTAGCAGAAGGTAAGAAGATAATTCTTTCTGCTTTTTTAGAACTCCTAGGTGTTATGGCACATACTATTTAATGTATAGGAATTTCTGGGGAATGGGGAGCAGTGACATTTTTGGTGGGAAGGGGAGCACTTTGAAGTCATGCATTGTTCTGTCTCTTCTAGCTCCTGCACACTTCCCATCACCATGGTAACTGCCTGCTTTAGTGAAAGAGGAAACCTGCCTGGAATTTGTTTTTGAGAGTCATGCATGTACTGTTACAATGGTTTCTGACTAAATTATTAATCTCATGTTATCATCAAGTTTAGGAAAACTATGCAAACTTGCTGAGGAGTGAACCCCTGACAAAGATTTCTGCACTATGTACAGGCTAAGAGCAAGTCATTGTTTCAAACAGCACAATAAAAATGTATTAACCTACGGAAGCTTTCCATAGATTATTTTTATCTTGTACTTTTAGCTACCAACAATAGCCAGACCTGAAAAGTGGCATTTAAAATTTAAAACTACAGCTTGTCAAAAAATATTATTATGGCATTGTAATGATTACTTTCCTTGTTTCCAATATATTCTCCAAATATTTTATATATTATATATTTGCACACGCAGACTCCAGATATTCTTTGTAGTTGTAAATAAACAGTTAAATCACATACAAGTGCTAAGTGAAGACAAAACATACAGCATTTCCTAGTAAGAGTGTAAAGCATAAGGTGACTGTCCATGAGCTGCTATTTTCAAAAGGGAAAGTTGTTAAAAATCAAATTATCAGGGCTACACTGGCATGGAAACTCCTTAAACTCATCATCAAAATACTAATCCCTGCCCAGTGGCACTGCATATTCTTGGAACTGATGCTTTAAACTCATTTTTCACCAGATGCTACACCTAAAATTCAACTCAAGAAATATTTCTGTCCCCAACACAGTGCTTCATTAACACAGAAAACTTTGTAGAGCATTTACCAAATCTAGACTAGCATATGCATAAAAACACAACTCACACCACATATTTTAGAAAGTCCTTGTGCAGGGAGATGTCCCTTCTGTATTTTTATGGTACAGCTACTCTAACACACTGAGTTAGCAGGGGGAAAAAGAAAAAGTAACAGTTCATGCTTTCATTCACGTTGTGTTACTAGGTATCATCATAAAAGTATGAAAAAAACAACTTTTTTTTTTTTTTTTTTTTTTTTTAATGTGAGGTGTGCCATCTACTAGGCAAAGGATTTTCTTTATGTTGCAACAGCTGGACATATGACAGTTCTGAAATGAACCAAAGCACCATGCTCCACGTTCCTCATGATGCCTCCTACACTGTGAAAGGTGAAAGTTCTGACGTGGACAGGCTTTAACATAATCCATCCCTGTGCATCTGTACCATCACACATACTCAAGCAGAAAGGAGCATCCATGTCTTGCATTGAGCTGTCATCATATGGGCAACACCAACACAACAAATAAGCAACAGAGCAAACTGGAAACGCAGAAATTAAGAGAGAAGCCAGGCCTTCACCTTTTGTAGGAAATCACTGTGGTTTTCTTATGCAAAGTTACAGAGGTCCCCCCAGCAAATGGCTTGAGGCTGACACCGACACAGGAAAATGCTTTCACAAAATCCAGCGAGCGTTTTCCAGGTTCTCTGTCTGCTGTGGCTGCAGCTCACATAGGCAGGGCTGAGCTCTGGTGGTAATGCAGCTCTGACACCACCTGGATGACAGCCACCAGCAAACTCAGCCTGTGATGCCAAGTCCTCAAACTGCTGATCCATATTGAGCTTAACACCAGAGACACTCAGCCAGTTACACTAAGGAATTTACCTATTAGTACCTCAGTCATGTATATAAAATTACTTCATTGTAGCCATGATTTTAACTTAATTACCAGTGTTATGGCAAGAAGGCCAAGATAACACTACTGAAAACTTTTTTCCCCTTTAAACTCAATTCCCAATTACTAGGGAGCAAACTAATGATTTTTAATTAGTAGGAAAGACAGCTACACATTAATAACAACTTAAATAGTCACTTGAAGCAGACAGTGTTTCACCACAATGCAGAAAAACAATAAAATTAGTATTTAACCAGTATTCCCATTTCCTCCTTAGTTCAATTCTTCACAATTTGCAATGTACAAAGCAGGAAAACGAAGCACAGTAAAATCCGACCTTAATAACTGAGGATAGGGAAAACATTCAGAACACTTTAAAGTGAGACCACTGGTTGTATCACAAACAGAAGCCCATTCATTCATTACAAAATATCAATACAACAATATAAGTAGATAATTTATAATCAAGTGAATTAAAAAAAAAAATCTTTTCTCAGCTTTTTACCTAAACAACTTCCTTGCATCACCATGAGTGGCACAATTTGATCAGAATGGATTAAAGTGCACAGTGTTTATTTATTACTGTTTCTTTTCTTCATGGACTACAACTTCATCATTCAGTAAAGGGCAATCCCTTTATTAAAACAGACTAGTTATATGTCTTAAGCACATTCCCATCAGATACATAAATTAGGATCTAGGTATAGCTTAGTCTTTGTGACAAGGCACACAGACTCAGAGATTCAGATGGAGGAATTATACTTAAATTTCAATCTCCAGACATCCTCAGATATGGGGTTTGGGGCATTATCTCGGTGCTTTTTGCATCCACTGTGCCTGGAACACAGAGGAGGCAAGGATTGCCTGCCCTGCTCACAGGCAGTCCTGTGTCCCACCTGGAGCAGTCCCTGAACTGCAGGAGCAAAGAGAAGCCCTGCTGTGCCTCCTGGGCAGGCTGAGCCGTGCTGCAGCTCCCCCAGCCCACACAGCCAAGGGCAGCTGTGCACAGGCTCCTGTCAGGCAGGGGCACAGAGGACAGGAGAGGAGAGGGCAGGGGAGGGGAGGGCAGGGCAGGGCAGGTGACTGCAGAGGACAAGAGGCATTCACCAGCCATCAGCCAGAACCACCTGCTCGTTTAAACATTTTCAGAAAGTGAGCTGCCCTACCCATCACACATTATTTTGGCTGCAAGGATGATTACTGCAGCCTTTCAGCAAAAGCTAATCAGTTTTCTGGAAGCCATCACTATTAGAGATTAACATACAAAGGTGGGAGCTGTTTACATCAGACCACAATACATTTTAATTGGCTATTGCCAGCCTAGATAGGTATGAATGGAATGAATCCTCATAAAAAGGTACACTTACATTCAATGCACCCCTTTGCCTTGCCTTGGCAAATTAATTTATCTATATTTCCTGTTTCAGCAGTGCAGTCTAAAAGGAAGTCTTTGTACTTGGCTGCTAGATGTTCCCATCCTGCTCAAATGAACTCAAAAATCTGGTTTCCATCCATGCCCGAGAAGATCAGCTAAAGCAGATTTAACTGATTAGCAAGACACCCCATCTGGTAGGATGGCTCCATGCATGTCCTTCGTGCACCATCTGATGCTCCCAGTCAGAGCTGTATGGCCCAAACTCCACAGTGCTGCTCAAGGGCTGCAGAGGGACTCGCCCCCTAACCCAGGGCACAAGCCACTCTAAGCTTGTCTCCACCTGAACTTGCTGTGCTTGCTTTAGTAACTGTGAGCACACTGCTGAAGCTTTGCCTCTGTCTGTGCCAGCAAGAGAGAGACAACACTGATGGACCAGTTTGGCTTTATCAAGGGGAATGGCAAGTGAATGCCACAGACCTTTGTTTGAGCAATCAGCACAGACCTCTTCCAGTCACAGGATTCTCGACTGGATGGACCTCTGGTGTTTCCCAGTATATTTAATTCCACTAAAAATAATAATCCCCTGTAATAGGCTCATGGCTTGAACTAGAGCCATTAATCTGACTCCCCTCTCCCTACCCTAATTCTGACCAGCAGTCAGGGAATCTCCATCCTTCCCCATCCCTGAGCTACAGACTGTCAACAGGAATTAAGCAGGCACCTGTGATACCACATGCTGCAATCCATTTAATTCTTTGTCACAAAACCATTTTGGTCTTTTATAGTTCATTCAGTGAAAGAGGAGGAGGAGGGGAGGACTGGCATTTTCTATAAATGGAGTGGATATTCAATTACTAGGGAACATAGTATGTGAAATTAATAACAATTAATAATAGATCTACTTACGGTGGATAGACTTTGTGCAGGTTTTTCTAAAGGCAAATCATAAAATTGTGAAAATAAAAGGGTATTAGAATATTCAAGGGCAGATGAGAGTAAAAAAAAAAAAACAGGAGAAAGTATTTTTAATAGAGTTTTATCTTTGTATTAACTAGTCTAAATTCCTAGGCAATGGAATGATATGTTTCCATTGAGGGAGAAAAATTGGCTGAAAAAAAATGCTTTGCTTATAAAAAAAGGGAAGTTTTTGATTTTCAAATGTAATATAAATCTACAGTTAACCTGCACCAACACAAGGTCAGTGGACAAAAGGTACTGTACAGACATTATAGTGCTTTAGATACTGTCTAAGGTTTGAATCCCCAGTCAGACCATTTTTAGCAGATATTTTAAGACACTAAAATGCTTTACATAAGTGTAAGAAAAATTACTGTGAAAGAATACCAGGCAAAATTAAGAATGAGTGAGATTTTTCCGAGTGAAAATTCCCTTTGATTTTACTAATCTATTCAAATTCTAAGCAGTTTTGTAAAAAAAATAGAAAAAAATAATCAAGTATTACAAGTATTACAATTACCTGTCAGAATACAGAAGTTGCTAAACCTTTTCATCACAGCTAAGGAGATAGAATATTATACTTTCTTATTTCTACCTCTTGCACTAAGCCCATCTCCACAAAGCCTGCACCCTGTCACCAGCCACCTACTTATCTCTTAGAACTCTCATTGGAGCAAAAGACTCTTTTCTGAGAAAAACTGAAAGAAAGTAAGACAAAGCTCTCCTTTAGGGGAGCCTCCATAGCTGATGCCTTTACGTTAATTCCATGAACTCAGATTTTGCTGTTTACACAGCTATGATCAGATGGCCCCTACTTGGCTTCTTTCCAAGGCAACAGAGCTTTTGGGTGTCCCCTCTCTGAGTCTTCAGAATCAGTTTGCACCCATTTACACTTCAAGCAAGTTTTCAGCCGTCTCACCCCTCACATCTTCAGTGAAGGCTTGCACTACTTCCCATGTTTCTTGTTAAAGAACCTGCAGAAGGGCCCTGGAAGGCACACAGCAAGTGTGCCCAGGTGACTCTGTGAGTGGCTCTGCTCCACTGAGTTACAGACCAGGGCTGATTCAGCTCAGCACCTTTCCAATGAATAGAGATGTTCTGATGAAGAGAAAAGTATTACTCAAGAGTATGGCTCTGTTGAACACTGCTGCTTTAAGCATGGATCCCTTTGGGGATTACAAGGCCTGTTAACACGGGTCAGTCTGAGATGGATAAGCTGTAAATTCCAAGCAGAAATGCTGATTTTTGCTTTTTGGTGCCTGAGAAAGCTGATTTTTGAGGGCAGCTAGGTTGTTCCACCCTGGTTTATTCCATCTTTGTCTTCAGCAAGTTCTGTTGCCAGGGGGAACGCTAAGGCAGTGAAATATTATTTTTGCTGTGTACAATGTGTTTTTTAATGGTTTTATTCCCTTTTGCTTATGAAACTCAGAAGCAAACTATTGATTCTACCAAGACCTTGTGAGTGAAGATTAAAGCATTCCAACATGCTTGTCTACAGGTGTGCCATGGTGAATTATGATCTTCGCATAATTGATAGAATGAAAAAGTTGCACCAAGAAACCAACTGTTAATCAGTGTATAGGTACAGGAGATCAATCTTTGATTCGTGTATTCACAAATCCTGTTTACTTGGCCACATTAGAGAACAGACGGGTGTTCTGGAATGGATTCTTAGAAATGATGGATGTAATTGTCAAAACTGCCAAGGTCAATGTATAATGTTCAAAAAAGAACCAACTCATTTCAAGCACCTTCCATTTATCATTCATGCAATTTGACCCCCAGTTCTCTTTGTAATAACATACTATGAGGGAACAACTGCTGTGTTCATTCCCATATACTCCTGTGGACTTTCAAATATCATGCAGGTCACAGCCTTTCCAAAAGACTGAGGACATTTGTATATAACTTTTTCCACCCTGAAGTATGTGGAAGCTATTACATTAAACCTGACTTTAATAAGAGTAAGTTTGTTTCCTATAGAATTTTTATGCTGCAATACTAAACACATTTGAAAGAAACTTGTTCCAGAATTTCATGGTTTTTCCATTTAAGAAAGGTAGATCTATTTATAATAAGTTTTGAAAACATACCTAAATAATTTGCTTTTCAGAACTGAGATGTCCTCTCCGTTGATGATGTATCTTAGTTGCTTAACATCATGCTGTGGAATATAAGCCAAATCTAAATAACAAGGGTTAGAGAAAAACTGTCCCTGTGGACAGTTAACTCCAAACTCAGCCATTTCTTTTAAATACCAGCCTTGATTACAGCCAGGATACTGAGTCAAGGGGAATGGTATGATAGTTTGCATTTGTATGTAGGTCTAAGTATCTGGAAGTAATTCAAAGTAGTTTAATTTTCAGATTTAAAGGAAAAGAGAAATGTAAATTTTAGCTTTTTTTAGGGTTTGAATGTGGTATTTCAGAATGCCAGAATCTCTATTTTCTGGTATCACTTTTCAAAAAGACAGGGGAAGACCTATACTTCGGTTGACTTATGGTTACCAATGTGTACACTTTTATAATTTTGAAGTTTGCAGCTTTTACCACTTTATTTTCACAAACAGTGATACAGGTTAGTGGAGAGAACCTGAAAATAGATACCCAGCAGGTAATTTTCACTCAGCCTAAAGAGGACAGGACGGTGTTTCACCATTGGAGAGGTTCACAATTATTTTTTTTAATTGAATAGATTCATAAAGTACATAAATAGCACTACCTTTTTTTTTTTTTTTTTTTTTTTTTTCTCTCCTGGAACATGATGATAACCAGATTGAGTTTGTTTTTCAAAAATCTAACACATAGCACTGGGACGTATTCCATTGGAAAATTTAGAAACAAATATAAATCTGAGGATCTGGCTCAAGAACTGCACAAGCCACTAAGCATAACTGAAGAGCAAATCAAGATTTGGCACCAAACAGCTTTATGAACAAGGTGAAGAGCCTGGGACCAGGCACATGAACAGCTTAAATCACATGCCTTCATCCCTTTGATTTTTACAGATTCAATAAGAGAGCTTGTGGATGTGAAGAAATGCCATTTCTTCACTGAGACACTGTTCCTGAAACAGAAGCTTAAAGAAGAAAATATTTACTAAATTTCACCATTTTTTGTACACCATTATCTTTTCATTGAAAAGTATCAGGCTATTAGGGGTTTCTTTCTTATAAGTTTTTTTCCCATAAGTTGTTCAGAAACTAATTACTGGATACTTGTGGGTACTTAAGAAAGGCAAAAGAAGTAGCTGAAGCCAGGAGAGGAGTGTGGCATCAGGCTACACTTTCTCTCAGGAAGTTATCTCTTGGAGGGAAAGAGACACCTCGAGAATAGAGGCAGGTAAAGGAGGGGGCTGGCTCAGTGGGGCTCTCACTCTTTGCTCTCAGAGGGGACAGCAGGCTGTCGCTGACTGCAGGAGAACTCACCAGCACTGCAGGGGCTCAGCCCTGAGGCCCTTACCCCCATCTGTTCCTGTGCCCAGAATGCTGAACCGCTCCTCTCCCTGCCCTGCTGGGAGCCGCACCCGCTGTGCCCTCGCTCCTGTCCTGGGTGTCCCCACACCGTGTCCTGCGTCCCCTGCCTTGCTGGGACATTCCTGCAGCTCCAGCTATGGCTGCTGAGCCTCTGATCCATCTCAGCCAGCACCCCGGGGCTTTGGCTCACTGCTGCCAGCTGTGGTGGTGACTGCACCAGAGGGGAAAGTGCCAGCGGTGGAGAGAGCTGTGCCTGGGTCCCTGGTTCTGTTGGCTGTTAGTGCCAGAGCTATTGTTATTTTGTTCACCTTGTTATACACACTAGTGAAGAACTGCTATTCCTATCCTCATATCTTTGCCTGAGAGCCCCTTAATTTCAAAATTATACTAATTCGGAGGGAGGGACTAATTCTCCAGTCCAAGGGGGGCTCCTGCCTTCCCTAGTTGGCACCTGACTTTCAAACTAAGACACAGGCAGCCATGCACTTCTGCTGGGATAGCATTTTTCTCCCAAATAAATGAGTTAATTTCTCCTCAAGCTCAGGACATTGTAATCAAGTGGGGAGGTAATTTGCATAATTTCTTCATTTCTCATATAACACTGAAATAAGGCAGTTACTTGTAGGTGAAAAAATTGTGACATCAACCTGAAGGGCAACAGAAATGATTGCTTCTCTATGTACCTGTACCTGAAAAGTAGAATAATTTTTGTCTAACTTTTGCACTTTACAACTAAACTCTAATCTTAGTAACAGAACTTTCTACTTAGGGAGCACTTTCTGCAGAACAAATCTATAAAATAGGGGAAAAGAAATGATTGATATCTAGACCACAGAATGTCCTGAAAAATTAAGTGATGACTTCAGCTTACACAATCAACACATTCTTTGCGTCGAGAAAAAAATTAAGTACAAAACCAAACAGGATAAAAGATTTTGTTCAGAAGGAGGTTCAGAAATATGATGTGGAAGAGTGGGCAGTGCAGATGAGCTCTACATTCCCTCACAGAAACATATCTTCTGAAGGCTGTAAATCTGCAGAGTGGTTGAAAGGCAGGCTGCCATGGGATGTCAAAGTGGGCTCCCTGTCAGGCATCAGGCATTTATCAGACTGAAGGGAACATGAACTATTTCATCCCTTGGCTGAGGAGCCAGCGCAGAGCCAGCCGTGGCTTGGAAGGGCAGCTGGGGGCCAGCGTGTGTCTGGAAGCAATAGTGACACATTGGCACACGAGGACATCTGCCAGGCAGTTCCAGCACATGGTCTGGAGCTGGCTTACACCCTGCCATGGGGACATGCAGGGTGCTAGCATGTGGTGCTAGGTCTAGGCAGTGGTCTGTGCAGTGGTCTAGGCTCAACTGAGCTCACATGTCCACCCGTTATTTCTTAATTATTTAACACACAATAGGGAAAAACTTTTTGATTGCTTCAGAATAAAAACTTGCCACTTTGAGAATATATTTCATTTGTGGTCACTACAAAGGGAGATGAATTAATCTGTTTAGTTTTAAAATCCTTCGCTCTCCATTGCTTTTTTTCAGCTGACTTGATACTCAGGTAATAAATCCACTGTGGAGACAAAAGAATGCTTTGTAAATAGCATCAGCCTTGAAGTACAACCCATGCTGCAGGTGGAGTTTGGGTAATGCTGCTTTTGTACATAAATCTCTGTTAACGAATCAGACACAGATCCTTAAAAAAATCTATGAAAAAACATACCAACTAGTGCTCCTGAAGAAGCTACTCATTACACACTTTCAGTGCATCATGACATCAGGCTACTGCAAGTCTTCTCCTCCTCATGTGGAATTTATCAAGAAGAGCCAGTGGCAGCAACTAATCAGTAACCACAAATATCAGGGACCCCCAGAGGCAAGATTGCACCCCTGCAGATATGCTACACAACACTGGATAACAGGCACACTAATGATGAAGGCTCATGCTTAGGTACTAGATATGACCCACTTACTTGCCTTCAAATTAGATCCCGTAAGCTTGTAGTGTAAACCCACGGAGGTATTTCATTAGAAGGGTTGCACTGGTTTCAGGTGCCAGCCTTACACCACAAGGACAGGAGCTGTGCATTACTCTGGCCATCAGTACCCTTCACTCACAGGCAGTGGTGTCAAAAGTTATCACTTGCAGATGAGAACTGTGAAAGATGTGAACACAAGTGTCAAGTTCTCTCTCTGGAGCCCGGTGCTCATCCGCTGAATGTGCATATATTGCTTTACCTCAGAGACTCAGTATTTGCCAACAGAAGCTGCTTTCACATCTCACCTTCTCAATGTCGGCTGGAGCTTCCAATTACTACGCAGGTTTTATAGAAGCAGGGAGTTTTATTGCTTGGTTGACCCTGCCTCAACCAACATAGCACTCAGTCCTTGGAAAAGAACAGGTGAATTTACAGTTGGGATACTAAATTGGGACATGAGGGCATTGCCCTGAGATACCTGTTGTAGTGTGCAGCTGTAAGATGCTGGGTAAGACTCTGCTCAAAGACTGTGTGTAAAATTTCTGCATCTCACAGGGCTATGGAGTCTTAACAACTCTTAAGAGCTTGGACACTTCCTTTAAGATGAGAGGTTTTACCTTCTAATATAACATACAGCAAAAAAAATTGTTATTATAGAGCATCCCTGGAAGCTTTGACTGTAAAGATTTTACAAGACAATGATTACAGCCCGGAGTGAGGGTTTAATTCATACATTACCACAGAAAGGTATTGGAGAAGAGTCACTGAAAGAAATAATGAGGTGACTGTCATTAATGACCTGAGCTCAAAGTGCAGAGTGCACACCCTCAGCTGTCTCACTACCAACACAGAGATGACTGCAGCTCTACACCCATGCTATTCATGCAATGCAGAAAGGCAGGATCATTTTGTTTATCAGAAGGCAAGCTTGTGAGATGTCAAACTTGTCCTTTTCACAGTTTAAGTCATCCAACCCTTGAAACACAAAAAAAATGGTCCAATAATCTGGATATATGATTCCTTTTGAGTCTCCTACCACCCCCAGCACTTCTGATTTCCAATAAGAACAGTTTTCAAAATGTAGAAATTACTATTTAATAACAATCTGTTTATATCTCAATAGTGCATGCTTTTACATTTTTCTTATATTAATACAGTTGATAGTACGCCTCTCTTGTACATGACAGGAGTGAATCCATCTACAATGTTCTTTCATACTTTGGTTAATAAAGAGAGTAATTACATTTCCACTTCCATTTTTTACTGTCAGATAATGAAGTATGTATTACTTTAGGCTTCTGCAAAACAAACCAAAGGGACAGAGTAATGTCAGAATGGAAAATGGAAGAAGAAAGTCAGCTTTGAAGTCTACCTGTACATCTCTGCACTGCCAGCTCTGAACTCATTTTGAAATCAAAGAACGATCACACAAAATTCGAAGCAATCAGACATATATTGCTACATGGAGACTTCACATCAAGTTCTTTCTTTTTAGCATGGAAAAGTAAAAAACTATGATGTTTTGAGATGAAGAGTACAAGCAAATTAGTCACATCTAGCATATAAATAATGTTCTCAGCATAAAAGAAAAACACCTTGAAAACTTATAAAAATGTAGGTTTATTCTCCTGAACATTTAGTAGGAAAACCTGTCATTTTTATGCAGCGACGGTAATCAATTTTGAAATCTTCACAGATGTGCTCTTAAAGTTATTAATTTCACCAGGATGATTATGAACACTTTACTCAGCTGTTCCACAAACATTAGAACAATACAAGCCAAATCAAGTCCTAATTACAATACTTGTCCTTCATGCAGGGATTTTGGGTTTGCCTAGCGCACTTTGAATCTTACTTTGTTAAAAGGTGACTGAAGCTGAAGAGTTAAAAGCTTTATAGATGCTTGACCAAATGAACGGAGCAACAAAAACTACAGTCATATTTAGTAAGACCTGATATCCTGGGAAGGGGAGACCTTCAGCTGTTTGTAAGCTTCTTGGGAAAATGCTTGGGCATTAACATCTGGGAGAGTTGACTCCAGTGGAAAGGAAAATAAACTGACTGGGTCACATCTGACAACACGACAGTGTGAACAGAGACAGTGAAATAGAAGACTGTACAAGTGTCAGACATGTTTGGTTCGATACCTGTTTCCTGGAACACTGTGGATGTTAAAATTTGGCAATCTGTTATTAAAGACAAAAACTTGCTAATGTTATGTAACCCAATAAAATACTGGGTTAACAGCATCCCATTCAGGGCAAGACAAACAAAGCTGCTGTCAATATTCCTTTTAATTAACCCAATAGTATTAGCTGTTTATGACTTCATTCCCCTCAGTCCCAGTGGGCAAGCTGAAAGGCAATTCTCACTATTACTTAGCTCCCGTGGTGTAATCCACAAGCGGCTGTCAGCTTGCCATGGCTGGTGACCTCTGACCCAATCACTTGCTTCCTTTTAACATTACTACCTTTGCACATTTAATGAACTTTGTACATGGCTAAAAAGATGTCAGCACAGCAAAATGATGGTTCCTGCTGTGAAGGCTCCATTGTTTCTATAAGTCTAATTGACCTTTCACATCACGGAAAACGAGAAAAAAATCAATATAGTTACTTAGTCACCAGCCCAATGCTATCTTTTATAATTAATATGCTAACCACATTGCTTTTGAAACACTGACACCCAAACACCCCTCAATGTACAAAAATGAATTCTCATTAATAACCATTATATTAATCACTGTTGCCCAGAACTGGAACCTGACTGCGAAATCCCCCAGTGGAAATTGCTATAATCGTTCAAACTACAGGAATGAATTTTTTTCGGCATAATTACTGCTGTCTTCTATTGAAAAATATCCATTAGATGGCAGCTTTTAGTTACGTAAATCAAGCTGATTAATTTTTAATTTTTCTCATTTATATGACTTTGCACAAGTAAAGACAATTTAAACGATTAGCTGAACAATTATTAAAGCAACTTGCAGTGGTTCAAATATTCATTTAGTTACTGGAAAAGCCATACATCATTAACTTCCAATTAAAAATTTGGGAAATGGTAAATGTTGATACAATAAAAAATACGCTTATCTCCTTGTCAATAAAGCAGTATACTGCTGTAAAAATATTGCTTTCATTTCAGCTGAAAGAAGGAGGTTCATCCAGTACCAGGTTTCTTCAGCTATTTCATAAGCAAGGAAGAAGAAATTCTGTAACGTGTCTGAAATTCATTGGGAAGAGGCATCCAATGGCAGCACAGCACTTCTGTGCCATTCACTCCAGTGCTCCTGCCTCTCATCCCATGTCCCAGACCAGGCTGGCACAGACTGCTGAGCTCAGAATATGCCAGCACAATTATCTTACAAAAAAAGCATCCTGCAAAAAGCCAGCCACTCTTTTAAGCAAGAGCCCAGTGGCTAGATTGACTTATTCCAAAATACAAGGGGATTAATTTCAAATCTTACTCTGTGCCTCCTTACAGTGGCTATGGCTGAGTTGGATGCCAGCTGAGTTGCTTAAAAACTTTCATCTGAATAACACCATGAATATTCAGGACCTGCTTCACTAAAATAAGAGCTAGCAAACAGTGGAAGGAAAAGAATTGTAATGCTAATGCTAAGCAATGAACCTCATCTCCAACATCAAGTCGATAGCTGTACTGCATTTGGACTTAAAGATATTGTACTGAAAATCCAGAAATATTCTGCCAGTGTGACAAATAGAATCTTCACATCATCTTCAAAATCTTCAATACATACACAGCATTGGCATGACTGCAGCTGCATATGTAATTTTGTACCTTCCTGGGCCCAGCTCTTTTGCATATTCTAATGAGGAGTGATTAAAATGTCTTTTTCTGAGGCAATAACAGGTCAGTTTTGTGTGGTACAGTGTTGGATGATCTATTTGGGGAGCTGGAGGCAGCATCATTGCATAAGAGATGTGCTTACCAGGATATCCTGCATGTCTGACACATGTACATCATCACTGAACTGCACTGTGCCACGCAGGGCTCCTCTGAGAAACCATGGCACAGAGATTTTTTTATTTAAATTGAAGAGTATTTGGTTTCTTCTGGAGACAAGTTCTTAAAGTCAAACTCACCTGATCTTCATTTGTCAAAACACAAATTCATTCAAGCACCACAAAAATTAAGGTTTGAGGGTTGTTTCAGTGTCTTGAGGTTGATTTTTCTTTTATTTATTTGTTTGTTGTTTTTATATAAATTATTCCATTGATGCTGTCACAGGGAAGACCACAATACAACTTACAGGAATTCTATACAGAGCCACATGATGTGCATAAACTGGGTTTATCTGCATGGTTGTGAACTTTCTGATTTTTTTGCCTTTTACCTCCAATTTTTAAGAAACAACCTCTGCACTAAGCAGGTAAATTACCTTACCATTGGGGTATGAGGATTTCTGTACTGTATTTCTTTCCGTGTCCCTGTGTTCTTTGCCTCACATCTCCAACAGAAACCAGAAGATAAAAGCCTCCCTTTGGACTAGAACTTAAATCTGTATTGCCATGAAATATACGCTTTTCAATTAAACATAAAAACACAAGGAAGGTGAAATGAAAATATCCAAAGTAGTGTTTATGGATAAAATCATGGTGGATTCAAGTCTTAGAGATTATTAGGTGCCTATGGAACATCTCTCTAGATAAGTAGATTCTCACAATTTTCTTAAAAACATTCCCCATGCACCATGGAGCCACCTCATTTAAGCAAACTTCCAAAATAATGCCACAATACTTCCCATGCTCAGCAAAAGAGTTCTGATCCAATCTAATGGCATTTTTATACTCTACCCAAACGTATTAAGAATTCTGCTTCTAAAAGCAGCTTTCACCTAGATTAAGTACAATCAGAAATTGTAATTGATATTAAGCTCATGGAAGAGTTTGCAGTGTAAAACTTTAAATTTTCTCTAATTTTTTTTTTTTTATTACTGATATTAGTTCATTTGGACTGGACATAAGACTTCCCTGTGTCAATACTTCCTTCCACTGAAGGGGAAATAGAAATGCTGACATTTGGAAGTGATGATTTCCAGCCTATTATCATTTTTTCCTACATATATAACAAGCTGCACCTATATTCAACTACTTCTTCCTTCCATACATTCTTAAAACAACTCACTGGAGCAATTTTTAAATTGTAACACACACTCATATTTTCATTTTTACACCGGTATCACAACACCAGTTTGAAAACTGAGCCTGAAGCTGGGGGCGAAAAAAATCAGACTTATGTGAATTTTAAAAAGTCTTTCAGAGGAGTCTGCCAGGAAAACTGGAAGAAATGTAATGAAACACAGGTCTTTAGTGTCCCAGTTCTCCATTTTAAACCTACCTATCCCTTCCTCTAGGTTGCTGGTTCCTCTACAACAATGATAATTTTAAGGGTATTTTTAACAGTTAACTGTCTCTCCTTGATATCAAAACTTATTCTAAACACTCTGCTTTGCTGTTTTAATGTTCAGGATATTTGGCTTTTGGGGAAAAGAATATGATATAAAGAAGATACTTTTTTTTTTCCTTTTAATAATAGTTGGAGGGGTTATAAATCCATTGAGTATGGTTCTTTGGAAGATTACTGTTTTCAACATCCAAAGAGCAACATCTCCACAAAGAGAACAGAGAGTAACAGGCCACTACTGTGTCAATTAAATCTTGGCATACATTCATTATGCCTATGTCCTTTTCCTGCCTCTTTCTTCCTTGGTGGTCTTCTGGTATTTTTCTTAATACCAGCAGCCAAAAAGAAAAAAAGAAAAGATACTAAAGGCAATTTCTTTAGTACAGTCACAGACAGACTTTTTTGTAGTTTAATATTTGAAACTGCAGCCCTTGTAACTTAGAGGGGCCACCACTCCAGTATTTACACAGATGTTAGAGAAGGCAGCCTGTAACTATCCACCTCCACCCCTGTGGTCACCTCTGCCTCTGAGCAGTCTTTGGGAGGTACATTAATAACATTTGTGTTAGATACCCATTTCTCAGTTACAATATTTTTATTTCGCATTGTCTGTGTGGAATGTAACTTAATATATATCCTTGATGCAGGGAGATGTTTACATAGTATTTTATGATTAGTTCAGTTGGAGACCACTGGGTTTCACAGGTTAGTAACAAAGGCAGAAAGTGGGCAAGATATAATTATGGAGTTCCAAAGGAACTGCACACAAAAAGTCAGGAATACATTTAAAAGGGATAATACAAAGAAGAGATAAAATTGATTCAATCTTTAAATCTTTCTTATTGAAATTAAAGTAAAATATCTTCAGGAAAGCCTGAGTAAAGATAAAGAGGCTGAAATTGCAGAGACATTTTATTTTTTAAAAGTAAGTCATAATTGCTTAGTAATTCAATTAGCAATGAATTCTGTCTCTCCCTGACCAGCTTGCTTTGGCTTTATAAAGTGCTCCAAAGAAGCAATAGTGCAATTAGTAAAAAGTATGAGAGAGACATACCTAACATTTCCTTTGATTCTACCTTTTAATTTGCTCCTCTCCTTCTATGGAATACAGAATGAATTTGGCAGAGGGTTTATTCCATAGGACCTTTCCTGCCTCTTTAATCCGCAGCTTTGCTTTCCGAGCGCCTGCAGGTGCCCGTGCCCTGCTGGCAGGGCGAGTGCAGGTCTCCCACTGGGAATTTTACTCAGCCAGGTGTCCTGCTGCCCCGCTGAGCCACAAACGCTGAGCAGAACCTGCCTAGAGAATGTTTGCATTGTGGCTTTGCCTTCGAATCAAAAGGTGTTAAAGATGTCATTGAAGAGCTTAGAATAGTGACTAAGCAATTTCTATACTTCAGTCTCTCAAGGCCCAACTTAGTCATATGGCCTCCTGCAGGTATGCCTAATAACTCCAGCCCCAGTGCCGATATCTTTTCACACCTTTTTACCAAGAAGGAAGCATTGTCTTTGATTGTCCATCAGCCCTAATCCTTTCTCAGCATGAAGCTTGTTAGCATAATTGAAGAGAAGAAACCAAAAAGGTACATTATGTGCATCTATGTGTTTCTCTGTCAGAGGGAGGCTGTTTGGATAAAAGACCACTGTATTTATTGCACTAATCCAGTACCTACAGGTTCCCTTGACAGAAGAAAGTCTCTATCTTTTCAGGTTCTGATTTAATGCAAGTGATGAAAATCACATACGTAGTTTTGTAAATGATAGTTACCATCCTCATGAAAGACTAGCACAAGTGACTGTCCCTAATATTAGACTCTCTATCCAAAAATAACTATGGAAAGTGACTGGCATCCCTGAACTCAACCTCAGCTTCCTGGTCAGTTAAACTATAAAACTGATTGCAAAGAAATTAGTGAAGATTGTTTTTAGGCTTTTTTTTTCCCAAGAGCAACAAAGATTTTTAATATCTTGCCCAGGACACTGGAGGCTAAGAGAATAGAAAGGTAATGAGCCATAAAAACTTCCAAAGCAGTTTTCCTCTTCTACCACCTTAGTCTTTAATGACAAGTAGTTTAAGAACTAAGCAACAATAAGAGAAAGCCAACCATCCATCACAGGCGCTCTATATTGGGATTTATTTCGTATTTCAGTCTTCATCTCTCATGAATAACAATACACAAGTGCCAAGATAAGTACAATTTATCATTGATTACACACTTTGTCAAGCTAAGGGAAGAATCTTTGGTATTTCTATTTGCATGACCCAGGATTTCCACACAGCAAGATTAGGATGACCAGCAACAGTGAGATATTTGGCTTCTGTCTCATGTATTACATCCAGAATGACATGATTCACACAATTCAGCCTTCATCAGACTTCCCACCTTTCCCTTCTATAACACACAGCTGCCCAGTCTTGTCTCAGACAGGAATATGACTTCAGTTAAGTGTTTAAATCATTTCTGACCTCAAACTCCAAAGTTTTTCCTTCATTCCATTGCCATAACACTTGCAACATGCTAACAAGAGACCACCTTCTTAAGGAAGATGAAAGATAAGCAACAACTTATCCAGGTTTTTAGTTATTCTTTTTATCAGTGGACAATGGTAGCCCTAGCATTCAAGAACCATGGAAGGGGAAGCAGATAGAACTCTAGATTTTATTTATTCTAGAAGGAATTTATTTTAGATGGAATAAAAAAAAAAAAAAAAAAAAAAAAGAAACTGAACAAAAGTAAAAATCCACACATCACAAAACAATTCAAAATAAACAATTTATTACCTCTGAATGTAAAAGGGAGAAGATGATGAAATGAAAAACATGATTCCTTCCATAGATTGAGTAACCTCTTTCCTATTTTTGATACCAGGAATCCAAGATTTAAAGGATTTTGAAGCACAGACACAGAATGCTCAGTTTTCAGCCACAATATCAGTCAGTTTGCCTTAGCTGTAGATACATACATACACAGAAAATGAAACCTTGTCTTATCCTGGCAAATGAACCCAGCCCAATTACCCAGACAACCTGGCCATCCAAAGTGGTTGCTCTCTCCTAGATCCTTCATAAATCATTGCCAAAGTCTGCTTGGGAATTAAACCTTTACTGAAATAACTAATGTGATTGCAAACCACCTTGAGCAGTGTCCTCAAGTGAACGCACTTTTGCCACAAAGGATTACCTTAGACCCCAGGAGAATAGCACACTACATACTTTTGCAGAGCCAGAAGATGTATTTCCTTAATGGTTTTCCAGGACACTATCAATATTAAATAAATATCAGTCATTACATGTAAATACATATAACAGTTTTAACATAACAGTTTCTTCCCTCTGCAGGAAAGAAAAGGAAAATCCATCAAAGAGCAGTGCATGGGGAAATCAAATATCAAATGCTTCCTGCTTCCAAGAAGAGATGTAATATTCTGTGAATGACTGACCTGGCTCTGACCTTGATCATGGTAAAAGATTTGTTTTGGTAGTCTGCTGTAGCCAGCAACCTGCAGAGCAGTTTGGGAATCCTACCAGAGGGAGTTCTCAATGCTGTAGTTAAGAAGCACATTTGTTTATGTGGAGATACTACTGCAGATATGGTATTGCAATAATATATTTCAGATTGCTTGACAAATACTTTAAAAGAATGCTAGATAATTAAATACACAAGCATGAAAGGCTTCTCTTGAAGATAATGTAAGGTGAGATGTAGCACTCACCACAGTGATTTCTGCAACAAAGGCAACATTAGAACAATATTGGTGGATTTAATTATTGCCAGACAACAAACTCATTTTTTTCACTCAATTTATGCACTACTGACTCCAAGTATCACAAAAGACTGGAGGAAAGTTCAGACCTCTGTGTAAAGCAGCAAGTACATATATTACCTCCATATAAAGCACATGAAAATACAGCTAAACTGAAAAAAGCACCAATATTTTCATGTTTATCACAGACACAAGCCAATTTTTTTTCTCTGCATTTAACTTGGTTTTGCTTCCCATAAAAAAATTTGAAGAATATTCAAACCTCTTGCACATTTTAGCTGAATAAATGTGAAACTTACTAATTAGATGCTGAAAACTGTTGCACCTAAGCAGCTTTTAGGCCACTTAAGGGGGATTACTTCATGCCTGAATTTTTGTGTCAGTCATTTCCTTCTCAAACCCAGGAGTTTTTTAGGTGGCCTGACAAAAATACAAGTTCAAAAAAAAAAAAAAAAAGTGCATCCTGCAATAATTGTCCGCCCAATTTATTGCTTATTATTCTATATTGCTGCAGCCTTCCAGTACTTAGAGGGGGCTTACAAAAAAGAGGGAGAACCACTATGTCCTCAGGCAGATAGTGAAAGGACAAGGAGGGGATGGTTTTAAATTAAAGAAAGTAGATTTAGATTATGCATCGGGGAAATTCTTTAATGGTGAGGCACTGACACAGGTTGCTCAGAGGAGCTGTGGATGCCCTGTGCTATCCCTGAAAATGTTCAAGGGCAGGGTGGACAGGGATTTGAGCATTGTGATAGAGTGGAAGGTTTCCTGCCATGGCAGTGGGTTGAAACTGAATGATTTTTAAGGTTCCTTCCCACCCAGGCCATTCTAGAATTCTATGATTATATTTTATAAATATATATATATACACATATAAAATATAGACTTATAGATCACTTAGGTTGGAAAAGACCTTTAAGATTGAGTCCAACCACTGAGCCAGCATTGCCAAGTCCACCACTAAATCATGTCCCTAAGCACCACATCCACACAAGTGTATATTTATTTATTACAGGGAGGCAAAACTGAAGACAGCTGGGTAGCACATGGTGACTTGAACAGACTAGAGAACCAAGAACAAAAAAATAACAAAAAAATTACACCTCTTGGAAAACTAGAGAGGAGACAGGTAACAAACAGCAAATATCTGTGGAAACCTGTGAGTCTAAACAGGTGAGACACCAGCAGGTTCAAAGACTTTCAGGTAAATTCCAGTAATTAAGCATAACATCCAACCTACAAGGCCAGCTTGATTCCATCCACAGTGCCGTGGGATGTTCAGTGCTTTAGCAGTAGATCTCTGCCCTGCAAGCACAGGCATGGTGCCAGTCATGGCACAGGGCACCAGTGTAAAATCTGTCCCAACAATACCATAGAGTTGTCTCTAAAAATACTCTGCCAAGTCTGTGGTGGGGTCGTTTCTCACTACTGAAATCACCAAATTGTACAGAAAGCCAATGAAGACAGGGACTGCCAGGTGGGATGAGCACAGGGCACAAACTGCTGGCTTGGGCAAAGGATGTTCCCTGTGGAACATGAGGAGTCCAGCAGTGCTTCTGCATGGTGAACACAGAGGAAACACCCTGAGTGCTTCCAGCAATCAAAACCAGCACATCCCTAATTGGCAAGCTCCACTTTCAGACGTGGCAGAAAACAGCTAACTAGAAGGCTAAACATGAAATGAAAAATTTTTTTCCCTGCACAGAAAGGACCCAGGAGAAAAAGAACATTTTGCATTTTTTGTACAAGTATGAAAAGGTTCTGCTAACCATAAAAGCTTTGGTTGTATCACAAAGTAAAGGTGTGAACCTTACCTCAGCATGAGAGTAATTATGGATAAACCATAATGTGTTCTCAACTCCAGTGTGATGGCGTTTATATCTCAGGTGTAGTGTGAGTTTAACTTTAGTGGGTTGGTGATTAAATTTAAGGTATATATGAATAATACATGGGGAATAAAATGGGGCATTATTATAGACAAAAGAAGTGAAATAACCAGTTGGAGATGTTGTTACAGGACTCTGAATGTGCAAGCTTCCAGATGTTTATGTTCCCCAGCTTAAAAGATTAATGAGAACACCAAAGATTTATACCCAGCCCCTGGAGCAGAATACAAGTGGGGTTTTCTAGGCATGAATCTCACCACTTCCTGAATGAGGCAGTTTTCCAGGTTCAGTGTGGTTGAAGCTAATTTGCCTGGAATTACCTGGACTCAAAGCCATTTAAATTCAGTCTCGACAGAACCTCAAGGGAAACTTGCTGTGCTGGCATATAAGACATTTGAACCTTTGGAGCAATTTCATGGTATAAATAACAGTTTTCTGTGTTTTGAGTTCTTGTATTAGCAATGACTAAGTAGACTGACTGCCCTTCAAGCTCTAAAGCTGCTTCCAGAGCAGAGAGAAAACACACAGAAGACAATATCTCAACACATAACCTACTATTGCTTGCTTCACAAACTTCATTGTTTTGATGTTATTTTGTCATCTGGCACAACATAGTTTTGAATGAAATGAAGAAAATCAACCCAGCTCCATCATCCAACACCAGAAAACTAGCCTCCCATCATGGTAACTCCACTTGACTTGGAGCACTGTGCAGCATTTATCCAAAGTTGTGTCAAAATGCAGGAACTGATGTATTCCTACCCTTGCCAAACTGTGAGCCTACATTTCCAGTTTCCACATAAAACATTTTATAGCAATTAGTTTTTTCTTGACTGTCTGAAAGTTTTGTCTTTCAATAATATAAGGCAGCTTGCTTTCGGAAAACTGGTTTTCAGGGAATCAGCCAGCAAGGTTTTGAAGGTCCACACTAGCCTGTTCTTATGCATGATGACTGTGAATGAATACCCTCCACTCTGCCAAACAGCCCTTCTCACTCAACCAGCTTAAAACTCCTCAGAATCCCTGAGGTGAGATAAGTTGGGAGCCACAGGGATAGCCACTTCAACAGGCTCACCTGATACAAGAACTCTCTTCTCCACAAACACATTCTTCCTTATTTCCAACCCTCTTTAAAACAGCACCATTTTCCTTTACCCAGCATAATTTTGTGACCATAACATCCACATTATGGATATCACTTACCACTTCCAGCCAACACCTCCAGTTTCTAAGCCAAAGGAACACAAGGAAAGTCTCCAAATCAGATATTTTCTCTCCAATATCTGGAATTACCTCCTTCCTTTGCTCCAGCAACTCATCAGACAATCCCAGCTAGCAGAGCTTGGTAGCCCCACTAAGGATGGAGTAGTTGCCCCTCAGCTGCATAGGGTCAGTGCTATTGTTAACCCTTCACAGGTGGCGCAGTGACAGCCCAAAGCTTCTCCATCCAGGTTCAGAAGTAAATAAATTTCATTCTGAACATGAAATGTGGTATGGATTACCCAAGGACTTTTTGGGCACTGCCATAGCTGACTGTCATTAGTCTATTAACTTGAAAGTTATTGGAAAAAGCCCTATTGGAAATTCAATGCCCTGGATTTATCTTTGCCAATGTAAGGATGCCTTGCTAAGAAGTAGCAGTAAGTTTCGATAGCTGAAAGACTTGTTACCTGATCAGAGCATTATAGTCAAAACCGTGTGTGAATGATTTTTGTACGCAGATTGACGTGCAGATGTTATGTAGAAGTGGTCTCTCAGAAAACTCTAATGACATTGCACAAATCAGCAAAACTTGCATAAGTGTAGGGGAATTTATGGATCAGAATCAGAGTTTAGCATGAAAGGTATTTTTGAAAGCTCTCTTTGACCCAGACACATGTTTTAAACATTCCTGTTCTCCGAGAAGTACAGTTTGGATGGTGCTTTTAGTAAGCAGTAAATAAGTACATTTATCAAACATGGTTCTTGCAAAAGCTATTCCAGACCCTCTGCTTTTACTCAGTTTGGAGACACTGCTACCACAGTTTGTGTTGGTTAGAGCAGTTCAGCAGCAGCCCCCAGTGGGTTGCATGTCGTGTGTATGCGTGCCAGCAGCTCTCCACAGTCCTCTCCTCACTAAGAATGAGGGGCTTGGTGACATTTGATGCAAATGCTCAGAGAAGCAGAGAAGTGTTACAGAATTCAAATCCAGCAAAGTACACATGTATCTCACAGCATCTCTGTGAGAAATCAGGCTTGGTTCACTTAGACTGACCAAGTAGCTCCAAAACAGGATGGGTTTTGCGGGATCAAAGCCGTCTCCTGCAGAGCTGCTATTTGGTATACCTGCATTATGCTCTTAGCACCTGATTGCATGGACTTTGATATATTAAGGTCAAAAATAGCCCTTTGGAAACCTGACTGTTACCAAAAAAAGTATTTCCACAAATTCAGTTCAATGGGCACAACCTGAGTAGACTTAGAAGACCCCAGCTGGATCTGACTGGCTTTAAGATAACTTATCTCTCCTCTGCCTCCTGCCTTGGAAACACAGCCAGGCAAGGCAGGAGGTGAGCACACACACAGCCATCATAGATCTAGATGGTTTATTGGCTCAGGCCCTGTGTGACAGGAGACCAGCTGTACTTGCCTGCTCCTGAGAGCAGGGTCAATGTTGCTGCACCTGGGCACTTGGTCCTGAGCTCTTCCTGCACCCATGGTGCAAATACCCCAAATCTGGCTTACTGAAAGCTGACCACATCAACTTTAAAAGGCCCTTTCTCGTTATGTAAACAGAAAAAAGGCAGCAGCCAAAAGATAAAGGAATAATTTCCCACAGGTCCCCTTTCTAGTTATTAACAGGCATTTATTCGTTGACAATGCAAATAGAATAATAGTATTTCTTACTTTTATGTTAATAATGTTTAACTTAATAACTTCTTCTGAAGGTGTTTGCTGCCAAGCACCAGGATATCAGATGAAGCCCATCATATAAAATGAGTCTGACATGACTGTTTTTAAAAAAGCAGGCTTACTCTAGATACACTGTGGAATCAGTGGATGAATGTGTAGATGTACATATGTGCACAAAGACAAGCTAGATTATCATCAAAATGGTTCATCTGGTTTTACAAAACACATATGAATTCACTAGTTATTTCTTCTTGGAATGTAATCCTACCTTACATCCCCCACCCCCACCCCCTCATGGTTTAGAGGCTTCTTTTACAAACTTTTTTACAAATCCTGAATTAGTCATTGATCTGGCTGGGGGTAAAGGCCACGGCAGCAGTGAGGGGTCATAGGGCACAGCCTGTCCTGCCCTGGGCTCCTGGAGCAGGTGCCAGCCGTGCTCCCCCTCTGCAGCCAGTGTGCCCTGCCAGAGCCTGGGAGCAGCAGCAAATCCTGCTTGGGCAGCAAAGGGGAGCCCTGCTCGGGCTACACAGCCCTGTGAGCCCCATCTTCATTCACCAGCTCCTTCCACTATCACTGCACCACCTCCACAGCACAGACATTTACTGTGCATCAAAACCTGTCCTGATAGAAGTCAAGTCATTTGCTTCATATCAGTTAAACTCAGGGAATAATCTAGGAAATGGATTAGTCCCTGAGAAAATGTTTGATAATATTTTATCTATATTAAAACATTAGTCCAATGCTTAAGAAGTGATAAAGTAATTTTAGAAACCACTCAAACCCTTGGCACAGGCTGAGTCTGTCTGAGTTCCTTCATATTTCTCATGCAGTGTGTATAGTAACTCCCTGATTTTAAAACACCATTTATGTGGTCAATATAAACTTTAAAGACATTCCACTGTGAGCTTGATATCTACCTTTCATATGTTTCATTTATGTTCTCATTTGCAAACTATTAGCAGCAGTTTTATCCCATAGGCTGGATTACATTTGGAAAATCATCCTGGTGATTAAGTTGCTCTTACTTAAGTATTCAGAACCAAAACACGTTTATGATTATCATGGTAATTTTTTTTTCTCTCTGTGCTGCTAATTTGTGGTAGGATGGTACTTATATTTGTTAACATTTATTAAAATAGTAATTAGGTGGAAAAAATCTGAATATTTTTTGTCTGGAAAAATGAGAACAATGTAAAGCTTTTCTTTGCCTATTTTTAATTTTTTTTTCATAGTAGTTATTAATATTTGAACTTTTCAGTTCTGTGTAGTTTGGGTCTACTTGATAAAGCATATTTGAAATTGTTATGGGATTTTAGATTATAAGCAGGACATCTATGATTAAAATATATTCTTTAAAAGGTTTTTTCTTTCAGCTATCTTTCACTTTCATCTGATGAAGGATAAGAGATAAAACAGGCTTTTGTTGTTTACTCTACATCTGGAGTATAAAAAAAGTCTTATATGAGGAAAGGATATTCCATGAAACACTATGTCAGACACATTTGCAGTCAAAATTCCAGAAATAGCAAGATGTTAGATAATTAAAATGTCTTCCAGGTCTAAACCATAGGGAGCTAGAGTTTTAATCACGTAGAGTACATTCATGAGAAATTTCCTCTTTTATCTTCATGATCAGATTTTGATGCTTTCTTTTAGGAAGAAATAAGATCCTGCTCTGGACCACAAACGTTGTTATGTTCACTCAGTATTGCCAACACTCGGAGAATCAAATGCTTTTGTAGAAACCTGGTTTTTTGTTTACCTTTGCCATAAGAAGGATGTGAAAAAAAAGTTCAAGCTCAGCTTGTCCTCGAAGTACACCCATCCCTTTGAGTTCTACCCACCTGGGAAGCAGCTGAGCAGGGAAACCCTTCTGCAAAAGGCTGCTGCCCCTGCCAGAACAGCACTGGAGAGCAGCAGCCAAGGACCAGAGCCTTGTTTTACTGGGGATCTCAGACCCATCCTCAAAAGCTCCATAAAGTGCCTGCTTCAATAACAACGTAAATGTAAAGGGGAAATTTCTGCTGTGAGGCCTTCACTGGGCAGAGGAAAAACTGGAATGAGCTTAGTGGGAGAAAAATAAGATTAGCCATCTTTTCATAGCTAGAAGATGGTTTCGCAGCTAAAGTACTTCACTAATCTTATTTTCTAATTCCACCACATCTTTTATTAACTTATTTTTCATCTCATAGTCATCCCCCCCCCCAACCGCAACATTTAAATAATGATACACTGGTATCTGTACCATCTTAGTCTACCCCAGTCATATCTAGTTATTGAGCAGTATTTTAACAGCTACGGTAATTTTAAGGAACAATTTAGATCTAGACTGCATTAAGAGAAAGGAAAACACATCAGTGCCAAATTAGGCTCTGATGAGGCTCTTGATCACTTTCCTTTCTCCTGACAAAAACAGAAGGTGCTAGTAATGCTGTGAAGGTCTGTGTCCCTGACGAACAGATGTTAATAACAAAGAGCATCTTCCCCATGTTAAATAGCCAAAAGAAGAGATATTGCAGCCATTGATAATGATGCCCATATATCATGCATGCTAAATCATGACTAAATAATTAAAATCTGTGCATGATACTTGTTTCAGGCAAGTAAAGCAGATCACAGTTTTAGCAGTCAGAGGAAATGAAATGCAGCTTTGCAGAAGTGATTGTCACTGAGCACACAGAGCACTATAAAATACACAAAGCAAATTAAACTAGGAAAAAGGCAATTGACTGTGAGCAGCTTATTCAGGACTGAGGGCTGGCGATTCAGTGGCGGTTTGCCTTCTGGTTATTTTGATGAATTGTTTGAATACGCATTAGCATGGAGAAAGTGAAAGGAGGGAGGTGGTGAGCAGATAGTTCTCCAAGGGTAAGGTTGGTGGCTGGGCAGGAGGCAGGGCCTCCTCCTGTCACTGCGCAGGCTTTCCACCCTTCTTGGCTACAGGAAATCATGGATGGATAGAGTGATGATATTTCCTGCAGTGGGGGAAATAGCTGAGTAGAGGCAACTTTAGCCTGTTAACAAATACTACATGCTGTATTCTCCATGGTCTCCACTTTACCAGCTCTGCTAGCATTGGCAGGAGCACTGGAATGATGGTATGGCCCGAAATTCACCAAAGAACACATCACCCAGCTCTCACATTCCCTTTTTTTTGCTGTGCCTGTGACCTGCAGGGCCCCTCCCTAGCAGATCTCTCTCCCTGCACACATCTGTGTGCAGAAGTGGGGGAAAGGCTCCATTTCCTGAGGCCTGCCCATGTGCTGTGGCCAGCTGAACTTGTGGAGACCCATGCAGAGAGCAGCTTATCTCACGTCTCGTAAAACGAGGGCTACAAAGCCAGTGCAGCTTTGTTGGCTGTCACACAGACCTTTCCGTCAAAGCACAGAGAGGAAAAAAACCCAAAGCAACCTATTATTCAAAACATGAAAGAAGAATTGATTGAAATTAAATTTTTCCTCATATCTATTTATAGAAACAGATTAAGTGACTTTTGATGAATAAGAGAAAGTATCTGTTTTGTGAAATTTACTTGAAGTATTAAAACTGAAGTAAAAGTGTAGCTTTTTGCACAAATTAATAAATTTGCATAACCACATACACAAAACTTTGGAAACTATAGCAATAGGAATACATTATAGAATGAATTAACACCTTAGCTGACAATAACTAGCTATAATTATCAGCTTAGCTAACAATAAATGGATATTCCAAAGAAGGAATGTACTTGCCCATGCTGCATTTCTGAGACTGGTGCTCTTGGTAATCCAAATTAAGAGAGGTGGAGGGAATTAAGCAATTTATCCTTGTTTTCTACCAGTTATATATTTTATGAACACTACTTCACATGAAACTTTATTTTCAGATTCAAAAGTGTAGAGAAGTGTTTCCTCATATTCCAATCAATACTGAGAAGAATAAGTTGTCTTTTCCAGGTTCAGTTGTGGTGTCCTGATGTTAATTACAGAATAAGCACAATGATTCAAACAACTTACTTCCCATTATCTTAATTTTCATATTGTATTTTTCTATTATACCCATTCTTTTTAGTAATAAAGAACTACAGTAGGAAACAACACATATTACCCTCCTTAATTTTGATATCTTGAAGCATGATACTCTTTTGTTTGCATGTGCACCCCAAAGACTTTGGGCTGATTAATGTCAATATATTTCAGTTAGAGAAAGAAAGTTCTAATTTTGCAATTGTTTTAGCAAATGTAGAATTTGTCTAAGGCATGGGCACATAAGGCATTTGTGTAGTCTTTTGGGAATGCGCTCTTTTTTCTGTTTCTTTCTCTATCTCCAGTAATCTTACATGGTTTGGAGTGCTGCAGGTTAATGATGTAATTTAATCAAAGATTATTCTTTCTAAGCAGTCATGGTAATAGTCAAAAATTATGGCAATGGAGTTGTTAAAAGGACTTGAAATAATGGCAAGAGATCAACATCACTTCAAAAGTGCTCCTACGTGTTCTGACTCTGAAAGTGGAGATCTACTCTTGGCATCTTTGTGAGAAGCCAAAAATGTTTTTTAAAAATTCAAATTGAAATACACCTGTGGCACATCAAGCTGTCCTCTGTGAGAGGAGATACAAATGGGACATGGTTTAGGTCTCTTTTATGTTGCTGAAAGTGTATCCTTTGGCTTGGAGAGCAGTCCTAACCAAGTGACAGTACATGACAAGTCTTCCAGCTAAAATAAGACAAAAGAAATAACAGTCTATTCTTTGTCTCTGGTTTTGTTTTTTTTCTCTTCTATTCTACTTCATCCTGGTAGGTCTTCTTTTTATTTTTAACAGACACTAATTATTGTAAGATTTAGTTAGCAGTACAAGATGGAGGCTTAGCTTTATATTCTGGCCAAGACCTGAAGTTATTTCCTTTAGACATAGATATGTAGTTTCCTCTGTAAAATAAACAATTGAAAAATGAAGAGTGTTAACTTTAGATTTCTTCTTAGAAGCCTAAAGAATGACTGTTGTGTTGGACTGGCAGTTGAAGGTGAATCTGGAAAGCACAGAGGATAAAAGTAAACCAAAATACATATATTTCAGATTGTAGCTCTAAGCAGTTATCTTTCTGTTCTAGAGGTTTCTGTGAGTTATAAGGGGAAAAAAATGCACAAAAAAACCCCTATAACATATTTGAGCATCATAAAGCAATTCATTAGGGTAAAATAACCACTGTGAAATCTCCAAACACAGTAAATAAAGTGGAGAAAAGTATTTGAGCAAAAGGATATTTTAACAACTAGGAAAATGCTCTTAATTGTAGAAAAAAGAATATTTTAAACTAACATGACAAGGTACAGGCAAAAATTAATATTATACGCTAATGTTCTTTTTAGTGAGTAACTTAGTTGATTTATTCATTTAGGTAATTATGTACCACAATATTAGTAATTCAGAGTAAAATTGAATTAGGAAACACAGAATAAATTGAAACTGTAGTCATATTTCTTTCTCACTGTGTAAGAAACAGAGATGTATTGATGTAAGTTCTAAGTGTACAGCATAAGTTAAATTCCCTGGACTGCAATTTGATCAAAAAGCATTAGACATTTACTTAGGCTATAATAGGTCCTTGCCATTGGATGGCAGTAAAATTCTACATCAATCACTAGAAGCAAAGTGAACATAGGAAAACAATGGGATTTTTTCTTTTTTATTTAAGAGTAGAAAGCTTGAGGGGGGGATGGTGTTGCCTTAAGTGCCTGTGATAAGCACTAATATTAAAATATGTTTCCTTTTGCTGTGTTAGGAGCACTTTAGAAATAGTAAACTCAATTTTCTATTATGTGGAAAATCATTTATTTCTTCTTGAAAAGAGAAGCAAATCTGAGCATATTGAAGAAACAATGCAAATTTATTCTGTTTATTGCTACCAATCTATCAGAGGTTTATAAATATATATATAGTGTACTTTTTTACTCAGCAAGATTTGTTATATTCTGCACACCATAGAAATTATTTTATAAATAATCAGCCTTCTGTGGTAGCGTTGTAGAAGATTAATTCTTTTCTTTTGTATCCATTATTACTGTAAATACTATGGCCAAAAGAGTTTCCTTTTTAATAAGGAAAAAATCCATCCTTTCTGCATGCACATGATCGCAGTAATTGTAATGAAAACACCCCCTGTATAGACAGAGCCTTTTTGTACAGCCCATTCACATCACAGACCATGTTACACCACCTTTGTTCAGACCCAAACCAGGATCAACAACCATTCAGGTTTCTGGAAATCTGGTCTACAAAGCAATTAATTTTCTACAAAGTGATCAGCACTAGATATTCACAAGTCATTGAAACAAAATTTTAGTTCTGTGCCTTGTCCATGACTGGTAATGTCAAGATTTAGACCAACAATAAGTACGTCTTTTTTTTCTTTTTTTTCTTTTTTTTATTTTTTCTTTTTTTCTTTTTTTAATTGATATTATAATAAACAAAGAATAAGGTACAACTGCCATGTTCTTATAATACTTTTTATATACACTGCACATTAAGTAAAGAGAAAAAAATTATTATCAGACAAACTATCCTGCAATATTCATTTTCCAGTTGCTGTTTTGGGAAGCTCCACATGTAAATTTGGTTCACTTTTAAACATGCAAGTCCTGATCAAGGGAAATCAATAGGAATATTAAAAATACAATTACTATCACAGTAATTACACTAGTAGTTTTTGACTGGAGTCCTTTCATACCAAAAATAGATTTTATGTGTTTAACAAATATAGAGAATTATATTTTAACAGGACTTAACTAAATAGAGCAAGAAATGTGTTCAGCATATGGTCTCACATGAAAAAATACAAATTCTTATGTCTTCATTTAATGTATTTTTTTAAAAAAAGTTATAAATTTAGTAGCTTGAATTACAGTCTGAAGAGCAATAAAATAAGTCAACTGTTTTTCACAATGTAGTCAGGGTGGTCTAAAAAAAGCTAAAGGCCATTAATCAGGATTTCCTGGGATCAAACCACAGACTCCCTAGCAATTTATTCACTCACTTTATATTTAGAGTCTGTTAAAACTTTATAGCTTTTCAAAGATCATATTAGGCATTAAAATTTGGAATTTTTTTAACAAAAACTGTTTTGGGAAAAAAAAAAAAAAAGAGAGAGAAATTCGCTTATCACTAACTCATTCTTGGGAAAGAATGTGTCAAATATGCTTAATTGTTCCATACTAATTTGGGGTTTATGACAGTGACTGTGAAACAATACCATAAACCTGGTGGTACAGTCTTAGTTTCACTCACAAGGACTTGTAATTACAATGCTCCTGAACTGAAATAAGAAATCCCCCACAGAAATATTTCTCCCATATATTAAGGTCATGATCCTACAACTATACTATCAGCTTTGAGAGTTTGAGCAGTACCAGCTAAGTGAGCTCAATTACTCATGTATTTAAGATAATCATATACTTGCAGGATCAAAAGTGTAAGATTTTGTTGTTGGAATCCCCCAAGACTTAGTGCTGGGGACTAAATCTTCTGAGGTGCAGACACTATAAATTCACTTGTATTTAGTGAGCCCAAACAGCCAGAAGTTGGCTGTTCATATTCTTCTCACATATGTATTTAGCCCAAGAAATGTCAGTTAGTCTCATAAGCAGAATTTTTTGAGGTGTTTGGAATACTCAGTGTTTCAGAATTCGAGATTTTCGGCATATCCCAGTGGGATTTGGTGCAATACAAGATCAGACTGCAGCTGAAATAAAATTTGCAGTGCTGTGATATGTAAAATAAATCTGTCAAAAAATCATGTTCTTCTAGAGTCATGTACTAAGCCTACAATTCCATATTAGGAAGGAACTAAACAAATTACTACACTGTAACCACTCCTGGTGATACAATTGAAACCCATGTAATATCTAAAGGCCTTTCTACTGCCATACAACCAGTGGTACCCACAATCTAAGCTTTTTTCAGTCATACACCAAACTAATTCTACTTTTCTTTTGAGCTCCTAACTTGCTATGATGTAAAAAAACCCTATGGTGTTAGTGTGAACATTCCAAGATCCTTTACCCTAATCTCTGAAAGTGTGCTTTAGATTTTGAAACAGGAAATTATTCAATTTGTGCTTTTATAAACTTATAAGCAAAAATGGAATCACCAGATAACACACAAGTGTATTTAAAAAAAAAAATATTGGCACAAATAAAGAAAAGCAACTTCTAAGGTAATTTTTTGTGCACAGTGAGCAACTGCACATAATTGTACTGAACATGAGAATGGTACTCACTTTTTTGGTGAAAAACTATACCATATATACTTCAATTTCAAAAATACAAGCATCTTTATTAATAAAGGCTCAAGTAACTTAAAAAACACTAAGATTGGTCAAACAGCAACAGGCTTAAACTGCCTGTTGTTTATGACCAGGAGTGGTAGCTTGTTGGTCAGTTATTATTCTGTTTTACAAGAATATGAACTTGGGGTAACGTCCAGATATTCAAACCACTCTGTGTGTTCTGTGGACAGGAGTTGTGGGGAAGAATAAAGGTGTTGGGAGAGCAGTAGAAAAACAACAGTAAGACACTCTATAAAGCAAATTAATGTTTCAGAGTCTGATGAGCTGTGGACATCTGACTAAAAAAGGGTGGGTAGAATGGGGCTGGGAAAAGTGGGCAGAGAATAAAGCAGTAAGGCAGGAAGTTGTAGAGTCAATAAGGTGGACAAGCAGAGCGTTGAAAATGTCAATGAGTCATCGCAGTGGGAGGCAGCTGGATTGCAGGTGCTGAGCTCAGGGAACTATGGCAACACCAGCAGAAAAGTTTTCTGCATGCCAGAATTTAGTGCCATCATCAGAGGGCAGGGCTGGTGTTAGGTAGGTGCTGAGTGTTTCTGTTAGCACTCCAGCTTCTGTCTGGTCCTAGCAGACCTTCCTTCTAGAGAAAGTAGGATAGTAACCAGAATTTTCACAAATTCTCAAAAATTCCTACCATAAAAACAGCCTATTTGTTACTCAAAATCCTTCTTATTCTAAGTAATTGCAGATTAAGTTATGGCCTAACATAACTGAACTAACAGCAAACTTCAACGGACAGAAGGAGAGGACACAGTCTCAAGCTGTATCAAGGGAAATATAGGTTGGATATTAGGAAAAAGATTTTTATGGAAAGAGAGATAAAGTACTGGAACAGCCTGCCCAGGGAGGTGGTGGAGTCACCATCCCTGGATGGGTTTAAAAAAAGACTGGATGTGGCACTCGGTGTCACAGTCTAGTTGAGGTGTCAGAGCATGGGTTGGTCTCAATGATCTAGATTGGTTTCTTCCAACCTAGAAAATTCTGTAATTCTGTAATTAAGGACATTAGATCTAAAGGAACAACTTTCGTTATGCTTCTTAAGACTTAGGTCTTTAAAAAGGTAACAAATTTACTATGTAAAGCCTATTTTCCTACAAAAAAATCTCAGCCCAAGACCCATAGCTGGATCCAGCAGACACTTACTTTTGATGGAGATGCAGTTCTAGAGAACTGAAACCTACACTTTATGATTTACTAAGTTGCTATATTGATTGGTGACATACCACTTTGATTCCCTGAAGAGTAACCTGAAATGTCAGCAGCTCAAACTTCAGGCACATCAAAACAGAAAGGTGACAAACCTCTGAAGAGGCAATTGAGTAAGCAATGACCAGCAGAAAAAGTCCATTTCCTGCTCCTAGTTTTTCCTTTTGTGGGAGTCTGTCATTAATACAATTCTAATGCCCAGAACTGGTGTTAGTTTTACAGATCTCTGTTGTCCATGTAAGATATCAATTGTGAATGCACAGAAATGTACAGAGGGAGAAGGATTGAAGTGCTGACCCCACTCTGTGACACTGCAATCAGCTGCTCTTCCCACATAACGAGGTATCCATCAGACTGAAGCAATTTGCAAATTTTTGCACAAATTGAGATAATTTCCTAGTCTCTTTTATACTTACTCATACCCTAAACATTCCCCTGAGGGAATCAAGAGGTTGAAACTTTAATCTTATGTTATTAAGTTGGGTTGTACAGCTGATGTGACTTGATAAATGTTAATTATTAGTGTCTCATTTTAGCAGTTGCAGCATTTGTGCATGCAGAAGACTTCCAAAACACAGACAATTTTGTTGACTCCCAGAGAGGAAGTATGAAGGATCTGTACCTCCAAATGGGTTGTTCCATGCTTCTATAGGATGTACATTCCTTCAGCCAAGTAACAGGCAAAAAATTATGCCAAGTCATTAGCTGTAAGACAAGCAGCAGGAACCAGGTGCTAAAAATAGATTTTGAAGACAATCAAGTAATTTAGAAACTATGATACTTTTACTTGATACAACTAATTACAAATAGTAAAAAAACTTGTCAAGAATCCAGTAGCTCAAGAATCAACAACTCTGCCCCAAAACAGCAAAATGCAAATTGTCTACAAGAGCACTCATTAGAGGCATTTCTCCCAGCTATTGACTAGACTCCACTACAGGCTGTCTCCAAAGGGTGTCTCCAGTGGAGCAGCTTTGGTGGGGAGGACACAGAGCTCAGCTCTTTGCCCTGCCAGGTTGCCCTCTGGCTCCCTGTGCACCAAACCACCAGGTGTGTGACTGCAGATACCTGCAGCCACCACACAGCCCTCTTAGTGGGGATTAAGCACATCTATTAGACCTTGGTTGCCAATGGATGTTTTAGTTTCCTGAGCACAGACTTTCATACATAGACAAGCCCCAAGTTAATTTCAAGTCATGATTAGTTTTTGACAACGTTTAAAATCTCTGAATTGGTATTTATTTTGAGGCTCTTGATATGCAAATCACTTATGCTAAATTCTGCAGCTTTGACTCAGTTTAGATTATCAGCGTTTACCTGCAAACATTTGAATAAACACAAGTGAGACCATCCTTTAACAACCCTTTTAAGATCAAAGAGTCAGTATTCTGCCTTTGAGGCTTGTCAGTTTAAAACCTGCACTAACAATTAAAGGATTCCTCCCCCCTCTTCTCTGTCTTCCTCCCTCCCAAAACCAGGAATGAAAAGATTCCACCCTGCAAGAAATGTCCAGTTTTATATGAGAACTTCTCATTAATGAGTAAACATGTACTGTTCTGCAACATTGTTTCACTGCTCTTCTGCTTAATGGGCTCCATCCTGCTTGGCTAAAATCTAAAGATAAAAAAAAGGGCTCTGGTGAGATCTAAGCTTCTGTTAAGAATTCAATTTATTTTGTGCTATTTTACTTGGAATACCCTAAGATTTTTTCCATCATAGTTAATGTCAGAATGCCATAGGAAAAAGTCAGTGAATAAGTATTAATATGCTTACTGCTGACATCCCTCAATCAATAAAATGGAGTTTTGTGCTTCTTGGCTAGGTAGAATAGAGCATTGTATTTTTCATAGGCACACAAAACATGTGTAAATCTGTGGAATAGTAACCAAAGACAAATTGTGTGTCTTGAAACACATTTTTATTACTCAACAGTGGCAGTTCTTAGCTAACGTCCCTGTCTTCACTAGGATGGAAAGAATATAAAAGGACAAGAGTAACCCTGTAGAAAAAACTATCTTTTGGTTGTTTTCAGGAGCAAGATTACACTCAACATCGGTTTGGAAGAATTTATGTTTTCTGTTTTGTTTTTTTTTTTTAATTAGGTTTTCTATCTGGAAATATTCCAGAGCAGAATAGGGATATTTGCTGTTCTGTTTCATGTCTTGACTGACAGGCATCTTCTGCCACATTAGCAATTGGAATAGCTGCCGAACACCTCAGAGTATTCAGTCTGTCTTACAAAGTCTGTGATGCTGTTTCTTTCTTCAGAAATCAGCCACCCCATACAGAGGGTGTGTGGGGCTACAAATGCTCCTGGTCCTGAGGTTGTGCTTCAGCAGCAGCAGCAGCCTGTGGCCACCTGCACCACCAACCTCCTCTCATTCTGAAAGGGTATCTCTGAAGGATCAGGACCATACAATGATATAGTCTTGCAACCACAAAGACAGAAAATAGCATTTTCTCTATTATTTCCATGACTCTGGACAGGTGGAGTTAAGCATAAAAACCAGACCATACTCTATCAGACCCAAAGCAAAAACTTTAAGTTTGAATGTAGAGAAGGATATTAGAAGTATAAAAATGAAAAATAACCTGTATGAATGAATACAACTTGAACTCATAATGGATTCTGATTCAAACTAGGTTTGACTTATGGTTCACTTTTACACACAGTCCTATCACAGGATTTTTTGTAATTTTTTCCAGTGTTCTGAGAATAGACAAAGCCAAAAATCTGTTGATAAAGCATAAATACATTTATATATCTATGTTTTCAGGCCACTTTTTTGTGAAATCTTCAGTATTTCTGCTATTTACCATTATTTCCAGTGCACATACAGAATAATATTCATTAGAGGATGTGTTCTGCAGTCAAAAGTCAGACAACACTTAATGTCTCTGTTGTAATGGACAGCTAAGATAAAAGTCTGATTCATTCGGGAAAACCAGTACATGAGTAGTTGCAAACTAAATTAAGATGAAAAAAACATAGATAGTATATCTCCTGACTGTATAAACAATTTGTTGTTCTCTGTCTGCATCTCTTCCCTCCTTGCAGTAAGGTCGTCCAACAGACTCTTTATGTGCTCAGTAATACTCAGTGTGCTACTTCTGTGACTGTAGTGGATTTCTTAAACATTGTGAGCTCAATTAGTGGATTATACCAGAGACTGAAGTGTCATTAAGTAAATTAAAGCCCATGTTTAATGAATACCACCTTAGCTGCCAAAAAAGTACCTTGGTATTTTCAGATCTCTGTGATGTCAAGTGTTTGTAAATAAAACAAAGAAAGAGAAGTTTGCCTTTGAAAGAGAAGTCACGTAGTCCAGTTGCTTCCACAGTTTGTATTGGAAGAACTAAAGCTTCAAAGCAAGTTTTCCTCCTGCAAAGTAAACATTTACTGATGTTTGAGAAAAACTTGCAATCTTATAAGTGGGATGTTATCAAAATCTCACAAAATATGTGAAATAGAGAGATATTGGATATTATCAAAACACATCAAAATAGTCCACCTGCAATCAAGAGTTCAAAACAACTTCTATCTAAATGATAACTGCATTTATTATGGGAATCATTCTGTAGACTGAGAAAGATAAGACTGTGTGAAATGGATTGACTTTTTTATAAGGAAAAAAAAAAAAAAACAACCCAGGGAGAGGTAAAAATTCATGTATTAGAAATAAAGCAGAAATTTATATCATTTTCAAGCAGTCTTTGCAAGCCTTGCCCAGAATGGCAGTGATGGACCCCTTCAGAGGGAATAACAGGAGCTGAGTCTTGGAAAGGCTTTAGAACTCCTGTGTTTCCCTGTTGCATAATGTTCCTTAGGACTTAACACATTTTCTAGAGAGGGCAGCTCAACTATTCCTCTTCATTTTGGCTAAGCAAAAAAGGGGTAGCTCAAGTGAATACAAAAACTACATTTGCTTGTGACTGTTCCATTTCTGTTTTAATAGAATTGCCAAATAAATCAGGTGTTTTGTGCCTTCATGTCGTAAAAAGGACAAGATCCTAGTATGAAGGAACTGAAGAAAAAAGCAGAAGAAAAAAAGGCAATAGAAAGGTTAGGGGAAAAAAAGAGGTCACAGTAAGTCTTGCAATTACCATGAGGCCTCTTTATTCATGTCTTTACACAGTTATTTATATATGTATTTATTCAGACATGAGATACAATAAGTTATCCCAAGGACAAAGTGGAGGAAATGTGAAATTAGATCTGAACAGATTCTTACGAAAGAAAGGAAAACTGAAGACAAGAAACTCACCCAAGGGAAAGGACAAGAGTGTGGGGAGGAGAAAGTGGAAGATAAGAGGTTTGAAGATAATTGGCCTAGTGACAAGGGACAGAGGCATCAGGTGTTTGCTGTTGCTGAGAGAGTTTGGTCACAGGGTGAAAAAATTCTCTGAGAAGGCAGGGTGCAGACTCAGGGAATCAAAACCTCCAGAATCTTTGATAAAACACTGGTACTGAAACTTCTGTGGAAACCTGATGTTTAGAGAACTCAAGAACAATGTGGGGATTTTTCTTGGAAAAATTTCTGGGGAGATGGAAGAAGAGAAAAGGTAACAAATTCTCTCAAGATGAAACTTTGGAGGTCTCAAAGATCACAGCAGCTAGAAGGAGTCATAATCTAATCATTCCATACACCCACTGCACCTGCAGTCCCATACAGGGTAACTACAGAGTTCTTGGAGATGGCCAACAGAACACTGTTGTGTAAGCCATAACTTTTTCTTTGTTGGGCCAGCCTAGAAATGATGCTGCCCTTGAAAGATATAAAAGGGACAGAATGGGATTAATCACAGTAGTTAAAACTCATCCATTCTATTGTAATTTTTTGTTACAGCAAAATAACATTTTTTTTATAAATGTATTTATACGTATATAATAAAAATAGTCTATTTTATTATAAAAGAGAAATAAAACAGCTACTTCAAAACTTAAAATATTACAGGAATTCATAACATTATGCGGAAATTAATTCACAGAATAATCTGCACAGTAAGAAATCCAAAATTTTATTTATAGAACTGGTATCTGACAACACCACTGTCTTTAACTACAATTATTTTATGAGGCAACTCCCAGCATTTCTAAATGTGAAAAAAGGATTTAATATTAATCATTTTTAGACATCTAGGGCTAATCACAGAAGCCTTTGATATAAAACCACAGAAGTGAGAGAGCTGCTCCAGCTTATTGAATGCACAAGAAGCTCAGCTAAATGGGTTAGAACTTCACTGGTTAAATCAGCTGCAGGAAGTGACAGGGCAGTCCTCTGGTGAGCCCCCAGCCCAGCCAGCTCTCCTTTGCTAGGCTTGGTGGCAGTGGGTGACACCCCTGCAGGTCCCTGTGTGGCACCTGCCCTCCCCCAGGCACACCCAGGTGAGTGAGCCAGGCAGGGCCCAGGGTAAGCAGAGACCTTCCCACCCCACAGGCCAGGTTTGGCAGGGACACGAGGTCCCTGCAGGAAATACCCCCAACACCAGCACCTTCCAGAGTTTTGCCAAACTGGGGAAAAACCCAGCAGGGAATCCAGGACAAAAGGGGTACCACATACTGCTAAAATCAGCAAATACTGCCTAAAATCTATCGATTTCTTTGCCAACATTTTTGTCACTGGTTCTGCTGACAAATGTTTACCGTGGTTAAGGAACAAGTAATAAACTTATTGTTCCAACAAGATTTTATTTTTTAACACTGTAACAGTATATATATCAAGAATATAAAAATCATAATATTAGTAGTGCCTTAGCATCCAAAATATGCTAATGCTGCCAAAAAATCCCTTTTAGAGCATTCAGTGGAGAAAAATTAAGTAGATAGGAATGTTGATTACCAAAGATATGCTTTTGAAAACAAAATAGGCAATTAATAAGACTGTAACATAGAAAAATACAGAACTTGTTCTTGTTTGTGTGTTCCTACTTAGAAAGCTGTTGGGAAAATTTTGCCATTATCCTAAAGGGAATACAAATGTGTCTGTTTTAATGTTTATGACTATGTCTGCTTTATGAAACAAAGATGTCTAAATAGCAGCAAAGTGAGTTCCAAACAGAAAAGACAAACTTCTACTGAGAGCTGACATTAAAAATAATGGATAGAAATATTTCCATGAAGCTTGGCAGGAATACATGCACTGTAGATGAACAACTGTTTTAACAAATGTTCAATAGAAGTATCCAGAATCCAAGGAGGAAATAGCATAACTACTGATGTCTGATTCCATTAGGATCAGAACCAACGCACTGCTAAATTATCACAGGATATCTTATGAACTGTTATTGATAATTTAGTGGCAGGCTAGGTTATGTAGCTTACAAGCTGTCACCTTTAAGGTGAAGCCAAAAGTGAGCCCAAGGATATATTCTAAAAGAAAATGTAACAATTATTACAGCATGTGTGTCAGCAAAGTTCATATGATTCATTGTCCTTCTGGTAATAGGAAAGCTGTCAGTGGGTGCTCTTGGGCATGGTTCAGCTAACTATATAAAGAATGTTCTCTTAAACATTCACCTACGGCTTGGGATTCAGAGGTTACTTGTCTGATTAAATGGAAAGGAGGTAATTTAAAAGCATCTTCCTTTCCAAATATGTTACTGTCAATTGGCTTTGGTTCAGAGGTTTCCAATCTGAAGTACATGAGGCAGCTGTAGAAGAACTCTATTAATATTCCTGCATAAAATGCTTTCTTAGCCCAGGTCAGCTCCCCTATGCACTTTTGATGTATTAGAACTTTAATGTTCAACTGAATTGACAAGTGATGGGTTTTACAATCAATGTGCACAAAGGACATGCCATTCACAAGCAAGCTCAAGATTTATTAAATATAATGATAAAGAGGAGCATGTCAGGTAGAGGCTACTGTGCAGTGTTTTGTTCCTCTGTAGTTCATATATTGTGCAAGTTATATACCTGTGATATCATCTGGTTTAAAACTGGGCTGCAGCTCAGCTCTGTTTCAGTATTAAGTAAATGAAAGCTTTGAATTGTTAAAATGCAGAGTGTCAACTTGAGTGCTTGAGAGAGGGGAAAAAATAAATCTGTGGCATATTTCCCTTAATGTTTTGCCACAGGTTGATTTCTGAACTCTCAGCACAGATGTTTTAAATATGATACAACCTATTTGTTCCGATGTTTGATGCTAATTCTTTGGGAAATATGTACTAAATTAGGGGAGGTTATGTTTTCTTGTGATGAAGTAGCTCAGCTCCCACCAGTGTTTGCAGGAACTTTCTCACTACTTTGTGCTGGGATTCTTTTCTTTAATGGGTAATATTGGAATGAAGTGGCAGGGTCTTTCAGAGAAAGGCTAACTTACAGTAGTGTTTGTATAATGCTCTACAGATGTAGATGTTCCCCAGATGTGAACAGACTAGAAACTTAGTTTTGTCTCTGGGTATTCATTCACCATATAAATCTCCCAACACATTCTTATCTTCTATGTAAATAAGATGTGGAATTCCAATAGTGTCTCAGCCTTCTATAGCAGATGGTATAGTGAGATTTACCACACCATTACATTTAATGGGATTGAATTCATTTGGATTTCTTGATGTTCACTCTGTCCTTCTCTGAGCAGCAGTGTTGCCAATGTTCCTGATTATATATGATTTGAGAGAGTGCTTAAAGAAGAAAAAACCCTTTATCTTAGAAATATGAGTATTTTCTGTCAAATTTTAAAGTGTATATGTATTGCATTTCATAGGATTTATAAGCCCTATGAGAAAAGGATATTTAATGAATATTCAACAAAGAACTTGAAGTCATTACATTTGAAGATTTTTGTAAATATCAGCTATCCAGTTAACTGTTTTAGTACTAGCATCATTATATATTCATTTGGAAAGAAATGAGATTTTTACCTCATCACATCAGTGTAGACAGAGAGAAAACAGGAAAGAATCTATGTTAAGAAAAAAAGAATCTTTTAAGGACATATTTGAAATAGAAGTTTTTGATTTTCATTTCAAAGTAAAATTGACTCACCATATGCAATAATGATGCTAAATTAATAAATAATATTCAAAATTGAAGTGCAAACTGACACTGTTAAAACATAATTAAAAATGACAGTGTAAAACACTGTCAAATTCTTGTAGTGCATTTTATTTTCAAAAAATGCTATTGCAAGTGCCTTAATCTGCTTGTTCCACAAATTGCTGTGTACCCAAAATGACATCTTAATGTATACAGATATCATATGTAGTCAGCCATTAGACGATGCTTTAATTTATTTTGTCTGCTTAGTATTCTATCATTTCTGCAATATCTTATATGGCTGAAGAATTTACTCAAACCAGTCTTATGAATTTTGCAATGCTCTTGCTATCATCCCCCACAATAGTCAAAGACCACCGCAGTATTCTAACAGGACAGCTGAATGAGAATAAATTTTGGTTTTTATAATGATACCTGTGGATTTCAGAGTTTTTCTACCTTGAAAGCACCCAGCTATTCTAGTTACGTTATAGTTATTTCTGATACCAGGCTTCAGGCTCAAGAGACCTGAACTGTTTCATAAATTATTTTATGAATTGTAAACCAGTCATCTGATCAGCAATAACACACTCTTACTACAGTGCCAAGCAAGGGTAGCAATAATGCTGAATCTACATGCATGAATGGAAAAGCTTTAATTATCACAGTGAATGGAAAACATCTCACTCTTCTCAATAGCCTATAGTGGCAATACCAGCTCTACAGCTGATCTGATTTACACACAGAATTCCTATTTCATTGGGTGCTAAAACTTTGACTTTTATTTAGAAGATAGATGAAAAATGCAGTGTCAAACTTCTGAAACTATTAGACCACTGTGGAAAACTCTGAAATACTGATTTTTTTATCTAAATAATAGAGAATCATGGGATAAAGAGGTGTTTCCACCAGGTCACCAAGCTAAAAATGAACAGAGCTATAACCACACTAGGAGCTTTGGGCTGGAGTTTTCAGGAAGAAGATAAAGAGGACTAGAGGTGCCTTTGTCCAGCTCCCCCCATCCTGCTCACTTACAAAGCCAAAGTGCTAAATCTAAACTGTCCTATTTAAAATGTTGGGTTTAGAGAAGCAGAGTTTCAATGGAGAAATATTCTGCTGGAGAGTTAAGCAAGCTGCAGTTTATGGCAGGCCACCCTCCCCCAGCATCACCTCATGGGTGAGCAGGGCTTTCCAACACACAGGTTTTGCTGGTGCTCATGGGGAAGGTACAGCAAGAAATGTTCCAACTGCTGCACAGGGATCATACATTGCTTGCTGCCTCTGAACACTAACAAAATTTAAACATTAGGAAATAATTTTTCTTTACTGTAACTTTCTGTACAAAAGAAAAAAAAAAGAATCTAAAAGAAAATTGTGGAAGAGGCAGTATGGCAGCCCTGATTCATCTCTGCCATAGTTTATAATTGGAATAAAAGTAAGAGCATTATAGATCTTTCACTTCAGTGAGACTTCACTGACAAATCCTTTCCCCCTTCAAAGACAGTACCTTCTGATACAGCAGCCCTACCTTTCCACACATCTGTGAATTGCTTCTTCATTCCCTGGCTTTGATGGCAATTAGATCAGACTGTCAGTATATCTCATTTTTCTATTGCTCACCCATAGCTCTTGTTGCTTCTGCCAAGGCTATTAATGTTAGACAATATATTAATGATAGAACTACATTGGTGTTAGGGAAATGAGCTACAGGAGGTTGCTGTAGGCCTCGAGGAGTGTTCCTACTTTCTTTGATTTATTAATGATAAAGAGTGGCTTTAAGGTTGGTTCTGTTTGTGAGAAAAACAAACAAACTAACAAAAAGCCTTGTGGTTGGTTTCTCATGCTTTAAAAAACAAAACAAAAAAGGCCCTGAAAATGATCAAGCACCTGTTGTTTTTGAAGCATTTTTATAGGCAAGGAGTAAAAGGTAAGAGGAGGAGCAATTGCCATGCAAAACCCCCAAACTCATCCATACACTTATCCTGTTATTTGCATGTACATGAACTCCAAAACCTTCTGAAGCATTTTTAAAAGGTTTTAGACAGAGAAGTCCCCAAAAAGAAAAACTAACTTCCCAATGTTAATTCAATTTTGCTTTAATATTGAACTTCTAATGGCTCAAAGTGGTTTAAACTGGAATTCTCCATGAGATGGATCAAGGAAGCATTGTTTCATTCTCAATTAACACTCATGGTTTAAACATGTATTTAGATCAGGCTATTTGAAAGCCTGTAAGAATAGATTTTCTGTAAGATACTGGTGGTGCTTTTGGACTATCAGAGGACCTCTGTTATGTAACGTGTCCTTTCCAGTCCTCGTAACATGAGAAGCACAGGAAAAAAAAGTTCATGATGTATTTACACGTCAGAATATTTGGGTTCTGACTTTTAGTAAAAGAGTAAGAAATTCATCTGTGAAAGGTCTGCTCTACTCTTTTTTTTATATATATATTTGGTTATCTCTCAAGCAGGGGTGAGGCAATGACTGCAGCAGAGAATTAAAGAGTAAACTCAGGTAAAGAAGTGATAAATCAGAATTCCATTTCTGTCTAGTCAATGCATCATTTACCCACTTAGATGCATCAAACAGAGGAATGTATCCACTTTTTTTTTGTAAAGCACTACAGGATATATTAGTGAGCCAATGCAGGACAAACATTTCATGAAAAATACTGATACTCAGGTGAATTATGAAATAGTAAATGATATGGCTTTCATTTATTTGCTTGGGGGCTGTTCCTAGAGAAGTAAACAAAAAAAGATATCTGACTACATGGCCAGTAAAATCAGCCCAAGGAGCAGAAGGGAATTCACCAGCATGATACCCCAGACACAGTGAACGAGTTATTCTCCCTTCTCTGTGCAATCCCAGGATAAAATAAATATAACCAGGCTTCCTGAAGTGCCTTGTTGACTCCCCACCACTGGTTGCTCATACCAGTCAAGTTACCTGTGTAACTTGGAGATGTCTAGACAATTTTTAATTTTAAAAAAATCCATCCCAAATGAAAATTTAGTCTTCTCATTCCATGTTGTCTATTTCCTTTAAAGATTGGCATGCATTTTCACTGAAATTATTCTGAAAAAAGAGAACACAGTATTTAATTTAGCAGTTAATTTAAAAGCAGATATTGTATCTGTCTACTTTTAAGTTTCTCATTTAAGTTATTCTAGAACTGTGTAGAGTTTGGGTGTAGAAAGATGATGCCATTGCCTTAAGTCAATGTTTTATGCACTGGGCATATCTTCAACAGCCATCACAGAGCTGCTACCCCAGTCCAGCTTCACTATTGCACAAGACTTGAAGACTCCCCACTTTGGGTAGTTAAAACAACCAGAATCTTCCACTAGAGTACTTATGACAGCAACTCCAGATGGGAAAACATTTTGAAATTATGGAGAGCTTGTTTCTACATCTTTGATCACACTGAGTAACTTCTTGCTCTACAGATGGTGCCACTGACATCAGCAGCTCCTGCTGCAGAGTCAGGTGCTAGACTATATTAAATTGAGACTTAAACCTGGCCCTAAATAGAGTTATAGCACCTGAAGAAGACTATTCTTTTATAACACAAAAGGAAACACATTTATTATTCTTCTTTCATTTGATAGTCACCATTTTTATTTTGTTTTAATGTTATAACTAAAGGGAAAATTTCAGCTACTTCTTCTATTATACATTTGTGATAGCAACTCTAAATTTCCCATTGCTCATGCAGTTATGAACAAGATAAATTTGAGTCATGGACCAAACCTAGAAGCTTGTAAATCAAAAGGCACCACAGGTACTCTGTGTTCTTGTTAGCCAGTCCCTAGGATTTAGATAGGAAAAAATTTTTAAAACATGAAAATAAGATATTGTTAAAGTTGATTAGCTGTCTGTAGTCTCCTAGATACAGAAGATTTCCTCCTTTTGCACAGCAGGTGTATGCATGACTTATGCAGGCAAAGCTCAATTTTGTAAAGGTTAAATTTGATCAAATTGATTAAATACAGATCTTTCTTCCATTCTATCAGTATCACGTTTATGCTTACTGGTTAGAAATCTCTTTTCCAAAAGCCATAGTCATTTCCTTACTTTACTGGGTCTGATTGTTGGGTATCTAAAATTTCAAATGAAGAAACAATCCTTTTACTTGTAACTTAAAAGTGCCTTAAATAACCCCCTGCAAGAATGTTCCTGTTCACCTGTGACAAAGAAAATAAGTAAACAACCCTCTGTGTTTGGTACACTAGTGTCAGGCCAGACAAAATGATCACTTCAAGAAAAAGTACTTTTATCAAGTCAGAAGAACAAAGTTTCCAAAACCCTCACACACTGAGAGAAATAAATTATTCCTTTTGGGCAAAACTGAAAACACAGGTCTGGATGTGGTAAACATTTAAAAATCAAGCTAAGAACTACATTTATGATTAGTAACAATGATTTTGACAGGGATTCTTATAAAGCTTATAATGTATTTTAATACATTATAATGTTTAAAATCCCATTAAGCACATATTCATGAGAGTTACATAGGACTGGGGGAAAACTATCCCTGTTTCTGGGAAGATGAATGCATTGAATTCCCATTTCAAGTGTCTGGTAGTAGATAATGTTCAACACCTTGTGGAAGTTACTCAATCTAGGGACAATAGCACTCATTTACACCTGAGCCAGTGGCTGGTGGTGGGCAGGGTTTCAGTTCCTGACCATGAAAAACCTTTGCAACATCCAGGAATTATAATGGAATTTATTCAGGGTCATTAACTACGGAGAGACAGCTGTGAGCTCTAGTAAGATTTACTTAGCATGAGGATATAAAAATTAACCAATCTCCTAGATTATAGATACAAATCTGTGCTCTGAATCTGTACAGATCAATGTTAAATGATTCATTAATATTCTGTATGAAGCAGAAAAAAAAAAGTCGATGAAAGCTGATCCTGCTACCTTGTCATTACACTCTCTATTAACACAAGTTCATCCAAAATTGCAAATCATTACAGCTTCTCCAGCATCTGCCACACTCCACTACTGTCCCTGGAGCACTCAGAGTCAAATATGTTTACTAAAGCATAAAACTACTAGCACCACTCATCCATGGTTACACAGACACATCTGAACATTACTTTAAAAGTGTCATAGACCTTTTATTTATTGTTCTGAATAAACATTAGTCTCATGAGCAGAGAAGCACCAAAGAGCGGAGCCTGGTAATTACTCGCAGGATAGGTACACTGCCATTAGCTGCAGTGAAAGCCTCTCTGGCTTTCCATGTCAGTGGATTTCGGCACTAGGAAACACTTCCTTACATCAGGCAGGAGAATATAACTCCCTGCTTCTTCAGTCTTATGTACTTAGGCAATAAGACCATAATGTTGTGGATGTTTGACTGGCTTTTGACACAAATTGCACCAGACAGAGTATGTGGATAATTAGCAGTGCATGTAGACTCTGTTTTTAATCCAAGCCTTTTAACATAAGTCTCAAAACCCATTATTTGGATTACCTGAAATATTTCATATTTTCTTTTTTGCAAAAACTGTAACTGAAAAAAACAGTGTGGATAAAATATTGATTTTTTTTTCCCAGTTAAATTTTGGGGGTTTAAGCTGTTTTAATTGTTATTGTGATTTTAAAAGCTAAATATTTTAACATTTTCAAAATGCATATTGTTGTATGAACCATTTTTATGGCAACTGAGTACATTTTTAAAGTCAACAAACAAACAAAAAAATTTCTGTGAAAAAATGCAATTTTCTGTGAATAAAGGCTCAACCGTGTATTTCATATCAACACCCTATAAACATCAAGACAATATAAAATTTTTATTTATACTATCATATTTCTAATTGGAAGGGACAGGAATCTTTTCAAAAGGACTTTCATACAGTCATAAGCTAAATATGACAACAGGAGCAGCACAAGTTCAAAGAAATCAGAATCAAATCTGACTGAGATGTTTCTGTAAAATGCTCTTTGAAGGCCTGTGACCCAGGGAGAGGGACACACATTCACCCAAGACAGTATATGTGTCCATGCTCTCTGTACACACTAGACAGCAGAGGAGTTAGTTCTGAAACACAAACCCAACAACTTATTAACACACAGCCTTTATGATTAGCTAAAATTGGAGCTTCTACTGCTATTCCAAATTTAAGTGTTGAACTCATTCCAGTCTTTCATTGACATGCTACAGTAAATTGAGAGAGAGAAGAAGAAAAGCAAAACTAGCAATACCAGAATTTTCCACTACTTTTCTGATGGCCCCAGAACCAAAAGCCAATGTGTGTTTTGGCAGAGTAAAACTTTCAGGCTGACGGGAATTGGGATTATTCTGGTTTACATCAGCTACTGGCTTGACCCAGGGCCTTTGGCACTGTCCTCCAAGGGCGGGGTTTGACAGGCTGAGGAGCTGGAGAGCAGCCCCCATCCCACTGGACTGTGCTGCAAAGTGCTCTGAGCTGGAAAGAGGGGCTGAAGGCTCCACACGCTGACAGGAATCAAGGCAGTGTGCCATAAGGCTTTTTATAACTCATCTCTCAGCCTCACAGAAGGCAATAGGCAGCCTTTTTTTCTTCAGTAAAAATCTGCCTTTATGCATTGCTCATATTCAGCTCACAATCAGATGCTATGCAGATCAGTGCCCAAAATATCAATCCAGCCAAATGTTTGTTGGAGCTTTAGGGAAACCTTACGGTCTCAGAACTATTTGCATTCTGAGTTGAATGTGCTTTAATTTCTATCTACTAGCATCTGCTATTGTTTTCACAATCTTTTAGATGGGTTACTTGGATTATTAGCAAGTAACAACTGTGATTTGACTCTTTTTATCCAATTTTCCGTCCTCCAGTAGGGAAAGGCAGCAGACTTTGTATGAAACTCTGCTACAAGTCAGTCTGTCCTATTCATTTGATTTGACATTTTGGGGTTTTTTTTAAGTTTGAGGTTTGCATTCTAGTGGCCATGCATGCCTCAGAACAATATAATCAAAGTGCCACAGAGGTAATACATCTTAAGATATATTCCAGTTGTATTTGATCTTAGCCTGTGTTCACACCTTTCCTTCCCAGTCTGTGTTCACACCCTTAGTCACCATCTTTTCTTCACAGCCCACAAGCACATTATTCTGTTAAAGACCTTTCACTGATATATCCTCCTTGCTCTGCAACTTTTATTCCCCGAGCCTTTCATTAGCAGATACCAATCTCTCCTATTTATCAATTGGCACCAGAGAAATTGCTGGATTTTCTCTTTTTCTTTCCAGACCTGTACTTCAGATCTTCCTGGGCAGACCAAGCTGGGAAAAAAGGTGATGGCAAAAACAGTCATGGATTCAACTATGAAGGCAGCAGGCAACAAATGTGATCCTTGAACAACAAAAAGCTTAGAACATTCACCTTTTTCATTTATCTAATAAAAATGGATTATACTGGTGTGGGATGGATTCTAGCTGCTTTAGGCTAGTATTTGGATGAGCAACAACTCAAAGATCCTCAGGAGTCCTCGCTTAAGAGAGTGCTGATTCTCCCTCTGGTTTGCTTTCCAATACTTGGGAAGCACTAATGAGTGTTTTAAATCAAAGAGCATCTCAAATATTAATGATGTTTCAATGTGCCTCCTATTTAACGTAAAGCAGCACATAGCCCTTTTCAGTTGATTCTATATTTTTTAATAGATTTTGCTCTCTAACTGGCATTAGCTGGAGACCTCTGAGTGGCATTAACATATTAAGGGTGCTTAGTTCCCTGCCTGTCTGCATCCCAGCCACCCAATGAGTAACAGTTATGGCTGAGCTTGTGGAAATTCCTTTCAGGAACAGATTCATATGCAAACACCTTTTACACCCTTTGGTTTAGCACATCTTTGTAATTTATATTTTTATAGGGACTGGCTGTCAGAAGAGACATATCACATCACATTGTTTATATATAACACCATTACAAAGACTTCATGTTTAGCTGCAGTTCACTAGGACTGTTTTCCTTTTGGGGGGTAGTTTGTGCCAAAATGAGAGCATTTCCTCTGAGAGTAATGAGCAGCTGGTGCTTTTGCCCTGGTGTTTATGGGATGTAATAGGCACAGTGGCACATTTGGAACTGGTTGGAGAGAGAACTAAATGCTGCTTTCTTTTATCTTTATCACCCCCTCTCCCAAGAAGGCTTTTCAGTTTCTGTGGTTTATACCAAATTTAGAAAAGGCAATAAAAATAAAGCTGCAGCAAGCACTTTGCCACAACATAGTCAGATATTACAATGTACTCTTCGTAAAGATGGACTGTTTTTATCTACTGGAATCAGAAAAAAACTAAGACAATAAAATATTTTTAAAACTTCCCCAAATAGCTCTTGGAAGAATTAAAACAAAGGGAGTACATCTGGAAATCATGTTTGGAGAAGAGCCAGTGAAATTGCCAAAATCTGTACATCTGCTCTTCTGGCCATTGCCTGACCTTAACTTGCATATTCATGGCTGACAGTCTCATACCAAGAAACTTTAAGCCAGTGTCAGGACAACTGTAGAAGAACTTGAAAGTACTTATTTCTCCTATATTGCATTTACCAGTTCTTCAACCAGTGTAAATTGGTATAGCTCCATTAACTGTGATAGTGCAATGCAACTCTCTGAAAACAATACAAACCCATTGAAACAGAACCAGGATCTGCTCCTTTATTCACAGCACTTCAGACTGACTGATTAGACCATTATAGATTGTGAATAGGGGTAGCAAACACTGTTCCACACATAATGTCCTCTTCATCAGCCATACTAATTGGTATTTGTGGTGATCTCATAAACACTGCATAAACTAATGATCCACACTTGATAGCATTTCAGTAGCCAAAAAGTATTTGTTTGTGTTGGTATAATGCAATGAAACAGATAATTATCTACCCTTCTGGTAACAGTGCTCTTTACGTGGATCACCATTAATCCACAGACTTATATCATTCTCAAGTAGTGATGTCACACTAGTGATTTTAGCAATGAGGTTATGGGCAAGCAAGGAGCAGCACTCTTGCAAGAAATGTACATAAAGAGACTTTAGAAGGGTGCTACTTAGGTATTATTTGGCTGAGAAGTCTAAACACATACTTATGGAACTATCTTTTTAAACAGTTCAAGGTCACATTAAGCTTTAAAACTGGCTATTTACTCAGCATTGCCTAAAATTTACCACCTAAATACAGATTTAGGCAGCTTATTTGGTTAGTGTTAGTTTTTACCAAATTACAACCTTCCACAACAGCAAGTTAGAATTAGGATATGGATAAAGGACACTCATATGTGAATTGAAAATCTTACTGTAAAACTTTGTTTGAAAAAAACGAGTTTTAGCATTCTTCTGGGGAAATATATCATGGTCAGAACCTTGGTCATGGGAACCTCCAAATGTCTTACAGCTCCTCTGAATGTTCACAGCATCCATGAGACAAGAAAACTCTGCACAAGGCAGGAGGTTATTTCCTTGGGTCATATTAAATTCTGACAGGCATTAAACTTGGTTTCAGGCTGTGCTGCCAACTGAAGGTTCAGACTGAGCGTTCTGGATTCAAGACATGTGAAACATTTTAGGCACAGTCCAACACAGCATTTCTGACATGCTTCTAAAATGAAAGAGGTGATGTGAGGAGGTTCCTTGGACATGCCATGGAACATCAAACTGCTTTATCAGTGACACACAAGAAGAGCTCCTCACTGCAGTTTGGATCCCTGTCAGCCACACCACAGGCCAACCCAGCTAGCTCACAAGGCAGTACTGGTATTTTCCTCACATCTCCTTAGCTCTCCCATACATTCCTCCTCTGGACACAGCCCTCAGGGTAAACTACAGACCATGAAATAGCACTGCCCTTTTTCCTTTCCTTTTGATGATGCTCTGACACCAAACTTCCTGTATTAAACAAAATTTACTCTGACTTGCCTTGCCCTGCTGTCACCAACATCCTTGGACATCTGCTTAGCATCATATTCCATTTACCTTGTCTCTTTCATTGCAGGATGTGACAGCCTGCCTTCAAAAAGCTCATTCAATGCATGAAGAATATACAGCACGTAATTACAGACATATATCTCAACTATATTCTGATGGTGAAGAATATATTGTGCCCAGTTTGCTGAAAAGAAAATTTATCTTGCTTATCAGCACGAGACTGAGAATATTACAAGTTTTCTTTTCCTTTTTTTCTTTCCTTTGCATTTGAATGTTTTAAGTAAAATAAAATAAAATTAAAATTAAGCCTGGGTCACTAAACCCAGTCCAGAAAAACTCTGCATACTGCAAAACTGGGTCTATTTTGAAATCATCTGCTATTGTAACATTCACTTTAGGGGCAATCTAGATTGTACTTTTTAAAAAGTCCCTTACATGGCTCCTTCAGAGAAAAATGAGCTAAAAAATCATTTGCATTTTTTATCTGAGTTATGACCATTACACAAATTTCCAGAAGATGCCACATGTGCTCCAGCCTGATCTTTTCTACTTTACACTGTTCTAGGAGCTAAGCAGCTCCAGAGGTCTTCTTCCTTGCAACAAGAAATGTATCTTTGGAAAAGCATCCCAGAGAAAAATGCAACACATAAGGCTTCCAGTCCCCAGACTGCGTGGTTAAATAGCATTTAGGAATCAAAACAGACAAGCAACTAGTACGAACATTTGTACAATCCCTCTGAGACTGCAGAGAGGTTTTCTAACATTAGCAACCTCCTTAGGAGCATTTCTGCTTCATAAATGCTTTTCACACAATTCTGCCTGTTCCCTCAAGCTCTTTCCATTTAGTGAGTCCTTGTTCTCTTGTTCAGAAGCTCAAAGATGGACACAAGGTTTGTGTCACCTGACACAGGACTAAGAGGCTGTGACAGCAGATTTAAAAGTATTGATAATTCATACTAAATATCATTCAGTCAAGCAGATGGAAACTGCCAAATTCCCACTTCTTGCCATTAAAATCTACATCTTATAGTATAATCATTGCTTTGGGTTTTCTTATTTCACCCCATTATTTGCCCATGTTTGCCATAGCCTCAGTGGGGCAAGATGGGAAAGGGGCTAAATAAGCTACTGGAAAAAATGCTGGAAAATCTTGCCACCAGTAACCTCTGCCAGTTTTTCCTGCTCAGGAGCAGATTACTGACATCTTACAGCAAAGACATAAGAATTCATCTTCTTGTTGGAGTGAGAATATGGCATACCTCAAAACCTCTGCCACTTTGTTCCATTTAAAGTAGAATTCCTTTTATAGTATAAAATCTGAAGCTTTATTTTACATATAATAAAACATCTTGACCTACTGCATCAACCACCCAGCAATTCTCCTGAGAGAACTTAGCACAGGCCTCAGTATTCTCCTGAATACACCACGGTCAGTTTGAGTTCTGAACCCAGGATTAAAATATGCAGCCATTTTTCAAGTTCACCTTTGGGCTGCCCTGGCCTGTGTGTCTGCCCTGCTGCAGTTCCCTCTCTGGTTCAGGCTAGCTGCTGAGTCTTTCCCTGCTTACTTCACAGGGACTCTCTTAAGTCTTACAGCAAGCATTGATAAAGCTCATTTTCAGCCTCCTAGGGTGTTGATCCTGATTGGTTTTGTGTCTTCTCCAGTCAGTAAATGTTTTACACTTCTGGGTTGTGCTTATCCTGATAGTGGAGTTTCAGTGCTCATGGAAAAGTGTGTTCAAAGCAACCACCAAAGGAGGCTTACACAGCCAGCAGGTTGCTGTGAGCTGCACATCACATTTGTTCCAAAAATCCCAGAGGCAGTTTCAGCCACGTGGGACTAGTGGAATACAGGAGCATCTCACCAGCCTGGCCACAGCCTTCCTGAAACAGCTAAAGATGAAGGTGCATAAGCTAATTCAAAATAATAAGTTATTCAAAAGTTAATTTTTTACTTGATTTGTGGAGAGACATGTGAAAGACCTGCCACTGTGATATATATGGAAATACTATGACAGAAGTTGTATTTGTCATATCCTAAGATCTCCAAATGGCAGTGAGGTGGCTGCAGCCCCACAGCACAGGTCTCTGTCTCTGAGACACTTGGGTTAAAATCTGTATTGGTTGTACTTATGGTTTCACATACAGTGACAAACCAAGCTCCAGTAACTCCCAAGAAGACTCAGAAATGGCCCATGCTGATCAGCTCATCCCTGTTTTATTTCTAATCTTTTTTAAACTAAAAATAACCTTTCCCCTGATTCACCAGCCATAAACTCACTGGAATATTCTACAGTGAGTCACTTTGTCATGCCAAGACCAGTAAGAAGTGATATTTTATAATTGCACATTAAAGGATTGGAATGATCTTTTGCATCTTTATTTACTTCTATTAGAAAATGTCTTGGCAGACTTAGCCATTAACATTTTCTGCTTTCTCAAGGAAAAGATAATTTATCCTCTTAAGGATATTAGACTCCTGTGTATTGTTTTTCCCCATTTGGTATCCTTGATTCCCCCTTCTGAACACTTGAGTGCTTGCAATCAGCACACAATGACACTTACTAATAACAACTGAACTACAACACCCCACCATAATGTTGTTCTAATACCATATATGACACCATATAACACCAGCAATGTGGAGCAGCTTCATTGTGCAGAGATTCTCTCCACACCTACATCTGTTTTCTTTTCCCTCAGGTACATCTGCTGTGGAGCGTGACCCTGCTGAGCACAATGAGACCCAAAATCATGTCTTTTTCTGTAGTTCTGAGCCCCAATTCAAATTCTGGTGCTTGGCTTTAATTTCCCAGAAACTGACAGACGCTGGATCAACACAATGGCGTGCAGAAAGCTGTGTGTCATGTTCTGCTGTCTTTGTTATGCTTATTATGTTCTCCTGGAGGTGGCCAACAGACAAATTCTGTAGCACACCTTCTTGTTATATTATATGTCACATTACCAGCACCAAGAGAAATATATGAGGCACATATGGGAAAAGGGAAAATAAATGTTATATGGCTAATCTATATAACAGACCTCTAAATTGAACTGCTGCTTTACTTGCTTCAGACAGCAACAGATAGAAAAATCTTCACTGATGAAATTATCTTTTTTTTTCTTCCTGCTACAATTTTTCTTATTAGTAACAGACATATGCATAAATATAGTCATAGACTGGAGCAGTTGCTTCATCAGTTACAAGACTTCAAGTCTTGGGCACTCCTGGGTTCCCTGAGCTCTGCAATTTTTCTCTGCACCTTCTAGAGCACCAGAAAGTCCAAGCAAATTTAACTTCTAGCCCTCTCTTTCCCCAAGAGGAAGAAGAGAAATTTATAAATCCTTACCCCTCAGAGAGAGGATATCTTACATTCATGACAATTATTTTTTTTCTCTATTTAATTTTACAGGTCTACTTAATAAGCTTTGAAACCTTTTGTTGGCATCTTAGAGCTCTGTAGGCTGTTCCATAAGAGACCACTGATGCAATCTTTAGGGTTCTTCTTTCTCCTCATTATTGTTTATGAACAGCTGAGCAACATCTCCAGAACAAAAAGTGAAATAAGTCTATTCCTATTGCTGGAAAAAATAAGGATTATAGACATCTGCATGTATGTTCCTTCAGACAGGCACTGTCCACCACTGTTAGAGATACATTACTGAGCTGAAGAAAATTTAACACCCAGAATGACTGTGCCATATATCTCCAAAGGGATGCAACAGATGCTTTACAAATATTGGACCTTCTCAGCTATGCAGCTGAAGAGTAAATCCTCAGTGATGTGGTTTAGTGGTCCTTCCCCATGCACGGAGGTAGCTGAGCACTTTACCAAGAGAAGCACTCAAGGCACCTCAGACCTTCACTCTTTCATTAGTGGGCTTTGAATTTCTGAGGCTGGGGAGCAAAGCAAGTCCTTCCCTGAGCCCCATTCACCAGATCTCGATCCTTCCTTGCTTTATAGGGAACTGTTTGCTTTTTGGTAGGTTGTCTTCCTAAATGGCAGGCTGGGGAAGAGACCTGGGGAAATCCTAGAAGGTCTTTGATATATTTAGCTAAATTCCCTTCATAAGAGTAACTTAATATGGTTAAAAGTATAACAGTATTCACCTTATGTGCAATGTGCAATCATATTTTTTACAATGAAAAACTATGCTAAGGTAATGTGTAAGGTTTATTCAGTTTATTTAGAAAAATAGAAAAATTCAGTGAATAATAGTAGTAAAGATCCTGTTCTCTTTATTTTCTAAAAAGTTCTGACTTTTTTCTGAGTTTTTAAAATGATAATCCTTACTTTTCTTGTGAGGTAACTTTTCCCACTTTTTCTCTACTCCACCCTCTCCTCCCAAGAGTCCTTGCTTCTGAAGAAGTTAGAAAGGAAATAAATCTTGGAAAGTAACTGTTTTTCTTTGTTTGGGGAAAGGAAAATTTGGGAAAAAAATGTATTAAGGTGATTTTTGATTAAAAATGTTCAAAATGTTTTGACAGATCTATTTTTATTTATGTAGCATGGGATAGATTTATGATCTTTTCAATGCTCTTTTACAGTCTAAGCATTTGGGGGAAAATTCCCATACAGCTTGTGTTTCAACCATTGCTGTATCCACAGGGGACAGACACAGCTCTGCAGTGGTAAACAAATGAAAGCCCAACTGTGTTTCCCCGTAATATTTCATCCATCAGAAAATCACATATGCAAATACAATGATTAGGAAACTAGCATGTTCCCGGATTACTGGAGTAACAGAAGCTCATTCCAGCAGCTTTCACATCTACAAGGCACTGACAAGTTATCAAAACAGCACCAGGAAAGCAGCTCAACACCATGCAAAGCAAACTTCCAGACTGCACTTCTGCCCACTGTTCTGCAAAGGCTTTGTGTTTTACCCAGCCCTTTCTCTCTCACTGGTTTAGATATGACCATAACGTTTTTATGAGGTGGGATCAGACATTAGTTAAGCAGCCCCAAGTGCTTCCAGTCTACACAATATTGCTGATAGTTCTCCTAATACTTGCTAACATTTGCAAGAAACTATGTGCAAATATAATATAGTAAAAATCAGGCTGAGTTTAGCAATTTGTTATTGCTAAACATACCAAGGTGTTTCAGAGTACTTAAGGGTGTCCTATGCATAATTAGAAATAAGGGTTAGTAATTCTCTCTATTTGTATATCCTAGGACATGACATCATTTATTCTAGACAGGCTTTCCATTTCCGTATATTTGTTACTTTCTTATCTAAAATAAAATTACTAGGAAATAATCATATCTGAGCAACTAATAGGTTCCCACTGACAAATTTCAGTGTTGTGCTGACACAGCATTGTAAAGCATTATTTACTGAATGAAGGAGAGTTTGGAAATTTGGTGGTACTCAGGCAGAGACTAAAAGCAGTCATTGTTATCCACTGCAGCAGAGAGCCTTGTTTTCTGAGACATCACAGTTTTGGGACCTATTAAGACCCATTTATATTGTCTGCAAAATAAATATCATCTGTGTGAATGGTGAGTGTGAAATGTTAGAGATTTAAACCTACTTCATATTTATGCTGTGCCCCTTTAAACAATTATAGAGACCAACAAAACTGGCTAGGCATTTTCTTATGGTTAGCATTTGTAGAGGGGAAGCCTTGAAGCTTGAATTCCTCTCACCTTCACAACCACTGAAAAGGAATTCAAAGCAAAATAAAACACTGCCAACGTCATCTGAAACTGATGTAAGAGACAACTTTGCTCTGATGTAAATGAGATTAAGCCCAAAGGAGCAGAAAACTCACAGAGAATTTGCGGATCTCACCTGTTTTCTTCTTATTTCTGGAAATGAGGTTGCAGTGGAAACTGAGCCTACAGCAGTCTCAGAGCTTTCTCTTTAGTCCCTCCTATGTACATAATTGTTAACAGCTTTGTGTCAGCTCCTCTCCATGAGAGTAAAAAGGAAATTGTAGATTTCCACCCTCAAACCTGCTCTTACACTGATTCAGAAAGTAAGATCTCAAATGCGCTTCATATTTCACAGCCACATATTTCATGACTGATCAGGTCACCTACTTAATGCCACTTCAAAGTCCAAATTAAAAAGAAAATGTTTGGGCTTGCAATTCCAACTTATGTGCCTAATATATTCCAGTTCAGTTAATTACTTTAATTTTGATCTGATCATCCTGTAGCCATCCATCCACTAGTCACCTAAAACGGATAAATCCATTTTTCTTTCAAGCTGGGTTTTCCGATCTTTTAATTGGTGTCCAATTTAGGTCACAGAGAACAGGGAGGATAATGAATAAATCATTATTCTTCCTCCATGCTTCATCTGGTCTTCCCTGCTGGTGACTTCTTCCTTCACAGTACTATTGGAGCATGTACTTGGACATTGTGTCGGTGTCAGAGAAGACAGCCCACAAGTGCTGTAGCTGGCATGTGTGTAGCATGTCATCACCAAAGCAACATCTGTCTGATGAGTCAGAGTAAAAGTGGTTCTGTTTGTTCTGTGTCAAAAAGAGAGAAACACGACTTTGATGTTCTAGTATGCATCCGAGTACCAGACATATGCACAGTAGAGACAACAGCAAGCAGCACAATGCAGTTTCACCCCATACATTTTAGGTATTCTCCAAAGTTAAAAAAACAAAAAAAAAAAAAAAACCAAAAAAGCCAAACAAAAAAACCCCAGTTTAATTCTCTAGGCAGTGAACAGCCTTGTGGCACTTCTAAAGACAAAACAGAAAAAAGAGTCCTCCCCCTTTCTTCAAAGCATAGGCCACCTATATATTATATCATCTAATCTTGCCAAAAATGATGAATGCAGGATCTGCCCGTTTATGCACAGGAAACAAACTGCTGAAATTTGTCCTTTCTAAACACATGATTTTCAAATTATCACAAGTGAGATTTTCATTATATAAAGCAAAATAATCGGCAGATTGCTAAGAGCTACAAGAGGGTATTATTTTTGTTGTATGAAAGTTCTTCAGATGGCATTCACAGCCCACTAGTGAAATCACTATTCTCGGTTGCCAGCTTCACACACTTTTAAGAAATAATTTTCTGCAGCTGGTTGCACATACCATTCTTTGAAAATTAGGAGCCTTTCAGGTGTTTCAACATGAGCCTCCAGAGATTGAAGCATCAAATTATTTTTGTCACTCTACAAAGTGTAGAGCTAAAGGTTCAGCTAAAGGCCTCCATGATCCAGATGAGCTGCAAAGCTCCTGCCAATCATTCTGGGCAGCAGCAAGCCTGGGAAGCCAGAGGGTGTGGGGACTTGGGGGCAGATGACAGAGTGAATACTTTTGGGTCCATGCCCAAGCAGATATGGGGAAATAAGAGCCTCCTGCTACTTAAGCATGGAGATACAGCTTCCAGAGAGGAGACAGGATCCACCAGGAGCAAAGTTTGCCAAAGATGGTTTCTAACATCCAGCTCAGAAATTATCTTGTGAGTTTAACAACCAATTTTGCTGAAATGTGCTCCAACAGAGTCCTGCAGCTAGTTAAGTTATAATGGAAAGGGCCTGTAGCCAGTTTGTAATCCAACTGCCTGAGAAGAACAGGAAATTAGAGGAGATACTGCCATTACACCAAATGTGCCAGCTCAGACACCACTCGTGAAGGCAGAGCTCAGAGCCACTGAAACAGCAGACAAGGTCTCCTGCCACAGAGAGGTGCAGTTCAGCAATAGGCAAAATCTAACCCTCCAGATTGCAAAGTCAGCTAAATTAAAATGTCATCCTCATGCAATAGAGTATTACTGCCGTTGGAGTCTGCTCATCATTTCTATGAAGAGTTTTTACTGCTGTTCGTGCAATAACATCCCATCTTGAAATAGTGTTTGTTAAACTTGCACCATATTTCATTAACTCCTGCCATTTCCCATCACAATCTCTTTGAATTGCTGAATGTCATTCAATTCAGTTACTAGCTGAATTTCTTCCAGAGCTGTATGGCTCTGAGAACAGCACACAAAATAACAATATTGGCTTGTATTATTTTCAACAGCTCTCTTTGTTGTTTTTGGATGATGACAAATGTGCAGTGAAATAGTTGAGAATGTAATCAACAGTGCTGATTTTTTATTCACCTATATTACAGTCTATTATATCTTTTGCAGTTTTAGTAGTCTATCACCTTTTATATTCTTAACACTGCAGTTGTTGCTGTTGTAAGGGTAATTGTTTTCCTCACCAAAACACAAGTGAAGCTAGAAAACTTCTGTGGAAGTTTCTAGTGAAGCAGAGAGCAAAAATTAGCCCAAATTTTTCTCCAAAATTGTTAACAGTTCCTAAAAAACACCAAAGAGGTGAAAGACAAGATAAAAAGATAATGTACTCTGCTACTTTCCACTGTGAATGATTTATTTCTTAACAGACAAAACATTTAAACCTTAAAAATTGAAGGTCTGTTTGTATACCTACAATATTGTAGCTTAGGCTGAGCAACCATGACAGGTCTAGCTTACCATTAGAAGTTTAAAGGAAGACCTTGTCACCTGAATGTATACTCTGAAGTTTCTGTGTAATTCACCCATACAAGAACACAGCTGACAACTTTGCAAGGTCATGATACATAGAACCAGCCATGCAGTTTACATGGAGTTATCAAAGGGGTCGACATTGCACCAAAATTTCTCTCTGGCTTTAAACGTAATAAGGGTCAATCAGGACCCTCATATTTATTTCATTCATGTAGGCAAACATTTGACAAAACCTTATCCCTGTTCTGCAGTAGGCATAAGGCTAAAATCCTGTCGTTAATTAACATCATGTATATAAATTTATTTTCATTTTTGTCTCAGATTGTCTTCCTTTTTCTATCTGTAAGTTACAGAGTCAAATCTGTTACTGTGAAATTAAACCATTTAGAGACAGACGTTACAAGCTTTTCTTTTCAAATTCAGTATAAGGAGGAACACTTCAAAACACCCTGTCCCATAGCAGTTTTGGTAGGACTGTGCCAGTGAGCCTGCTATCTGGGGCTGGGTTCTGCACAATGCCATGCTGCAGTGGCATGGACTGCAAGGGCTGGATTTTATAGTAACTTCTCTAGACCAGCTGCAGAGAAAAAATCAGCAATAAAATTCAAATGGTGTTTGTCATAAGCTTCTGTTCTTGCATTGCTACATTTGTGTACATGAAATGTAATATACTAGTGAGAATGTCCCCTGACATGGAGCTGATTTTTATATCCTTTAAATTTACCACAAGCTTTACAGATGCTGCAATCTCTTTTATTCCAGTTCTAGCAATTATAACGTAATCTGTGCTAACACTGCAGATTACTAGGGCAATTTTGAAGATAAATGATCACATCTCCATTTCCATCTGCTGGTCCAATCAGAAAAATGGTGAGAATAAAACCTACCCCTTATATTGGTGCATTTTGGTGCTTATCTGGCAGTCTACCCAGTCAACTCTACTGGGCCATGAAGATAGAAAGAAGGCACCCAATTCTCTCCCTCTTAAGTATCCATTTTCCAGCTATGCAAAGGTGCAAACATTAATCTTTCTCTCAGCAGGCATGCTCCAGGATGCAAGGGATATATAGTTCTTTGTGTTTAACAGAAGGTTTTCCTAGATGTACAATTGGCACATTTCTGTCCCTACAGCTGCCATAAGGACAAGCTCTGGTCAAAATCCTTAGCCAAGCCACGAGTCAGCATCTGAGCATGGTGATACAACCAGGACACTTCTGTTCATTGGGTTTTGTTGATCTAAACTACACCCAGGTATCAGTTTTCAAGAGATGGGCACTGATATAAAATAAAAAAAACAAAACAAAAAAAAAAAAACACCTTCAGAACATGCTTGGATGTCAGTTGATTTTAGAGCACAAACTAAACAGCAGAAACAAAACAAACATTTCTCCCTGCCAAAGCAGACAGACTTCTCCCTGCTTTCTTCCTTCCCCTCTCTCTCTAAAAAGCCTGTCTGAAGAAGATTTTCCAAGAAAATTAGGTTTGCAAATCTCCTGAATATAATAGTATCAGGTTGTGCACAACTGCTCAGACATTTCATATATCGTCGGGTGCAAGGTTTCGTACCCTTGGAATGTGTTTCAATTCGATGATTAGAAAACAAAAATATTTGGGGGATAGGAAACTAGAAGAACAATGCAACTGTATTTTCAAGGGAATTATTTGCAGCACATTTCTACTAGTAATTATTTTTTGTTCTGGTTTGCAGCGCTTCTGCTTCTGGCATCTCATCTCCTTCACAGCAGCCAGCAATTGAATTAGAATCATTGCTGAACAGCAAGAAAAATCTGTCATAGAAGTCACGTTGACAGACAACTTTGTTCTCTTCTCATTGCTATTTTCCCTTTATTGTATTTACATCTGAAAGTCCACACCTACAAGTGAGCAGAAACAGGCACAAATCATATTTGTCTAGCCTCTTCCTCCTTTGTCCTGCTTTTGTCTTTAACAGAGCTCGCATTCAGCTGCTCAGAGGGGGGAGATAACCAGCCAGTCTTTACTACCCACGGTGCCTGGCAGTATGTTTAATCCTACCTTTTCTCCAGCACACTGTGGTGGTGGTGCCTGTCTCCCATTATCATCCTGAATGACTAACAGGAGTAAAATGGGACCGAGTTCTTCCCTTATAAACTCTGGATGTCACTGGCTGTGTGTATGGCACTGTGCTTCTCAGTGTGATGTCACAGCGCCAGCAGCACCTGGTCCATGGACCCAACACTTCAAGGCCAATCCATCACAGCTGCCTTTCTCAAAAAAACACTGTAGATTATGTGTGGTGGGGGGGTTGTGTTGTGTTTTGGTGAGGTTTTTGTCCCTTGGACAAGCCTGATGTTTTACTACATAACTAATTATTTACAAGCTGAGCCTTCACAGACACAAGCAGGCACTGATCCCTCTGGACTGCTGACTGATAATAAAAGTTGATAAAAATGGGTTCCACCTCCATGACATTGCATTCTCTAAGGTTATAAAAACCTTGAAAAACCTATAAAAACCTTGAGTGTGAGAAATTAAGACAGAAGTAGTGAAATAAGTGCATCTCCTCCACTTTCAAGCTACAAAATATAAATATCACCAAAGATTACTTCCAGAAAGATACACACTTCAGAAGTTAATTGGCAAAAGAAAACTGCACACAGCAAACTTGATGCAACTCATATCTTCCAGAGACAGAATACTTAGAGATAGAACATGTCTCTCAAAATATTAAAGAGGTAAAAATTCTGCTTAGAGGTGTTTCTGCAGAAATTGACACATCCTCTTTGCTCTATAAAGCACATGTATGAAGGACCACTCAGCAACCTCACTGACTGAAGCCAAGCTATAACTAATTCAGCAATGTCTTTGAGCCTGTGGCACCTCAGATAAAAAAATATTGCTGTGAAATGAGCTACAAATCCTCCTGTAGCAAAAATGGATCTGACTCACACGAACGTCCCACAGGGTCTTCCAGGGAGGCAAATCTGTGAGGGCTGGTGCCCTGCTCTGCCATGCACAGTGGTACAGATCATAGGATGGCCCCAATTTCCCAGCCCTGCACATGTGAGTAATGCAGGCCTACCCTGACAGAGACAGGAATGAACTCTGCTGTCACTGGTGACAAAGGATGAACACCAGCATGCCAGAACTCCACCTGTGTGTTGTGGCTGTCTTGGGGAAATTTCCATTCTCTTTCTGACCCCTCCACAGAACAAAAAACACACTGCCATGCATTTATGTTAGGAAAGGAAGGAACACAACATACTTCCTGTTCTTATGCACCCACAGAAGCCACTTTACATCTAAACCTGGTTTATTAAATAAAAAAAGTAAAGACATCTGAAAGTTGGGCCAAAATGATAAAATGTGTAGTCAGATAAGCCTAGGCAGTCACTGTGAGTGAAGCTCACCCTCACAGATCTATGGTGACAATTCTTTGACAAGCTCATTCAGATTGTTTTTTTCTGCATCATCCAACATCTTTCGGCTCTCTGAATTGTTTGCAGAAGCTTTGCAGACATAGAACCTGAACAGTACCACAAAAAGCAAATATTTGTTCTTAAATCAGAAGCTACATTCTCTGCCTCCAGAACAAAACTTATCATTTGCAGATATTCGTGATAATTTTGCAGTCATATTTACATTTGTGTAGTCAGAAATCAAAAAAATATAAAAGATGACAGTCAAACACAACACATAATTTATCCTCTTGCACGAATACAATGAAAGACCAGATGTTGAAACTGAAAAATGCCATTTGATATTTCACTCCTTTGTGCAGTATGTGTTCTCTCCTAGGTGTAAAGAAAAATTCATTTTGGAGGGGATTTTTTTTCCTTGAGGACAAGTACTCAAATGCAGATATATTTTCTTTCTTGTGACAGTGAAAGCTCCTCAAACACCCTGGCTGCATTTTCCTTGAATAGATGTAGTTTTTATGTATTCCCATGAAATAACATGTATCAGGCCTGTTGGTGACACACTTACTGTTATCCTGGGCACCTTTAAACTAAATTGTAGCAATTAGATAACCTGGAAAAAGGAGTGACGTGTGCTTTGAGTATGTGGCCTAGCTTGATCACATTAATGTCAACTGTTAGGGTCATCCTTAAAGCCATAACTCTCTCATAACCAGAATTTTTCTGCTTTATTTTCCTGATTCACATGCCTTAAAGTGATGCAGTGTTTGTAGCTTACACACATCTGTTCACACAGATCACCCCAAGTTAAGCAGAAGCAAGACACATGCAAAATTTCATGGGTTCATACATCTATTCATGCATGGGTACAAATAATCTAGATTGCACAGATGTGATTTTAAAGAAATTGTATGTTTTAGTGTGAAATGGTTTTGAAACAACAAAACTGAAATAATGTGTTATCCACATTGCTTGGCATGAAGAGTGGTTGTAGAAAACCACATTGATAATTAATTTAGTGTCTGATAAAAGTGAAATTATGAATAATTGTATTCATTGAAATCGCAACAAGAGCCAAGTGAAAATACTTTTTGCTTTTCAACTAACCTTAACATTCAGGTCACATGTAAAACTAAAAAGGGTTTGTATATTTGCATGAGTGCGTACCATCACTTGAAATGTTATTGCTATGAGGAGAAATTATCTATTACTATAGAAAATAAATCTCATTACTTGTCAAAGCCTTTCAACTGGATATTTCTACCTTGCAACTTCACAAATGACTATGTGGAAGAAAAAATATCATTCATCTCTAAAATCCCAAGACATCAGTATGCCACACAAATTTTAATAATACTAAAGTGATCTGTCCTTTTCCCTCTTAAATCACAACATTGAAAAGTATTGCCAGATGAGTATTAAAGAGGTTTGCATTCACATGCCATTTTTTCCATTTGGTTTTGTTTAACACATGTCAATGTCTTTAAAAGGCAGAGAAAGCACTGCTGAGGAATAGCTGGCCCATGGGACTGGAAAGGTGATCTGAAGGTTTGCCCTGCTGGGTCACTTGCTGTGTATCCGGCTTGTGCCTCTGGTTGACAGTAAATTAAAATTACTGCCATTTGGCAGGTGTGCAGCAGCCTATGTAAAATGAGTTGGTGTGTCAAGCGCTGCTGGTGGTGGGCAGGTGTCTGCACACACCAGCACACTGAGGGCCAGGCTCCCTGGAGCCAGGAGAGAGCTCAGGAATGGCCCAGACACAGAGCATGAGTTGCATTTCCCCTCTTACAGGTGGTCCATCTATTTCACGGTCAAAGCACGTGGGCAGGATCACAGAGGAGAGCTCAGGACTTCACTCCATGTGTGGTACTCCTAAACAAGCACTCCCACTTTCCCTGACACCAGCTGGCTATGTGCTACCAGCTAACAGCTTAGCATCCAAATTAAGAAACAAAAATAAAAATTTAAAAAAAAAAAATCATTGAGCCATTATGTAAATATTACACAACATCCTGACATCTTAACATAGAAATACATATGAAAACCTAGGCTGGTAATTAATTGTGGGAGACCATCATGCCTGGTTTCTTTCAGTACCAGAGTGGCAAACAGCTCCTCACTGTCAGGAGCCCAGAGCGTTTTTTACATGCTCCCTGTGGGAAGCTGGATGCCTTCAAAGGAGTCAGAAGGGAAAAACATGGGAGGCATTCTGGCTCCACTTCTCTCTCTGCTGTGGCCAGCAGCACCAGGAGGACTTGTTTGTAAGAAAAGGAAAGTAATCACAAAGTGATCAGGTGAAATACTGCATATAAATGCAACTGAAAAAAGATCAGTTAGAAGAAGGAAATCTGTTCACTTCTTCAAATTCCAAGAAAACTATACCTGATCTTATAATGTCCTTGTAGAAATAAATGATGTTTCTTCCCTTGAAACAATTTGCTTTATCTACATTTATTTTTATTAGAAATATAGAAAGCATTTACCTAAATGTAAGACCCAGGGGACATGAAATCACCACAAAATATTACATTTTCTACAAACTCAGGGTTGACATTATGAAAAAAACTTAGAGAAATCAGAGATGTAAATATTGGTAATGGTACCACCTTTAGGTGCATGTGAAAATAAAGATTAAAAAAAAGAATCAAACTGATGTTCCAGAAAGAAATGTAGTATAAACTGAAAAACATCAGTGTTTCACAATGGGCACATCACAAGTGGTTATTGAGACAGAGTCTAGAAAGGACAGAAAACATGGGCATAGAAATTACTTTCATTAAATAGTCATAAAGTAAGGAAAAAATAATATCTGTTTTATAGTAACACAACATGTCTTTTTTGACTTGTACTATTTTGTTCAAAGACTGTTCTTATATTTGTAAGGGGTTTTCACCTTCCTTTGGTTTAATTTGGTTTGTAATAATCAATGACAATAATTACATTTAGAGTCAAATTAAGTGAAGAGCCCAATCAGCCTAGAGCAGTCAGAACGTAAGGAGCTTTCTCTCACCTTTGTCTGAAACATCTCTGCCTTGCTCAAAAGAACTACTTGATTAATTAGAACATAAATAAATTCTGATAGATAAGTCACATATTTACATGCCTGTCATTTCTAGATAATCACACGTGCAGGACTACAGAGGATTACAGAGGTTCACTTGTCCTGTCCACTGTGTCAATGCCTATTTTTTTTAAATTATAGTCTTGCTAGAATTTCTAAACATATCTCTTCCTTTTCCAGTTTGTGCTTTCTTAAAACTATTTTCTTCCTGCACTTTTAGTGCTTCACACTTTTCAGCATGCAAGGGAGCTAAGCAAATTCAATTGTTGTGTTGAGAGTTTCAATAATCTTACTCTCCAAAGCAGCATCTTTCTTAAGCTCTAATCTTTACTGTTCCACTACTCAGAGAGTTGCCATTGAGCACTACAAGAAGAATTAGGTAATTGTATCTAATTGTGTTCTTCCTGACTGTTGTTTAAACAAGGAAAGCCTTTCAGTTGTTGAGGAAAGTATTAAGAGCAGACCTTTGCTGACCTTCTCAAGCCATTGGGGAAAACTTGACATTACACAGAAGCTTACTCAAACAAGCTATAATTAAATTGAGAGTGGAGTGACACCACTTACAAGAGAAAACAAAGTATAGCCATTTAATCCAAAAATTACTTAAGGACTCCCGGGAGCACAAAAGTTTATCTCTACTGAAATAATTATGTTTTGCCATTAGATGAAGAGAGGACACAAATGGAATGTGCATGTTCTTTTCAACATCACTACCCTTTGCTGCTCCACCAAAACTGGAAGGGGCAATGGAAAGAGCTTTCAAACTAGTGCTTTGCATTCAATTAGGTAGAAGAATCTGCTTTTCCTTTAAATAATCTGCCAATCATTCACAAAGTAAAGGACAAATTCTAACTGATGCTTCCTACCCAAAAGGCCCAAGGACTGACTGAAATATAGAGCCTTGGCCTTCTGGTGTTCAGGACAGCAGTGCTTTACCTCTGGCTTCCCATACCAGTCTCTTCTCTATTCCCTTCTTTGTCCATCTCTCCCACTATCTTACTTTCACCTTTCACAGTAAATATTTGTTGTTGGTTTTCATCTGAAGTTAAAATGTACATTGCATAAAAATGCAGGATATGCATCAAAAATAAGAACAGTGACAAAGTTAGGACAGTCCTGTCAGAAATGTTGGGCATCTGTGATTTCATGAAGGTTTTTTAGAAAATGCCTTGCATTCACTTCCTTTTACACAATTCCCACTTTAATATTCTCAAAACTATAAAATTGTTCCCAAAATACATACTGCAATCTATCTATTCTCTCTCTGAAATATTAAATGAGGTATTTCATGGAAAGAAACAGGCATCAAAAATTACATAGCCAATATCATCCCACTCAGTTACAGATTCAATTAAATCAACTTCTCAGGTGGTTTCACTGGACCAGACACAATCCCTCCACTCAGGAACCAGCCATTCTACCCAACCATCCTGCTCTTCTTTTACGTTCTTCTCATGCTCTCTACTTTGCCAGTCATGCCAGCTCTCATACCCCTTTCATCTCCTTCCTAAAGGCCTCCTTCTGGGAATCTTCATGTATGAAAATTATTTCAAATATATTTGGCTTCAGCATATTTAAATTATTCCTAGAAAAACTCACTCCATCATTGTCCATAAAATTCTAGAGTTCAGTCTTAAAATATTTTTAATTATCTATTCCTTTTCTCTAAACATCCATCCCTAACCAGACCTCTAGAAACAGTAACTAAATAAAGTCTGATGTGTATTTAACCAATGTGAGTAGATAAACTCCTGTAATTAAGGACTATTTTAATGCCCATGTACATGATTGGACTTACACCTCTTTTCAATTATTTGTATGAGACATGCCCCAAACACCACTGTCATTCATTGACATTTGGACTGTGAGCAGAGAAATCTCTCTTCCCTGTTTAGTCGGGGAGGTACCTGCATGTACTAAGCACAAAGCAATTAATAACAAAATCCCATTTGTTAAATATCTACAGGTCAATAGCCAAAGTTATTTTCTCTGATCATACCTGTTTCTGTATTTTGCAACCACCCCTAAATGCCTTATGTTTTTAGGAAATCATAGAAAAACTAGAGGGACACTGAAAGCACCGAGGTGATTTGTGAAAAGTTTTAAATTTCATTGTAGTGCCCTGCCATGACCCTTCTACCACCACTGCAAAATATCCTTTTGAATGGTGTTCATCCACCTATTCATCCATAAGTGCCTGAAATCATATAAAAAATAATCCCCTAACTTACATCCTACATTTTTCCTCCAGTCTCTAGAAAAATGTAAGATCTTTAAGATGACAATGAAGAACAAGGTATTTTTCTTTTCTCCTTATAAGAATTTATCTCCCTCAAATGCCTCATAAAATTGACCAAAAAGTCAAGTCAGTTAATTTAATTACCAAACCAAATTTTTTTAAATTTCACTTTAAAACTACTGTTTGTAAGAATTAAGCATTTTAGAAGGCAATAAAAAAAAGGTAGCTTGATTTAGGGGAGAGAAAATTGGTTTCTTTTCATCCAAATTTTTTGTTAGAAAGTTTTTGCTATCACATTCAAACAAAACAATTTAGAAGAAAAACAATATTAATTTTTTAAAAGATAAAATGACAGAGTATGAAATGCTTTCAAATTCTTGCAAACCAAACAATGGAATGGAATTTAGTGCATCCAAAACAATCTTTCCTCTCTCACACCAAAAAGTTACATACTAACTAGAAAATCAATTAAAAATGCTTTTATGGGGGATCTATTTGTGGGTGATCCTTTAATGTTATCTTTTTGATGCACAGTAAGAGCAGAGGGCTAGAGGTAACTTCTCCCCAGAATTACTCTGCCAGTGAACTAGATGGAAGAATTTTCATTGGAATGAAAATTATTCAATTCAGTAGAAAGGACTTCCAGAGCAGAGACCTCAAAAATACTTTTGTTGTTGAAAAATTCTGTCTCTAAGCATTAGAATATTCACAGTTTTTCATTAGATTCAGGGGAAAAAAGCTGGTAAAGATGCTGAGGAAAGTAAGCTAACACATAATTCATGACCCTTGCATAAACTAGAGGCTGATAACAGGGTTCACTGGAGATGCAGAACAGGTCTTGAGGCAGAAGGGAATTGAATCCAGCTTTTCTGTATTCCAGGAGAATGTCCAGACCTCCAGTCTTCGTAGCCAGCCCTCACTTATCCAAGTCTTGCTCTCCCAAGTTAGATTAATTTCAGTTCTTGGGAGCAAAGACTGGCTCCACAGCAGAACAATTAAATAGTAGATTGTTTGGGACATAAACCAGACTAGACAATATCCTAGTAGTCAGACATTCTGGCCTCTGATAATCAAGTTGGGAAAGACTTAAATGTTGTTATCCCACATCCTGACTGAAATTCTGGAGAAATAAGCCTTAGGTTTTTCATTACATGATTTTCACAGCACTTACTTTATATCCATTCAGTGAAAAAAATTTGTGAAATCACAGAATTATTTATGATATCCACAAATTTATTTCATTTGAGATTTCAGTTCTCTCTCTGTGTCATGAAACCTCTGGAAGTACCTATGAAAATACTGAGCTATAGAATCAATTCACAAATATTCTTTCATTGTGCTCTCAAAATCTCACAGAATTAACTGGGTTTGTACTTTGATGTGGAAATGAGAGAAAAGCTTTTAAGAGCTCTAACCTTTACTAAGTTCAAATGAAATCAACTTTCAATACTAAACTAAGATGCCATTGCCTAAAGAATGCCAAATTCATTTCCTGATAAACACATTTTAAAGTCTTAAATTTGCTTTTATCCAAAACAATGCAAAAAAGCACTTTACTCTCTTTCCTTTCCTATAATGAAAGATTGCTTGGCACATTAGAGAAAAATGCCATAAACATATTCGCTGTCTTATTCCTTTGATTATTTTATTCCCTAAAAAGCACCCAAATACTTAGTCCTCAGTTTAGTAATTTCTTTAATAATTTAGAAAGCATTTATAAAAAATAAAACAACTAAACAAATCATAAATGACAAATAAGCCTATCTGACATCCTATCTGTGAACTAGAGGTGGAGAAGAAAAAAAAAATCCTTGTTTCTAAAGCACAGATTATTATGTAGATATTTTGTTCATTGTTTGTTTTATAAAAAGCCTGATGGATGAAAATTTCATGTGCTGCCTTTGTGTAGAGAAAGAGAATTAAAGATCACAATAAATTCTTCTCTCAATATTTCTGTCTACAGTCAAATTACGAAAACAGTTTTGAAGTAGTAGAAGTTGTGGCACAGCTGCCCTTTGCTGTTTTGCTTCATGCCAGAAATCTTGAGAAAATGGTAACCTTCAATAACCTTCAAAGGTAAATTGAAATAACCTTCAGTCCAATATCAATTATACCCAAAAGGAAAGAGGAAACTCCAATCAGGGAATGGGGTAAAAACAAGGACTTCTGCCATGCATTTTCTCTTCACAATGCCCAACTCTCAGATGCTACCTGATGAGTCAAGATGAGTTGATGCAGAGGAGCATTAGCTCCAAAAAACAAGGATGCACAGAGCTTTTGTCCACCAGAGGGATTTTCCACGCTTGCAGGAAGTTCCTACTAGTTTTTTGGGAACATTTTATCTCACCAAACAGCCCAGTGGGGACATGCACAGAGCAGCCTCCTGGTGACTGTCGCCTGCCCTTTAGCAAAGAGCAGCTCTGAGCAGGAGTGGCCCAGTGCACATTTCCAGGTGGCCCACAGCACCTGCAGGTTGTATTCCCCAGTGACTGACCCCAAACCTTCCAAGCTGCCAACCAAAAAATAGTTTGCCTGACATTGTGTGTCTGGCTGGGGTATAGCTGTGGTTTTTCCATAATAGCTGGTATGTGTCTGTGTTTTGGATTTGTGCTGGAAATGGTAACTCAGGGATGATCCAGTTATTGCTGAGCAGTGATTCCACAGAGCCAGGGCCTTTTCTGCTCCACACCCCAGCAGCCAGGGGAATGAGGGTGCACAAAAAGCTGTGAGGGTACACAGCCAGGACAGCTGACCCCAGCTGATCCAAGGGATATTCCACTCCATCTGGCACTGTGATCAGCATGTGAGGCTGGGGGAAGAAGGAGGAAGGGAAGGACATTTGTAGTTTTTGCATTGGTCTTCCCAAGTCACTGTTACTTGCGATGGAGTCCTGCTATCCGAATGGTACCTGGAAAATAAACCAAACCCTCAATGCTTCTGACCAAGAAGTAGTTTGTTAGGAAAAATGTCCAAATATTTCTGTCATTTATACTGATTCCTCCATTTACATTTATTTCCCCTTCTCTGGTATAGTGAAGGGGAAAAGTAGAATGACATTTATCTTCCTATTTATGATATATTGGAGCTGAATAGTGGCCAGCTTCCTACTGAGTCACTGAAGAGATATTCCCATATTTCCAATAACCTCAGGGTTTTTTTAAAAAATAACTTAATTAATTAATTTATTAAACCTCTGTGTTTTTCTCTTATGTTGTAGAAGACATAGTTACATAGCATGAAATCCTGTTTTTTTAAAATTAGGCAATGTATAATGGAAAGCATTGTAAAGTCATACAGTCCAAAGTATTCCTAAAATCTGGTTATTTTTGTGTAAAATATTGTAACCTTCCATTTAACAGTGGTGCCAAAACAGTTGTTCTCCATTGTGTAAGAAATATTACTACATGTCTCCATGTAACTCAACTCACACCACTCTAAATATTTGATATAATGGGGTTTAACATTAGTTTTAAATTCCCTAAACTAATAAGTGACTCTTTTAAACTCAAAAAACAAAACAGTCACCCAAGTGGAAAACATCTTAAAAGCTCTCTGAAGTTGGGAATAAAGCTTTATTAAATACAACTGTTCTGACACGATGGATGTACTTACTGTAACACCTGTGGGCTTATACTACTACTACTGCTCTCTTGAACAAGTCCCTAAGTGGAAATATATAATTTAGGACATGCAAGTCTCTCAAAATGTACCATCTTAAAAGTTTGCCAGTGTGTCACAGTTCTAGCTAAGTTTTTAGTGGGAAACGTCTCTGTCTGTGTTTAACAAAACCAATGTAATTGAATTTAAAAGGGTCATTGAATAGCTCAGATAAATATAGCAAAGGCAAAGCTTAGTGTCTGGAAAACTCTGTTGCTGACTTCTACATACCAGTGCCATCAAAAAACTGACAAAGATGCTTGGTGTGGAATGGCAGGGAGGGCTGAACAATTTCCTGGTAAGTTTGAGTTGAGTCTTTTCAGTTCATTTGTTACCTCCATTAGTGCATCAGAAAAGTTTGCCTGAAGAAAACTTTGATTAGGGACATATCAAAGAAAAATATATTCAGGCAGATTATTTTCTCAAAGTAAACCAAAATTTCATTCATATACATGTTGCTTAGCTGTAAGAGGACTTAATCCACAAGAAAAATACCAGATTCTGCATTCAGGAAAAATACAAGTCATCAAATGGCCTAGACAATACATGCTGGATCCAAGAGCAAATTATTACTTTGTTGTGAACAGCCTGCTCAGTTAAAAGAATCTGTAGCTGCTTTATGCAAGCAGAAATCTCCCTTTTAAATATAATGAATCCATGCTCACTGACAGCATGAAATTTTCCTGGTAACTTCAGCCAGCTTTGACTTAGGTTCTAAACAAAAATTCCCATGGTAGAGCATATTTTTTCAAAATTGCATGACATCCTTCTGTGATATTACCCCTAATGTTTCAACCCTTACCAAGGAAAACGTAAAACTGTCTGAAAAATCTAAAGGATTACAAAAGAGAGAGAGAGTGAGAAACAGATATACAGATAGATAGGAAATCATACTTTGTCTTTCAAACATTGCTCTTTACTGCTCTGTTTTTCAACAGCAACAAAAGAATATTTTCAGAAGTGTTTGTAAAGCAAAGATATAGGGGATTTCCTATACAGTAAGTAAATCCCTGTGCTCCCCTCCAGAGCATGTTCCTACCTACTCCCATTAGTTTTGCATGGTAATGAACAAGGCAGCTTCTTTTTGTTTTAACATGGAAGAGAAAATAATCATTCTTGTGTTTTGCACATTTATTCAGTCCTTCTACGTTTCTGTCTCTAGATTACCTAAAAATGGAAACTGTGAAGATATAATACTTCCTGTTTTAGTCCTGACACATTTTGATATGGTTGCAGTATTATATTGGTTTTATTCTATGTGTAAAAAAGGAAATTCAAGTCCACTGCAAAAGCAGCAGGAGAAGAAAAATACTTCACATGAGCAAGTCATAAAAAAGTGTTTTTCATGGTTAAAATAAAACTTTTTCCATGACCACGTATTTCTTATTTCAACATACTGTAGCCCAAATAAAGAACAAACAGCAAGACCCAGAATGTAAGAATTTTAGGCATGAGTATTTCTTTTGCTTCCCTTGCAATGTGAAAGTGCCTTAATTTGAAAGAAAATTACCTCCCAAATGCCTCCCAGTCTTTAAGGAAAAAAATCATTCTGCAGAGCTTGTTAAATATAATCTACACCACACCACAGGTGAGGATTGCCAGGCTGTGACAGGCATTAGAAAACAATAGGCATTGCCTCCCGTGAAAACAGAGGGTGACCACTCCTGTCCTTTGTGCTACACAACCTGCAGGCTGCAGTCACAGGCATCTCACAGGAGCTGTTACTAATTATTCATTATTAATAACTGTCTTTTCAGAACCTAGGATCAAAGGCTGGACCAAACACTGTTCTCATGGATGAGGGACTGCAGGGCTCACTCCAGCTCTCATGCCTCAAAGCAGCTGCAGGATGAGGGATTTTAACTTTGGGCCAGCAGCACGAGGGCTGCCAAGTCACCATTGCCTCCTTCTGCCTTCCCCCTTTTTAGTCAGCCCTTGTTAGGAGGGCTGTGGATTATGAGGGATCCTGAGCTGACTGAAATGCACCATGCACTTGCATTTAAGCTGCTTTTAGGAGAGAGACTATTTTTGCTTTTACTGTCAGAAGTGTCCTTGTGGAACCTGTTTCCTTTCCCTCCTTTCAGAAGCATCTCCAAACACCATCCAGCACCTGTAGTTGTAGGTACCACTTTGTGTTTGTGCTGGTGCATTTGATCCACAATCACTCAGGGTGGTGAGAAAGGGGTGTCTGTTTGTGCCAGAGCCACGCTGCCTCTCCCTGCTCCCTTGCCCACAGAAGAGGGAAGCATGCCCAAGGAGAAGGCTCTTGGGCTTTCAGCAGTAATCCTGGGACCATTTAAGGGCTGGGAAGAGAGACCTCCCGTGTGCACAACAGATTGTGAAGTATGCTTGTCTTAAACGAACAAGTTGGATTCTCAGAGATGTTAAGTTAACACATATGCAGCCTGGTTAAACCACACTCTTAAATCTTGTCAGTCTTTCTTCACCATCTGTGACAAGGTTTTTCTCTTTGAAACTATGAAGTTGACTTTTTTGTGCTTACATGTATTTCCTCTGTCGAGTTTTCAGACTCATCTTCCTACCATGTCACTGCTTTCCTGAGGAGGACTCTGATATATAAATAGACAATTTGTCTTCTTTGATTGTATGAGGAGACAGTAACTTGTAAATTTTTTCCTCAGAACTTAAGAGTTGAAGGTACTGAGCTATGTTGTTCAATGATTTCTAAAGGTCTAATTTAAAGTCTAGAACAACTGCAAAATTTGGAAACATCTGTTACTAATCTAATTCCTAGTCCAATCTAAAAATACTGATTAAACACTGTAGTAACAGGTGGTGCAAACACTAGTAAGTCAATTTTAATAAGAGAGGTCAACACCTTCATCTTCTCATTTTTCTTTCCACAAGTACCAATAAATTCCTCTCAACAGGTGTGTCTAGGGTGTGTAATTACATTGTTCTCAAACAAAGGTCCAGCAGCTCTGTGTTAAAGATCACTTTTAAAAGAAAAGGAAAAAGCTTCCAATGCTTGAAATGTCATCCCTGACTTCCTCCATTATTCCCTTTTCATGTATATTTTTCACATCATGACTATTTACAGGCATCAGACTGGAATACAACACACTGCTCAGTACTTCTCCAGGAAAAAAAAAATTCTGGATTTACTACTGATTCCTGTCCAGCTTGTTCTAAATCTGGCTTAACTAGCACAAAAATTCAGATCCTTCTTGCATTCAACAGATGCCTATTCCTTTCCTACAAGAAGGCTTTATTTAATTGATGGTGTCTCTCATAAGCACATCAGTCTTCACTCTGTTTAAACAGGTACTTGGGAAGGGGGAATATATAAAGTCATGTTTGTTTGGGTTTTGGGTGGGTTTTTTTGCATTCTTAACATTCTTTGAAACCTTGCAGTGCTGAGACAAACATTTCTTGGCATCTGAACTGAAAATCACTCTTCAGAGTTCAATGCTCTGGTTTGAGCACAATCCAGGTGAAAGGAGAAAAAGGTATTCTAAAGGAAGCAAGATCTTCAGACTGAAATGTGTGTTGTTTCACTAAATGGTTTCTATGTCTTTTATTGTCTAAAAGGGCCTTTTTTTGCCTGCTACAGGGACAATTTTATACAGAAATCCCAAGGGCTTATTTATCGTGGAAATAAGTAATAACAAAGAGAAGAATATCAAGGGAATGTTCAATATAACCATCCTAAAAAGAAAACAGTAGTATCTGAATCAATAAAGGAAGCCTTAGCTCTCCACTGTGCTGTGTAGGGGTTGGAAGGTCCAGTACAGCAGCAAATAAGCTAATAGTTATTATTCTGCAGGGACAGGGGTCTGAATAATCCTTTATTCCAGTTGTTTGGCAACGCTGAGGTGATTACAGCTGAGAAGGGGTTCTGCAAACAAAACAGGGCACATTTACAGCAAATCATAAGAATACTCGAAAAATTTTGGCTCCCTGGAGGGTCATTTGGAAGACAGGCAGCCTGAGCCAGTCACAGCTCCAGAGAGAAGGGGAATCTCTGAGCTGTACTGCAATAGGGATGCCCCAGGAACGGGCAGGCTCTCGCAGGGAGAGCATGAGACCATTTTCCACGTACTGCAATGACACATTTCCAGCTACAGTAAGTAAAGAAGAACGCTATTTCTTGGCATTACAACCCATCAACAGAAGGAAAGATAGGTTTGCTCACATGCCTCCCATGGAGGCTGCATTTGTCCCACAGTGCCAAGCAACACAGGGACTCTGCACGCCTTGGCCTGTGGTCCCTGGCCAGCTTCGTCTGAATTTTGTTAAGTCCTCTCTGAAAATCTAACTGAAAAAATCCCCACTGAATTCCTCCAGCCTACACTGCTACCCACAGCCCCAGCCTGATCTCCTCTGACCCAAACCACAAGGACTGCTATTAATCAAAGCCTACACCAGGACGTCTTCCAATTGATGCCCTAAAATCAGGAGCTTCCCATGAAAAGTTCAGGAAAAAGTTAGATTACTAAGGTGAAACTCCATGTGCTTCAAACCACTTAAAAGGTGATGTTCCAGTCCTAAATGATCTGTCTTGAACTCAAACACCAAGAAAAAGCTCTGTAGAAATTCTTCAGATTCAGTCCTACATTCTTTAACACAGCTGGATATCTGCTTTCTGACCAGGAAGTCTTTTTACTTCTAAGAGTCTTTTAATAACTACTTGATGTAGAACTACACAGTTCTTTGTTTATTTATTAATTATGAATAATTAGAGAGGATACTCCTGAGAGAGAGAGCTTTTTCTTTTTTTCTCTCTAAGGTGGATATTTAAAGAACATTTTTATATAAGACTCACTGAGTAATCCTCAGTCAATCCATTACAACCCAGGTCTCAGGGGTGTTTTTGAATGCCTATGTGGGCACATTTAGCAAGACAACATAAAACAAAATAGAAGACAAAAAAAAATGGGGTTTAATTAAAGTCTGATTGGCATTTCTTTTTCCTAATTCGTGTACACTGCTTCTAGCCTCAAGAAAACAGAGAGCTTTTGCTTATTTTAATTACATGGACTTTAGAAATCTATTATTAAAACAGGGCTTTATGGGGTTTTCCCATAAATATATGGGAAAATATAATGATGATAGAATAGTGTTAGCACTAATTTAGCTTACTTTCTTGAGTATATGTTATAAAAGATTTGTCTCCTCATGAGAAAGGAAAGAAAATAAAACCAAAAGAAGGCTTACAAAACTCTATACAGAACTCAGACATCGCAACAAAGAGGTTTTTTCCCTATCATATGGCCAGAAGGAAAGAGAGAAAAGAGAGTGAGAAAAAGTATTAGCACAGGGCGTTAAAAATTACTTAATTACCAGGAAAGTAAATTCTTTTCTGGATACTCATCAGTAACTTTTCAGCAGCAATACAGCAAAGTAGTAGAAAAAATATCTACAAGAAAACATCTTTTTTCTTTAAAATATGTGGTCAGCCAGGCTATATGAGCTGCCAGCATGACTAATGGGATGGCGCAATAGCTGACATAATAGAGAAGACATCCCTCTCCCAGCTTTATAATCTGCAAGATGAGTATCTCATCTGCAAGATTACTAAACGATTCGTCTCACAAAGAATAAATATAAATAATTATAAATATATTGTAAAGAACCAAAATAAAAGTTACTTTTGTTATGAAAACCAAATGCATTTGAAACAACCCATATTTTCACACAGTAAATCTTAGAAATGTTGTGGATGATGCCTCATTGACTGTAGAAGTCAATGAGTTCAGCAGCACAAATCAGTAAGACATACCACCAGTACTGTATCTTTGCCATCTAATGGATCCACTTAGACTGGCATTTCCATCTTGTTAATTACACAGAACCAGTTTTTTGATAGACTTGCTCAAAGTGGGATTGTCAAAGATATAGTATGAGATACTTCACTTGGGAAATTGATTAAATAACACTATTCCATGCTGCACTGCAGGTGCCAGAAGTCTTTATGTCTCTAAGAAGACATTTAGACAAAATTAAATCAAGAAAAATTAATAAAATACTATTAAAGACAAAGATAAAACTTCTAGCTCAGCAAATCTCTGAAGGCTATGGGGAAAAAAGATACACATTTCCATGGTCTTCCACTTTAGCAGAAGTTTTTAGGCATCTGTTTGTTTGTTTTCAGAAAGATGAGGGTTTGTTTATAAATAAAATAGGACCTGAAGCACTTATCCACTGATATAGATTATTATTTTTATTTAATATTTTAATCTAATTCTATATGTAATTGTACACTTCACTATGTTGCTCAGCAAATACCTGAAAGCCAAATGCCTTTCATGAGACTGTAAAGGTATAAGAGAAGCCAAATGAATTTGTTTTTAAAGGTAAATATATAAACCCAAAGACAAGCTGGAGCCCCTAGCTCTAGCTAACCTTATTGTTGATGGCCAAGAGATCTGCAAAATCCCTCAGGAAGGGATTCAATTAATTTTACTTTAATTGTCTAATTGCTTTGGTGTTTAACCTCAAACTATCTAGGCTATCTCTATGGTCAATGCAGGGAGAAAGGCAACCTTGGAAGGAGCCTGTATGGAAAGGAAGCCAGGAGATCAGCTGCTGCAGGTTCCTGATGAGATGGGTGCTGAAATGATCACAGAATCAGACAAGAATTCAGCAATTGACCCTACCCATTTTGTCTCCTTTCACATCAATGCTTCTGATCTGCTTAAGGGAGGGCTGCCTGCAGGTACTGCTGCAGGATCTGACCCAACTCTTAAGGACACCATGGGAGTCTTTAAGAGCTGCATGAGGCTGACAGCAAGTTACAGTCCATGCCTGAGTGGCTGCAGCTCCCAAATGTAGAAAGGAAATCTTAGTCATTATTCCTTATGGGAGTGATACACTGCTCTCACAAACTGAAAAGCCAGTGCACATTTCTAATGCAGTCTCAAAAGTAGATCATTATGTATATCATTTGATATAAACATAGTCATCAGGGGAATTCGGAATAGATTTATATCAACATTTTAATAAGTTTCATAAGAAAGTGGTTCATCAAATAAAAATAATGAATGATGGAATTAAAGAACCACTGAAAATTGCTAATGTGTTTAATCATCTCAACATCTATATTTATATATGACAAATTTGAATAATATAATGGGTGTAATTCCATTTCAAGTCTCCAAGCAGGGATTGCATTCCAAGACACTCAACAAAAGAAAAACCCAGACCTTGACTGTAAGTTCTGAAAGCAGGACCCTATGACCATTTGTGTGATGGCACTTGGAAACATCCCTGACATCCAGATATTCAGTAAATCAAAAGTCATGTGTGAGCCAAAGGGAAAATAAAGAAACCAAGACTATGTAGAAAATAAAGCTCAAAACAGCTTGTAAACCTAACAGTTGTTAGTAAACCTTGACACTTTCTATGACTTAGAACCACATCTGCATGTCCTGGCTATTAACCTGGTCACTTAGCTGTGCTCATAGGTGCCAAATCCAACAGCTCACACCCAAAGAACTGAGGCAGTGCAGCTAACTCAGCCTGTGCTGCAGTCCTGAAAACACCCACCCAGCTGCCTCGCAGCACTGAGCGTTTCTAAGGACAAAAGATCATAGTTTCTGACCTCTGTGTTTACCACATTATAATTATAATTTCTTTTTCTTTTACTCATAATATCTCAATCTCACCATGTTAAGCAGGGCTACTATACCTTGGAAAAAGAACCAGTGATGCCAGAGAAAGCACAGGAAGGTGCACTTGCCAGGAGCAGAGCTCCCTGGCTGGGAATTTCACCCTGCACAGTGACATTAGCCTGTCTCTGGGTCCCTAAGCCTGTGTGATGGTCTGACTCACACCACTTCCCTCCAAACCACTTGCCCAAATAAAACTGTTGTATTTTTTCAGCCAGAAACAGAACTGAAGACACAAAAGCCCAGCTAGATTGCTACAACTATGGTTTGGCAACCATGAGCAAAAATGTCCAATGGGAAAGGCTCTCTAGAAGTAAAAAGATGATATCTCTAAAGAAATATGGGCTTTCTGGGGGACTCTACCCTATGACCTCCATCCCTTTCTTCAGGTGATGGCCCTCTCCTGCCCTGTCCCACCATCAGGTTGTTTCTTCTTTCTGTCAGTAGCTCACTCTTACCCCCAGCAGAACAGAAGCAGCTGGTTTCAGACCCTCCAACAAAACCTCTTCCTGCTCTGCCTACAATAACTGAGGTGAGCAAAAGTCTGAAAACAGAAACCTTGAGCAGAGAACCTGGCCCTGTCAAAGGCAACGAGGCAGTGTGATGGCCCTATTTATAACTGGCCATATGGCAACTGATTTCCTGTTGCTCACACAGGACATCTCTGTGACTCCAGCCTCTGTGCTTCCCACTTTGCTCTTCTGCCAGGTTTATTTATACTTTTCCCCAGCTCTGAAGGCAAATCAAGTAAATTGCCTATTACATGAGATTAAGCAAAATAACTAAAAGAATAAAGAAAGCGAGAATATAATGCTCTGATTACTCTCCATGGGAGGTGAGGAACAACGGGATGGTTATTCTGCACAAAGCAAGGAGGTGCTCTACATTTTCTGCTGTGTGCAGGGCTGAACAACAGGGCAGGTTTATACCTGTGTTACTACTAAAATGCTCATTCTTACCCAAAGTTCCACATAACTTTCCATTAAAACTGACATCTCAATTTGACATGCACTTAGCACCCCCAAATCTAAAGAATCATCTTAAAAGCCTGCCAATTTTGCAACTGCGTGATGAAAGAAATAACAAATTAAATTATTTTTTTATTGAACACTGTACAATATTAGTCCATTTGGAATAGAGATAAGGAACTAAAGAGCCAAAAAGGCCTTTCCAGTCAATGAGCTAAGATGAAGAGATGCCTGGGGGGAAGAGACAAATTTGGAGTGTAGGAAATGAAAAACAATTAGAAGAATTAAAATAATTGTATTTTCCATGAGGGGAAAATAGAGATATGGGATAAATTACTAAGATGGGTTTCTAGAACAAACAGTGCAGCATTCAAAATGGTAATAATAGGGTTTCAAGTAGAGCTATGAGAAAACCTGCTTAGTGAGCATAAGCCCAACTTAAAAAAATTTCTAATCACAAATTTGGTGAACCTAGGGAGAGGTTAATTAAGGCTAGCAGAAACAAAGAGGGCAAGGGCAAGGCCTACTGCAGCAGTTCCCTCCACCCTTTCAAATTTCCAGAAAGTAGAAACAAAGGACTGCAGCCAGGGAGGTAATGACAGCGGAAGAGGGGGAAATCAATGCTGCCCTGTCCCCTTGTCCTACACTCATCCCATCTCCCCAGCAGAATGAGTGATGCAATCTGCACAGGGCATCTGTGGATGCAAGCATTTTTATGAGCTACAATTCCTTTCAAAATATGGTGTTGCTTTGCTAATTAGTGAGAAGATAAACATTTCTGACAGATGAAATATATTGTTACCTTGTTAATTGAGTTGCACAGAATCTGTTGGATGAAGTAGTATATTTTCCTCTCTAGGGTTGTAGTTCAATCTTTTCACTTTTTGCTTCCTTAAACACTAATAATGAGCGGAGAAACAAAGAACAACCTCCAACAGTGTGGGTGGGGTCCTAGAGCTTAAATTGGTTTCCTTCAAAACTCCAACCCATATACCTGCAGATCAAAAGTATGTTCTACTTTTGTCTTTCACCATCTGCAACTAAAAAATAAAAAATAAGCCCTTGAAGGGGCTGTGGGAAAAAAAAGGTTCCAGTGAATGATCCATCACTGTCTAATGCAGGTTACCTTTCTCAAAAGCACTCAGTCTTGTCTGTTTTTAAAAGATGGGATGTTGTATTACTACACAGAATAGACCTCAACCAGGTATCAGTGTCTCAGTTCCTTCTCTACAAGGATACTAGTCAGAATAATATGAAATATTATGCACAGCAACACTTGTAGCAATAGCCAAGAGTCTCTCTTGAAGACAAAATAGCCCAAATCCCCACAAATTTGCCAAGACTAAATTCTTTCAGCTAACAGTAGCTGTGGCTGAGCTACCGACTATCAAAACATGCCAGTGTCCCATCTGTAGCCCCCATAAACTCATGTTAGGAGCCCACTCTCAGCATTGCTTTAGGAGGGGCTGCTTTGGACTATGCCAGAGGATGCCAGGGGAGAGGGCAGCACCAGTAGCACCAGCTTTCCCATCTGCACAGGCTGCCAGGAGCTCTCATAAGGCTTCATTCTTATGTTTCACTCTCAAATTTACGTTACCGAAAAATTCTTCATCACTTACTAGTCTTTCACTGTGAGCCCATTATTATCATAATTAAGAGGAATATCAGAGGACTTGATTAGTTGAGTCACCACTGCTCCAGCATTGCCAGCTCTGTGGCTTTACTTTATTAATCACCAAGTTATGATGGCAAGATTAGCACCCACTTCAAAAGTTTTATTTGTGAAGTCCAAAATGAGAAAACAGACATAGCAAGGGAATCATATATCATTTATTCATAATTCAAGATTTTAAAGACACTTTTAAAGTTTTGGGAGACTGGGTTCATTTTCCTTCTACTTATTTGGGAAAAAAAACAGGATAAAGTGTCTTGATCCACAGTAGCAAAGCAGAAGTTGAAAACAGAAGGTTCTGCTGTCCTATTTCAGTGTTAAGATTAATTGCATTTTCATAAAAATTTTTATGCTCCATTCACCTTATGTCCCTTTGCCTTACCTCCTCTTCCTGAGAGTTTTAATAAATGACTCATCCTTGCTAATTTAGCCGTGCCAGCTTTCTTTTGGTACATAATATTTCAGTACTTGATGCAGTATAATAGTCTCCACTAGCCAATTTGATTAGTCATAGCCTCATCTTTCCTTACCGTGCTATTTTTCATTTTTTTAGTCATCTGGAATGCATTCCTTGCTCTGGTTCATGCTGTGTTGTTTTGTGTTAGAAATCCTAAACAAGACATAGTTTTCTGTGAAATGCTGGAATGGCCTACTATTAACCAAATGCTGCAAGCACCGAGTTTTACACTTTATTTGAACTTTGCTAACAACTTTAAACCAGTTGCTCCAACTCCCTGAGCCATTCCACTCAGTCAGGTTCATCTCCAAGAGTGCAGACCCACTCCAGCAGCACAGGACCACAACAAAAGAAGCTTCACTGTCCTGTAAACTTTAAGATCTTCTCTGCCACATCACCTTCAAACTTAGGTCTCATGTTCCTTCAAATCTCCCCATTTTTTTCAGAAAAAAAGTGCTCCTTTGTATTCCCCTCCCCACTGAGTACTCCATACCTGTTTCAGATCACCTGTGGGTTCTTTATGATAAAGTTTTGTCATTGTAAGAGAAGTCTCGATTTTTTTTGTAAGCTTACTTGATATTTTCATTAAAATGCTAGATGGCTATTCTTTCTGGTCACTACTGAAGATGTAAATGAAGGTGAAAACACAATATTGATGCCTGCAGTACAACAGTACTCCCTTTCATCTCTTAAAAAAAACCCAAACCTAAAAATGTTGCACTATATAAAGAAAAAGCCACATACCATTTTTCTATATCCAGTCTCTACATCCATTCTGTTTTTCAAGGTTTCTGGAAAAAGGCTGCAAGGATGGAAAGATCTCATTACACTTGTCAGGTGGCCAAGTGTCACCTTCCAAAGATAGTTTCACCTGTTTTAATTGCTTATTAGTTAAGTCAACCTGCCTTCAGCTGCAAGATTTTTATTGTAATTAAGATATACATGGTTACTTAATACCAAAAAAGTATCTTATCTGCCTACCACTTTCATTTACAGAATGTGCTATCTCCTCAGTTATAATAGACCAGAGAGAATTTATAAAAATTAACCTAAAAAGGCTATTCATAGAAAAGAGCCCAGCTGTGATCTGATTAAAGGAGTCTAAAATCCTTGGGCCAAATTAAAATATCTTGGAAAATATCAATTGACTTAGCATACTTTTTATATTTCTCCCTTCCTTCCAGTTTTTTGTCCTCCAACATGCTACATTTAAAATGAATTTTATCTTGGTTTTCCCCTGCAAAAAGAGAAAATCATTGATACATTTACATACTAAAGCACTAAATATAGACTTTTGGAAAATGTCTGTGAACTGACTATAATTTTTGTGTAGCTGCTATTAAGTGAATGCAGACTACAAACCTTGGCACATTCAATTCTAAGTTGACTTTCATTCTGTATCCCAATGAAAATGAGGGGGTTGTATTTGTGAGTCATTTTGATGAAAGCTTGGCCCCAAAGAAGTAAAGAATAAGGATTAAATCTTGATCTCATCAAGTTAAGGGCAATGCTCTTCTTACTTCTGTTGGTTCAGGATTTTACTCGAGGTCATGCGAAAGAATTTTAGCCTCTGTTTGAGGAGAAAATGAATTAACTGTCCATGCCAGACATGAACATGAAGCAAATTAATCTGCAACCAGAAAACAAACCACAGGGAGCGTCACCATCACACACAGCTCCATACATCACGAGACCTTCTGTTCAACATGAAAGCTATGAAGGTGCTTCTTTCTCTCTCTGGTTCCATCATCTAGAAGCCTCCTTTGAACCAGCTTCAGGAACTGGAGCTCTGATACCAACTCATTTTCTATGAAGAAATTCTGACTACAACACCTCCCTGATTCTTGATTAATTAGCAAGCTATTCTGCATATTCACAACATGTACTACATATAGAAGTAGGCTCTGGCGTTGGTCCAACCCAAAGTGTAGGAAGCTGAGTGAAAAATTCTCACCAGTGATAGAAACAGTTAGGGTAATGGAGCTTTTCAAAAAAGAAAAACATTTCATTTTCACTTTACATTTTTCTTCAAAACAGATGGATATTTTGAATGTGAATAAATACTAGAATGGGTTGAAAAATGAGCATATCTTACTAAGAAACTTTAAAAAGTTTTGCACTATTCGGATTTTTAAAGAATTAAGTCCAAAATTTGTCATTTCACCTTGGATACACTAAAATGTTTTCAAAGAGCTAACTCACATTTCTCAGAATAGTCTGCCCTGGAATACTACAAATCAGAAACTACTTCCAGTACTGTTACCAAAGAAGAAAACCACTCTAAAACTGTATGCCACTCTGGTAAGGCAATAAACTTCTAAGAGTAGGGTGAATGCCACAAATTAGACAACTGGCCATAAAGTATCAGTAAAATCTCTTAATGACCAGCATGTGGCAAGGCTGTGAAGCAGGCAGTGTTCCACAAGGCTTCATTTAGCTTGGTTTTCACCTGTCTTTTTACTCTTTCCTCTCCATGTGCATCAAAACGTGTCTATACTAAGCATTATTTTAATAAATCAAGTTCTGTTTTCTCTCTGTTTGCCTTAACATTCCTGCAAGCTAAGGAAAATAAACGTGGAACCTGGGAGATTATTATGAGAACTCCCACACTCCATTAAATTCTTTCAGGAAAACATGAAGTGTGATAAGACAAACGGACTGACAAAAATGGTCTAAACCCAGAAAGTGACTGAGAGGAAGGGGCAGAGCAAATAGGCAGCCTACAAATCCCATCAGGAGTTATGGGACAGCCCAGCCCACACAGGAGTGGGGCACAGGGTGCATTTACATGCTGCTGACCTTCCACATTTCAGCCCCAGTGCACTGCACAGGCAGGGAGAGGCAAGGACAAGAGGGGAGCCAGCAGAAACCTGCCTTGCTGACTGCATGGCCCATGCTGTTTGGCAGGGCTTGTGAAGCTGGAAGCAGGACACAGCTCTGTCCCTGTGTCCTGTCTGAGACCTCCCCACCTCTGGAGGATCCTCCACCAAGCAGCTGTAAATAGACACCAGCTCCTTTGCACCTCACAGACAACACAAAGGGGATCAAAAGCGGAGCAGGAAATCAGCTGTGGGGCTCTTGTTCACACTTAACATGCCTTTTTCTTTTTCTTTCTGCTTCTTTTTTTTTTTTTTTTTTTTTTTTTTTTTTTTTTTTTTTTTATTTCTTTAACAATGACAGGATTTTGAAAACTGGAGACACATCCAAATAATGTCAAAAAAGGAAAGATTTTGGTTATAGTCAGTTATCTGGCACAATCTATTAAGAAATGTCTGAACAAATTACTCCAATGTCAGATGTTCTAGTTCTGGCAGAGAAAAGAATTACGATTAGATCTGGCTGCCCAGATGTCCCAACATCGAGAATAATATTTTTAAGCACGAACTCATGTACTGCTGCTGTCATGTACTTCAATAGACTTATTTTGTACTCATGGGCTATAAATTGTAGTAAAATTGAACCAGATTAATGGTTATAACTGTCCTTTCTTCTGTCAAACATTATTTCAATAGAAAACAAGAGCCTTTATATGTACAGAATCAAGTTCCTCTTCCCTTGGTAATGTGCAGGTCCTTATCATTGCTGAACTATCCAGAAATAAGAGCTTCTAGTTGCTATTTCATTTTGCTTATTTGGTAGCACATATCCTATTGCTATGTGTTTTCTATTTATGTTTATATAAACACAGTTTATATATATATATATATATATATACACAATCCTATACATTTCTTCATATTGTCATTTTCATTTATTTTCACCTGCTTTCATTCCTTTTCATTTCTAGGATCACTGAGATGGCAACAACTCCTATCATGCAGTTTTATCTCTTTTTCAATTATTTTTGTGCTGGCAGTGTGCTGCACCCAAAGCTCTGTGCTCTGATTATATTGGTGTTGCTGTGTTTATAAAATTCTCACTTTTATTTACAAAAGGAAATGCTTGAACCTCAGTGCCAAAATATATAGTTTTCTTTCTTCTGATTTAAAGAAGATAGCTTTATTTGAAGAAGCACTTAAAGATATCTGTTTTTCTGAATGGTTATCTATACTTTTTATTCATTAAAAGCAGAGACAAGCTCAAAATGCAGAAGTGAGGTGTCTTATTTTTTGCCTAAATCTTGTGCTATTTAAACCTATTTAGAGTTTCAGCTTTATACACCCATCAGAAGTGGACATCAAGGAAGTAGTTTTGACAGTAGGTGAGTGAAATTCCCCAGTAAAAAGTTCCAACCAGATTGCTTTTCCCTGAAATGAATACACAAAAGGCTGCTTTTGCTCTCTTTAAAATTGTTCACAGGGGCCTCATTATTTGCACAGAGATTTATATAATTGCACCCACTCACATGATTTCAAAAGCTGGGTGTATAAAAAGAGAAGAAAATAAATATTTTAATACTTTATTTCTTCTTAATGTCTAGCAAGAATGTTCAATTACAGCCTCTCTACTTATAAAAATCATACAAAGGTTTCAAGTCTCAGCATGTTCCGGCAGTAAAGTGCAAACAATCTTGTGGTTACAAAGGCTACTTTGCTGAACCTCATTCCTTCTTCTTTCTCTCCCACCAGCTGAATAAATGAGAGACATATTTAGCAGCTTCAGAAGAAACTATTTTCTCATGCTCCCACTAACAAATCAGGGCAAGAAATGACAGTAAGTCACAGGATAAGAGAAAAGGATGTAGAGAAAGGAGTAAATTAGAATTGATAAGAGAGGACGAGATAAACAGAGGAAAAAACCCAAGCCCAACCACTAAATTTTGACAGCAGATGAAAACAGAGCAGCATATATGGAGGAAACACGATGGTAGAGCATAAAACATGAATACGTTACAATCTCTTGAGATCAGATTGTTTTTATTCATAATCATATCAGAAGAACAGAAATTGGTGGCAATAATATATTTTCTTTTTGACTGCCTATTTTCCTATTATTCCAGATTGATTATTCTGTACATGGTGACACTGCATAAACAGAAACCTTCAAAATAAAAAAAAAAAAATCCACAATACTCTAACCCAGGCACTGACTTGATTAAGAAAAGTCTCTTGTCATGAAGAAAAGCTCCTAAAATCTCACACTAGTGCACAATATTTCTTCTTATGTTTTGGTTCAGGCTCACACCTAAGCAAGGCAAAGTCTCTGCAGGACCCTCCCAGAGGCACTGTGCCAGTGGCACCTGCAGCATCAGGAGGGTGACTGGGGCCTCCTCACCCAGCCCTGCAGCAACTGCTTCAGGGAGTGCAGATTTTGGCACTCATTGCTTAGCTTCCTATCAAACGGTTTTACACATTTGCAAGAATACAAAGTTAGTCAAAACTAACAGTACCCCATGTGAGCTCCCAGCAAGTGCTCTCCAGATGGATGCTGCTGTTCCCTGTGTGGCCCGAGGAGCCTCCCCTACCCCTCCCCAGCAGCAGAGTGCTTTCTGCTACTTGCTCTTTCTGCTGACAAGGAAGAAAATGACATCTAACATGTTTTGAATTAGAATGACTTCAGATTTTCCCCAAAACAGAGTATTTATATATAGAGAGAGAGAGATCTCATCCAAAAGTGATACAATTCAGGTTTGATTTCTATGACCTTTACCACAGGCGACAAACTTCAGACAGAAGACAGGGGGAGGTAGACTGTCCTAATTGCTCCACATACTCACAATTAATCTATAGCCTCACTACCTGGTTTTAATTTGTGGCAGAAGCTGCCTCACCACATCAAAGATAGTGATTCACCTCTCCACTAATCAAAATTTGAAGAGCTACTACCAATAGTAATTAGAAAGCTAAGGCCAGCCATCATGCAATTCAGCATTAATTAAACAATGTTACAGTGGTTTTCACTCAGCTCACAAAGTGCACCAGAAATAGGCAGAATAGGCACCATAGATTTTATCTACTTTTCCAGAAATCTTTTGCTCCTTGTGATTAAGGCCCTCAGTTCCCCAGTAACTATAAAATTCAGCCTCCTTTTATTGCTATAAGATAAAGATCAGTGAATATTCATAGTCACTTGGATGGTTCCCCCATCCAATAATTAATAAGAATTAAAGGAACAGTCCACTTTTTTCGGATTTCAGCAATACATAGGTACTTAAATAAAAGGTGACATAGCAGACAATATATAGTAATACTATAAAGCAGTGTCCATCTATTCAATCAGTTTGGAATTAAAGAAACTTCTTAAAAGCAGATGTACAAGTACTGCTCTTCAGTGATGCTTTCCACTCTCTTAACATTTAAACAGGGTCTTATTTTACTTTTGGCCTGTCTGTAGCTGGGACAAACAGTAGTAACTGGAGTCTAGTAGTTTTTCATATTCTTGTGAAATAGACTTGGGTAAAAGAAATCCCAAATCCTCAGTTTTAATAAACTAACCAAAGTTTTCTCTGGGGAACAGCACCTTAAAATCTGACTCTTGGGATGGATAAGGCTAAGATTTAAAAAGCATATAAGAAGCATATAAAAAGAGGTAACAAAAATGTTGATGGTGAAAAACACTCCAGCATACTAAATATAAGAAAGAATTCAATGTGATAAATCTTACTTAGTCTTTCTCTGCAACCAAAATTTAACATATAATTTGTGAAGAAATAATATTTTAACTCTCTACTTAGGACCAAGCCTGAGGCAATGGTGCTAGCCAAGGCTGATTTCATATGGGAATGCTCATTCCTGTGGGTATCCACCAGGGACTTGTTCATGAATCATATGCAGGCAAAGGGGAGTAAGGGAGTCATCTGAGACCAAAGTCAAAAGCAAACCCCACAGGATTTCTGCTTGGAGCATGTTCCTGTGGCCAGAGCCCTGGTGGTGCTGCTGCATGACATCCTGGTGAACAAGCAGAATACACCACCAACGACCACCTAATTAAGGCAAAATGTCTGTATGATTAACATGGCAGGACTTCAGGAGAGCAGAGCAGCCATATTTCAAACCCATGTTAAGCTCATTTTGGACCTAAGACTACTTTAATAATGCATTGATTTAATCTGCCAAACGTGCAGCTATAGCTGCAGCTCTATGAATGAAAAATATTCAGCTGTAGGTGTCCATGTTCCACACAATTTCTTCCTTTTACCAACCTCTCTTGGTATTTCATATGCCTTAAAAATGGTATGGATGATGTGCATCAGGGCTCCAGGGCATTTGGGAATGGCCCTGGTACTAAAAGGAAGTTTTGCAACAGGATGGAGAGGGGACAAGATGTCATGAAATATGAGCTTCCAAGTCAACCTACATATCATGGTTTGTTTCCTAAGGAAAGAAAAAAACAATTACAGTGCTCAGCCTCAAATCAAAATATTTTATTGGCATGCCACACAGTACAAACACTGTCAATGTGTAGAAAAAGCAGAAACCTTGGGTAACTGTCAGCAATAGACACAACACATCGTGCATCTGCCCAAGATAACTCTTCACAGTGTGTTTGGGGTTTTATCCCTTGTGTCCATTTGTCATTATTGTCCATTTCTAAGCTGTGGCAGGTTGCTACATAGCATGATGCTATCCCTGCAGTTTCTTGCCTTTCTCCTAGGGTATGCACAGTTTTTCCTCATCGTTTTTTAATGGAAAGTCTTTTATCATTTCTGGTAATGTAAGCAAATATCTTCTTAACACTGTCTTGTACTATTCATACTGGAACAGTAAGTGCCTTTTATCCAGTGTTTTCTTTTCTGTCACATGCGCTGCACAGCCTCTCCTCTTCCAGTTCTCCTTTATAGAAAATTACTCTGGAATTAATTAGTATCTACCTTAGTTTTGTTTTCTAATGTAATCAATAGTCATAAATAATCTCAGGATTTCTTCAATTGTCTCATATCAGTACCCCTAGATTTGTTTTATACTGTCCAGAATAGCTAGATATGATAGAAAAAACTGATGTTTATAAGACTTGGTAGAAAGATACCGCTGGATTATTTATTAGAAGCTTACTGTCATTTTTGCTCATTAATTTTGTGAAACACTGACTTGAGCTGAAAGTTCAAAAGTTATAATACAAATTCAGCACTAGGATTAGGATCCTAAACCAGCAGTTATCTTCTTGTCAATAAGATTACACAACACTCAACTTCTTCTCAACATCCATCACAAAGATGAACCAATGACAGCCACAGTATGAATCAGCAGTATCCATGCCCAAAGTGAGGCATTTTTGATGCCTGGCTAGCAAGGATACCAGAATGACCATAAAAAAGCAAATGATGACATATGACATTTTTATCCTGCTCACAGTCACTGAGCTATGACTCACAAACTTCTAAAAGTGCCCTGGGAGAGCAGAAACCAAGCCAAGGCTACACAACAAACAAACATTGGGACGTGATTTTCAGCTCTGTTGGATTTTCCCCCATAGACAGATATACAGAGATACATAAGCACATTTCCCATTATTTTCAACAGTGACTGCCTGGTGGACACCTATATTTATGTGGATACCTGTTTTCTGGAAACAGCTGAGAACTTTTTCCTATCCAGTTTGTGATTGCAGTGGGCAGGGAAGTCTCATCCCCTTCTCCTGTGAGTTCCTCTAATACAAGTGACTCTGAATCTTGTTTCCTTTCAGGCCTGATGTGACAATGAAAGACTGCACATGTTAAAAATTTTAAAAAATAGAAATCATTGCAAAGCTACACTTTAATTTGCTAAACAGAGTAAAACTGAAGAGAAGGCTTAAATATAAAGAAAATTTGAAGTGCATGGGTCAACATTTGTTACATAAGTAGGTTTTTCTAAATAAGTCATTCTCCACTATAACTATACAACAGAGGTAACCCCCATTTCACAAGACAAGAATTTTTTTTAATTCTTTTTGTGTGTATGTTTTATTTCTTGCATCGATGACTCATAAGATGCAAGGAATTAATTTAAGTCTTGAAAGCTAAAAGGAAGAGAAACTGATATGTGTAGTACTGTAGACTGAGATTCTTGTATCTAACTACATAACATATTTTCTTTCCACAGGAGGTAGTTATGACAAATTAGAAGTCTGAAAATTTTCTGATGGTGTAAAGGCTCCAGCTGTCACTAGGGAGATAGTGATCAGATTTCATAGCTGCATGGTCCCATGGCACCACTAAGAGTTCCATATGGCCATCCAAATGTTTCAACTAAACCCACAAAAAAATTCCACCATGGCTTTTGCTTTTAGAGAAATAAAATTCTCCTTGGCAGGAATTTTTCATAACATGCCACCAATAAACAAAACTTTCTTGATTTGGTTGCTTTAACACAAAATAATTGTTAGAGTTGTTGTCTTTGTTTCAGATTGAAGTGGGTAGAAATAGCAGCAGTGCAGCACTTGTGCCCGACCTCTAACTTTTCAATCTAGCACAACTTACATAACAGGAAGTAGGCTGGTAAGTGGACATGCAATGAATAATTAAGGTGTGTATATGTACATGGTGATAAACAGTAATTTCTTCAAACCACTTCTCTTTTGGTATAAAACCACCTCTGTTAAATTGTTAATGCTATTTCTGTGGACAGAGACTTTCATTCATGTCAAAGACGTCAGCATAAGCCTCAACAATAACAAATGACAAATGCATAATTTATTGATTCTTAAATGGCTATGTCCTTGGATGTATTTCTTATAACTAATTTGCTTGGAGACACATCTGGTTCCTGAAAACAGCATCTGTTTTAAAGAAGGTCAGTGCTATATTTTAAAGGCAGAAGAACATAATCTTTTATCTGCTGTGCTCCTCTGCTCTTTTAGCCTACAAATTCAGCTCTCACCCTATTCTGTCTACTAATTTTTATACCAAATCAAAAATTGAGCAATCTGTTGTTGAGTTTTGAAACAATGATAAATGTACACAAACATTGTGAGAATGCAAGGAAAGAATGTATAGTTTTGAAGTGATTGTGTACTGTGTGAACTGAATTATTTAAAAATAAATTAAATTCAATTATAATTTAATTGCTTTCATTTACACTTTTTTTTACAAAGTTCAATCAATCTGTTTCAATAAAGGTGCTTGCTTGTCCAGAGCTTGTTTTCTTTATTTATCTGCTTGATGAATGTGGATAAGATCTTCTTGCATAAAATCTGCAAACACAGAATGCTGCAATGTTTATTCTGCTATTGGGCCATGAACCATGACTTATACCTCAATTATTCTTGTACATGCAAAGCCTGATCCCTCACATCTTTGTTTTTTCTTTATGATATTTATGCACATATATATTCCATGTGACTCCAATCAATATATCTTTGTTATGTCATCAAGTTTCCATTGAATTTTAGCAGTATTTATTTTTACCTATCTCATGGCTGGAACATTAAAATATAAACAAGTGCTTAAAATCAGCTTGAAGTTTACATTAAAATAGGCAGACACAAGTACAAACGATTCAGAAACTGCCATTTTAACCCTGTGATGAACAGCTAGACACCTTTTGCTTTTATATTTCACCTTGCACCATACACAAAATGTTTAATTATTTGAGGATTAATGGAGGTAGTTTATAATTAAGCTGAAGTATGAACTGATGTCATCATCTCAGTATGATGATATACAGTTTTATGCCAAAGCACCTGTTGTTTTGGAAGGAAGCAGCTGATATCATTATCTACCCAGCCAGATAGCCTAGTTTCCTGCTGCTTAAAAAATTATCCTAAGGGTTACCTAAGTTGGGGTAATACAGCATTTACTTTTTCATGCCCAGGATAGGAGAGAATGCATAAAATTACTTTATTCTCAAAGGTAGAGAGGGAATTGGGGGGGGTGTAGGGGAAGGGTCGTGATGCTAAAACAGTTAATGTTTATTTGTCTGGAATACAAACCTCATCATATTTTTCATGCATGAATATACATGCAAAAAGATTTATAACAGGTATGTAAGTAAATATAAGATTGGACAAGAGTCCTTTATAAACCACAAAGGAGAATATAATGTGCTTTGCTGTGAACATTTTTCACCATATGATTGACTCTGACCACTGCATAGCAAAGGTTAACCCCAGCTGGGGCTTTCTCCTCTGTAGAGGTACTCAGCTGCCACCCAGTTCTTTGTTCCTGATGTTATGAGAAAAGAGGTTGCCAGGGCAATTTGGGATGGGGGAAGCTCTGTTTTGGTGGGCATCTGACAGCCATGAGGTCATTGCAGCATCTCATGCCAGTGCTGTGGATTAAAGCCACATGTATGAAGCACCGAATCCTGGATCCACAACAAGCCTTGGGAAACCCACACCTCCATCCATCCAAGTGCTGTTCTGACAGAGTGTGGAATCAAGCCCAGTGTTTTTAGCATGCCTCCAACTATCAGGCTTTCCTCTGAATTGTGGCATTATGCCAGAGCTGTTCATTTGGGCTGTTGTCAACCTGCACTGCTATAAGGAGAGCTAAAATGCAATAGTAGCAAACACATTTTGAGAATTTTTGGCTTTCTCCTATCTCCTGATGAAATTTTTTTGCCTTTCTCAGCCATGTGATGCCACATCCACTAGATTTTCCTTTTGTAATAATGTCTGATGTGTACTCTAAGCAGTTGTAAGATCATATATTTTCTAGGACTGGTCATCTTCATACATAAAATATTTGAGGAAGCATAATAAATAACAGGATTTCTTTTTCTACTTCCTTCAATCCTTTTTCAATATGTTTTTTTCTCTTTTTTTCCTCTTATGACTACCTTTTTCCCCACTCAGTTCTCAATTATATTGAATAGAATATCTCTTCACTCTTCTTTTAGGTTCCTTCCAAAAGTACTCCTACAGCTGCTCTTTCCATAGATCTGATACCACTTTAAAAGGAAGCAGTGACTAGTAGGAGGTACATTTCCCACCCCTCTCCAGCTTCCCAGACCTCCTGTAGCTTGGCAGATCATACCACTTAATAATATGAATAAAGCAACTTTTGACAGAGCAAGAAGTTGTGATGGAAAGAATCCTGCGGTCTTTATTCCCACATCTTGTATCCACTTTTCCTTGGGATGTGCTTTCTGCTGGTTCCTCCACAGTCATCTTAGAGAAATAAAATTTCTTGAATGTAACTGTTTGGGTTCTACTGTGAAGGAGAGACAACAGGTTTTTCAACTGTGTTTTTTCCATCTCTGTTTTGAAGTTATCTTATTTTATTTTCATCAACATTTCTGGGTGTTCTTTCCTTCCTTCTGAACTATTATTGTGTCTACAATTGTGTTGTGCATACCTATAATAAGTGAAAAGAACACTTAAGTGATCTTCAATAGATTAAAATACAGATACACTTATTCTATTCCCTGACACGCCACCAGAGCTGACATGGCTTTCTTAGCAGTAAGTAGCATTATGAAATTAACACTAATTTGGGGCTCATTTCTGTGTTACAAACTGGTTTATACGCAATAGATTAATTAATGTTTTTAAGGGATTTTTATTGAGACTTTATCAGATAGGAAGTAAGGTGTAGGAGCTTCCTGACAGAGGCTCACTCATTGTGGTGGTTATAATAAGGGTGTGCCAGAGATCAAATTAGTGCCCTAATGGGCTGGAGTTCAGCCCCGTGACCATCGTGACATTGTGCACATTAACTGTGGACGTGTGCGGAGGCGAAAGGCTCATCTGGGTATTTATGGGTACGGAAAACCACAGCCACCAGTGGCTTGAATGAAGCTAAGTTTTATCCTAACCTTCTTCCTCTCCCTTTCACATCATAAAGCTGCCCTGCAAATTAGGTTTTCAGAAAGTTATTTAATAATACAGAAAGCTATACTGCCACTCTGAAGGTGCAGTAATTGCCTGTGGGTAGGCACTTGTGTTTACAGCTGGTGCATTCTAAGCCTTGGAAGCTATTTCTCTATTTGCTAGACTTCAAAGAAATTGCTTGCTATTTTTCATGATACCCAGCATTGGTATCTGACCAGCATAATGAAATGCTGACCAAAGGTAACAGTATAAATTTTTTTTCTGAACTTCTTTTCTTCACAAAATGTAACACATAGTTTCTCTAGAATTAGTTAGAGTAAAAAGAAAAGTGAAACCTTTGCATATATTTATAGAAATGAGAAATCTGTTGTAGAGAAGTTCATAAATAGTGACCATGTATATTTCTAAGATAGCAAAAAATTTGGAAACTGACTTGTACTTCCAAGTATAATAAAACTAGTTATCCAAAACACAATAGTAATTAATTACAAATATCTATTAATTCCTTTCAAGTTTCATTTCCCTTGAAATTTCTTTACCTAAAACACCTTATTTTTAAAGAATGAACTTTAAAAGTAAAGACAAAACAAAATTAGAATTGAACCTTCACATTGAGCTAGAGGGAGAAAACCATGGATATATTTTTAAAATGTTTTTGTACAGTTTGATCTTGGAATTATATGGATACTTGTCTTGTAAACTTGACTTTCACCACTAACACTTTTTCATTTCATGATCATTGGCTGCATCAGTAATAATTATTTTAAAAATATCATGGTCTTGAATATTTTCTGAGAACCTGACACAGCAGTTTCAGGAACATTTTGTATAAACTAAACTATAGTTCATAATCTTTGACAGAAATTCCAAAACCTCAAAAAAAAAAAAAAAAAAAAAGTAAGCAATAATACAAATCTTTAATGTTTCCTAACTGTTTGTTCTGTAGATCTTCAATTCACTGGATCAATGAAAGCTTTGGCCAAAATCTGCCAAGAATCCTCCTCAATTTAACACAAAACTGAGCAAATTTAGAGTGTAAAAAGTCTTATATAAAAATATGTCTTAACCAGCTTCTTTGAATTTGTTGTCTTCAAAATTATTTTCCTTCCATACACTAAAATGAGATTGTAGAATAACCAAAATCTGCTCACTGACTTCTACTTTGTTTTGGTCCATCACCAGAAGCTGAACACAGTGGAACAGCTGCATCAACATAAAAGCATCCAATATGATGCTGGATCAAGCACAGCAATTGCCCTTTTGTTTTCTCTTTTGAGGATGTTTGGTTTGTATTTTACTTTTTGAAGACAAAAAGATACTTCTTGGAACTCTCGGAATGTCTGTACAAACATGCAATTCTGTCTGTACAAACATTTCTCTTCTGAACTAAAAATAAATTTATTTTACATAAGACCTTGGGAAAAATGTGAACCAAAGTGAATCATGTACCATATTGCTCCATAGAATATTAAGGCTACATTCCCTACTGGTATATGCTGACATAGGTCTGTTGAGTTTGATGGAGTTATTCTATCCCATACTAACAGGGAATTATGGAGCAGCTTGGCTTTGTTACATAAATTAGACTGATGTGAACTAGATAATTAAGACTACTAATTAAGCTATGGGGTTTGTACATGAATACATGGATTCAATATACATGATCAGTATCTACCTTCATATTTTGTATTATAATATTCTGGAGAGCCAAATAACCCCTTGATTCTTTGCAGTAATGGAAAAAAGAAGGTTTCTCATGGGGTGACAAAAACTGCAATGATGACATCTTTAACTTCTGTGCTTCTCACATAAATCAGATTAGGCTAAATCAGTGCAATCCTTTACTGACATATAAATTCTATTTTTCAGCTCTAGTTGAAGTTTTTGAGATATTATTAAATATCTCAAATACTAAATCACTAAACATAGAGTAAACCAATAATTTCCTGGTCATTTTTACCTGCACCTTTCTTGTTGCACAACCAGGAAGTTGGAGCTCTTCCCACTATGAAAGGGGACAAAAAAGGAGTCCTGAGCAAAAAAGCAGAACCTGAGCTTGATAGATATACATACCATTATAAGTAGGAATCTAGGTAGGCATCTGCAGGGAAAGGAAGTGTTTAGAGGACTTCTGCTCCCAGCAGTCTGTTGGATCTTCATTGAAGTCCTGGCAGGAAGAATGGCAGATGGTAACATCACTCAGCATTATCTTTGAGAAAATGTATGTGCATCTTCTCACTTTTCCACAAAATTCCCTCCAAATATTTTAAGCAACCACAGAGAAAGAGCTTCCACCTGGAAGGACAAGGAGCTCCCATCACCTCTATATCTGCTAAAGAGTGGCTTCCAGAGACCAACTATGGTGTGTCTGGATAGAATATGAGCCACTTACTGATTTATTAGCAGTAATGAGTCTCCTGAAGCTGTAGGACTGCCCTGCATTGATATTAGCAGTCATGTAAATCTGCACTTCAGCCTGGGATTTGTTTTCCAGACTATCCAGAATAGAGAAGGAAGGTGCCTTCAGTCTTAATCTACTGCAAAGACTCTGTTTCTGGTTTTCTCTTTTCATTACATGTAGGCAAGCAATAACAAATATGAGCAACGTATTTTGGGAACAAAATTGCTCCTGGCCACCTCTTCTGGTTCAAAGCAGCCATCAACACTGTGGAAATAATGAAGGATAACTATATATTGGCCATCCCATTTCAGCTGTGTTTACTGTTCTGGATCATCACATCTTTTCAGCTTTCTCTTAGGGAACAGAGCAGGGAAAAATTAATTCTAATGAAAGATTGGTCCATGTGCAAGTGAGGAAGAGGTGAGCTCACTAAAGTAGTGAGTGCTCACGGTTGGGAACACATCAGCCTGGTAGCAGCCAACAGGCTGATGAGAGACTGGGATCCCATACAGATCCACACCAAGAGACCTCAGGAAGGAATCTGATACAAAGACAGACCATAGAGGAGATGCACTCTCTCTAGGTTAATTCTGAATCCTGAAGCCACTGAGAATTTTCAGAGTAAGAAATAGGTTAAAGGAAAGGATCCAACCTGCAAAGACATTGTGGGCAGGGTGAACAACTGTTCTTCAGTCTGCTATTTTAACTTCAGACAGCTGATCTGAATTTCTCTGGTTTAAAAGTTCATTTCCTCTGCCCTGTGTTCAAAAAAAAAATCCAGCATTACAGGCTGAAAACCCTTTGGTTTCTCACTATAAAGACAGAATCTGCCTTACTTCACAGCTACACTTGGTTTGCCACCGTAACTACGATCCCAGTAAACACAGGAGAGCAAAGAAAAATGAGTTTTCTCTTCCTGTCTTCAGCTTTCTCTATTGTACAGACCTGAATCCTTCTGTCTCCTGATTGATAACAGTGCCTTCCATGGCTATTTGAGATAATCATGTGGAAAATCAGTGCAAATGATGCATGTTTAATTGGGGCACTTCCAGAAATCCTGCATATCTGTTGACCTCTCTGAGAGAAATCTGGATCCACTTTGAAAGTCAACCAACAATTTCTGGCAGAGCCAAAGGCACTCAAACCTGAGACAGTAAATAACTGACATGTTCAATGGCAAGAGAAAATATAAGCCATTCAAATTGCTTCAGCCATGACAAAGAAAATATTAAATTACATTTAGTTCAGGCATCAATTGGTAAAATTCATTCTTTCTTGTAAATGTATTTGCAAGGATCATGTAACAATCACAGCCTAAATCCCCAGTTGTCATAGGTTTTCCTCATTCTGCTGCTCAGTGAGAAACTGGCTCCATAAACTCTTTGTGTCCTTTGTGAACACCACGATCATGAGCACAGGCCAGGACTTTACGCTTTCTTGGTTTTGAGCTTTGAGCCAGAGGAGAGAGAAAAAACAAAGCTCCAGAGAAAACCTTACTGAGCATTTTGTATCTGCTCAGGTTGGAAGAAACTTAGTAGCTATTTGCAAATTAATTGTCTGTGGAGTGAGCCCTTTAAAGCATTCCCATTGTTTCAAATAGCAGTTAAATATCAGGCAGACAAAGTAAATATTATGTGATTAATCTCAAATAACATTTTGCGCTAAGGTCATGAACTGTCAAGTGCTTCAGCAAAAGACATAGCGATACCTTTTGTGCTACAAAAGGTCTCAGAAGCTACACTAAGAAGACATTTGCTATGTCCCCACCAGAGTGTATTTCATCATTGAAACATTTGTGTTCCCATTAAAAATACATTTCTGTTTCTAGACAACTTGTGGCAACAGGTAAAGGCTAGGCAGCTAGAAGAAGCTGCTTGTTTGCTGAGCCTGTCAGAACACTAGTGTGTCAAAAGAGAAAATGTATGTACACAGCTCTAATGGGATCCTTCTATTGTAGTACCTTGTCATTTTGAGAGTGCCTTGCCCTCCATGCCCTGTGAGCATTTTTTACAGTCAGAATCAACATGCCTGAGTTCTTGTTTCCAACTTTCAGTAATGTTTATTATTGTTTGTCAGCAACTCAGCTCTGCTGGAAAAACCTCCTTTGGTGAATAATGAAGTCATTCCCACAGTGACTGCTGGGTTCCAAAATTTTCAGTACTCTACCTATGGCTATTTAGCTGTACTTGAGAAGCGCAGAAAATCTTACTTTTCATGGCCCATAAATAAACACCCAATCCAACACTTCAGCACATTTCTAATTGTAATGCAGTGTATAATGTTTCAGTGCACAATACAGATGTTTTCAGTTATTATATGAAGAGGAGACAATGATGGTTAAGTATGTGTTTGCATTATAGTCACGGCATGAAATCATTATGTTCAACTTTCTTGATCATTTTTTTCATATAAAAAAGAAAATTCTGTTCAGCCATTATTCTTTCCCACATGGAACAAGTTGCAGAAAAGTCAGAGACATCCATTTAGAAACCACTAACTTACAGCAAAGTAAAGGGCAAAATTTCTGCTTAAATATTGAGCTTTTTCCATCCTGTTTCTCTGTTGTTAATCATATACCACCAGTTAGCTCAAATGAGCCCAGGGGGTACAAGGATATGAGCAAGAGCAGAGTTGTCCTATGGGACTTTTATGCTCTGCGATAACAGCCCAATAACCCATCTCCCTGGGTTTATTCCTGCTGGGAGTTTCACAGGTGACTGTCCTCATTGGAGCTCCAAAGTGTTCCCTCACTGACACCAGGGTACTACTATTTCTTTATTGCTGCTTCTCATTAGCTTTTCTCTGCCTTCAGCTCTCTCTTTCTTTCTCCCCCGTTTTCCTGTCCATCCATCTTGGCAGTCTACTGGAAAGTTAAAACTACATAACAGAACCTTCTACTTTCATTCCGTTAATCGCTCCAGAGCTATCTCCCTTCCAATCCACCCAACTGCAGTAAATTATTACTTGATGAGAATAACTCATTAGTTCACTTATAAAAAGGCCTGACTTCACAAGCAGATATTTTTATGAGTTCTCTTTGTAAAGGCAAAAATAACCATTTTGGTTATGTGAACAAGCTACATGGATATTCACGGGCAGTAAATATCTAGGCAACTCCAGACCACAACTTGAGACCATTTTAATTTTAGAAAAATCAAACCTTAAAAGGCAAAAAATTTTGTATTCCTAGGTTGGAAGGGCTGGGTTTATCTCTTCAAGAAAACTTATCATTTGAGATAATTTTTGATGCATAAATTCAGATGAAGAAAGAAAAGAAAGAGTTATGACACAATTTATCAAAGTACTGAAATTAAAACAGGGTAACTAGAAGTGTTCCAAAGCCATCACTTCAGAAATTCATACAACTGATCGAGGCAAACTTTAAATCTTGTTATGTGTCTCTTTTCCTAAAGTACAGAACTGATGTGAGATGCCAAGCCAGACAAAATAAGAGAAATCAGTGTCATGGTATAGTACAAGTTTGATTTTAAGTTCAGCAAACCTGAAAACTCTTCAGCCAGGTAGAGAATAAAAGAGAGCAATGACATTGTGTGCATTAAATGAAATATTTCAAAAGAAAATGTAAGGCCAAAGTTCTCAGAGGTGGAGATGTCAAAGAAAACTTCTACTTTTAGATCAGAGCTGATGATGAGAAAATTCAGATTTCATAATTAATCACATTTAAGATCTATCAAATTTTAACATTTCATTGAAAAAACTGTTTTACTTCAAAGACAAATTTGACCTTGATTGATTGTGAAAAGTTACACATAGGGTTTAAATCCATATGTTAGAAAAAATCAGGAAAAATAAGTTGCAGCAGTAGAATGACATGAATTAAGATTGCAGTTGAACGTGCTGGTTACAACAGGCAATTTTTTTTCAAAAGATTCAGTCTGATTCTAAATTATAAATTGCCTACAAACAAAAAATTTTTAAAATTGGATGTATTTGTAATAATTTAACAAACTAAATATGGAAATTTACTTCAGTCTATTTAAGGTCCCAAGCCATGTTTCCCACACCTCTGTACTATGCATTGCCTCAGTTGGATGATTTATCATTTGAAAATAAAAATCTCCATGAAAATCTTTAGCCAGATCCTTTCTTCCTTCTTCAAGTGGCCTCTGAGAGCACTTGCAGGTAGTGTTCCAAACTGCAGAATGAGAAGCAAAATTTAATGCATTTATTACCCATGTCAAAAGCAGTTTATAAGTTGTTTAAAGCAGCCTTCCAATGTTTCTTGGAGTCATTACCTGAAAACTGTATATATGGAACACACTCATTACAAAAAATTCAGCGCAAATTTTAAATGGATATGGCTGAATGCTAAGCCGTAGAGAGTGACTTTAACCCTTCTCTTGGCTCAGCAATCGTTTCAATTGTTTTAACTTGTTCTTTTACTAGTGCTCAAAAATAAATATGACTTCTTCAAAAGTTATTTGTTTTCTTCAAAAACGAATTACTTCTGTGAACCAAAATCGTGTAGACATAGAGGGTTTATTCATCAAAGTTTCACTTTATGCTGATGCTCTTTACTTTCTGCTGTACATCCACTAAATTTCATTATAGTCTTCTTGTCACCTGAGATGATGAAAGAAGTAGAAGTATGTAATTATCAACATCGTTGTTTGTTCAATATTTATTCAATTCATATGTTAATAACGTTTTTTCAGAGACCAAAACTAGTACAAGTGAGGGGAAAAGATGCAGTAAACGATAGGCCAGAAATCTGGAGAATGAGCAAAGTTGTGCAGAAGGGGATTATTTCTCTGGGTACCAGTAAATATTTAAATCTTACTGTTCTCTTTTCCCCACAGTTGCCTTAGTCCCACAGTCCTTGGATTCTTTTCCTCTGATTGCCACTGAACTTGAAAATCATATTTTAAACAAATGCCTAGGAACCATTGTTTTTATCATGCTTCACAAACTTCATACTGTACCTTGCATTTCAATTTTTATATTTAGTAAAAGCAGCTGTAAGCTATTTGGACAACTAACACATTGTGTTATGCTACCTGATACCACACTGAGTGGTATCACACAATTATCTCAATTAAGCCTTTCAACAAGGTAGGCAAAGCCCTTTATAACACTAAGATTACAAACTGAAAAGCAAACACACACTAATTAGACATTTGGTCTAACACATTAAATCCTATTTGGAAATTTGCCTTATTTATTTTTAGGACTGAATGTGGTGACAAAATGAATGTGATAATAAAAGACATTTGGGGATATGTTGAACTTCCCTACAGTCCTCTAGAAATTTCCCTATATTACAGGTACAGGCCAATAAGATAACCCAGTAGGTCATTCCTGCCACCAACTTTTAGGCAACCAAGCAACATCTTTCTTAGAAGTAAACCACTGGAAAAAAATAAATAGTGTTTATACCTAATACTAACACATCTGAAACATGCTAGTGGTCAGGTTTGAAAATGCTTAAATTATAAATGAGGTGTCTTTTTAATTAGCCATGCGAATTGCCAGTGAGCTGAGCCTATATTGCAGGGTATGAATTCCTCACCATCAACAACTAATAACAATTAAAAAAAAAAAGGAGAAAAAAAAAAAAAAAACCTGGAGAAAAGCAGCCAAACCATCTGACAAAGCCTAGGGCACATGTAACCCCATCACTACAAATGACTGCAGAGCTTACAAATCGAGCCAGATGCTGCTTCTGGAAGGATTTCATCTATAATATCCGAACCGCATGACAGCCTATCACAACTCATGTTTGGCCTAAAGGTGTGCAACACTGGTGGAATGGGCAAATAATGAGAGGGAGCAGGAGCAGAGCCTTAATCCTAACTAAGGAGGGTTTTTTTTATTGTGGTTTATGGTGTGAAGGGGCTCTTTTAAATTTGAAAATTGAATTTGTTCTACCTGCGAACACAGGCACAGATGGTGCTTCTGTAATATGCTGTTATAATGGACTGATTTGTTTGCAGTGTTGCATTCACGTCCAAATTCATGTTCAAATGCACTGGGTCTTCTGTAGTGTTGCTCAGAATGGGTCAAATGTAGAGAAGATGAGAATCTCCTGGGTGTGCAATGAAGAATTTTGCCCATAGCCCCTCTGGCAGGTGCAACATCTGTGTTCTGAACTCCCTTCTCCAGCTAGACATGAGGCTGGATAATGATTGCTGAATGAATAAACTTTATGAAAGGGCTGAAAACATGCATGAGAGGGCAGCATTTGATAGACAGGGGTACTGGTAAGGGTTACACTATCCATTAATTATGGTTTCATTTCATCATTTCTGACTTTTTCTGCAAAGGATTGCTAAGCAAGACTTGAGACAGAGAGACCAAAACCTGACCCCTAGTTCTGAGGGTTTAAGTAGAGACAATCACTAGAACTCATTTTCCTCACAGGTTGTTTCTGTTTGACTATTTTGAGGTTATCTTTATGAAAACCCTTCCATGCTGAGCAGTCATGCCTGTATTTACCTTCAGTATAATCTTTCTACCAACTTGCACCACATTTTTCAACCTGCATTAAATGATACTTAGGAGGATTACTTGCATTCTCTTTAATTATTTTGCTGGTTTACAACTGCAATTTTCTCTAATAAAAAAAAAAATGTGACTTCTAAAGATAAAGAAAACCATCATATCTTTGTGACTTTTAAGAAAGTGACTTTGGCACGCAGTTAATATCTATACATTAGTATAAGTCCATCAGCTTTGGGCATATGCCTAAAACATGTTCATTTTTCCTCTTGAGAAATCATAGAAGAGATTTAAGGCAAGAAACTTGCAGAACACCACAGCTCAGAAACAGTAAAGAAACCATCATTCACTGTAAGTTTAGTCTATTCTGAGGACTGGAACTCTTCCCACATGCAGACTTTTCTTTCTTTTTTGTTCTAATTTTGGTTTGGGTTTTTATTTTGGTAGCCAAGAGAGCTGTAAGTCCTCGATGAAGGATCAGTCTCCCACACTCTAGCACTCTGTCTGTTCACAGCAACACACATATTCCCAGTCTCAGAAGCACTCCTGTGAAAGACCTCAAAGTTGCAGGAACACAGCACAACACAGGATTCTTCCAGCCAGAACATTCCTGTCTTAACTTTGCTGATTAGGAACATGGGAGGGAAATCAAGTGTCAATGGGAGATTCGGTCCTTTACAGTGATAGTTTAATCCATCTAGGCAACTCATGAGCTACAGAAGGTATAAACTCCCCATTATAAAATGCATTCCATTTGCTCATATCCCAAAATAGACAATGCCTAAAATGACTGGCATTATTCCCACTGAATCAGTCTTGGAATAAATGCTAAACTTGATGGAGAGTGGGTATACCATTATGGTGATGCTATCTTTGGATAAGGAAACAACAACAAGCAAGCATTGCATGATATTTAGACAATGGAAAAATCAAGGCCTTAATCAGCTGGAATCTGTGTCCTGCTGCACTTGGTAAACATATTTTTGGCTATTGTCCTTTGTAGATTGTTCTTTAAACCCTCAAGGATTGCTCAATTCAGGGGCCAGGAAAGGAAGAGGAGAATTCTTTCGTCAAAAATGGATCTCAGCTGGCAACCTGCACTCAGCTTTGGAGGTATTAGCAGCAGTTAGTTGTTGCAGGAAAACACAGAATCCCAACCCTTATGAGTGCCTTTATACAGCCCTGACAATGCAGTTACACAGACAGATTGCCCACATTCTGGTTCAGCTTCTATCACAAAAATTTACCTTTCTAAAGCCAGAATGCCTTAATAGAGTGCATATGAGTGTCACAGCCAGGCACACTACAAACCCACAGTAAAAATGCTCTCTTGTTCCTCTTCTAGGGATCAGTTAGGACAATTTCAGTGCATACTGCTAAAACCTTTCTTAATTGTTTAATCATATTCTTCTTCTGATCAGACATAAGATACCATATAATCACCATCTTTGTAAACACAGAGTTTGCTGAAAAGACTGCCTTGCACAGCAAATAGCCAAGGTGGCCAAAATAAGAAAAAAGTACAGAGTTAGTGAGTGGCAATGGCACATTAATGAAGCTCTATAGTTTGTCTATGACCCCGTAGGTAACAAAGTAAGATAGGACAAAAATTATCTAAAGTCTGTGTTGTATTTAGTTATGTAGCCTATGCAGTATGCTGTATGAAGCCTACATTGTAGGTACATTATATGTCGTGCAAATGACTTTCTGCTATCCCTAAAATCATAGAATAATTCAGGTTTTGAGGGACTTTTGGATGAAGATTTTTATGTTTGCTTCTGTTGGCTTTGTAACAGAAGATACTACACCCTTTAGTGCCAGCAGCCTCAGCAGAACTATTGGTGAACACTAACTGCCAGCTGGCTGCATGGCCACTTCTCAGCTGTTCAAACCTGGGGTTTATAAGCATTATGTGGCCTGTTGGATGTTACTCAGAGATACAGAAGATTAGAGAGTTAAACCAAAATTGCCACAGAGCATAAAGATGATAAGAATATGTGACTGTTCCTCTTTCCTGTGAAGCAGACAGGGATAGGGATCACTGAGCTCGTGTATATCTTCTATTCTGCAGATTGTCAACAAATAGAGACCTAAGTGTATATGAAAAGAAGGGAGCAACTCATGTCAATTTTGATTTCATGATGCTCAAACTGCTTAAGGAATTCTTGCCATTTGAAAAGCAATTTTAGACAGAGTTAGGACAATAGATCTGCCCTGACTTCATCTCACCTGTTCTCCTGAAACAGAGCAGCTGTAATTCATGCACACATGTTGGCACAAGGTTGTTTGTTATTCACTCTTTTCATCTACTGCCTGGTGCATCTTTGTCATGATTCATTATTCCTAACAGCTATATCAAGTGTTGCAATTACTGCACAGTATAGATTTAACTCTATAATATTTCTAGATTGGAAAGAGAAAAATAATATATTAAGTGCTTGTGATATCTTTATGTATAAGTTTGAGAATCATTAAATAGCTGTCACTCTTCCTTCCTCCTCAGCATCAATTAGTCCACTCTGGTTTTACTTACTCCACTCTGTATAATGAGTCCCTAGAGCATGTTTCATTGCGGGAGAATGAACACATTTTTCACTTGCGGTCAGTGGGATGTGGTTAATTTGAAATCACTTAAACTATTATATCTGTCAAGCGTGGTTATTTTATTTTCAATTCACATCAGTGTTTTAGTATGCATGTTGGTTACTGGGTTAAACTGGCAGATTAATTCCTAAGCAGTCTGTTGCAATACTCTTCTTCACTATCTACACATGTAGGCTCTTGTTGAAACTTAATACATTCCCACAAAAATTTACTTCAGAGAAATCTATATTCAGTATAAACACTCGTATGATAAACAACACTCACTGTTGAATGGAAAAGATGACAAGATCATGGGACTTACAGTTTTCTCATGAAAACCCAAAATACTTGTTTTTCCTCCTTATTCCATCTTAACTTCTTTTCATATAAATCATGACAAGCATCTGTTTTAAAAAAAAAAAAAAAAAGGTTTAGTAACTAGGGTCACTTTGACATGCTTAGAGGGTTTTTTTCTGCTATGTTTACTGATTGCATTGATCAAAAAAGCTGCAGGTTTCAGTTCAATGTGAGCAGATTCACAATTCACACCATATAAAACTGTTCGGGTTGTTTGGGGGTTTTCTCTCTTTTTAAAATATTGTGGCTTGAAACTTATAAATAGCCAGAATTTGAAAATGCTGAAATACTGACTTACACAGCTACTAATAACAGGGTGCTCATACAGAGAATTAGAGGAACCGCCAATGGGCTTTTTATTACAGCAATATTGTACATATTACATGAATAAATTACATTGTTGCATTATGCAGCTGCTGCATCATCAGTTTAGAGAGTAGACTGCGATCCTAAGTATTCGAGGATGCAAGCTCATTATCTCTAAACCCACTTTGGTTACAGCCACGATACAATCCCAGCTAAACAGCTTTCGCATAATGTATTGCATATACCTCTGCATAATCAGGTACATGGCTCAGAGACGGACTGATGAGTTTAGGTGTCTAATCAAATTTACAAAAAATAGTCTCTTTTCTCTGAATCAGGCTGAATCTTTCACTTGGAAAGGTTATTAGGGAAACTATATTACCCATAAAAATACAAATCTACATATGTTGTGAAACATCATTTTTGATTTGAAAGATGCTAGTAGAAAAATATGCGTTTGTATAACAACAGATCTCACTGTAAAAAGAGCCAACTAAATTAAAAAAAAAAACAGCAACTGTTTTTTCTCTATCTTCTTATGATGATGACAACTGCCAGTATTTGAATGCTGCCAAAGCACTTCTTGAAACTCAATTGTTTTTATTCTCTGCACATTGTTCTCTCATACCATCAAATGAAACACAAATTTTAACATCCTCCACAGCTGCAAATGTTTGCCTACGACTCATAGATTCATTTACATATTTTATATATTGATGCAAATATCTTTGGCTAGGCAAGTAATACTCTGTCAGTTCTGTTCATTTTACTCAGCCCCTGCTTCTTTTCATTGCTATTTTTTTTTTTTTACTTTGCTAAAACTGTGTCTATTTTCATTGCTATTGTTATTCCCTTATTCTGAAAGCACATACATCCCCCTTGCATCTCTCACCTGGCTCACTGTGCTCATCACCTCAAGGGAAATCCAGGGTGTGGAGAAATCAGCCAAGGTTTTACAAGTAGCCTTAGTTGGACAATGTTTTGCTACCGGTCTCTTGCCAGATGAGGCTGCTTGTTGTATGACATTTCTACAGAGCTTTTCATAAGTGGTTTCTTGAAGAGTCTCCTAAAAGCTATCAGAATCATGGCGATAACACTGGTCAAGGCAAGGATAAATATGTAGTGCTATAGCTCTTTTAATGTGCACACAATAAAACTGAGAAAATCATACACTTATAGTCTCAGTTTTAGAATAGAAATGTTCATCCTTCAAATCCCAAATTTTCATGCTGCTGCTATGATTACTTCGAAGGGACTCTGGGCAAAGGAAGATCTAAGTCTAATGTGAAATGATATGTGTGTCATAATGCACATATCAGTAATTGGTGCTGTCTTGATTTGAAAGTCTGGCGTCTGCTGAGGAACGCAAGAGCCTCCCTTGGAACGGGAAACGTAAATCCCTTTCCTCCAAATTAATATAATTTGAAATTAAGGGGTTCTCAGGCAAAGATAGGAAGAACAGTTCTTTACTGGTGTGTCTAACAAGGCAAACGAACAAATAGCAGCTATGGCAGTGACAAGAAGCAGAACCCGAACCCGAACCCGAGCCCGAACCCGGTACCGGCCATCCCGCCGCGGGCACTTCCCCTGGGTGCAGTTCCGGACACGGCCACCAGGGGCGCTGCGGGCTCCCGGCGGGCAGGGAGGGGCGGTGATCCCCCCCCCGCCTGCAGGGGGCGCTGTGTGGCGCTAATGGCGGCTCAGCCCAGACGGGAAGGGATGGAGGAGAGGCCTTGCCTCACAAACCCCTGGGGCAGCCGATCCCCGGGCCCCAGCAGGACTCTTGGGAACACCAAGCTGGAATGGCAGGGAGGCAGTACAGGGCTACAGTGCAGCCAAAGCTCAGAGCAGCACTGGAGAGGCAGCAGGGGTGGGACAGTGGCAGCCCAGCTCCCAGCAGGGCAGGGAGAAGCGAATTCAGGATCCCAGGCACCCGAGCAGATGGGGATAGGTCCCTCTTTTAGAGAGGCAGGTGATAATTAGATCCCATTCAGTGGCTGCTCTCACAAGCAGAGGCTCACCCCACAGCAGAAGCAGCAGCTCTGGGCTGGGCTCCAGCAGCAGCAGCAGTGAATTCCCTTCCCCAAGCAGCAGCTCCAACCATCCTCCTTCGAAGCTGAGAGTGAGACAGCTACAGCTGCCCCAGCCCCGTCCTGTATCCACCCAATTCCCTCAGTATCTCTGCCTCTTGGAGAGAAACTCCCAGATAAGACAAGTGCAACCAGATGCCCTCCTCCCCTGAGCTTGATCATTTCTTGTGTTTTTCTTATGTACGCAGTCAATAGTGTTTCCTAGCAACTTATGGGGAATAAAATTCCCTAAGTAAAAAGGAACAAAAGGAAGGAAATCTATCCCCCAACAGGTGCTGGAAGAGTGCACAGGACTCGTTGGTCTTCTATCCACTGAAGGCTGTGACCTGGCATTAACAGGTCCAGGAAAGGCAAATTTTTGAGGCTGCATTTCTCCTGCATCCGAACAACTGCCCAGCAGAGTGTGAGATATTCTCGTGCACACATAAAAGAGGAAAGGGAGCAATGAAAATGTCGATTCAGCTATCAATGTGTCACTCCCTCTCCTCCATTAAAGCAGAAATATAATTTACTGTATGTGGTTTGCCCATATAACATCTAAACATTTTGCACTAATTTCCTAAATTTAGGCTAAGACAGAATGATACCTGCATCTTCTATGAAATTCCTAAAGTGCTATCAGCTGTAGCTTTTATGTGCTTTGAAGCTGAGAAGATAGACAAGAATCTTTAATAATACTACCTCATAAAGTGAAGACACCCTATGTTAAAGGAACCATGTCACATGGTTTGGTCCACAGAGCTGGAAGTGCAGAATTCAAATTTAAATACAGTTTGTACCTATTGCTGACTCATTGCCTTCTGTGACTTAAGAAAATCATATAATATTGTTACCATTCTTCACATTAAAAGAATAACTTTAATATCATCAAATAAGACTTTTGTTATTTGATGATATTAAAAAATGGTCAACCAAATGTTCCTGGAGAGAAAATAAGAGGGGGGAGAAATGCAAATTTCTTGATGTCATTGACTGTGTACATGCATCTCTGTGGAGATACATTTAAAAAGATGTATCTGATGCATCTGATATATCTAAAAGGAACAAAAATTGCCCTACATTTATAGATATGATTGCCTTGGATGACCACTGATCTGTTTCCATACCCAAATCTACTCTACATGACAAAGTAAAGATCATGTCAATTTTCTCTTAGAACATACCCAGCATTTTTAGGAAAATAAAGACAAACTAAGTGGATAACCTGCTTTATTTTTTTTGTAGAATGGATGAACATAGTATTTTCCGGTACTAATCCTAGAAATGTTCTATGTGCTACGCTACTTTTGGGGAGGAAACATTAAAGAATTGTTGCATATAAAAGATAAATGGTAGTTAAAATAGAAGAGGAACTATCCAGGTGAATGCTGCCATATTCATAAAACAGCTTTGACACATACATATATGTGTGTAAGTGTAATGTACATACATGCACAAAAGTGGACAGTCATGTATTCTGTAATATGTGCTAGATCGGGGGGTTTTTTTGGCAAAACCTTGGGTTTACTCAGCAAAATACTGTGCCAATTTCTTCAGTTTTACTAGAGCAATTTCAAATAAATTTCATACCAAATAATGCAATGACAAGGAGGAAGCAAGATGGGTTTTTTTGGGGGGGGATTCATTTGTCTTTATACCAAGAAATTGCTGAAGCAATCTGGATCACAGTCCCCTTTTGGTCAGTCATGACTTGATGCGAAAAATTTTGCTTACAAAGACTATTGTAGGCAAATGAGAACACCTTTCAGAATGGAAATGACTAGACAATCTCAGCTCAACTTTTATCACATGCAAACTAAAAAGGCAATCAACTCAATAGTAGCGTCTGATCTCTGCATGTCTCTTTAGAATCAGTCAGTAACCAGTACTGGGAGCAGCTGTAGAAAGTGAATTTAATTTTGCTTGTGTGTGTGTATAAAGAAAACGTAAAGCTGATTTTTTTTCAGCTCCTGAGCACAAGAAAAAGTTGGCATACATGTTGCCTGTAGTTACTGGGGCTAAAACAGTGTGTGAGGTTTCCTTCCTCCAAGATGTAGTGAGAGATGAAGAGATCCCATATGGGCCACTAGTACAAAGAAAGCAGAGTAACGGGGAAAAAAAATGCAGTGTGTAAGGGTAACAGAGGGAAATAAGATTGAAAGAACAAAACATCAACATTGTTAGTCATGAGGAACAGACAGGAGGGAGGTATTGCCTGCTGACCATGTGTACCAATGCCAGAGTCTAAAAAAAACGGCATCTGTGGTATGGGATGGTGTCTCTGTAGATCTGAAAGGCAGCAGCAGATTGTTTTTATAGAAAGAAAAGGTGTCAGCAGAAAGGAAGGAGCATACACACATGGAATCATTTGCTGTAAGAAGCCATTTGAAAAACAACTGAGGAGTTTAGTGGAAGAAACATCTGTGAAACATGCAGCAAGACCACCACTAGTGCTTCAGGGAGGAGGTGGGAACAGAAGGGGATACACAAGCAGTGTTGGACATAGCATCTTGTCAGAACGACAAGGAAATGTTGTCGGTACTCTCAAGAAGATCCAACATCTTGTGAGTCTGTGAGGAAAAATATTTTGTCCTCCTTGTGAGAGTGCCTGGATATACTTTTTATACTTTTTGAGGAAGACGACAAATCTATCTTCATTGACCAAAGTCAATCTTTAAGAAGAAATCACACTTTTCAGGGGATATGTTGACAATTCTCCCTACCAACATCAGGACTTTTTTGCTTCTTTTCCTTGGCTTGCTTTTTTTGTTAGTAACCCTAAATGTGAAAGTCTTAAGAGATAGCAAATTGCCACCAGTGGAAAACAATGGTTATGGAGTTTGGGGGTCACTGAAAGTAGATATGATGTGTAACAGCAAGGAGGTAGAAATTCCATACCTTTTAGGTGTCTGGCCTTCGTTTTGCAGTCCAGACTTTTTATGGTTGACAGTAGAAAGCAAAGTCTTCATGATATCAAGACCATATCTGAAGTCAGTTCAGCAATTCCTCATGAAGACATCAGTCTAGATGCAAAATAACCTAACACAAGTGAAGAAGAAAACGTTGATCAGAGGAAATTTTACTTCTCTGGGTTTGAAGCCTTCTTTACACAAAGCCTTTAATGACTTTTCAGCATTGCTGATGGAATGGTGCAGGAAAGGATTTTGTTAGCCAACTATTGCATAGAATTGTATGGAAAGCCCATGTGCTACCCAAAGGCCTCTGAAGGAGGTCACATAAAAGATGAGTCATAATGTAACTGATTTCTACCAGATCATCTTTCCATTTGCTCACTGCAGAAAAAACAAACTATGGAATGTGAAAGCACTTTGAAGTGACTGATGATCTTGCTGTTTATTAACCACACTGAAGGCAACCTTAGTAAAAAGTAAATGAAGGCAAATGAGTAATAGACACTTGATGGCTTATTCCAACCACTGTAAAGACCTTTTATTCATCACAAAGAGATATTCTCTTATTCTGTCCCAACAGGGTAATGATAGCTCTCAAGGGAGAATAATATTGAGGAAAAAAACTGTATACCTTAATTGTCTACAAAATATATACACGTTTTAATTTAGGGGTTTTTCCAAAAGAGTTAATCTTTACATTAGCATTACGGAATCACAGAATATGCTGAGTCAGAAGAGACCCATGAGGACAACCGAGCCCAACTCCCAGCCCTGCACAGCATCAACTCCAAGAGTCACAATAATATGTGCCTGAGAGTATTGCGTAATAAAAAATGCTGCCATTTATTTTCTTCCTCCACAGCTTAATACTTAAGTTTATTAATTAGCTTATTTTAAGCTAATACATGGGAAAACACACTTTTCCTAGCGGAACAGAAAATTTAAATAACTACCTCAGTACGAGGGGGAAAAAAAAGGAAAAAAGAAATTGTTCAGAAAGAAACAGTGTCTGTCTTTAATAAGCTCCAGGAAATTTTTCTGCCATCAGTGGCTAGAAAAGATTATTTTTAATTACAACGAATTTGCTAATTTTTAAGGATTTTTGATTGAAGAATCTCTGACTGAAAAAAAAAAAATCCTTCTGAGTGCAACCTTTCTAAAATCACTTTTTAATTATTTTTATATTAGCCAACAGTTCAAAATCTGACTTTGTCTTTAAAAAAAATCAACACTAGCAAAAAACAGAATGCAAAAAATTTGGACTTTCCTGTTATTACAATTTTTTTTCTTAGTTTTTACTTAGTGTTGGCCAATGTAGCATTAGTTATACTTCCTTTCATTGTTTTTATTGTATAGGCCATACATTCCCTGCATCCTTTCACATGCCCAGCTTTGGAAGCTGAAAGCCTGCTGCCCTGGCGCTCAACGAGTGAGTCCAATTCACAGTGGGTCCTAAGGAGCATCAGAACACAGGTTGTGACTCACTGAAATCCTGATTTAGGAGAGAGGTTTGTCATCTTGCACATCTAAACCTTAATCCACATGCCTGGCACTGCATACTGGTCTTGACAGGAACGGAGCCAGCTTGGCACTTGGCAGATTAAAAAGGACTGCCTCCTGGAGATTAGATGGCTTGGCACAGTGAGAACACAGAGGTCAAACTACAATGTTTGCCAAACAAAAAAGAACCTCTCATTTTCCAACTCTATTGCTGCTCCCTGGATAAGCATTTTTGGCCTTTTGCCTTGGTTTGAAGGCAAGACTTGTTAGGATTTAGCCTGAGGGACCTGGTTTACTGTTGAAGGTCAAGCTAGATTTTGACTGTTGTGAAGCCCTGATATGGTAAGGTCATATGCTTTCTCGTTAGAGCTGATCTCTCAAGGCTCTGGGTAGCTCCTGGGATGTCATCAAGAATGGAAATTATTGCACACCTTGCTGAAGCCAGTTCCTGATGGTTTTTATGTTCCAATTTCACAAAATACAGACCATTTTGCCTGAGATTGCAGCCGAATAGAACACAGCAATTTCATTTCATATAGAATTTCAGAATATGAACATTTGGATTTTTTCCCAGCAGTATACTTTGTCTTGACTACTACTCATTATATGTATATTTAATCATCATGTATATTTTTAAACCAGAAGTACTTAGACTCTAAAAATCTTGAAACCAGATTTATTTTAAGGCGTTTCATTCTCAATGAAACAGCAAATTCCCAAGAAACACAATCCTATTATCATTTTTCTAACAAATTTTCCTTGTCATGCATCAGTGGTTGTTTATTGTTTATTTTGCTGGAGCTAACATCACTATTGTAAGGATGCTTTTCTGCTCGGAACACTCTCTTCCTTCTGGTTACTCAGTGGCACAACCAGCGCTGGACACATTCCCCAGCACCTGACACCCTCCAAAAAAGGCCACTGTTGCCTACCAAGTTTTGTAGGTCTGCACAGAGCCAAGGCTTCAGCAGCAGCCCAGGAATCCTCTTTCACAATTTGCTGGCTCACACAGCTGTGATTTGGGTATTGCTGCAGTGTGATATAACTGTACCCTCTCCTCAAGTCAGGCTGTCAAGGAGAGTACCATTTGAAGCACCTCCAAATTCACAGGGCTCACCCTGTGCCAGAGCCTGCCTTCCTCCCTCCTTGTGGTGTCTTTTATGAAAACACAATTTCACAGAAACAACCAGCTGTTTTGAAGCAAAGTGTAACAAAAGAAACTTGAGCACATGTTTTTACTCGTCACCTGTCTTGTTGCAGCAGACTGTGCAACAGAGTGAAAGTTTTACCTACCATCACCTCCACAATTCCTCCAGACTTCCAATATCACATTTGTCATCACTACAGAACGTATCAGCTGCTCAGTTTTTCATCATTGTGGTAGTGTATTGGAACTAATAATACAGTTGCTCTTGCAGAAGAGCCATCCAGAGTCCTTCTTTGCTCAAACATTAGTGCAAACAGCTTTCTGGTTGTGAAGGTAAAATTTATTTTTTAATTGAATCAGACCAAATTGGCTTTTGAGCAGCAGTGAAGACTTTTTGTTTCATTTCTCAAGTTTTGAAACATGTTTTCTAAAGTTTTGATTGAGAATATCTTGACTTCTACATGGTTCTCTCTTTAACAGACTGAGCAGCAAGGAGCTTCTGTCACTACAAAGAAAACGTTCCAAATCCCCTGCTCTGCTGTCAAACCCACATTAAAAACAGAAAGAGTCAGCAATCTAAGGATGCTGCCTGAAAAGCTCCTAAACAAAGGTTTAGTTCCCAGAATTTAACATGACAAATTGTATGCATTAAGTCTCTCACAGATGTAATTATGTGATGTTAGAGCAGGAGAATTTTTTCTCTAATATTTTTAACTAATGTCCAGTACTATCAATGCCAATACTGAGTAAATTAACTTCTGTAAAAATTGAGTAAATTCAAATGAGTAAATTTACTTCTGTAAAAATTATACTTATTGGGAATCTTTGTGATTTTTATTGCCTTTGCTCTCATTAAGAATCCTTGAAATTTCAAAATTCAATCATTCAATTCTTTCATTTTACTAAATTTTAAATCTCCTTCAAAATTGCTTCATTCTAGCCCATTGAGTCTTTTATATTTAGTAATAGTATCAAACCTGAAAAAAATACCACTCCCATTATTGCAAGAATAAAAAAAAACTTGCAAAAATAGTCTACCCAAAATGTTGTTTTGACAAAATATGGTAATACCAGGGAAAGTACAGGAAAGACTAATATACTTCATTGCACCTTTGAGAAAATGTAATTTGTACAGAGACAAGTAGCAACAATAGAAGTAAAATCAGAAAATAAAAGCATAGAATTAATGTCTAAATGAGATATCTGGATAGGACTTTGCTCTCCTTTTGTGGCATGATATGGAACCATTTCAATACAGAAAAAGCAGCCAAAACAGTAAAGAAACCAAGGACCTCAGTTATTAAAAAGGGTTAGACAACTACTATCTGCCAATATCTTTTAAGGTAAAGATTAAAAGCCAAAGAGGAGCCTCAGAAGGCTGTGAGGCTCTTTGGGATCAATGGGAAAATGCATGCGCATCTGAAGGCAGGGCTTGGCCTGAGCAAGGGAACCTCGCTGAGAGAAATTGTTCTGCAAAGGCAACAGAAAGGATCAAAGCTCCTGCACTCCTTGAGTTCATGTCAGCCACAGAAAGAGAGAGCAGAAAGGAAAGCCAAGGATGGTCCAAGAGCAAGAGGAATTCATTGAAAGTGAATGTCTTTACACATACTATCGTCACAAAAATAAATTACGGAGAAGGGGACAAATACAGTTAATATAATGTCCTGAAAAGGGAGAGAGCAATTTGCAAAGGAAAAAGTTCATTTCAGAGTGTAGAGCTGCTAATGCAGAGCATGGGTCAGAATGGGCAAGGCACCCAATCCTCCTTCTGCCAAAAAAAAATCTCTTCTTGTATCATCAGCATTTAATCAGCTATTAAACATAAATCAAAGCAATTTCTATGTTTTCTCCAGGAAGGACATACTCTGTGAGGACTCAACATTTCACTAAATCAACAGTGCACAGTGAAAGACTCAAGCTCCCCAAATTAGATTTAAAGTCGAAGAGACCTTTAAAATGCTGTGGTGCCCGTTCAGCGGATCGTGGCGGCTGCGGGACCGATGCAGCCACCGAGACACTAAGCTGACATCAAAGGAGAAAAAAAATCAGCTGAAATGACAGCAGCAGCTGCAGCATCCGCCTCTAAATTAGGCTGTGTTTCAAAGTCTGGACTCAACTGCTAAGCAGTATAAAGACCCAGGAGGAAGGCTTCCCAAGAAAAAGAGTTAGATTTCTAACCTAACACATCAAAGTAACACATGCTTAGAAGAGCAATAAATGCATATGGCACACATGCACATGCTGCCTAATTGCAGTGGGCTCATGAAGCCAAGACAAACCTTCAGCTGACTCCTACTTTTAGAGAGGATTTGAGTCCTTTTTGAATGCAGAAAGCTGACACAAATTGGTAGCAGATTAGAGTCTGGCATTGTGATAATACATCCCATAATTTCAAAAGATGGACATTTTTCATATCATAAGACACCTTCAAAATACTGAAGCTCCTTATAAGATAATTTATACATATACCAGATTATAGAATATCCACAACATAATAAATTAAGAAAACCTTTCTCTCAAAATTCAGAAATATATTAGAAAACTACCAATTTCAGTATTAATTTTCCTGCATATAAATTTAATAACATAAGTGGGAAGAGTAAAAAATACATTATTAAATGAGATACATTGCTGAATGCTTTAGTACTAAAAATTCTTGATTTGGGAAAATTATCCATATTTTAGTATGCATTTTTATTTTAGTTTAGTCTGTAATCTAAGGAAAATATTTGCAATGTTATTGATGATGTGCAGATTTATAGAAAGTAACAGAAAAAAAAGCCAGAATGTATGGATACTTTGTTATGTCACCAAGCATGCTTAATACAAAAAAACTGCACATTTTCATAGCTGTAGCAATATGATTTGATCTCTTTTTGTGTTTCCTGCAAGGTGGCAGAGGAAACTGCCTGCCATTCACTTGATATGTCTCTCAAAATTCCTATTTTGCACCACAATGGTGGATTTTGTGAAAAAATTCGAACTTAAATCTTCCTCACTTGTCTTTAAGAAACTGTGAATATGTACTTAATACAAACACAAATAACAGACATCATAAAAAACATGAAATATACCTAATTCTCTACAAACCTCTGAATGTTGCTTTTATAAGTTTAAGTTAATACACTTTTCTAAGTGCAAGCAAGAGCAACCATCTACATTGAACTCTCTTAACTAGCTCATTAAGGAAAGTAAAAAAAAAAAACATCAGAAATTATTCGATTACCCTGACATAGTGTCTTTTATGCTTATAGACTTCTTCCAGTCTAAATTAATCTGAGGACATCCACATCAAACACAGTAGTATAGCAGTTAACAAAACAATCAGAGATGGCAAAAAAAGAAAAAAACCCTAAATGTGCAGTGCTCAAAAGAAAGCAGAAGCACAAATGTCTAGACATACCTTGTACTTACAGGATGTGTTACCTCACTCAAGAGTCAAGTGATAAAATATATCTGTTGAAATGATTGATCTTGAAATAAAAATTACTCAGAAGCCAACACTCACACAGCCCAAGAAGGGAACAGAATATCATGCAAATTAAGGCCAGGTTCTTCTTTTAGATTTGCCAGATTTTGTCATTTGTGCAGTTGATGTTATATCACATGACATCATGCTGTAAAATGAGGTAAAACTGAATGGTGTGGAGCTTCTGGATATCATGCAGAGGAGCCTGGAGAGGTGCAGGGGGCACCCCAGGTTTAGTGCACAGGGAATCAGAAAGCACAGAAATCAACACAACCCTCTGAAATTAACTCATCCTGACTACTTGAGCACATTCACCTGTTTCAGCAACTACACCTAACTCAGGTCAGTTAGTCAGATCAGCTTAGTCAGATCAGTTTTTATTCTTTGTTTTGGATCACTTTCACAACACTTATTGAATGCTACTGTTTACTGAGCATTTAGGAGGATGGGGGTTAAAAACTGGCTCTCAGAAAGGATTGGAAAGTTGCAGTGCAGATGTGTTGAACACTCAGAGAATAACACAAGATCAAATAATTATGTGGTTGCCTCAATAAACAACTTGCCTGGTATGGAAATTACAAAAGAAAAAGGTTTTTTTCCTGTGGAAAATGGAAGACCATAAAAAGCCAAACTCAGCAAGGCCCCTTTTATAAGTAAAACAAAAATTCTGGTTCTGTAGTATCTACTGACAAGATGAAATATTTCTGACGTTATACAATAAATTTGTATAATAAATTATTTTTGTCAGACTTTTCTGACACAGAATATTGATATTTTTAATGGGAAGATTTTTAATGTAGTTTGGTAGAGTTGCAAAAATGACAGTGTTTCTCAGAGAACCTGCTCATTTTCCAGCAGCCTGAAGGGTATCCAAATGTAATTGGCATATTTTTCTGAGGATGGCCTTAGTTCTATCCTATTTATATTTTATTCTAGACTATTTCTCATTTACTCTCTGGAAAGAGGGGAACTGGGGAAGTAACACCATTGTTTTCTAATTTTCCAACAAAAGTTCACCTTGCTTTCCCAATCTTCTTCAGAGATTACCTGGAAATCTCACAGAGTTTACAAAGAGATTCTCTGCAGCCTTAGCAGTTTCCCTCTACTTCCACCTATATTATTAACTTTGCCATACCAACCCCAAATGAGCTTAAATATAGATTTCTCTACATCTAATGAGCCATAATTAGCTCATCAACTTCTGACAAGCCTAAATAGACGTGTTAGTCTAATAGGAATGACAAGTCTAGTCTATCTCACACTGGAATGAGTGTCATCCCTCCCACTCAACCCTCCAAGGTAGGAAACAAATCTCTTGATAGCTCTTTGCAGGGTTTCCAGTCTCCTTCAGGACCCCAAAAGGGGGAGCCTTTTCAAATTTGCAGAGATTTACACAAAAATAACATGGAGTAGAAGGAGACTGCAGAATTTATTGGTGTGATGGTTAACCTTTCTCTTTCTGCCCATCCAGATAAAGCAAGGACTGTGATGTTGAAGAGAACAATCTTTAGGGTTGTTTCTTTAGGCTGACTCCACAGTTGCCAGTCAAAATTAGCTCCTCTGCTCCTGATGAACCGTGCTGTGTTACTTATTCAAAATGTTAATAACTCTTAAAATAATAGGAGTCTCATCTAATCTTTTTTTTTTTTTTCCACTTCAGCTCAACTAGATGAGTCCAGAGAGCCAAAATGTATTCCATTTATTCCAAGTGATTTATTTATTTATTTATTTATTTATTTATTTATTTATTTAGCGAGGGAATGCAAAAATGGCATGGAGTAACAGTGCATTGGAGCTGCTGAAAAATGTCTTTCCTATACAGGAATACCACAATGCCTCAAACAAAGGATCCTGCCACTTTTGTAAAATGTTGGTTTTTTCCACGTGTATAATTCAAAATTGGAAGTTTGGAAACTGTGCCAATATTTGTAAGTTTTGAGAAATGGGCAGACCCATCATTCAAAAATGACACATGGATTGCTGTTATGTTAAATTTATTTGTACATATAAGTCTTAATAGTGACCCATTTACTTCAGAGTCTATGCTGTTTAGGTGCTTGTCTGTCGAAATTCTATTTCAGGATCTGGCTTCTAAGAAAGACACTACCTCAAAAAGCATTGTTTGTCTGGCCAGAGCTCCTCCTGAAGTACTGTAATACATGTTCCATTCCCTCCTGTGCTGGGAGGTGTCCTCAGCAACAAGGAAATACTAGATAAGGTTGTCCTCCCTGCCCTGGGGGGAAAAAAAAATGAACAAAACAAATAAAGAAAAAAACTGAGGATTCTTTTAGAGAAATCCCACATTGCAGATTCTTCAAGAACGTGTACTTGTTTTACAAAATGCAAAGGCCACATCATCAGTAGGTTATTACAACATGTGGGATTTTCAGAAGCCACTTGAGGATCTGGGAGTTGGATACCTCTGGAAGTCTGTGATAAATTTGCAGCTTAGACACCATTGGTCTACTGACTTTAGTGGAGCAATGCAGTTTTCAGCAGCTGAGTCAATGCTGAGTGCCACAGAAAGCCTGTAGAGAAATTAAAATTCCTGCTCTGATAATAAAATGGATCTAAAATCATGAAACTGCAATAAAATTAATACGATTCTCGTTTGCTGTTTTAGCAGTTATTATGTCTCAGTTTCTGAAAAATATCTATCTTTTGTTTCCAAACTATGTTTGTGCAGTAGGATTCTGCCCTAGGAGAATCTTATCGCCAAGTTATAAATCTCTGAACCCAGAAAATTTTGACAGAAATACTTATTCATTCCAAACTAGTTCAAGTTTAACAGTAACACTGTAATTAAATTGTGGTTTTTTCACTTTTTTCACGCTGTTTGAGAGAGAATGTGTTCAGCTCTTTTGTACACAATGAGAACTAAGTGAATGCTAATCTATTTTAACCTCAGTGGATTTGAAGGAGAAAATAGACTTTGATTTTAGTAATTGTTTTCTAAAATAAGACTTTAAGGGGAAAAAAACCTCAGAACAATACCTTCACATCTTTATCAGAAATTTCAAATAAAAATTCTGTTTTCATTACTCTAACACAGAATAGCAAATGTTCCTGTCAGACTTTAATTGAATCACCTAATGTATGTCAAAATATTTTTTTATCGAGTCTTCATTTATAAAGTCAAAGTTAATGAGTGAATGTGCCTTCTGATCTCACAAACACTAGAAATTGGCTATATATGACATGTTCTCTGCTATTGTCATCCCACACTAGGCTATCTAAATTACCACAAAGCTGAAAATGCTCCTTTGAGGGCCCAAATAAGGTTGGCTTGCTCAAGTACTGCTTCTTTTGTTGTTGTTGTTGGTTGTTTCTTGGGGTTGTTTTGGGGGTTTTTTTTGAATGAACTAGACATTGCTAGGTGATGTCTCAGGAATGAAGAGGAAGGGACAGTCACTGGGACATGAGCCTGGTCACAGGGACACAAGCACCAAAGCAAATGGTGGAAATGAGTGGAAGTGCCTTCAGCTAAATTTGGAAAGCCACGATTGACGTGTTGTCTTATTCCTGATCACAAGTTGCCCTGGAGAGCAAGGCAGTCCATATGTTTTTAGAGAAACAGTTGCACCAGAGAGATGTAGATAGGCCCATGTTGTGTGTGAAATGCAGAGACACTCAGGTTTCCTGTTCCATTTGTTCAGACTTGCACACACAGACAACACTTCAACCAAAGAATCAATATTGACCAAAATGACCTGTTAGTTAGGGAAGTAGTGTGATGGTCACTGCGGCCCCTGACTTACCCTGGCCATCAGAAAAGTTTGTTGAATTGACATTTTTAATCCCCTCTCACCCCATGACAGATCCAGGAACGCACATTTCCCTTTCTCACTACAAAACCCTATTTTAGGGCTGCCAGCACAAGAGGATGGCTGTGGAACTCCTGTGCATCCTTAATGCCAAACGCTGTTCATTTAAAGGGTTCAAACAGACAGAACTTTAAAGAAATATGGCTCTAGTGAAACGTCTTGTTTTGCTCTGCTCCTTGCAAGTGGAATAATAAATTACTGCTTTAAACTCTTACCTCCATATTTTAAAAGTCAGAAAATGTGACTGAAAGTAAGAAGCATCAGATGAAGTAGTGTGATACTTATAGAGGAACAGTTACCTTATATCCAACTTGCCTACTCAACACAATACATTCTGGAAAACTTACATTGAGACCAGAAGAATGCTTTGAATAATTGGGATCAGTATGTACGAAAGCACAAATCTGGGAATATTGGACAAGACAGACAACATTAACCTTTGCCCTGGTAGAAAATTAACCATTTTTTCTTGAGCAAAGTATAAGCAAAGAAAATCTTGTCCTAATACAGAAAAGCAGAAAAGACTGCATGAACCTTTTCTGCAAAAGCCAGAGAAAACACGAGGAACAGGAAAGCACAGTCTTAACAAGGGCCTCAGAAGCTTAGGCTCCCACACAGAATTTTTTAGATACCCTTAGAGTAAAGACTCCAGGTGAGATCTTTTCCCTACTAAGGTCAAGGACAAAACACCTCCTGATTTTGTCCTCAAGATCCTGATGTTCTGCAAACAGAGGTGGTAACAACAGAAAAATCACTATGATCAAACTTATTTACATAACCCATGTATTTGCAATATATGGATGTTTCTCTGTATATTAAAGATGCTTCAGGAACTAGATAATGAGCCACAACATTAATTTGCCAGGGCATAGTAGTATCAACTATTAATAAGGTGTCTAGGAATGAAGATTTCTGGGGGCACTGAGTTAACATAACTGTTTCTCAGGATGTCCTATTTGTGAGATTGCCTTTTACATTTCCAAAGCCTAGAGTACAATTTAAAGACGAATAAAGATCTATTACAAAGATACAAAGGCTTTTTCCCCTTCCTTGTGAGCTGTTTCTTTATGCAACACTAACTCCGTAAGAAAAACAGTACCTTGCTATATTGAGGAAAGTAAATTTTATGACTTCCTGAGCATAACTGAGATGTCTGGATCAATGCATAAATGAAACACTAAATTTAGTAAGTAGAGTCTTACTTTCTAAATGTACAGTATATATATATATGTATATATCTACACCGTGTCTTGCTCTCAAAGAAGTTAGTACAAACTTTCCTGGAGCTACAATGATGCAGAATAATATATTCACATCAAGGGATTGATTACAAAATCTGTAGAAATTACTATTTCTTTTCTCTCTCTCATGGTAACACAGAAGACCAAGCTGCAGTCTTAATTACTTAGCAGTCTTCCCTTTTATTTATCTTTCCTCTCAATATCATTGCTTTACTGTAATTTCCTGATTTAAAACTAACAAATAAACAAAACCACTCAAATTCTTCTCTCAAAGGTTTCTCCTTGACCTTAAATGTAAACTGAGACTTGAGTACAAAGAACTTTAAAGCTTTCAAACCTATTTTTTCCAAGTACGGTGAAGGTATGGAAACTATAGTGGGCTGTGGATCAAATCACATCTAATATCTTCAGTGCAGAAACAGGGCAATATAGAGACATCCAGGAAGCTGTGGAAAAACCCTTTGAACATTCCACATGATAGATATTGTTTTTCTTACTCTTAATTCGCTACATCCTGTCCCTTCTGTACATCCTAAGTATCCTTTCATCCTACAGGTCAAGGACTTTGTCTCCTAAGCACCCACCGATGTGAAACAGCCCTTGTGTTTCCCGCGGGCTTCAGCCCAAAAAAAGGGCAGGCTTTGTCTGAGCCAGGAGGGATAAGGCAGAAAGCGAATTTCAGAGTATGTTTTAAGATGCGTGTCAGGTGCAGACGTAAAGCTGTGACGCGTGTGTCATTCTCCGTGGGAGTGCCCAGCAGCACGATGCCCACGGGCTGTGACCCGGCACTGCTCTGCAGCGCAGCTCGGCGCCGTCAGGGGGCGAGCGACAGTAGCGGTGGCGAGAAGGAAAGGCATCCTCACCATAATAAAGTAAAAAAAAAAAAAAAAAAAAAAACAAAACCCAACAAACCAAATAACAAACAAACAAAAAAAAAAAAAACTAGAATTAAAATAAAACAAGAAAAGCATTTTTAGTGACCCTCCTCTGTCGAGCAACCATCTCTGGATGCCAGCTCTGCAAACCCACACTGCCTTCCTCCTTGAGTCTCCCGTCACTGCAGGGAGTGTGTCTTGGCCCCCAGCAAAAGCAAGATCAGACCCATTTTGGTCCAGCTGCAATATTTAACTTTTGGAATTTGTAAGTCATGTATAAAACAAGACAAAACCCCAAGGTTCAGTAATCTAACTGCTGTGCCAGGGACACAGGCAAATCAGAGGGATTACAAATGCTCAGTGCAAGGGGAGCAGCTGATGTCTAAAAGGCTCAGTAAAATAATAAGAGATTCACACCAGGAAACAGCCACAACAACATGTGAAATGTATTTTAAAGGCATTTAATAGATTTCTATTAACCCCTTGGACTATTGGGAAAGGCCTGTGGAAATAGAAAGATGTGTCAGAGCAGAACCATCAGCTGCAGAGAATGTTAGTTAAATAAAATTTCAGCTTTCTGAGAGACATGGAGGAAAATAAATGGTCCATCACAAGAACACCATCATTTTCTCCTATGCACCCCAAAGCAAAGCTAGAGTGATGTATGAGGAAATTATTTTTTGTACTTCACTCCTCTTAATATCCCTGTACCTTTCAGCTGAAAAAAAAAACCTAAAAAGGAGGTAAATAAAAATTGAAGTACAGAAATTCTTTTCAAAAAGTATTCAAAATATCATTTCTATTCCCTTCATTGTCGCTGTCATCTCAAACTCCAAGAGATACAACAACTCCTTTCCTATTATTATGGTTAAATCTGTGCCCACTTTTTTTTAAACATATCCTACTTTTCCTCCCTCTAAGCCACTTCTTTACAGAGGCTGACAATCTAATTGTTTTTATCTTTTACTCCCTATCAGGAAAATTAGGAGTTCTCTGTTTTCCTTGTACTTGCCAGAGAGGTTAGCCAAGATTTGTTGATGATGATGATTTTTGCTGTTTGTTGATGATGTCCTTGGTTCAGAGTTTCTGCCAGGTGTTTATTGGACCCCAGCAGACAGAACATAACAAATTGTGAAGCATAAGGTTTCTCATGAGGAATTTTTTAAAACACATTTGTCATTGTATATCATAACAGTCTTCTTCCTCTCCAAATACTCCCTCCCATTTTGAATCTCTCTTCATTTAAGTTCTTTTGACAGTGATTTCCACAGGCAAACCATGTGTTAAAAATACACCTTTTGTGATACTGAGGAACACTGAAGTTTCTTAACATATCGAGTTTCCAAAATCAATTCTGATCTTCTGATTTATGAGTGTTTTTCATTCCCTCTCAATAAACTAAATATTCACGCTTTGCCACTTCTACCTTTTTGCAATAAAAGATAAATATGTATCCTCAGATCAGCAGACTGACTGCCACAGAATTATTTTAATTTTTAGAAACAGTGAGGTATAAGCATCAGGATAACTATTCCCATGGCGTGGAAACAGACTCTGTATGTGAGATATAAGGATTAGAAATATTAAGAATATTTTCACTTTATAGGATATTATTTCCTTTTCATGTGACTTTTCTTCAGTTTCATGTGATTGGAAGGCTTAATAAAAAATGAGGGCATTTAAACCCACCTCACATTATTTACTTCATGCAGTCAACATTCACAAGCATCAAAGCTTTTCTTTCAGTTTGGTATCAAAAAACCACGAAGCTTTAAGGCTTGGCCAAAGAATCAACACAAACCCAAAGCAGAGGCATCAGCTCATGAGACTGCTGACAGAATGGATTAAACAGACGTTTGAAAGTATTGCCAATGCTGTGGGAGAAAAAAAGAAAAGGCCTCAGTTCTACACTTTCTTTTAAATTAAGAAGTCCAGCTTTTGTAAACTATTCACTTTGTTGATGCTCAACAAATACCTACTGATGAGATGACATCATCTGCTAATGAAAATAATTGCTCAAAGGCTTAACCCTGGTTTTGGGTAAAATATATGGGCTATGCAAGCTTTGATTAAAAAAAGTAGCAGAATAAGAATGGATTTTCATGATCAAGGAAATGTTATAGTCCTTGTTTGAAAATGGGGTCTGACTGCTTTCACAAGTGGAATTGGATCCTGGAAGAGTAATTTCATTGTGGTGTTCCACAGAATTTCAATACATGCTCAGATTTGCTTCTTCTTTGCCCATTCATTATTAGCTGTTTTAGTGCTGGGGACAGGTATCATGGTGGGTTTTATTTGTCAGCTATGCTGCATTGTCCATACTGGGAGATTATGCTTTCCCTTTTGGCTGCTGCTTTCTGGCTGCTGCCTCCAATTCTTCCTCATCTACAGGCTGTTTGGCTTCTCTGTGCAAAACAGGAGTGGTGAGGAACAAAATGCTCCATAAATATTATTGGTCGGCCTTTGGGAATGAAGATTCTCTCCAATCTACTCCATAGCAGGGTTTCAGCACAGCTGGGAGTCAGAGAGGAATGCTGCTGTTTGCTACTTTTCCAGATACCTTGTCTGCATTAGTTGTCCCGTCCAGAGATCCACAGAGGGACAGAAAGAATCCTGAGGAAGTAGATAGAATTTTCATCTGTATACCGTTGTCTACTTCTGCATGTTATTGCTCTGCTGGAGCCGAGACAATAGAGTTGGCAACGGACACGTTCATGCAAAACACAAAATAAAATACATTCAGGAAAAAACAGCTTTAGAGTCAGGGAAGATAAAGCCTTTTAAGGTTTTCTGACCTCCTCCAAAGAGCTGTGGCAGGCAGACAGGCAGTGTTAAAGCAGAGCTGCCCACTGTCACAGTCCTGTCTTCAGACCTGAGACTTGAGCATGTCAGGCACTTGTGTTATTTCCTTGCATTCTCATTCCTTTTAATGCAAACCCACCTTCCCCAGTGGCATTTTCTGCTGTTCAGTCACATCCATTACTAGGATATTTGTGCATACCTGGTACACCTCAAAGCTTGAAAAGAGGGAAGGGGAGTTTGGGGATTAATTTATGCTTTCCTTCCAGACCTGAAATCCAAATCACTCATCTCCAGGGGCTGGGAGTAGCTGGGAATGCCCCAGTGAGGAGGGGCAGACCTCACAGCCAGCATGTCCCACACACAGGGAGCAGGGTAGGCTGGGGGGCACCAGCACAGCCCCAGCCCCTGGAGATGAAGGCTCCTTAAAAGATGAGGCAACATAATAGAAGAACTGAAAAAGAAACCAAAAAATCTGTACACGGGGAAGAAGAATAAGAGCACAATGTGATGTTTATAAGCACAGATAATACAAATAACGAACAACGTTCAAAAGAGAAAACAGTAATAAAATGGTGGTGCTCATAGCAAGTCGAGCAATGGAACTTCAGCAAATGCTGCTTTATTGCTAAAAGATTGAATTTGGTGCCAAAGTGGGTGAGGATGCATTAATGGTTAAGATGTCTGTGCCCCATAACTCTGCCCGTTGTGAAGCTCACAAACTACAGGCCTGAACACCAGATAAAAAGAAAGAACTTGCACAGTTTTACTAACTTTTGGACATTGAACAATTAAACACCGTACTTCCTTTGATACTGTGTCATACTTAAGATTATTCTTTGAAATTCCCTTTCAAATTAAGTGAATTCCTTCCTTTTGATGCAACTAGAAAAGCATTGATATTGAACTAGAATAAAACTGTCATTCATGTTCTCAGAGTACAATGACTCGGCCAAGTCTTAAGCTACATAAAGCTCTGAACTTATTACCTGCCTATTTTTAAGCAAAGTTTTAGAACTACATTATGTGGCATAATCTTTTGACATTTCCATCCAAAGGAACTATTAAAAATCATTTTTCTTGCTGCACTGCTGAGCATAAACTTTTCAGAAAGATTGACTAGCACATGTTAGTATTTGAGGGGTTTCACAGGTGTTCTGTATCTTTTGAATACTAATATGTGATAAAAAAGTGTCATCTCCTGAATTTTGGTAGGGCCACTCATTACATCCAATCTTTCACCTTTATGAAGCCAATTCCTCTGAAAGTGCTCACCCTGAAATTCAAGAGCAGTATCTTTTTAGTGAATTGTATTTAGAAGACATGACTAATTTCCTTAGTTATGTTGTTGGTTTCTTTAGTTATGCCATTTGTTTCTTTGTGAAAAAATAAAAAATTCAGACCTATCTCTCTGAGTGGAACTTTGTCCTTGAAAATGAATCACATTTACTTAAAGATATGCAATTTGGAAAGTAAATATATAACTTCAGCTCTCAGTATCAGTCATTCAAGTTTCAGTCCTTCCATGGAGTTTTGTTATTTTATGCCAGATTATACCTTTAGTCCAAAAATGCTTAATGATAGATTATAATAATTATGCAACATCTTGTGGAATGCTTTGTTTAACAATACTGGCATTGCTTTGAGAATGGTAGAATAAGTTGGTTTTAATTCTGTATCCCTGATGGTGGACTTCAACCTTTTTTTTAAAACCCTTCTTTTAGATAGAAGGAGAGAAAGTCATGGGTAAAGGAAATACCTTTCCTGCAGACACATTTAAATTACTGAGCTATGGACTAAGTATAATTACAAAACTTATGTTTTTTTAGAATTCAGTCGCATACATACAGAGCTGATCCAGCACTATTACCATTCTCCAGCTACTCTTTCATTTTTCTATGACTGTAGTGATTTCAAAGACATCCTGAAATGTCTGTAGAGCTGTAATTTGACTGAATATCAACTTTCTGCATCTCCTAATAATCCTTCTTCTCAGCTTAGATTTGTGAGTATTTTGTTCTTCATCTTTTAAGATCTCTCTGCAGGACATAGAAGAGTTTTTGAGCTTTTTTTCTAGTCAAATATATGAAATATGCTGATTTAAAATAATGATACATTAAAACACAGCTCTAACAAGAAACACCCAACATGGTCCTGGCTGCCTTGAGGAACTGTCATAAAGGCTCCCTCAATTCCTTTTCCTCTTGTACACTGCTGCTTCTGTATTCAACATCTATTTCCACTCTTTGATTAAATGTAAGCCAGCTCTTGCTCTGTGGATTTGCAGTAAGATTTCAAATACCTCAGCACTTAGAAGCCAGAAGTGTTCTTCAGGCAGAATAGCACACAAATGTTAATTTAGCATGTTCTAGACTGGCTACACAATTCCTCCCATTCATGTACATCAGTGTTATACTGCCTTAATTCTGGCAACATTAGCAGAGTTCATCTTGATTTAAACTTCTGAATTAGTGAAGCACCAGGATAAATCAGGCAAAAAATAACAATCATATTTTATTGTATATATATATAGCAATGCTAAGTGTAGTTCCTCACATGCAGTTGCAGGGATGGTATTTGCCATGAAAAAGATCACACAAGACAGTGAGATTGACTAATTTCAGTCAGCTGACAGCTAGTTAAGAGCCAGCAGTAAGGACAGAGGGCTTTTCAGCACAAGGGTTTAAAGTGCTAAAGCCTGCATTTGTGTCTGCTTTTTATTGTGTAATGAATTTGTATCACTCTCAGCAATGCATCTTATATGTAGAAAACTTGTTGCATTTTATTTTCATCATTTTATTGATTCATTTTTAAGTGTCTGTTTTTTTGAAGGTTCAGGTGCATGGTGACACAATTTTGCCACAATTAGAAGAGTCTGTCAGGTGACAGGGAGGGAATGCAGATGAGTGAGGCCCCACAGGTTGATTCAGATCTAGAACTCAAATCTCTGGGGAAAAAACTGGCGTACTTTGGACTATATCCAGGCCTGGTAAAAAAAGGGCAAATTCATTGATGGCTCTGGTGTTACAGCAACCAAGAGGTTACCTGAATAGTTCCAGCTACTTAAAATTTAGGATCTGACTTAAAAAGCCAAGCTACAATTATGCTTGCCTGACTTTGAATATCTGGTTATATTATAGGTCTTACTCCTCAACTTCAAATCCATCCATCAGATTACCCTTAGCTACTGTGGATGACCTCCCAAGAGATCTCCAGTCCACTGAGCTCTCTAGAGTCAAAGATAAAAACTGAAGTTAGGACTATGGAAGGAAGAGCTTTCCTGTCCACTCACCCACAATGTGTCTCCATCCTCAAGGAGATGAGCTCTTCTGGGAATCCCAGCTTCTTCAGATCAAAGTATAAAATCCAGCCCTTAACATGGTCTTCCCTGAGAATAAAAGATAAAAAACCTGATGTCGAGGAGGTGATGAGAGAGCTATGGCACTTTTAATGTGTTTACTTTTCCCATCTGGAATGTGGTCACACAGTACAATGCTGGAGTGCAACAAAGCCGCCCCAGCAGGCAGGGGGGTCACTGATGGCAGGCTCTGTGCTGGGAAGAGACTAAACAGGAGAGACACAGAGGGATGCAGGACTGTGACTCACTGCAGTTTAACCATAACAAGACTTTGGTGGTCTCCATCTTGCACTATGCTCAGGGTGGTCTACATAAATCAGCAGGATCAGCTTTGACGAGGGATGTTTTTCATTTATTGCCTCTCTCAGATTAGAAGGTAAATTTTCAGATTCAGAAGCTGCGATCTGATATTTTCTCTGCCATATATTTTAATTTGTATGCCCTATACAGAGGAAACCATGGTTGTGTGTGAAATACAAAGACAAGTAATGGTTTTATTACGCTGTTTTTAAGCTCTGCTAGCATAATTCCATATGAGTTTGAATACAGTCACACATTTACTATGTAATTTGTCTGTATACATTCCCCCTTTTCAAGATGGCTTTATTTCTGTGGTGCAGGTGCAAAACAAACATTAGCTTCAAGAACTTTTAAAGTTTCGGTATTTCTGCTAGTTGCATTAGTAAACATTTTCTAAATTCTATATAAATCCCTTAAACTATATATCAATAAAAAGAGTATTTTAACCAATGACTACAGTGTATTGAAAACCACTCCTTAGATAGTTGGCTATCTCAGACTGCATTGCTATTACCTCACTGACCCTTAGTTCTAAGTCTTTTCTCTAAAATGCTAACTTTATAAGAATTTACCTCTCATGGTTAGCAGTCATGAGTAGATTTGAATTCCTACTTCACTGCTTATGGACAAGCAGCACATCTGAGAGAATCTGAGTGTCTGTTTGCACTACAGACTGTTGTACTGCAAAGGTACAGGCTCTACACTCATGTAAGATTAAATAGCCTCTAAACTTATTTAAACCAGCTTTAAAAGAGCTCAGTCTAGAGTCAGTATCTTTCCCTGGAAAGATAGCTGCTGATATCTGATCTGTTCTGGCTTCTTTCTACCATATTACTTCTCAAATAGACACAAGCACAACATTAGATTTTTCATCCTGTTTTGTTCATCTGGGGTTTTCATTCTGTGTATTTGATTACAAAGACATGGTTTTAGTGAAGGTCTTGTACCTGCAAGACAGAAGAAGTTTAGCCTTGTGTCCTTGGTTAATCCAGCTGAACATCCATGGAGTTTCTCAGGAGAACTCAGTTAAGCACATACCTGCATCTGTGCAGTTTTCAGGCCTCTACTGCCCAGTTATTTGCACCATATATTTGTGATTATAAACATTAATTGTTACATCTCCTCTAAGGTTTGAAGTGATTTATAGGATTCCAGATATATAATTAAACTATACACTGGCCTAAATCATAAATTCAAGTTAGTCAGCAATAATAAAATAGGGGCAATGTAATTGAGATGAGGCTGCTGATTTCAAGTACACTATTTGTATTTTTACTGGTGATATAGAAATTAAAATCTGGCCTATAGTAGTATTGTTTCAATCCTGACAAACCTTTCCACAACTATTTTCTCTTCACACAGATAGGGCTGTAAATAAGTACTTACCCCATAAAATGGATATGGTACATGAAATACTCCGTCTTTGTATTCTTGCAATGTATGTAGCCTCATACAAGTACAGAAATGGATTAGACATTCCTCTTTGGTTAAGAGATATATCAGTGCATAAAGTCACAGTCTGGGTTCATTTAGCCTTTTCATTTGTAGTGCTCCATATTACATGAGTGCAGATCTATTTGAATCTGTTTAATATTCATGATCCTCTCACCAGTCTGAGTGAAAGAGATAAAGCTTTTGATAGCAATCTCAGCAACTTGATTAACAATGCACTAATCATCACTACCATTGACCTGATTCAGAAATGTTTTCAATTCATCCATCACTTTATAACCAAAGATGATTGCATTACCTTACCATTTTTTATTTAAATAAAACCACATGAGCTGTAAATATCTTGCCATTTTACTAAATGCACCTTGGTACCAAATTAATTTATTTTTAAAACTAAATACCAAAATGACCTATAATAACCAATTAGGGCAGGAGCATAGGGAAAACGTATCACAAGTGGTCTGCAATAAAATCAATTCACTTTGACTTCACATCAATAAATGTTAAATTGTGCCAAGGAATTAATTTTGCAATAAATTGTTATTGTTGTTATAAAATCTAACTAACACATATTACCACGAGTAATTATCCATATATCAGAATGCATTGAATGTAGAGTGTGCACTATAATTACTCCCAAAATTGCTTATCATTCAAATGGTAATTTTAGGGATAATGTTTCTTTAACTTTATAAATTTCATCAGAAATTTATTTTTAAGGGTTTTTCTTCTTTACTTGGTACTGCAAAGAAGACACAAAACTGAAAAATGCAACAGATAATAAATATGATAATGTACTTTAATCAGTATGTCGTACTTTAATATATAATTGCCAAATTTTGCAACACTATTAGTAAAGTGAGATACCTCCTTGTGAATGGAATTTCCTTCATGAGTGCTAACTGGAATCTCCAAGCCATGGCAATAGGTAGAGTACAGCACTGTAAAAATATTAACATCCAAGACAGTGTGAACACAAAACCTATAGGGGTCATTAAACCTTGTTCTTGAATATTGAATTTTTCTCTTGTCCTACTATTTGTGTTCAGGCTGAAATCTGCTATCACAGGGGTTTGGTCCAGAATCTGGAAACAGTAATATCAATGACCAAACAGGGAAAAAAAAAAATAATATATTCTAGCCTGTGTACTATTTTACCTGTTTTAGACCTGGAAGCATTGAAAGGCTAATTCCTGAATGGAGATATTACCCTGCTTTTAATAATTCTTATATGCTGTGATTAAATTAAATGTGTTGTTCATTAGAAGTTTGAAATTATCATGACTGTTCTCAGCTCACCTGAAGCCCTCTAGTCGGGTTTATTGTTTTTCATTTTTGCCTTAACAACATCATATACCTGAAGTTCTGAACATCCCAAGTCACAGAGATATACACCTAGAAAGATGTCAGTGTTTTGTATAATTGTGTTATTAGGCACAGAACCAATAATATCTAGGGACAATTCCTAACAGTATCCAGTTGCTTTTTGATGGATTAATGTAAGTTAGTGGTGTTTGTTTAGTTTCAGCATCACCACTTGAACTAAAAAAATTTTTGGCAATGTCTGTATATAGCGCAGGGAATTTAAATGATTTTTTTTCACAGAACTGTTCACTAGAGTTTAGACATAGTGACAATTATAAAAAGAAGAGATTAAGGAAGCTCAGCTCGTGCTGCTGTGTGATGGAGCTCATCATGTAACAGGAAACTCAGTCTGTGCAATTGCTATTGCTGTTTAATACAGAGATATAGAAGAGTCCTATACACAAATATGGTGATTAACTTTGGTGATTAATTTTGGGACTTATGAATAGCACTATTCTGTTGAACATATTTATTATGCTACCTTATTTTCATAACCACATATAGTAGATTAATTCAGAAAACACAAAGGCTCCCACAAAGTGTTTTAGAAATTACTTTTTTAAGACTGATGTGAAGTGACATGAATAATGAGGTTTTGTATTCTGTGCGTGCTACTTAATTTGCAGTTTCATCAGAAAATATTGGTGAGGATGACCAAATCCCTTGTTTTTCAAATGTTTGTAACACACAGCCCGAGGATGTGACAGAATTTTCTAACATTTTCTTTATTGCCCTAGGATAACTGCTTATGTCTAAAAGCCCAGAGTGCTAGCAGGAATCCAATCATTTGCAAGAATTACCATGATCATGATCATGAAATTGCACTTTTATTTTTGGAAGTGATCAACACATATTGTAATGATGAAATATGTGATCTCTAAATTGCTGTCTACATCTTGTGGTTGTAAGGAAACATTTCTGTAATGAGCAAGACATTTTAAATCTCCTGGAACAGCACTGTGAAAAACTTCAGCACAATGGGGGATATGTAACTTCTCATATTTCCCTTTGGACACCAAGTTTAACCCCATCAAGGTAGGTTTCTGTCCAGGTCAATCCTAGTCAGGCAATTGATGTAAGCCAGACTCCAAGAGCATATGGACAGAGTACATGAAATTGCTTTCCTATGATAGTTAAAGTTTGGTAATGTAATTTTTATTGTCCTGAATTTCTTTTTACTTTTCTTGATATTATTCCTTAAAGGAATCTCTCAGACACGCCCAAGGATTTTGTAAAGCAGGAGCTGATGAACATTTTTTAAGATCCCGACACAATAAATTGTTAGGAATATTAAAGTGATATTTTGAGAATTAAATACAAAGAAAAAAAGTTTAAAAGGTAAGAGGTCATATATACTCCTCAGAGCCCTTTCATGAGAATTCACTGAATGCACCTTTCACTTCTAGTGGGTGCTTCTCATTCAACAGTTTTGTGGATTTCAAAAAGTTTCTATTCATGGTTCTATTGAAACTCTTCTGAAGTGAGTAATTCTTACCCAATGCTTGATTATTTAATAGATAATCTAGATTTAATTTTGGTAAAGAAAAATATGTGTCAGCTTAGCCATTTAATACAAAAATACATGGCCTAGAGAAATGTTATTTTAAAGCTGTTTGCCTCCTTAATTGCAACAGTCTGTATATCTATTTGTCTAGACTCCATCAAGGGCACTATTGTAGCTGGAGGCATTGGTTTGAAGAAGACTAAAGGGCTACATCATGTCAAAGCCTCAAGTAGGAATTATTGCCTTTCTTGCCACAGTTCACAGCTGTATTATGTCACCAAATCACATCACAGTGTAATCAAAGATGAATAAAATATTTTTTTTCTTTACCTTAAACGCTTTCCCTGTCAATTACAATCAAAGGACATGATTTCAGGTCTGTCAGTTTGCTGGGTTCTCTCCTACTGATGACTCCAAAACTGTAATCTGCTAAATATAAAATGAATCAGAGAAGTCTTAGAATGATTCTGCTATTAAGAAGAAGAATGTTTTTCTCCCACAGGGGACAGGAAAGTAATTGGTCTTTAAAGAAAGAAATCAAAGATGTTAAAAAATTACCTTTTTTGGTCCTTTCCTCTCCACCTTAGGCTTTTTGGCTTTTTTTTTTTTCTGTGCTATACCTTCAGCCATTCAGTTTTCTTCTCCTAAGAAGACAGGCATAAGTATTCTAATCAAATCTGTCCAGTTTTGTGTGCCATTAGAGTAAACATTTAACTGGCGTCTTGTTTGCTCCATCACACCTTTTCCCCTCGGGATTATTGTCGATTGGGTGCTCTGTAATGGGCAGGCTGTACGCCTGCTGCAGCTCCAACTTCTAGGCAGTTTAGTGGCTTGATTACATCATTAACCATAATCAAAAACATTTCCCCAGAATGATTTTAGCTTGGTAGTAAGGACTACTTCCTTTGATCTCAGTAGCAACATTTTACGATGGGTTGCTCCTCATTTACACTACAAATACTGGCAAAAATGAAAGTGGTATCTTCCCTAGTAATACCAGATAAAATGAAATAACTGGTTCAGCAGTCATACCAGCTGCTGTCATTGATGAACAATGGCCTTCTTCTTATAAGAAAAATGCATAAACCTATCTATAAATTTGTGCGTGTATTACTCTGTATGGTGAAATTTTCTAATGCATATCCTTGTATATCCTTAGCAACACATTTCTTTCCAACATTTGAAATGTGGTCTAAACCATGCCATTGGATTTCAGTTTTGCAAAATATTGCTGTAATATTGTAATAAGTTGTAGCAAAAAAATTTCATAGCACCTGCACTGCTTGCATAATAGACCAGAATTCCATTTTAGTGAACTGAAGCCTTGTCAAAAGCATCATAGCAGATGTCATTTCCAGCATTTCTAATGACGTGTCCCTATTATAAGTGCAATAGTTAAAATTCACTTCAGTTACCTATACTATCAAAACATCAATTGACCAACCACTCCAAAGCTGAAAACCTACATGGCAGCTGTACCTGTTACAGGAAGATTATCCCAGTGCTGTTCTAGAGCACTCACAGCAATACACCACATGCACATAATAAAAATCATGTTTGATCTGTGTGTCTCCAGGACAAAGCTAGAGCTGACCCATGTGGGTGGGACAGACAGAGGATGTTCAAAAACCTTTATAGTGGCAGCCCTTGATCTCTCCTGTGCTCTTCCTGTTGTATTTTACAATCAGATCTAAAGTTTACTGGGGGAAGATGGGAGTGTTTTGTGGCCTGCAGCACGTGCCTAAGGGACAGAAAGGGAAGAATTGTTTTGTGGACGTTTCTAGGCTCTGCATCTTGCTTGACTTCAAGGGATTCTGTTTGATGTCCCAGCTGTTCAGACCCACATCTCTACCTTATTCCCAGCCAGCTGATCCAGATACTGCAGGGTCACAGGACCCTCTCACCTTCCACTATCAGAGCTGGACAGCCAGGAGCTGGGTGCCTCGAGCTACTCTGGGTCCCAAGTCTCACTTCACAGCAAATTTTGTAGCTGAAGAGTTTCCCTGAGACCTTATTTCTTTATTTCTGTATTCCCATTTCAAAGCAAAAGTGCTGCAATGTATAAATGTCTAACAGGCACTTACCTTCCATATGCTTGCTTGAGGAGCAGTAGAAAAGGAAAATTAGTGCCATCTTCCTGTTGCTTAAACTGAAGATATTTTCTTGATGTTCTTCAGTTGCTAATAGTTTTGTTGCCTCTAATATAAGCATGAAAGACACAGCAAAGCACAAAAAGAACAAAACCTGCTGAAATTGTCATGCCATCAACAGTGACAGGGCAATACGGTTTTCTGGTGATACACTCAATTTTCAGAGATGTCAATGGATAAAGGAAGGGTAGCAAAGTGGAAGGGCAACTACTGGGCTCTTCTTTGGCAGCTGTCCCACCAAGTTATGATGCATTTATGTGGATGTTCCCTGAGTTTTCAGAAGAAAGAAAAACAAATAGAGTCTCTAGTGGCCAAGTTTAAAAATGGTTGCTGCCTTTAGTAGGATGATGCTCCACACAATCTACAAACACGCAGACACAGGAAGCAGACTGCCTGCATCCATCAACTTAGTAAATGCCTCCAGATTAGCAGAAATATTTTGAAACAGCCAATAATTATAAAAGAGCTGCTTGCCATTGCATAATTATTTTATAAACCACATAACATACAACTGTTACTTAGTCACAGAGGCCCTCTTCACACGGTACCATATGGCTAATGGCTTCTACACACATCACACCATACTGAGTACTCCTTCTCATCATACTGTATCGGCTACTGGCTCCGTTTGCTGCTAATGGCTGTGTTACCCTTTCACTGCATGTTTATTTTATGAAATTGTGGCATCTGTTTTTGGTGTTTATTCTAAAATGACATTGCTATGTTCCCAGCCTTAGCCTGAAAATCACCTCAGTATTAATTTCCCTTGGTAGATTTAAAAATATATTTTTGTTGTCTTTTTCTTGTGTCTCTGACAAACAAATCTTGACCTTTTTTGTATTTTGAGTTAAAGTAAGATTTTTTTTGTTTCTTGAGTTCTGTTCCTGAGTGATTTGCACTGGGTAATGTTGGATATTTTCATTCTGTTGATTACAAATGCCCTCTGCCTACACTGACCAAACTGCCAAATATTCAAATACAAATAGTATTTTTTTTCATTCAGCTCCCAAACACCTTTGCAATCTTTATACAGCTAATACCTATTTCTAGTATGAAGGCACTGTTGCAAGACCTACACATCAGGACCACACACAAAGGACATTTTTCAAAGTTTCAGTGTATCATAGCAGCTGGAATATAAGTTAAAAACAAAATAATTATGTGGAACAATGCTGAGCTGTTTTGTAAACTTCCATAACAATACTTTGAATGCATGACTAGAAATGGAATGGCCCTAGAAGTTTTAATTTTGCATCATTAGCCAGTGTGTCTGATTCAGGCAAAATATCCATTCCATCCCAGTTACTAACAACAACTTACATTTGTGGGCCCAGGTCCAACAGAATTTATGTCTGACATGCTGTGGAACTGGGTCCTTTGTAGTCATTCTCTCAGAGAAAAACCTTGGAATCTCTTTTGCAGCCAGAATCATTTCTTTGCAACAGAAGCAGTAGCAGTCTGTTGGCCAGACAGCTGGACCAAGGGTAGCTACAAGGCTGGCAAAACTGCAAATGCTTCACTCTTGCTCCTCCAAGGTGGATCATGTGGAAAAGTGGTGGTGACCATCTGTGTACGAGTGTTGTGCTGCTGGCCCTTGGTGCAGCCTCCACTGTGAGACTGGTTTTACCATCTGATCCTGCCCTTGTTAAAGCTGGTGACTTGTCTCCCAGTACTCCAAGAAGACCAGAATGAGCTCTTTGGAGAACAGCCCAGTTTTGAGTTCCTTGGTGTCTTTTACATTCATTTCCCATGAGCAGTGTCCCGTGGGATGTACCTGGGCAGCCCTGCATGGTCTGGGACTGACTCCTCACCAACTCTGAGCTCACCTCAGCTCCCAGCACTGGTTCCCCAAAAATGGCCTGTTCTCTCATCCTGTTGACCAGCACTAAACTAAAACCAGTGTCTACTTACTTCATCTGCTCACAGATAGCACAGTTACAGGGACCTAATCCACAAATTCAGGCTTTTTCTGCAAAGAAAAATCACTCGCATTTTTTTCAAAACAGTTTTGGGGTGGTCTCTGCTGCTTATGGTGTTCCTCAGGTGCTAACTGTAACTGATACCAAGAGAAAGAGAAGAATGACCCAGCACACCAACTCCCTGCTGAATACTGTATGCAGCAACTACAGAGCTTTAACTGCCTCTTAATATGTTTTTTAATTTGCCTGTTCTAGTTGTGTCTTGTGTTATCTTTTCCTTGTTTGGGGCTTTTTTCTCGGTTTCCCACTGTGAAATTGCCTCAGTGAAGCAAAGTCAGAATGAAACAGTGAGAGTGAAAAAGTCAGAATGAACAGAATGAAACAATGCACAATGTGTTCTGCCTAAACCAGATGATTTCCACATATCAGTCTACACATGGAACTGACTACACTTCCAATTCATGATTTGGAATAAGCTAGTAAAGAAAAAAAAAAAAAAAAAAAAAGAGTTTTAACATTTTGGCAAGAATGAGGAAGAAGAAAGTGTTTGTTAAATGCCTGATGAAGAGTTGGAGAACTTTAGATCTGATTTCATTCAAAATTCTTGTATAACTAGATGCAGTCTATTTCTGATTAACATGTCCTAGTGGTTGTTAAATGGACATGCCAGTAGTTTTGCCAACTGCACTGAAAAACAAACGAGTTCCCACAATAACCTCATAGTAATGGTAGCACGACCTGAGTACTACCAGCTGTGCATTTATGCAAAAACATTTTACTGCATATTTAATAGGAAACACCCACTTTCTGCTTTGCAGGGAATCGTATACTTAAAAAGTACTTTTTTCTCTATTTTTCGGTTTCAACTTTTGCAAATCTTGGGAAATTCTTAAATGGAATAAAAGAAAGCAACATTATATACTGAATTGCAAAAAATAGGAAGAAGGAAACAATAAGAAAAGAAAATACTAATTTTTTTCCCTAGCTATTAGGAAAATAAGGGAAGAATTGAATTCATAATATATTAGCCAGACAATCTTTCTGCATGTCTTTCATTAAATAAATGAAGATTCATAAGGTGCCAATAAGTAAACTAAGCAATATATACAATAATCAAAAAAAGGACCATCAAGTGGCAATAATAGAGCCTTATACTTTAATTGGACTACTGACTTCATGGAAAAATATCTTTACATCAGACATTCTGGTCTGTAGAGCCTTACAGATGTGCTATACTGTACTTCTTCTTGTCACACATATTAGGAAATTGTTCGGTGAAACGAAGTTTAACTTTACCTTGTAGTTTCCTTTGTATCTATGATATTTGAATTAAGGGTTATTCAAAAGTTATGCCTCATTTCCTTCCATACCTCCATCCTTAGACTGCTGTCAAGTATTATTTATTAACTCTATTACAGTACCACATTGAGGCCCTAATCAAGATTATGCCCCTACTGTGTTAAATTCTGTACATTATAAAATAAGAGATAATCCTTCTCCAAATTCTTACATCAATAAAGATGTCAGCACAACATCTTATGATAGCGTAGAAAACTGAACTTTGTCAATGGATGATGGTAAGTCAGTGGCAGAGACAAGATCAGCATAACTTCTCCACTCCAGCCCCCACTGCTCCCAATCAGTAAGGCTGTAATAGGAATGATGGTAAAAATTGCATGAGAGAATTTTTTTTGCAAGAATTCATTTCATTTTTTATTTTACAGCTCTCTGAGTTGTCCCTTTGGACTGACATCTCTGTCTTACAGAATTAAAGTGAATGTAACTGAATACTTATTAACAGGAAGGAGAAAACTAAAACTTCTTTATATTAGTTAAAAAGTCATTAATATGAGAGCAAGTATTTGTTCTACAGTATCTAATATTCTTCCCTTTTCAGGATCCAAGATTCAGTGTTTTTTCCTTATTCTCTCACTTCATTTTAGACAAGATGGAACCAAACTCCTTGGTGTTCTTGACCCAGTGGAGCAACAAAGATATTTACATTAAAAGAAGTCTGGTTACCCTAAGCAGGAAAAGAAATATCCCCTTTCATAGTTATCCTCTGTTTTTTAAGAGATACAGCATCAACTAAATGGCAGACAAATAGCTGAAACTCTTACGATCGTGACAAGCTATTTTAACAATACATATTTTAGAGGAACTGTGTTTGGTGCTTAGCATATTAATTTGAGCTGCATCTCTCACTGAATTCCTTGATCCTAGCTTCTTTTAAAATAATAACAATTAGTACTGAAAGGTAGTTCTTCCAGTAAGATTAGATTTCATGTTGATATTTTTCTTTAACTACACAATGAAAAGGTTTAATTCCTGAAAGAAAACATCTAAGTTGCCACACGGTACTAGAAATAGCCAAATTGGACATTAACAGCAGCAAGGAGAACTGGGATTATCACTTAAAACTGTTTCCAAATGCAGACACAGACAATGACAAAGAACTACTTTCACCAAAGCAATTCCTGTTAAATAATTCTTGAAGTACCTAAACTTAGTCAAGAACTTGGAGATGAAACCAGATAAATCCTACTGTCTACAGCTAGGTCTAGGCATCTGCATTTAACAAGAAACTCAATACTTTTTCCAGATGAATTGTAGCTGAGATATATGCAGGCTGAAGAGCTCTTCAGAACCTGTTCCAATGAAAATATTGTCTAAGTACATAAGCATTAGAGCTGAACAAATAATTCTCAATGAATAATTTATCTGATTGATTTCCCCTTTTTATTCTCTCCCTCTTCAGAGGCTATGCACGGACAGAACAAAAACTATATTGAATTTATTCATTATTTGAAATTATTCACAATCTTGTTCAATGAATAATTCTAGGCCTGCAAATCCTTTGAACTGTGGACTTTGAGTAGCTAATTTGCAGCTCATACCATAAAGTGTGTAATAACCAACTAACTAGCTAGCCAAGAACAGTTTTTAATTGGAAGAGTCTGACATCTGAATGAGACCTTTTTGAAATTCAGTCCAGTAGGTGTACAAATGCTTAAGCTGAAAAGTCATATTTCACAGGGATTTTTGCTACTTCAGAGCAAGTGTTCCAAAGATGGGTTTGAAATGTTTGGATACAGGGCTGCCCATTCACAGAGTTCTGACAGTGTCCCCCTCTTCTAATGAACCTCATTAATACATAGATCAACCTATTCATGAGCAGAAACATTCCACTTAGTATGAAAGCACATATCAATAAGAGTAATAAGAATGTTCATATGATAATTTTTGCATTACTGAGCTTTCACGTGAATAAAGTAGGGAAATAACAAAATGATGCCTTGAAAAAGTGCAAACACTGAGTTAGCCTTGTAAGTCTCCACAGAGCCAGAGCAACATTCATTTTTCATGTCCTCTTCTTTCTCTGCTTTATTTACTCCTGTCTGTCCTTGACAGAATCATCAGTTTTTAAAGTGAACTTCTTCTGGGTCGCCATATCATCTCCTTGAAAGACTGGCTACAAAGAGCTGATCAAAACAGAGGGCAGGTAGACAACCAGGGCAGGATTTCAAGAAAGGCTTTAGCATGCTTTAAAGTGTTTCAGCGAGGGGCTTGCTGAGGTCAGAGGCAGCATTAACTGGAATTTGTCTGCCACTTCTTTGGTGTTTCTGGAATCTCCAGAGGTTTTCTCATAGCCTACCTTTGAACTTCAAACTTCTAGTAAGCTGGTGTATATTTCACTCCACAATTTTGATTGTGAATCTAACCAAAGAAAGAAGCTAGAGTTTATTTACCAGCCATCAATCAGCAAATAAATTATTTACAGATGTCTTCATTTATTTGACTCTTTCATTTATTTACTTACAGCTACAGCAAATACCACCACCAGACAGTGACCAGATGGAAAACAATTACCCCACACTGGAACCGTATGCTTCCTAAGAGAAGTTGAGAAATTATTTCAATTTCAGACAGAACCAATTAGAAGTAAATTCAGGCCTGTTTTTGCAAGAAACTCCCCTTTGGACACAGATGCTAGTAAATCTTTCTGACATATCACAAAGAAAAAACAGATTTGACCTTCAGAAAGAGGCTTAGGATACTGTGAGTCTAAACCCTGTGTAAGTGGCCCTGGTCTGTGCACTGTGTCAAATACAACAGTAACCAGCCCATGTAGTTTATCCACATACATGACACCTGAGGCTCAGAGATGCTGACATGCTAAATGCAACGTCAGAATTTACAAGATGAAGAGAAGCACTTTGATTATACCAGAAAATAAATTATTAGAGTAGTTCTAGTAGATTAAATTTGAATATAAAACCTAAACATCTATTTGAAGTTGCTTAATAGAGTCTATATCTACTTACAATTATAACCACTGAAATAAAATGGGAGCACAGTGAGATTGATCTAATACAGATAAGAAGAGATGACAAGGAAGAATATATCTCTATACTCTTCACTGTCATCTCACACACATCACAAATCCAGAGAAGTAACAGTTCTGCAGTAATATCCACCACTGGGAGTTTTGAAGCTTCTTCTCTGCATTTCCAGACAGTGTTGAAACAGAATCATCTGGATCATTAGAGTCCAAAGCTCTACAGACCCCACATCGTTGCTCAAATGGTAGAAATGATAGCTTTCATCTGCACTCCTCCAAATCCAGACACACTGTCATTTGTTCCTGCTGTGGCATTGTATTTTGAACTTCAGGTTTCACTGGGTTGTGCCTTACAGGCAAAATAGATCCCTTGTAATTCTAGAGAAAAAATTAATTAATTCATTTTCCAAACATCATTTAAAGATGTTTGTATTTCCAGATATGTGGCCGTTGGAGGGATGGTTCTTTTTTCAGTCCTGGCTCTTTCTGTTATTTCTTTCAAGTGATATAATGGCATAGAACCCTTGCAAGTATTCTCCCAAGGAATGATACTAGATCGCAGCTTGAAATCTAATGCAGTGCTTAGGTATTTAAAGAAATAAGTATTCAGGAAACAGATTCTACATAATAAAATGAACACAAAGCTGTACTAGAAAGAACTGTATGGCCATCTTGTTTAAATAAGAGACAAGAAGATGATCAGCATCATGCCTTATTAATAATAAAACTGGAAGTCATAACTGTGGAACTAATCTATCTTAGAGGGAAAAGTATATTTCTGTATTTCCTGTCTTGGAGGAAAGAGCAGATTTTTGCCGCATAAACTGCTCTCTACGTCCAAAAAGATGGGTTTCATCAGAAAGCTTATTTCTTGTTGTAAAGAAGCTGAAATATTTTGGAGGCTTGCCAGACATCATGAAAAGCTGGGTGTCCTAGGGATTTCTTCATATCAAGGACTACGCGTCCCATTACAAGAGAGGGAAGAAGGATAAAGACTTGAAAATCCTTATACACACAAATTTCAAAACTTTAAAAATAGTACTTTGCTTTTTAGGAGATTCAAAGGTGTTTTTTCATAATTGAAACAAGCAGAAGACTAAGTTTGTTAAACCAAAGGTGGTTTGGGCCAGGACACCAAACAATAGAGATTCTGAAGGCTTAGCTATAGACAGGCAAACAGAGCTTCGTTTAGTGTTTCCTATCCAGGAATCTGGAACAAGGCTTTGCCTTGGTTGACTTGCCCTGACAGAATGCAGATCAGCATGGAATGTTTCACTTTTGGATGCCTTTACATAAGGCTGGAACATGGCTTGTCAACCATAGACTCCAGCTGATATATGCAGAATTTAACAGCACTGAAATCCTTCACTTGCCAAGCATCTTCAGAAAATTCCATTATGCAGACAGAAGGTGATCGCCATAAATTTAATGTCTTACAGATCTTCTTTTCTGTTATTCACAATCAGCCTTTTACATTTGCAACTCACGAAGGTACAGATAGGATCCACTAAAGAGTAAAGAAACTAAATTTACTTACTCCTTTAGTTATATTTCAATATTAGTTTACAACCATGAAGCTGAGTCTCTGATCATAAGCAAACCCAATATACTTTGAGAATGAAATCATCCTATCAGTGGTATGGTTTCAAACTGCAGTTTTCTTTTTTTTCTTTTTTCTTTCTTTTTTTTTTTTTTTTAATATAGAATTACTTTTTTCCAAAGCTAAATAAATTGCAGATGGGTCAGTCTTTAGGTCACAAGTTCTGTCTTTTCATTGCCAGGTAATATTCATAGCACAGCAGGGCTAAATGATGTTCCACAGTTTGAGGATATTTGATGGAATTTTTGCTGTGATTACTGTGGTTATTGTGGTGACATTTAAGTGGCATGAAGTGGACATCTAAATCTTTTGATTTTGGAATGAAAACTATTGTGGGAAGATATTTTCAATGGCTGGCACAATTGAGCACCCATTAATCGTCTTCCTTTTCCACTAATGTCGTTTGCATTGCCCAAAATTAAACTATTTAAGTCATTTTGGCACACTAACATCCTTTTAGAGATTGAGGAGCTTTTCACTTCATGACACTACTCTGGATAGGGGATCACAAGACTGGAGATAGCGCCCAAGATGAAGTCTTATCAGTACTAGTCAGAGGAAGAATCACCTCCTTCCCTTTCCTGGCAACACCCTTCCTAATGCATTATTGACTGATGTCCAATTTGGTGTCCATCAGGACCTCTAGGGTCTTCCCTTTCTAGCTGCTTGGACTGTGCTGGTGCCTGCAGTTATTCCTTCACAAGGACAGAACTTTGCTTTTCTCTTTGTTGAACTCCATGAGATTCCTGTCAGTTCATTTCTCCAGTCTGTTGATACCCTGGGAAAGAGCAGCACAGCCATCTGATTTATCAATCACTCTGTTTTCTATCATCCTCAAACCTGCTGAAGGTGAGTTGTCCCATCATCCAGATCACTGATGTTGAACACCATGCACCTCAGCACTGACCAGAGGAGTACACTGTGAGCCTTCAGCTGGGCATTGTGGTGCTGCTGAGCTCCTGAGATTTCCATCCACCTTACTGTCCCCTTTCCTAGTCCATACAACACGTGACATGTGAGAACAACGTGGGAAACAGTGACAAAAGCTTTGCTGAATTCCAAACACACAGGACTGACTCCTTTCCCCTCATCCACCAAACCAGTCATCTCACCAGAGAAGGCTTTCAGGTTGGTGAAACATAATTTCCACTTTATAATTCAATGCAAATTGCTCTGAGTCACCTTCTTGTCTTCAGACAATTGAAAATGGTTTCCATTCAGCAGCAAGTTGTTGGGGGTTTTTTCTTGATATTATTCACCTCAAAATTTTTGATGGATTAAAAAAAAATCTTTTATTTATAGAGGTGCATTAATGGGAACAACAAATAATAAGATGAGTGGCAAAACACTCCAGATCATTAAAAGCAGGGCAGAAATCTAAGCTACAATAAATTTTTATTTTCTTAATTAACAGATTTACAATGAAAAATCAAATTCTGAAAAAAATTATTAAAGGAAGTTTAGATTCTAATTACAGTTTATCAGAATAATATTTTAAAATGTTGAAGTAATATCCACTTTGAAGATTGAGAATGATCATAATCTCCTTATGGCATAATCTTTCTTGCTCCCTTCCAGTAGTTTCTTGCCTGGGATTGTTTTTATGTTTAACAGAGTAAATCTTTTTCTAGTGAAATAATTAACATAAATCATAAAAACTGCAGTTTCTCTAATGAATGATTAGAATGCACAAATCAGAACAATGAAAAGACTTTCTAAACAAATTCTTTTCTGATGAACAGTTTTGTGCTGACTCCACTTGCACAGAATTTCGAAACATTAAAAAGGGGTAATGTCTGGGGCCTTATTTTTTGCTGAGGTCTTATTTTTTTGCTGAAAAAGTGGTGGAAATCACATCCTGGAAGTGCTGGTTCTGCGTAAGGAACCCATTGGTTGTGATCAACAGGAGAAGGAGGCTCCAGCCACCCCTCACACCCACTCTGGTGCTGTTCCTATGGCAATGCTGAGCATCAGTTTAGACCAGATGTGTCATGCTGTGTGCTCCCTGAGCCCTGACTTTGCTCTTTCTTTTATTGCTATTTTTATTAAAATAGCAATACAGATTTTTTGCACTGAACATGTGTAATAATAACATATGAAAGAATAAGCTCATTAGACAGCAAAAATATCATTAAGACAAAAAAAAAAGCTTGTGGCAATTAAAAAGAAAAAGACATGCTGTATGTGCGATAAACCCTCACATACCAAGACAGAGCCAAAAACTGAATGAAAACACATCTGCAGTCACATTAGCACATTAATATTCATCACTGGTGTTTGGAGTTTTTAAACTCTCCTTTCAACTCATTGTCAGAGGCAGGCACAAACTACAGCACTGACCCAAAGTGCTGTAGAGCATTCTAAAAATGGGTTCCCATAAGCCTACAGTGGAAGACTCCCAAGTAACTTAGAGCATCTTAAAAGAGAGAATTATAGAACAGTAATTAATAAATGAAAGATCAAAACTTCACTTGCATTGCCTGTTGGATTTTTCACCTTAAAAACTACATGTGATGTCTTTCAGTATGTACTCTTCCTTGCAGGCTGCTTATGTTTAGCATTAATGAGGGGTAGTCACAAATTAACAATAAAATCCCCTCTCTATACATAAATACACACACACACAAACTCTGACATCTTTGCTCTAGAAAAGGAACACACAGTTTTAAGAGTTTGCAAGTTTCAGAGATGCACATGCTGCAGGAAACAGGGAATAGAGAGAAGGCTCACTGTTGTCTGCCCTGTGCAGCTGGTCTCTGTCCTCTGGGTACCTCAGGGTCTGGCTGGCACATTGGCAGTGCTTTTCAAATTCCATGCACTCTTTTGATACTTAAGCACTGTGACTGAACAGCTTTTACTTAGCAGGTTTCCTCAATAAAACCCCGATCAAGCTGAAAGAAATTGTTTAATCCATGACTTGGTCTAAGGCCAGGGCAAGTTGGTCTCATTTATCATCTTTTTAAGGTGGAGCTTTTAAATATGGACAGACGATACAGCTCCAAGTGTTGGAACCCATATGGAGAAGGTATGGCTCCATTACTATTAACAAGTCATTGTTAATACCTCTTTGCCAAAGTAGCAGAACACAGTGCCTGGTCAAACATAAAAGCCTTTGAAGGTTCTTATGGGAATTGAGTAAGACTTTCACTGTGTAAATGCACAATTTGTTCCTACTATATAGACCTTGAAATGAGGTAGATCCCAAAGGCTAGAGGAAAACATCTGCAAGATCCTGTATGGGTCAAATATTCTACTGATGTGATTTTCTCTTTGAAAATTGGTTTACAGATGGTTAGAAAGGTGTTCACAGTGTTCAGTTTTAGTATTTCATTGTTGGCATTTGCATCCAGTGCTCTGAAAATAACTTTGTGGATTCAATACAATAACTACTGCCCAAAGGAAACATTGTTCAGTTACATGAGGAAATTAAAGCAAGTAATTTCATTTCTTTTATTACCATTTATTAACTTTTCTCCATGTGTAAAGTTTGAGAATTTAGAATAGAGTTTCAGTAGAATTGCTCTTTTGAAGCCAAATCCTGCTACTTTTACTTTCAGGCTTGGCATTGGCCAGATTTGTTAACCAGATTCTGCAGAACAATTCTTTATGTATCACCCTCCAACTCTGGCTCTTCATCAATACAAATAGCCCAGGAAGAGAAGTGCCCCTGAAACAGAGATCATTGGGGAAGAGCAGCTCATTTAAGAGCGCTTGTCCTAGAAAAGAAGAACTGTGGTTGTGGACATTTTTTACGGACATGATGATCAGAAAATGGTTGGTTCAAAAGAAATATTATTTTTATCCATGACAAGATAGGGAATAATTTCTTAAGTTGTTGTTTATTGTCAGGAAAACTTTGACAAAATGAAGGTGTTCATCTTGGGAATTGCATTATTTTGTTTAAAATAGTCAAGGCAATTGGGCTACATTTCTAATCTCTGCTTAATACTAGGAGTTGATTTAAGTTTGTGTGTCCTTAAAAGGTCTTGTAACAGCCACACCGGTGTCTCAAAAACGCAAATGTAGACACTAAGTCAGATGTGTTCTGTAGTGAGCCAAGAAAATCCAGTGCTGAATCTCAGGAAAATTAATCAGTATGAATAATTACTACATTGACCACAATCAGCTGTCAGGCAAAAAAATTTAATTCTTTAAATAAAAATGGGTTATTTCTTTCTGATTGTTTTAGCTGTGTGTATCTGTTTTGGACTCACAGAAAACTGGACCATGGGAAAGATTGGGTTTTCCCTTCTTCTTTCCCATTTATTAAAAATGTGCTTGGTAAATTTAACCTGAGGGGGGCAGGCAGAAGAAAATATATTGTGCCTCAAAGGAAAGAGATATTTGCTGGATACAACAGAAAACAGTTATAATACTTTTCCATGTGGAAATAATACAGCTAACAGCCAGTACTTCAGATCAGCATCATATGTTGTGTATGAATTACTCATGTGTGATAGGGGATTGTGCAGCTAATTCAGCTAACTCCAGTGTCAGCATGCAGGCTCAGCTCTACCTTGCCTTTGCTTGGAAGAGGTGGCACTAAAGTTTTAGGAGGATTTTTGGTTCCTTTTAAAGCTTAGCTAAATCTTTAGCTTAGCTAAATAATTTTTAAAATATAAACAAACAGAAATATGTCTTCATATCAAATGAAACAATTTGGGTTAACAGGAATCTCTCGGCCCTTTTCCAGGCACTGCAGGAGCCCTGCAAAGCAAACAGGATTTGGGGTAGGAGAAAAAGCAACAGCATTTTTTTGTTAGCCACACTTCAGTTGGTTTTGGTTGGTTGGTTTTGGTAAATCCATCTATCTCATGTTTCTGCTGGCCCTGACTTAGGCTCCCCACACCTCAGCTGGTAGAACACCTGAAGTTCCTCACTTCATAGCTGATGTAAGGAGGTACAGTGCTCCACAGGGCAAGTCTAACTGCAGAGCAAAGGAACCTGATTTAATCACCTAGATGAGGTGTCTGAGCATTTTCAGGATAAATTAAGGGAGTCTGATTAATTTTGTTGAATTTCTGAAAAAGCATGTTCTATGTTTTTGGTAATATGGTGAAGCTGTTTTACACTACATGTGGGTCCCTCCAGTGCCAGGAATGGTGACAGCTCTGGGGGAGAAAAATCAGTGTTTCATTTGATAACTTGTACCACCTTTACTTGAAACTGGGACGGCTACACTTCAGCTTGGAGCAAACAAAAAATGTTTACTGCAGACGTGCATGTGTGGCAGCGTACTTTGCATTTTAATAATAATGGCTCACTGCAACAATATTTCTAATATTTTTCACTCCTTTTTGTCACGAAAATAGATTACTGATGCATTTTATGATTTTCCAATACTGTTTCTTGCAATGTTCAGGCTTTCTGCTCAGACAGTTAACTTCTCTTCTGTGAGCCGTGCTCCAGTTTGCTCTATGCAGTCTGCTGCATGTTGAGTAGTCATCTGTGTTTCTCCTCAGTCCACCTCCAGATTTCTGATTCTTGTAATTCAAGACAAAGATTTTAATGACTCTGGAAAGGACAACCACCTCAGTCTCATTGTTTGCACAATCAAAAATCTTAATCCAGCTGCAATAAATCTCAGCTCTGATGAGAAATAATTTGGCATTGCCTAAACATGACATGAATACATTACAAAAAGCGTCTCTTAGTTTCTAAGCTTCAGTTTGAAGCTAATATCAGTGGATGAGGCCCAAAACCTACAGAATACTTTTTGGTCCTGGCCTTCAAAGCTTAGTAAGACTTTCTCAAACTGTGTTTTACAAGCCTGCTATATATTTTTCCTTGTAAAGCCCACGTGTACTCTTGCATTTTTTTTCTCCCACTATCCAGCTGAAACCAGTATATTCATAGAACAATCAAAGTACAAATGTTGACATTTACACTGCTGGACATTTAAGTAAAATTCTTATATAAGTATCTATTAGGCAAGATTTACTTCATGCCATTTTCAATCAACTACACAGGCAAGCAGTATATATAGAAAAATAAACCCCCTATTCATAGTTATACAAATATTTCATGTACACTTTGTTTATTCATTGGAAGAAACTGAGCATATCTTCCGCAGTTTTACCACAGGTCATCTGAAGGGCAGTATCAGGATTCCTGTGATCCATGTAGGCCTCCCAAGGGGGCACAGAACAAGACCTGTTTGATCCAGCACCTGCTGTGAAACTATCACTTGGATACTTTTTTGTAAATTTTTGCCAGACTGTGAATAGTATAAATATGTAAGAAAGAGCAACAGGAAAATCAGCTGGATATTGATGAAAATGCTGTTAGTAGCCACTGATCAATCATTTCAGACTACCTTTTCTTTCTTCTTTTTTTTTTCTTTTCCTTCTTTTTTTTTTTTTTTTTTTTTTTTTTTTTTTT